>JAIOJX010000003.1:38311873-38919373 GCA_022376925.1 Tragulus kanchil
ACACATATGGTATATACACAAATGTATATATACACACATATGTATACACATACACAAATGTATATATATACACGTATGGTATATAGGTACCATAGTTTCTTTATCCACTCATTTGTTGATTGGCCATCTAGGTCGTTTCCAGGTTTTAGCTTTTGCAAAACGTGCTACAATCCAATGAACACTGGGGTACAGTAAAAGCCTGTTAAATTTTTTTGTTGTTGTTGTTGCACACAAAACTCACCCATTTCAATGTTCCTTGCGTAACATGAAAACATTTTTACCTAATGATAATTGTTCCATTTGAGAATTTTTGGGACATCCCCAGAACAAATTACTCCCATCTTCAAATTCTCTTCTTCTGGCTGCAGGCTTGTTTACTGACCTATCCTTACTCTGGAGGGCACTGAGATAGGATGTGAGGAACGTTGAAGAAATTCAAGTACGCTTTGCCAAGGACCCCCAAGCTCCCTGCCTCCAAGTCACCAATCAACAACCTCAGCTTTCGAGAAGCCACAGCTCATACGGATCTTCAGGTTTTTTGCCAACTCACTGACAGTGTTCTGAGCTACCACCAAAGAAAGTACTTTTTGGCCGTGCAAATTTAGCCAATTTTTGTTTCATGAAGTTTACCGGAGACAAAGTATAATTTCTTTTTTTGTTTTTGTTAAGACATCTAAACTCATTTTTTTACAAAGTATTTTAAGAATGTGAATTTTAAAAAGACTTAGCAAACACTGAGTATCGTCTCTATTGGACTCAGCAAAGTATTTTTAAAGGTGAAAATTTTAATAGATTTAACAGATAACTTATGTAGCACAGTTTCTGACTTACATGGTTCGACTGCCGAGTTTTTGACTTTCTGGCGGCGTGAAGGTGAGACCGGCTTGGTCCGGCATCCTTTGTTGCAATCCTTTGCTGAAGTGCTCGCACCTGGACAAACGTCTCCTCCGGCAACAGAATATTTAAACAAACAAACAAAATCTACAGGGGACTAAAAATATCTGCACGCACAGGCAGCTGGGATAAACTATAAGCAACAAGATAGTAAAAGACCAAAAAACGCTACCACTTTCGAAGTGCCGGGAGCAAAGGCAGGGTTTGCGCATGCTCCCTGCACTCGGCACCACCACGAGGCTGGGCGCACCACTTAAGCCAGCCTTCCGGCCCAACCCCTCCACCTGCATTTAAGGAACCCGCTCACCCCTCTTAGGGAGTGAGCAACTTGGTTCTGCTCTTCCGTCCTGCAGCTGGACTTTCAGTAAAGCTTTTCCCGAATTTCTCGTCTGGCCCCTTACCAATTGTTATTGATTAAGGACTCCGAGAACCCAAGTCGGCAATAAAAGCAATACATTCAGCAGAAACTGTACGTGGAATTTGGAATTTGGATCTTTTCCCAGGCCAGTGGGGTGTAGCTCCCTACTCTCTCATGATGCTGGGAGCAGCGACAAGCCATGACTCCTAGGCAGACATGCCAATAAAAATTAACATTTGGATGCCAGTTGTTTACTGACCTATCCTTACTCTGGAGGGCACTGAGATAGGATGTGAGGAACGTTGAAGAAATTCAAGTACGCTTTGCCAAGGACCCCCAAGCTCCCTGCCTCCAAGTCACCAATCAACAACCTCAGCGAGAAGCCACAGCTCATACGGATCTTCAGGTTTTTTGCCAACTCACTGACAGTGTTCTGAGCTACCACCAAAGAAAGTACTTTTTGGCCGTGCAAATTTAGCCAATTTTTGTTTCATGAAGTTTACCGGAGACAAAGTATAATTTCTTTTTTTGTTTTTGTTAAGACATCTAAACTCATTTTTTACAAAGTATTTTAAGAATGTAAATTTTTAAAAAAGACTTAGCAAACACTGAGTATCGTCTCTATTGGACTCAGCAAAGTATTTTTAAAGGTGAAAATTTTAATAGATTTAACAGATAACTTATGTAGCACAGTTTCTGACTTACATGGTTCGACTGCCGAGTTTTTGACTTTCTGGCGGCGTGAAGGTGAGACCGGCTTGGTCCGGCATCCTTTGTTGCAATCCTTTGCTGAAGTGCTCGCACCTGGACAAACGTCTCCTCCGGCAACAGAATATTTAAACAAACAAACAAAATCTACAGGGGACTAAAAATATCTGCACGCACAGGCAGCTGGGATAAACTATAAGCAACAAGATAGTAAAGACCAAAAACGCTACCACTTTCGAAGTGCCGGGAGCAAAGGCAGGGTTTGCGATGCTCCTGCACTCGGCACCTCCACGAGGCTGGGCGCACCACTTAAGCCAGCCTTCCGGCCCAACCCCTCCACCTGCATTTAAGGAACCCGCTCACCCCTCTTAGGGAGTGAGCAACTTGGTTCTGCTCTTCCGTCCTGCAGCTGGACTTTCAGTAAAGCTTTTCCCGAATTTCTCGTCTGGCCCCTTACCAATTGTTATTGATTAAGGACTCCGAGAACCCAAGTCGGCAATAAAAGCAATACATTCAGCAGAAACTGTACGTGGAATTTGGAATTTGGATCTTTTCCCAGGCCAGTGGGGTGTAGCTCCCTACTCTCTCATGATGCTGGGAGCAGCGACAAGCCATGACTCCTAGGCAGACATGCAATAACGAATTGCATGGTAAACTAATATACTTAGAACCAACTGTTGTGCATCCAGATAACCACTTTTGTTTTTCACCTTCAATAACAGTGTTCAACAAATGACGTGAGATATTCAATACTTTGTTATAAAATAAGCCCTGTGTTAGATGATTTTGCCTCACTGAAGGCTCATGTAAATGTTCTGAGCACACTTAAGGTGGCAGGCTAAGCAATAATGTTCAGTGGTGGGGGTTTAGTTGCTAAGTCGTGTTCAAACCCCATGGGCTGTAGCCCACCAGGCTCCTGTCCATGGGATTCTCCTGGCAAGAATACTGGAGTGGGTTGCAAGGCTCTCCTGCAGGGGATTTTCCTGTCCCAGGGATGGAGCCCATGTTTCCTGCATCGCAAGCAAATTCTTTACCACTGACCCATCAGAGAAGGCGGATGTGTTTAGGTCAGGTGTATTAAATGCATTTTCGACACCAGACATTTTCAACTTTTACCTGGATGTAACCCCATCTTAAATCAAGGAAGATGTGTGCTATAAATGCACCAGACACAGTATAGATATTTACTCATTTAATCCTCCTAACAACTAAAGGCAGAAAATAGATTCTTCCTTATTTTACAGATGAGTATAAACAGAGTGTCAGAGAGGCCAAGTAACTTACCCAAGGTTACACAGCTAGTGAGCGAAAGAATCAGGATTCAAACACAGGCCCTCTGGCCACAGACACTGTGCAGGAAGGAGGGAAATGAAGAGGCTCTGCTGGGAGAAATAACCAATTCCAAAGGCTTTGTAAGAAAATCCACAAGAATCATACTGATATTAATATATATTCAAGCATCAGAGCCAAAGGAGTCCCCATTAATTTCTCGAAACTCAGGTAGCTCAATGAAGAATCTGCCTGCCAAAGCAGGAGACGTGGGTTTGATCCCTGGAGAAGGAAATGGTAGCCCATTCCAATATTCATGCCTGGAGAATTCCATGGACAGAGTAGCCTGGCAGGCTTCTACAGTCCATGAGGTTACAAAGAGTCTGCCTCCACTAAGCAGGCAAGCATGCATGTGGAGCTCTTAATTCCCTCCCTTTCTCTATTCCTCCCTCCTTCCCTTTCTACCTTCCTTCCTCTCTCTGAAAGAAAAAAATTCTGAAAACTCAAATTTAGAGATCTGTGATTTCCCTCAGACCTCAATTATTGGCTGAAGAAGGGGTGTGAGAAATAACTAGTGGGAAATAAGCTTGTCTTGGTATTTATTTGCCATACATGTGCCAAACTTTAACCTTAATTGTATATGTATAATTTATTTTCAGGCTGGATGAAAGATAAACTACTTATGATTTGTAGAAAATAGCCAAATAGATAAGGCATCCACTTGCAGTGAAAATGGTGTTTATTCCTGACCTCCTTACAATCATTTGGTGCACCCAAGGTGGCCAGGTTCAATCTGGAGAAGGAAGAAAACACAGCCGTGTGTTTTTCTGACTGCTCAATGCCAGCATGCCTTCTGTGCTTGGAGAGGGCATTCAGGGGTGACTTTCACTGTGACAGCTCAAATGACTTGGAGTTTCTTTGCATGGCCTTATCTCCATACACATTACAAATGTCATACTAACAAATAATATATGAGTCTTCTATATCAATTTGAATTCTTACAATAGTAAGTCCATATCATTATCCATAATCAGAACTCATACATCCATATCGTCACTTTCAATGAGCACAAGAAAGTCAAATTTTTTGAAAAATGTAAAATGAATCATGTTTTTTCCTAGTCCCTTAAATTAGACACAGCTTTCAGTCTAAGTCAACAGCTAATTCATGGAATGACCTGCAGCAAATATCTGATTAATGACTCTTAATTACCAAGGAGCACTTTTAAAATATGGAGAACTGCATAAACGTTAAGGATATTATCTTCAAAAGTGTCTCTAGTGTTTTTTTACAGGTGGGGCCAATAGCTCTTTACTTGCATCTGCCTCTGCATTTCCTTTCACTCACCATGAACAATTCATTCTCTCCTGTAATCTTGTTTTCTTATTTTTGCAATTCAGAACTAATTCCATCCAGAACTAATTCCCCAGGACTGATATCTCCACACTATAGGGGGCTGTTTTGACAGCTTGCCACGGCATGGATTGTGCTTTGAAAAATTCATAAGACACATAATTCGTTAGAGAAAGAAAGAGATTACCCACAAATGATATTATCTGCCAACAGGTAATCAACCACATTAGCCTTCCTAGAGGGAGCCATATGCGATACCACACAAAATGAAAAAGAATCATAAGCAAGGCAAAATTAAATTAAATACTCCAAGTATAAAATGCAGGGTTCTAAATGACAAAAATATAAGACTAGGTAAGTCAGTCTGTCTAGAACCATCCTGTAACTTAATAAGCTTGTCTTGGTATTTATTTGCCATACATGTGCCAAACTTTAACCTTAATTGTATATGTATAATTTATTTTCAGGCTGGATGAAAGATAAACTACTTATGATTTGTAGAAAATAGCCAAATAGATAAGGCATCCACTTGCAGTGAAAATGGTGTTTATTCCTGACCTCCTTACAATCATTTGGTGCACCCAAGGTGGCCAGGTTCAATCTGGAGAAGGAAGAAAACACAGCCGTGTGTTTTTCTGACTGCTCAATGCCAGCATGCCTTCTGTGCTTGGAGAGGGCATTCAGGGGTGACTTTCACTGTGACAGCTCAAATGACTTGGAGTTTCTTTGCATGGCCTTATCTCCATACACATTACAAATGTCATACTAACAAATAATATATGAGTCTTCTATATCAATTTGAATTCTTACAATAGTAAGTCCATATCATTATCCATAATCAGAACTCATACATCCATATCGTCACTTTCAATGAGCACAAGAAAGTCAAATTTTTTGAAAAATGTAAAATGAATCATGTTTTTTCCTAGTCCCTTAAATTAGACACAGCTTTCAGTCTAAGTCAACAGCTAATTCATGGAATGACCTGCAGCAAATATCTGATTAATGACTCTTAATTACCAAGGAGCACTTTTAAAATATGGAGAACTGCATAAACGTTAAGGATATTATCTTCAAAAGTGTCTCTAGTGTTTTTTTACAGGTGGGGCCAATAGCTCTTTACTTGCATCTGCCTCTGCATTTCCTTTCACTCACCATGAACAATTCATTCTCTCCTGTAATCTTGTTTTCTTATTTTTGCAATTCAGAACTAATTCCATCCAGAACTAATTCCCCAGGACTGATATCTCCACACTATAGGGGGCTGTTTTGACAGCTTGCCACGGCATGGATTGTGCTTTGAAAAATTCATAAGACACATAATTCGTTAGAGAAAGAAAGAGATTACCCACAAATGATATTATCTGCCAACAGGTAATCAACCACATTAGCCTTCCTAGAGGGAGCCATATGCGATACCACACAAAATGAAAAAGAATCATAAGCAAGGCAAAATTAAATTAAATACTCCAAGTATAAAATGCAGGGTTCTAAATGACAAAAATATAAAGGTTACTAGGTAAGTCATTGTCACCTGTCACTCTAGAACACAGATGCTAACTGCCCCACTCTATGCCCATGTTTGCCAACTTTGACCCAAACATAGAAAGGCATCTCCTCAAATTTCTCAGAAGTACCCATTTACACTCCTTAAAAAGAAGAGAGAGAAAGGTCCATTTCACTGAAGATTATTATTGGGAGACTAAGGGTAAAAACTGAGAAGAGAGAGTGGATAGATTACAGATGAAAACTAACTTCACGAAACACATTTTTCTTTCCCCCAAACCTCCTAAACTGTCCTGCCCCTGGAACTCCCAGCTATGACCGGGCCCTTCAACCTCGACCTGTTTCGCCCATAAATTTCCTTTCTCATCTTGTATCATGTGATTAAAGAACCATCTTTTCCTTCCCAAGCCTGCGCTTTGAGCCTCACACTCCAGTCCAAGCAATTCACTGAAATCCCCAGCCCACCCCACCCCCACACATACGCATAACAAAGTGTTGTGCCAAAGAGACATTCTGGCAAATACATTTTTCTTCACTTTATTACACTTTTTTGATTAAACCCAGATTTTCTTGAGTTTTTGCTGATAGGTTTCAGTGAGGCTGGAAAGACAATGAACCACTGCAGTATTATTTCTAAAACAGGGTTTATTTCTGCTTTGTACATCCTCACTATCCTTCCTGCTTTCCTTCCCAATGAACTCGTAGAAAATGTAGGAAAGAAATGACTACAAGATAAAATCTGGGCAGCATGGCTAAAGAGCACGAGAAGCTGGTAGCCACTTGAGCCCCTAGTCCTGGACTTGAGAAGAGTCTTATTTTAAGGACATGCTTTCCCGACATGGACTTAAAAGATGGTTGCTTTTCTGTTGATCTCAGAGGATCATTTTGGAAGAGTGCGCCTCTGTGAAGCAAGTCCTAGATACCATCATCAGATTGTTATCCTAGCATTCTTGTGGGAAGCAAGAACTGTCAAACTCCTTTCATGTGACAGTTATCTCACTAGATGGGAAATTACCCACGAGTCTCTATTTCCACTTGTGTATCACTCCATTTAGCCTTCATGATGAATCTTCGACTGGCTCAAATGTGCTTAAAACTACAACCTGGTATTACACACACTCAGTGCCTCGGGAGGGCTGCAGTGTGCCCAAGTGTACAGTTGGCCTCTGTTTCCTTCTCCCTCCCTTGCTGGTGTTCCTCTAAAACCACTCCCAGCCATGCCTCCACAGGTGAGCCTCTCTGACTGGGGAGTATTTTCCTGATCTCTCTATTCCTACATTTTTCCATCCACCTAATAGGCATAGTACTATGAACTTCATAGGATTGTACTAAAGATTTAAAATGTGATGATGTACATAAAATGCTTAACACTTCCCCCCCAAACTACAGTGGATGCTCAATGACTATCAGGTGTTGTTATTGTTGTTGGTATCAATTAACTCCTTCCAGACTACATCACAGAGTAAACCCCCAAAGTAACAGTTGGGAGAACTGTTTCACCAACACTTCTCCAAAATCGTTTCCTCGGAGAAAGAGCAGTGGCCCACGACCCTAACCCCTGCTCGCTCCCTGTCTTCTCCCAGAAATGATAATTAAGGTTCTATCAGTCTTAAAGAATTGCAGATAAATAACACCTGAAAATTACAACACTGTCTTTACTTCTTCTGCTCCCAGCCAACTGTAAACCAACGGGTACCACACCAAGCCAGAAAGAAATTGTTTCAAGACAAAATTCTTCATGGAGACCAGTTAATCTAGGCTGGCACAGGCAGAACCTTAGCGCCACATGAGACTCAGGTGTCTGCATTTGTAACAAAATCTAGAGGCACTTAAAGAGTTTTTCTTTGGGGCTAAAAAAAGCAGCATGGCTAAAGAGCACGAGAAGCTGGTAGCCACTTGAGCCCCTAGTCCTGGACTTGAGAAGAGTCTTATTTTAAGGACATGCTTTCCCGACATGGACTTAAAAGATGGTTGCTTTTCTGTTGATCTCAGAGGATCATTTTGGAAGAGTGCGCCTCTGTGAAGCAAGTCCTAGATACCATCATCAGATTGTTATCCTAGCATTCTTGTGGGAAGCAAGAACTGTCAAACTCCTTTCATGTGACAGTTATCTCACTAGATGGGAAATTACCCACGAGTCTCTATTTCCACTTGTGTATCACTCCATTTAGCCTTCATGATGAATCTTCGACTGGCTCAAATGTGCTTAAAACTACAACCTGGTATTACACACACTCAGTGCCTCGGGAGGGCTGCAGTGTGCCCAAGTGTACAGTTGGCCTCTGTTTCCTTCTCCCTCCCTTGCTGGTGTTCCTCTACACACCACTCCCAGCCATGCCTCCACAGGTGAGCCTCTCTGACTGGGGAGTATTTTCCTGATCTCTCTATTCCTACATTTTTCCATCCACCTAATAGGCATAGTACTATGAACTTCATAGGATTGTACTAAAGATTTAAAATGTGATGATGTACATAAAATGCTTAACACTTCCCCCCCAAACTACAGTGGATGCTCAATGACTATCAGGTGTTGTTATTGTTGTTGGTATCAATTAACTCCTTCCAGACTACATCACAGAGTAAACCCCCAAAGTAACAGTTGGGAGAACTGTTTCACCAACACTTCTCCAAAATCGTTTCCTCGGAGAAAGAGCAGTGGCCCACGTACCCTAACCCCAGCTCGCTCCCTGTCTTCTCCCAGAAATGATAATTAAGGTTCTATCAGTCTTAAAGAATTGCAGATAAATAACACCTGAAAATTACAACACTGTCTTTACTTCTTCTGCTCCCAGCCAACTGTAAACCAACGGGTACCACACCAAGCCAGAAAGAAATTGTTTCAAGACAAAAATTCTTCATGGAGACCAGTTAATCTAGGCTGGCACAGGCAGAACCTTAGCGGCCACATGAGACTCAGGTGTCTGCATTTGTAACAAAATCTAGAGGCACTTAAAGAGTTTTTCTTTAAAAAATAAAAAAACTTGGGTGTCTCAGAGTCCACTTTAGAATAACTGAGGCCACATCTTTGATATGTACATTTTACTTTTCATAGTTACATGAATTTCACAAGGCACAGAAAAATGTTATTAATCATTTCTCCTTAATTATGAAACTAACATTTTTTAATGTTAATCTGCTTTAGGTGAATGCATATATAGATCTCAGATGATTCTTCCGCCATGCACCCATGTTGGGAATTCTGCTTCCTCATCCCAGTCCCTTGTTACTAAATCTACATTTTTGTATAAGCCTTGGTTCAGAGTACTGAGTTCATGAATTGGTTTCCACATATGAATATAATGAACTGCTGAAGACAGTTGAGTATAAATACAAGGGCATCCATGCTATTCACAGTTCAGAGCAAAGCAAGCTCAAGCCTCTTCTTATTAGCAAAGCTGGCATCTTCTTAGGGTTTTCACCTCCTCTGGGCAGTCCAGAGGGAACAGGTTAGCCCAACTTCTGCACACATGGGTAAGGAGCCCGAAAGTCAGTGGGCTACTGCTGTTGCTTCTCCTTGACTAAAGGGCCCTGGTCTCCTTCTGACTCAGAAATCCATGGGGGTCCTGTGGATCATTGAGGGGAGATAACTCACTGCTCTTCATCTTCAGCAGACAGCAATTCTGCTGACATGCTCCTTCAACAGATATTCATTGAATGCCTCTTGGTCAGGGAGAAACAATGCTACCTTCCTTGCACTGAGCCCCTGGGGCCCTGACATCTGGGCTTGGCTCACCAAAAAAGCAGCAGGGCCAGTGCTTCTGGGAAAAAAAGTCATCTTGGATTTCATGTCTTCTCTCTTCATGGTCCCCTGAATGACTTTTGTTTCATTCTACTCTATTGTGTTGTTGTAAGAACTCATGAAAGGTGCCCTCTTAAATGTTTCAGTGTATGGTTCACTATATTCATGGTATTGTACAACAGATTTCCACATTGCCAGCCCCTGGCAACCACCACTCCACTCTCTGATTCTATGAATTTGACTATTTTATGTCTATCATGTAATTGGGATCATGCGGTAGACACCACCCTGAATGCATCTAAATCTCGTCTAACTGATTTTTTTCTAATCCATTTCAAGTAACTTTTTTTTATTTCTAGTTTTTTTAAATCACAGCTATTAGAAAGCAGGACACATCTGCCTCACCCAAGCTTACCATGCATTCAGTATCATTCGAAAAGAAATACTGTCCACTGTGGAGAAACATTCGGAAGCATTCAAGCCTGGCAGGTACCCATGGGCCTCCTCTTAGGAAGGTTTTCAATTTCATCCCCATGGCCTCATCCCTTAGAGGTGTTCTAACTCAGAGTCTAGCAAGAACAATGGCATCTTGGTTGGGGGCAGGGTGGTGGAAGGGGGGTGGGGCCGTGGCTGGGACTCTCTGCAATCCCAAGGCCCGGGTAGAACACAATTACATACTCACTTGACATTATATTCAGAGTCTAAATTCATCCAAAGAGCCAGTTGGCCCTGCTAAACAGCGCAAGGGTGTGAACAGTAATTACAATGAAAGGCAGCAGCCTTCCCACAGGCTCTGGAAGCCAGGGTAGTTTTTAACAAGTCATCTCACACCCACTGGCTTGGAAGAAACAGAGGCGCAAGGGCCACGGGGATGGGGCAGGAGACTGCCCTCAGTGCTCAGGAGTCGCTTTGCACACCTTTTGCCCTCTCCATTTGGGGAAGCAGCTGCGGAAAGGATCCCAAAGCTTTCCCTCTGCTGCTCTGGCCTTGCACTTCCGCCAGGTTTGTCTCCGTGGGAGGCAAAGAGCAAAGAGCCTCACCGGCAGAAAGAGGCCATTATGAATGCATCTGTTTCACCAGCTCAGCGTGGCAGCAGGACTGGAAATAAATATACGGGCAAACAATCTGGCAACTGCTGTTTCCACGGAGGAGTCAGTAGTGCTTGAGCAACACGCATAAATTACAGGGACTTAGAAAATCAAGAGTCCTAACTGCAAAGCCGCGGACACACTCGAGTGAGGATGGATGGCTGCAGGGAATGGGGAGAGCCCAAGGGTCTTTTACAGCGTTGAATCAAGTTCTCTCCCTCGGGGGACGCTTTGAAGAGGCGGAGGCACAGGAAGGCCAAAGTCTTTGCTCTCTGGCCACAGCTAGGTAGGATATTCCTGCCCAAGTCCAGGCTGAGGCAGGGGGAGGGGATGAAAAGCCTCCATGTCTAAATCCCAAAATAGGCCTTTACATGCATTTAACGTGCTTAGGCAACTTCCTTTCTTCTGAACGCCAGCTTTCCATTTTAAGTCAGCTCCCATGATCCCTGCAGAACTTTGCAAGAACTTCTCTTTGGTTTGATTTGGTTGATTTTTAAATTTTTATTGCAGTATAGTTGCTTTGCAATGCTGAATTAGTTTCTACTGTACAATAATGTGAATCAACGATAGATACACATATGTCCCCTCATTTGGGGATTTCCTTCCCAGGTAGGTCACCGCAGAGGCCTGCATAAAGTTCGCTGTGTTGTACAGTAGGTTCTCATAGTATCTGTTTTATACATAGTAGGATATGTATGAATCTCCCAATTTCTCCAACACCTCCACCCCCCACCCCTGGTGTCCATACGCTTGTTTTTTGTCTCTCTATTTCCACTTTGTAAATAAGATCATCTATAGCAGTGTTCATAGATTCCACTTATTTGCATTAAGATATTTGTTTTTCTCATTCAGGTTAACTTCCCTCTGTATGACAGTCTCTAGATCCGTTTGAAAGGCAGAGTTCACACAGAAAGAAGGAAGTGTCCACACGGACAGATCAATAAGGTTTTACCTCTGATTGAAGCCAATTAAATAGATTGATGTCATTTGGGACCCACCCAGGCATAATTAAAAGTGGGCAAAATAAGAGTCAATCAACCATGGTTGATAACAGTTACGGTCATAAAAGCCTGCGTTTCTCTGCTCTAGCACCAGTCCAATCCCGACCTCCTGCCCCCCGCCACCAGCCTTTCCAAGAAGGAACGGTGTATTTTTTTTCATGGCTTCTGCATTGAAGACATGCAGGAAATGAAACAATAAAAGAAACATGAACAAAGAGACCATGACAGCTTGTAGAAGACAGTAGATTGGGAAGGGGGGCTGCAGGGAATGGGAGAGCCCAAGGGTCTTTACAGCGTTGAATCAAGTTCTCTCCCTCGGGGGACGCTTTGAAGAGGCGGAGGCACAGGAAGGCCAAAGTCTTTGCTCTCTGGCCACAGCTAGGTAGGATATTCCTGCCCAAGTCCAGGCTGAGGCAGGGGGAGGGGATGAAAAGCCTCCATGTCTAAATCCCAAAATAGGCCTTTACATGCATTTAACGTGCTTAGGCAACTTCCTTTCTTCTGAACGCCAGCTTTCCATTTTAAGTCAGCTCCCATGATCCCTGCAGAACTTTGCAAGAACTTCTCTTTGGTTTGATTTGGTTGATTTTTAAATTTTTATTGCAGTATAGTTGCTTTGCAATGCTGAATTAGTTTCTACTGTACAATAATGTGAATCAACGATAGATACACATATGTCCCCTCATTTGGGGATTTCCTTCCCAGGTAGGTCACCGCAGAGGCCTGCATAAAGTTCGCTGTGTTGTACAGTAGGTTCTCATAGTATCTGTTTTATACATAGTAGGATATGTATGAATCTCCCAATTTCTCCAACACCTCCACCCCCCACCCCTGGTGTCCATACGCTTGTTTTTTGTCTCTCTATTTCCACTTTGTAAATAAGATCATCTATAGCAGTGTTCATAGATTCCACTTATTTGCATTAAGATATTTGTTTTTCTCATTCAGGTTAACTTCCCTCTGTATGACAGTCTCTAGATCCGTTTGAAAGGCAGAGTTCACACAGAAAGAAGGAAGTGTCCACACGGACAGATCAATAAGGTTTTTACCTCTGATTGAAGCCAATTAAATAGATTGATGTCATTTGGGACCCACCCAGGCATAATTAAAAGTGGGCAAAATAAGAGTCAATCAACCATGGTTGATAACAGTTACGGTCATAAAAGCCTGCGTTTCTCTGCTCTAGCACCAGTCCAATCCCGACCTCCTGCCCCCCGCCACCAGCCTTTCCAAGAAGGAATGGTGTATTTTTTTTCATGGCTTCTGCATTGAAGACATGCAGGAAATGAAACAATAAAAAAAGAAACATGAACAAAGAGACCATGACAGCTTGTAGAGACAGGAACTTCTTATTTTCTTAAGAGCAAAAGTACCTTATATTTTGTTCTTTTATTTATTCTTTTTTTTGTAAATATTTTCCTATGGGTTCTGTTGGTTTCCAGTTTGTATTGTATTAATATCTCATTTTTTATGAAAATTTGAAAGAGTTTCTCCCTAGTGACAACATTCATATTTATGACTTTACATAATACATGTAATCCTCTGTTTCTTTGGAAGAATAGAAGTTTCTTTAGAATTATCACAGATTATAAATCCTTCCTTTTATGGTTTGTGCTGTGGGATCCATATTTAATAAATGCCTACCTACTCAAAATCACAGGGGCATATTTTTTGCAGTACTGATTAACTCCACACTTTGACCAAAGAGAAATTAACTTTCTCTTTGCCTCCTTATACTCTGCTGCCCCGTTGAGCTGATGATACTATCTCTTTAGCATTTTCCTTTGTGATGACAGGTGTAATGGTACCTTTATCCAGTGGATGACCACAGATGATATGATGGGAGCTGTTCATGGCAGGTGCCAGCAAGAAGAATGTGTGTTGTTCTTTAGAAAATATTAAAGCACCAATAAAACCACTACAAGTCAGTCAGGTCATCATTACCACAGGGCTCCAACAATACAACATCAAGGATAAAATATTCTTTCTTATAAAGCGAGATCACTCTACTCCTACTTACCTTCTTTGTATGTCTCTATCAGCTGTTTTATCAACTTAACATTTATCTCCTTTAACATTTTTCAAATGATCTCAGCATATCTACGTTTGAAAGGCAGAGTTCACACAGAAAGAAGGAAGTGTCCACACGGACAGATCAATAAGGTTTTTACCTCTGATTGAAGCCAATTAAATAGATTGATGTCATTTGGGACCCACCCAGGCATAATTAAAAGTGGGCAAAATAAGAGTCAATCAACCATGGTTGATAACAGTTACGGTCATAAAAGCCTGCGTTTCTCTGCTCTAGCACCAGTCCAATCCCGACCTCCTGCCCCCCGCCACCAGCCTTTCCAAGAAGGAATGGTGTATTTTTTTTCATGGCTTCTGCATTGAAGACATGCAGGAAATGAAACAATAAAAAAAGAAACATGAACAAAGAGACCATGACAGCTTGTAGAGACAGGAACTTCTTATTTTCTTAAGAGCAAAAGTACCTTATATTTTGTTCTTTTATTTATTCTTTTTTTTGTAAATATTTTCCCTATGGGTTCTGTTGGTTTCCAGTTTGTATTGTATTAATATCTCATTTTTTATGAAAATTTGAAAGAGTTTCTCCCTAGTGACAACATTCATATTTATGACTTTACATAATACATGTAATCCTCTGTTTCTTTGGAAGAATAGAAGTTTCTTTAGAATTATCACAGATTATAAATCCTTCCTTTTATGGTTTGTGCTGTGGGATCCATATTTAATAAATGCCTACCTACTCAAAATCACAGGGGCATATTTTTTGCAGTACTGATTAACTCCACACTTTGACCAAAGAGAAATTAACTTTCTCTTTGCCTCCTTATACTCTGCTGCCCCGTTGAGCTGATGATACTATCTCTTTAGCATTTTCCTTTGTGATGACAGGTGTAATGGTACCTTTATCCAGTGGATGACCACAGATGATATGATGGGAGCTGTTCATGGCAGGTGCCAGCAAGAAGAATGTGTGTTGTTCTTTAGAAAATATTAAAGCACCAATAAAACCACTACAAGTCAGTCAGGTCATCATTACCACAGGGCTCCAACAATACAACATCAAGGATAAAATATTCTTTCTTATAAAGCGAGATCACTCTACTCCTACTTACCTTCTTTGTATGTCTCTATCAGCTGTTTTATCAACTTAACATTTATATCTTTTAACATTTTTCTGTAAAAGATGAGAAATCCAGCCAAATCATCCACCTTAATAGATCATTCTCTTCTCTTATTATCTCTTTCCAATATATGGCAGGGCTTCTAACACTTGTGTTAGGTTCTAGGCCATATTCCCCATGTTTGCTTATATACATACATTCAGTCAATACCACTGTTTTCTCTATTTTACTACTTATCTCTTGACTGGCTGATACTTATACTTAAGTGAATAAGTTTTAGAGACCGCTTGTACAGTAGTATCTATAGTTAGCTATACAGTATTATGCATCATTAAATGAGGATTGAGTTCATGTTAATTGTTCTTACCACAAAACACACACACACATACACAGGAGACCACAAGGACATCTTTGGAGGTGAAGGGTATGTTTCATACCATAGTTATGGTAATGGCATCACAGGTATATGCCTATATCCAAATTGCTCAAGATGAATACATTAAATGTGTGAATTTGTTGCTTTGTTGACGATAGCTCCATAAAACTAAAAAGCACACAAGAAGTAAAGTAAAGTAAAGCTTTCTGTTAATATCAGTGAGACTCCCGTGATAGTACTGAATATATTGACTTTTATTGTAAAATAAAATTATAAAGTGAAAACACAGTTATTCAACAGGGCAGAAGAACTGCCTGACGCCCATTGACAGTTTGCTTTTTTTCACTTGCGGGTGGCGCAAACCCTGCTGAGACAAGAGAATTTTCATCCCTGAAAGCATCACAAAAACAGCTGTCACATTTGACATTAATGTTAATTGTGGACAAACTGAATCTTCTGACAAGTTTTCTGCAGCCAATAATTTAGTAAAAGGGCTCTGCTTTCGAAAGCCAAGAATGTCAGCTAAAGGTCGACTCCCGGGGCTTTGAAATGCCCCCTTGCTATAACAAGATGTTAAATTGGACGATTTCTTCTTTGGTCTAAAATTGGAGAAAGCAAACAATAGGTACTAAGTACCCCTACATTACAAAGTGCAGAGCGAGACCACCTCTGTAGAACTTACAAAGCAAATGATAGGAAATCGGTGTGGAAATAGGACATCAGCCAAGATTCGCTCATCCACCCTCTTGGGATATAAAAGGATTGAAATTGAAAGGGACCACAAAGCAAAATTACTGTGCCCAGTTCTAGAGGACTATAATATTTTCTCTTCCCATCAAGGGCAAGCAAGAGAAGCATCAAGTGAATGGCTGAAAGTGGTTGACCTCGACCGCCTGGCCTATTTGGGGTCCACGACCATGCTTGAGAAAGCCTGAGGCAGGAAGCTGAAGCCCACAGCTACAGGGTAAAACCCTACTCTGGGACGAGACTGCAATTCTTAAGTAGGACAAAGATTTGTGAACATTTTCACCAATGAGATGTGGTCCACATGGGACAGAAAACTGACTTCAAGCTACTTTAAAGTACACTTTGCTCAGGAGAGCCCCTGAGTGTATAATGGAACCCTGGAAGAGAGACTTAGCATGGGATGGGCCACTGGATATATCAAGGATATATATCACTGGATATATACTCAAAGCATGACAGTTAAAATTAGAGAGCCCCTGCTGGAGTATTTCTGTGGAAGCCACAAAATCACATGAAAGAAAAATAGTCAGGGTTAGGGACCTTCCATAAAAAAAAAAAAAGGGAACCATAAACAAAAGGAATCTCTATGCAGAAGCAACTACTGTCCAATACTACCACAGATTAATTTCACCTGTTCTAGAAGCTTATATAGTTGCACTTATATAATATGTATTCTTTTGTGTCAAGCTTATTTTGTTCAGGATAATGTGTTTGAGATACATCCCTCATGTTGCATTTATCAGTGGGTTATTTTTCTTCCTTACTATTGAGTATGATGTTGTTTAGTTGCTATTTCCAACTATTTGTGATCCCATGGACTGCAGCACACCAGACTTCCCTGTCTTTCACTATCTTCCGGAGTTTGCTTAAGCTCCTGTCCATTGAGTCAGTGATGCCTTCCAACCGTCTCATCCTCTGTCACCCCCTTCTCCTCCTGCCTTCAGTCTCTCCCAGCAGCAGTGTCTTTTCCAATGAGTTGTCTCTTTGCATCAGGTGGCCAAAGTATTGGAGCTTTAGCTTCAGCATTAGTCTTTCCAATGTATATTCAGGGTTGATTTCTTTTAGGATTGACTGGTTGATTGTTTAGTCCATTACATAAATAATGTAATGTTTGATGTGTGTATCTAGTAGTTCTATTTTGTTCCTACATTTGAGTCTATCCTCCAATTTAAACTGCTTTATATATGTGAACATGAAAGTGCAAGTCACTCAGTCATATCTGACACTTTTTTATTTTAATTTTACTTTTTACTTTCACAGAGTTTTACAGATATGTATAATCCCAGATTAGTCATATGTATATCCCTGGCCCCCTCCTTCCTCCTCCATATCTGACCCTTTGCGATCCATTGACAAACCATGGAATTCTTCAGGCAAGAATACGGAAGTGTGGGTAACCTTTTCTATTCTTCAGGGTATCTTCCAAACCCAGAGATTGAACCCAGGTCTCCCACATTGCAAGCGGATTCTTTAGCATCTGAGCCACCAGGGAAGCCCATTTTATACATAGTGTGAAGTATGGACTGAAGTTTGGTTTTTACCATCCAGATACCCTGTAGTTCACACCATTTCTTGAAAAGACTCCCATTTACTCATTAAATTATCCAGTCACTTTCGCCCAATAATAAACTACCACAGGAAAGACTGGCTTAGAACTAGGCTTTTACTTTGCTACTTTATGGGTCAGCAATCTGAGAAAGGCTCTGCTGGACAGTGTATTTACAGAGTTTCTCATGTGGATATCCTTACATGTTGCATGGGGTTTGCCAAAATCTGAAGGCTCAATTAGGCTTTGGTCAAATATGGCTCACTCCTGCGACTGGCATGCTGGTTGCCCAGGCTCAGCTGAGAGAGCCAACCAAAACCATGTGATCTCTTCAGCATGACAAACACAAGGCAGTCAAACTCCTTATGTAAGGACTGGCTTCCTACAGAAGAAGTATCCAAAGACAATCTTGCTGAAAGTGTGTTGTCTCCTATGACTTACTCTTAGAAATCATAGTGTCATTTCCATCTAAGTCACCCCTTCTCCTCCTGCCTTCAGTCTCCAGCAGCAGTGTCTTTTCCAATGAGTTGTCTCTTTGCATCAGGTGGCCAAAGTATTGGAGCTTTAGCTTCAGCATTAGTCTTTCAATGTATATTCAGGGTTGATTTCTTTTAGGATTGACTGGTTGATTGTTTAGTCCATTACATAAATAATGTAATGTTTGATGTGTGTATCTAGTAGTTCTATTTTGTTCCTACATTTGAGTCTATCCTCCAATTTAAACTGCTTTATATATGTGAACATGAAAGTGCAAGTCACTCAGTCATATCTGACACTTTTTTATTTTAATTTTACTTTTTACTTTCACAGAGTTTTACAGATATGTATAATCCCAGATTAGTCATATGTATATCCCTGGCCCCCTCCTTCCTCCTCCATATCTGACCCTTTGCGATCCATTGACAAACCATGGAATTCTTCAGGCAAGAATACGGAAGTGTGGGTAACCTTTTCTATTCTTCAGGGTATCTTCCAAACCCAGAGATTGAACCCAGGTCTCCCACATTGCAAGCGGATTCTTTAGCATCTGAGCCACCAGGGAAGCCCATTTTATACATAGTGTGAAGTATGGACTGAAGTTTGGTTTTTACCATCCAGATACCCTGTAGTTCACACCATTTCTTGAAAAGACTCCCATTTACTCATTAAATTATCCAGTCACTTTCGCCCAATAATAAACTACCACAGGAAAGACTGGCTTAGAACTAGGCTTTTACTTTGCTACTTTATGGGTCAGCAATCTGAGAAAGGCTCTGCTGGACAGTGTATTTACAGAGTTTCTCATGTGGATATCCTTACATGTTGCATGGGGTTTGCCAAAATCTGAAGGCTCAATTAGGCTTTGGTCAAATATGGCTCACTCCTGCGACTGGCATGCTGGTTGCCCAGGCTCAGCTGAGAGAGCCAACCAAAACCATGTGATCTCTTCAGCATGACAAACACAAGGCAGTCAAACTCCTTATGTAAGGACTGGCTTCCTACAGAAGAAGTATCCAAAGACAATCTTGCTGAAAGTGTGTTGTCTCCTATGACTTACTCTTAGAAATCATAGTGTCATTTCCATCTAAGATAAGAGAATCCCATATCCTGATCAAGGTATATCTAAGAATCTCTAATCATCTTTATAATAACTTCATACCTCTGTGGGTCTACGTATGTACTCTATTGACCTGTTTGTCTATCCTTACATCAATAATAATATTTAATTATAACAATTTAAGGTAAATCAAGTCACGGAAGTTATTTTTAAAATTGTTTGGGCTATTCTAAGTCCTTTGCATTTCCATATAAATCAGCTTATTGGTTTCTTTTTTTTTTTAACTGCTTGGATTTCGATTGGCATTGTATGACTCTATAGGACAATTTGGAAAGAACTGATTTCTTAATGTTAAATCTTGTGATGGTATATTTCTCCATGAATTTAGGTCTTTTATTCCTTTTTGCAATTTTTTTTGGTGCTTTGTAGAGATCTTTTACTCTTCTCAGTAAATGTATTACTATGTGTTTTATATTTTTTAGGCTATTGACAATGGACTTCACTGCTAATTTCATTTTCCATTTGTTTCTTGCTTGTGTATAGAGACCCAGTTGCTTTTATATATGGATATTGAATCCTACTTTTCTAAATTCACTTAGTAGTTCTAATGAATCCAGTACAATTCTGAAAGAAGTTTGAGGACTGAACATCTTTATTATCACCTATTGTCCATCATCTGAAAGCAGTTGCTCCATATGTTTGTCTAGCTTTATAGTTGCTTATATTGCAAGAGCTAGTCTGTGGGAAACAAGCTGGTGGAGGTTTTTGAAGCTTTGGACGAGCCAGGAGAAAAACAAATTGGTAATGAGAAAAAACAACTATGAGAAACCTAACAGAAAGAGCTAAGACTATAATCAGTTGATTCAGTTCACATGGGTTCATTGTCTGGGGTCATCCTGATCAGCAAGAACAAGTGGGAGGTCTGCTGTGCACTTTGGAACGCCGGGTCAGCAGACATTAGAACACTGAGTGCACACATAGAACAAGCTCCTTAACTTCTTGCCGGTCTAGTTGCCCCCCAGCTGCAGCATGCCCTTTCCATTAAGCAGATAACCCAAATAACTTAGAGTCACAAGGGTAATTATTGACAAGGGCTGTGAGTTCCAGTTGCTCTAATTGTATCATTCCCTGCAAACACCTGGAGGCTTAAACTCTCAATAAAAGCAGACTGGTGAATATGTTCAGGGCTCTTGACCCAAGAGTTCTTGAGTCCTCTCCATCCCCCCGCATTCCCATCCATTCTCTCTGTCCATGTGTGTATTACTTAATGTCTCACCACACCTGCTATTCTCTATGCACCCCGCTGACGTGCTGTGGCACTAGTCAGATACCAGTTGCCATCAAGGTTAGAAAGTCGGTGGCTATTTTATAATCTCCAATGATTAGTAAATCACTTAACTGTGCATGGTTTAAAAATTTTTGTTTTTGTTTTTTTAACTGCTTGGATTTCGATTGGCATTGTATGACTCTATAGGACAATTTGGAAAGAACTGATTTCTTAATGTTAAATCTTGTGATGGTATATTTCTCCATGAATTTAGGTCTTTTATTCCTTTTTGCAATTTTTTTTGGTGCTTTGTAGAGATCTTTTACTCTTCTCAGTAAATGTATTACTATGTGTTTTATATTTTTTAGGCTATTGACAATGGACTTCACTGCTAATTTCATTTTCCATTTGTTTCTTGCTTGTGTATAGAGACCCAGTTGCTTTTATATATGGATATTGAATCCTACTTTTCTAAATTCACTTAGTAGTTCTAATGAATCCAGTACAATTCTGAAAGAAGTTTGAGGACTGAACATCTTTATTATCACCTATTGTCCATCATCTGAAAGCAGTTGCTCCATATGTTTGTCTAGCTTTATAGTTGCTTATATTGCAAGAGCTAGTCTGTGGGAAACAAGCTGGTGGAGGTTTTTGAAGCTTTGGACGAGCCAGGAGAAAAACAAATTGGTAATGAGAAAAAACAACTATGAGAAACCTAACAGAAAGAGCTAAGACTATAATCAGTTGATTCAGTTCACATGGGTTCATTGTCTGGGGTCATCCTGATCAGCAAGAACAAGTGGGAGGTCTGCTGTGCACTTTGGAACGCCGGGTCAGCAGACATTAGAACACTGAGTGCACACATAGAACAAGCTCCTTAACTTCTTGCCGGTCTAGTTGCCCCCCAGCTGCAGCATGCCCTTTCCATTAAGCAGATAACCCAAATAACTTAGAGTCACAAGGGTAATTATTGACAAGGGCTGTGAGTTCCAGTTGCGCTAATTGTATCATTCCCTGCAAACACCTGGAGGCTTAAACTCTCAATAAAAGCAGACTGGTGAATATGTTCAGGGCTCTTGACCCAAGAGTTCTTGAGTCCTCTCCATCCCCCCGCATTCCCATCCATTCTCTCTGTCCATGTGTGTATTACTTAATGTCTCACCACACCTGCTATTCTCTATGCACCCCGCTGACGTGCTGTGGCACTAGTCAGATACCAGTTGCCATCAAGGTTAGAAAGTCGGTGGCTATTTTATAATCTAAGATTGCCTCAAATCTCAGTGGAAGGCTGAGGTTTTATCCTAGTTACGGGAGTAAAATATCCACTGTGTTTGAGATAATGTAGTAACTTGATTCTCTACTCATGCCCTGTAGTTTCAACTAATTCAGTATACCAGTTATTTCAAAATTTCTGTATATAGACTAAGGCATAGAGGATGTTTGTGGAGCACTGATACCGCATTTTAATCAAGGAGTGGAGGAAGCGGTGAGCAGAAAAGTACTGATTACAAAGGAGTAAACCTGAATGGTTCAGTCCAAACTCAGTTCCAACTCCACTTCTTATTAGCATTACTGAGGAACTCATGTAATTTCTCAAAGTCAAGGTCACCTACCATTACCACTCAATTATAATACTGCCCCCTCCCTTTAGTCAAGAGTAGCAGATGTGAAATTGTTGGTAAACTTTCCATAAATGCTAGTGTTCATTGATAGAGATTTGACTAAGGAGCTGAATCAGGTAGAAAACAAAAGCTTAATCCCAGAAGGTGGATATAGATTCTATTTTCAAATCTGTCTCCTCTGAGCACACATAGTAACATTAGCAGTGTCCCCTTGTTACTACATGCCCGGCACTGTTTTGGAGATTTTAGCTTATTGTTTTCTCCAATAAAGTTGAATGACAGGGGTTAACATCTTGATTTTATAAATCAAGGAACTAAGACTAGGCAAATTTAAGAAACTTGCTCAAGGTTAAATGCCAAGTTGAGACATCCAACTCAGACTCTTGTGTCTACAAAGCCTACATTTCCCCCCCTGCACCACGTTGACCATGGACAATCATTTCTCTAGGCCTCAGAACTCTCTTCCATGAAATGAGAGTTTTGAACCATGTGGAAACCATTACTAGCCCTTCGCATTGAAACATGCAAAATTGCAACATGGTTTTCTAATCTTATTAAGCATGAAGCATCGAGAAGTTTTATCTAAGTCGATATACTTGGAAATGTTGAATTCTAGGAGTAGGTTTGGTCTGATTTTCATACTTGTACAAATTGATCAAATACTTCTGATCTGTTATTAACAAAGACCAGACCCCAAACAGTAATTTACTTACTTTATTCTAATCAGTTGCAGGATATGGTGTCCAACTTTTTTTTTTTCTCTTTTTTACTGGTCATATACACAGTGCATTTGTAGCTGTATCATTTGTCATTGCTTGTCACAGGGATAATGTTTCTTGTTATTGCTTATCATGGGGAAAATGTATCCTTGGTGAGTCTGTTTGAAAAAGAGACTCCAGTCTATTCTGCTATGTCCTCTATCCACTGAGACAATCTGAACACTATCATCGTGCATTTGTCTGTGCACAGTTCAGGTCATATTACAGGCATTTAATATTTTACCCTATGCTCATTAGTACTAATTATCATTTTATCTCTTGGTTTTATATCTATACAATCCCTGGAAATAATGTTACAAGTTCACAGAGTTGGCCTGAGAAGGAGAAATGGGCAAACATTCATCTTGACATTTGCTTTAACGAGATTTGAAATCCTCTGTCCCAGCAGATGTGTAAATTGTTGGTAAACTTTCCATAAATGCTAGTGTTCATTGATAGAGATTTGACTAAGGAGCTGAATCAGGTAGAAAACAAAAGCTTAATCCCAGAAGGTGGATATAGATTCTATTTTCAAATCTGTCTCCTCTGAGCACACATAGTAACATTAGCAGTGTCCCCTTGTTACTACATGCCCGGCACTGTTTTGGAGATTTTAGCTTATTGTTTTCTCCAATAAAGTTGAATGACAGGGGTTAACATCTTGATTTTATAAATCAAGGAACTAAGACTAGGCAAATTTAAGAAACTTGCTCAAGGTTAAATGCCAAGTTGAGACATCCAACTCAGACTCTTGTGTCTACAAAGCCTACATTTCCCCCCCTGCACCACGTTGACCATGGACAATCATTTCTCTAGGCCTCAGAACTCTCTTCCATGAAATGAGAGTTTTGAACCATGTGGAAACCATTACTAGCCCTTCGCATTGAAACATGCAAAATTGCAACATGGTTTTCTAATCTTATTAAGCATGAAGCATCGAGAAGTTTTATCTAAGTCGATATACTTGGAAATGTTGAATTCTAGGAGTAGGTTTGGTCTGATTTTCATACTTGTACAAATTGATCAAATACTTCTGATCTGTTATTAACAAAGACCAGACCCCAAACAGTAATTTACTTACTTTATTCTAATCAGTTGCAGGATATGGTGTCCAACTTTTTTTTTTTCTCTTTTTTACTGGTCATATACACAGTGCATTTGTAGCTGTATCATTTGTCATTGCTTGTCACAGGGATAATGTTTCTTGTTATTGCTTATCATGGGGAAAATGTATCCTTGGTGAGTCTGTTTGAAAAAGAGACTCCAGTCTATTCTGCTATGTCCTCTATCCACTGAGACAATCTGAACACTATCATCGTGCATTTGTCTGTGCACAGTTCAGGTCATATTACAGGCATTTAATATTTTACCCTATGCTCATTAGTACTAATTATCATTTTATCTCTTGGTTTTTATATCTATACAATCCCTGGAAATAATGTTACAAGTTCACAGAGTTGGCCTGAGAAGGGAGAAATGGGCAAACATTCATCTTGACATTTGCTTTAACGAGATTTGAAATGGGCTGGAGAAAGAACACACTTCTGCCTCCCAGAGGCAGGCCAGTCTTTGAGGCAAGAGGTCATTCCACAAGCATTAGTGGACAGAGGGCATGTTTAAATAGGCACATCAAAACACCCATCCAAGAGACATTTATCCCCTTCCTGACAATCACCAAACTCAGTGACAGACAGTACTGTTGGATCTGCACTGTGTATGTGAAAGGCATTGTAAAAAAGAAAGCATTGAGCAATAAGGCCAGTGAAACTGATTGTGTGACGGGTTCAGGAAGAGGATGTAACTGTTTTCCAATGGTGCAGCTGTGGGCAGGGTGTAAAGAAGCAATACCTGATTCCTCCCAGCACGTACTCCTGTTCTTCTGGCACAACCTAGAGTGCCAACAAGGTCCTTAAACAACCAGGTTTTGCTGGCCCAAACTATCCTTGACAGTCTCTACCTTTAGTCTTCAAAGACTAAATGATGATGAAAAACTGACCAGCAGTGAGATACTGTCTTGGCTCTCACCTTGAAAGCAGTAATTTCTCTCTTTGAATATCAGTTACAAGGGTCACTCATAAATCATCTGGCTAAAACACAAGCTTTTAAGGTGCTCTGCCTCCCACAGAAATTCACTGTCTCTAGCTCCATGGTGATCTCCTTTTCAGTCTCTTGAATTTAAAATTAATGCAGCATAACTGTTTACTGCATCATTGAAGATTCAGATCTCTGAAATGTAAATTCCGTAAAAGTAAAATTTAAATTTGGCCAAGTCAAAAGGCGCAAAAAAAGCATTTCCTTGTTTTGATTTCATGGGGAAAATGTATCCTTGGTGAGTCTGTTTGAAAAAGAGACTCCAGTCTATTCTGCTATGTCCTCTATCCACTGAGACAATCTGAACACTATCATCGTGCATTTGTCTGTGCACAGTTCAGGTCATATTACAGGCATTTAATATTTTACCCTATGCTCATTAGTACTAATTATCATTTTATCTCTTGGTTTTTATATCTATACAATCCCTGGAAATAATGTTACAAGTTCACAGAGTTGGCCTGAGAAGGGAGAAATGGGCAAACATTCATCTTGACATTTGCTTTAACGAGATTTGAAATGGGCTGGAGAAAGAACACACTTCTGCCTCCCAGAGGCAGGCCAGTCTTTGAGGCAAGAGGTCATTCCACAAGCATTAGTGGACAGAGGGCATGTTTAAATAGGCACATCAAAACACCCATCCAAGAGACATTTATCCCCTTCCTGACAATCACCAAACTCAGTGACAGACAGTACTGTTGGATCTGCACTGTGTATGTGAAAGGCATTGTAAAAAAGAAAGCATTGAGCAATAAGGCCAGTGAAACTGATTGTGTGACGGGTTCAGGAAGAGGATGTAACTGTTTTCCAATGGTGCAGCTGTGGGCAGGGTGTAAAGAAGCAATACCTGATTCCTCCCAGCACGTACTCCTGTTCTTCTGGCACAACCTAGAGTGCCAACAAGGTCCTTAAACAACCAGGTTTTGCTGGCCCAAACTATCCTTGACAGTCTCTACCTTTAGTCTTCAAAGACTAAATGATGATGAAAAACTGACCAGCAGTGAGATACTGTCTTGGCTCTCACCTTGAAAGCAGTAATTTCTCTCTTTGAATATCAGTTACAAGGGTCACTCATAAATCATCTGGCTAAAACACAAGCTTTTAAGGTGCTCTGCCTCCCACAGAAATTCACTGTCTCTAGCTCCATGGTGATCTCCTTTT
Source organism: Tragulus kanchil (assembly GCA_022376925.1). Lineage (NCBI taxonomy): Eukaryota > Metazoa > Chordata > Mammalia > Artiodactyla > Tragulidae > Tragulus > Tragulus kanchil. The sequence goes on from JAIOJX010000003.1 coordinate 38,338,047, forward strand.
CAGTCTCTTGAATTTAAAATTAATGCAGCATCACTGTTTACTGCATGATTGAAGATTCAGAACTCTGAAATGTAATCGTATGTAAAATGTTAGCAGGGCAAAAGATCAAGGACATGTATAAGACAACTTGACACATGCATAGGCCAAGTCAAAAAGGCCACATCACAAAAATAAATTGCAACTAGCAAGGGAAGGAAAAAGCATCAGGGCCATGCTTTATAAATTTATGAGCAGTGTGGGCAAAGTGTAGACTCCATAATTATTCTGGTGGGAAGGGAAATAGAAAAAGAGACAGCAGCAAAATTGTGGAGGTATTAAGTTCTGTCACTATCTTAAAGTATATATCACATACCTGGACTACTAGCTTAACTTCAGTTTTGCCAAAAAGAAGGAAAGAAAGAATCCAATAATCAGAAGTATAGTTCTTAATATACTTGAAAGAAAAAGTCAGCCTGAATAGAAAGTAGTCAACTACTTGTTGACATTTTCGAAGGTCTCAAAGTCATTGAAATTCTACATATAAATAATAAATGTCAACACATTCTCATCAGAAATCCTTCTCCTGAAATCTACTACAAGATGACAGTGGAGTAGGAAGACCCTGAGCTCACCTCCTCCCACAGACACACCAAAATTACAACTGCTTACAGAACAATTATATTTGAGAATGACCTGAAGACTAGCAAAAGAGATTTTCCACAACTCAAGATGTGAAAAGGAGGAAGAACAAAAGGATAAGGAGAAGCAGTTGGAGGTCTATTCTGGATCCCTGCCCCCAACAAGGTGACCCATGACTGGGAGAAAAATCACAACTGCAGAGTTCTCCCAGAGGACCAGGAACTTGATTCCCACATTGAGCTCCCCAACCTGGGGGTCCAGCATAGGGATAATGTCTGTCTGCAAATGCCTGGCTTTGAAAACCAGCAGGCTTTAAACCTTGGGAGAGTTACTCCCAGAGAAAGACACAAATGATGATGAAAAACTGACCAGCAGTGAGATACTGTCTTGGCTCTCACCTTGAAAGCAGTAATTTCTCTCTTTGAATATCAGTTACAAGGGTCACTCATAAATCATCTGGCTAAAACACAAGCTTTTAAGGTGCTCTGCCTCCCACAGAAATTCACTGTCTCTAGCTCCATGGTGATCTCCTTTTCAGTCTCTTGAATTTAAAATTAATGCAGCATCACTGTTTACTGCATGATTGAAGATTCAGAACTCTGAAATGTAATCGTATGTAAAATGTTAGCAGGGCAAAAGATCAAGGACATGTATAAGACAACTTGACACATGCATAGGCCAAGTCAAAAAGGCCACATCACAAAAATAAATTGCAACTAGCAAGGGAAGGAAAAAGCATCAGGGCCATGCTTTATAAATTTATGAGCAGTGTGGGCAAAGTGTAGACTCCATAATTATTCTGGTGGGAAGGGAAATAGAAAAAGAGACAGCAGCAAAATTGTGGAGGTATTAAGTTCTGTCACTATCTTAAAGTATATATCACATACCTGGACTACTAGCTTAACTTCAGTTTTGCCAAAAAGAAGGAAAGAAAGAATCCAATAATCAGAAGTATAGTTCTTAATATACTTGAAAGAAAAAGTCAGCCTGAATAGAAAGTAGTCAACTACTTGTTGACATTTTCGAAGGTCTCAAAGTCATTGAAATTCTACATATAAATAATAAATGTCAACACATTCTCATCAGAAATCCTTCTCCTGAAATCTACTACAAGATGACAGTGGAGTAGGAAGACCCTGAGCTCACCTCCTCCCACAGACACACCAAAATTACAACTGCTTACAGAACAATTATATTTGAGAATGACCTGAAGACTAGCAAAAGAGATTTTCCACAACTCAAGATGTGAAAAGGAGGAAGAACAAAAGGATAAGGAGAAGCAGTTGGAGGTCTATTCTGGATCCCTGCCCCCAACAAGGTGACCCATGACTGGGAGAAAAATCACAACTGCAGAGTTCTCCCAGAGGACCAGGAACTTGATTCCCACATTGAGCTCCCCAACCTGGGGGTCCAGCATAGGGATAATGTCTGTCTGCAAATGCCTGGCTTTGAAAACCAGCAGGCTTTAAACCCAGTTAAAAAAATGGGCAGAGGACCTGCATATACATTTTTCCAAAGACATACAGATGACCAAAAGACACACGAAAAGATGCTCCACCACCAATAATCATTAGGGAAATACAAATCAATAACAGGATGAGATATCCAGTCAGAATGGTCCCCATCCAAAAAAAACAAAAATGTTGGTGAGGCTATAAAGAAAGGGGAGTCCTCCTGCATTTTTGGTGGGATAGTAAATTGGTCTAGCCACTGTATAAAACAGTATAAAGATTCCTCAGCAAATTAAAATAGAACTATCATTGTTGCTGTTTAGTCACTAAGTCATGTCTGACTCCTTTGTGACCCTGGGGACTGTAACCTACCAGGCTCCTCTGCCCATGGAGTTCTCCTGACAAGAATACTGAAGTAGTTGCCATTTTGTTCTCCAGGGGATCTTACCAACCCAGGAAAGGAACGTACTTCTCCTGCGCTGAAGGTGGATTCCTTACCACTGAGCCACCAGGGAAGCCCCAGAACTATCATACATTTCAGAAATTCAATTCCTGGGTATTTTCCTGCTTTAAAAAAATGCTAATTTGAAAAGATATATGAACTCATAGGTTCATTGCAGCATTATTAGCAATAGCCAAAATATGGAAGCAACCTAAGTGTCCAATGATAGATTAATGGATAAAGAAGATACGGTAAATCTATGTGATAGAATATTACTCAATCATTAACAAGAATTAAATCTTGCCAACAACAGTGGTTTCTTTCAAAAAGTGTTAGCGGAAATAGATTCAACGTGGAACAGACACACCAAAATTACAACTGCTTACAGAACAATTATATTTGAGAATGACCTGAAGACTAGCAAAAGAGATTTTCCACAACTCAAGATGTGAAAAGGAGGAAGAACAAAAGGATAAGGAGAAGCAGTTGGAGGTCTATTCTGGATCCCTGCCCCCAACAAGGTGACCCATGACTGGGAGAAAAATCACAACTGCAGAGTTCTCCCAGAGGACCAGGAACTTGATTCCCACATTGAGCTCCCCAACCTGGGGGTCCAGCATAGGGATAATGTCTGTCTGCAAATGCCTGGCTTTGAAAACCAGCAGGCTTTAAACCCAGTTAAAAAAATGGGCAGAGGACCTGCATATACATTTTTCCAAAGACATACAGATGACCAAAAGACACACGAAAAGATGCTCCACCACCAATAATCATTAGGGAAATACAAATCAATAACAGGATGAGATATCCAGTCAGAATGGTCCCCATCCAAAAACAACAAAAATGTTGGTGAGGCTATAAAGAAAGGGGAGTCCTCCTGCATTTTTGGTGGGATAGTAAATTGGTCTAGCCACTGTATAAAACAGTATAAAGATTCCTCAGCAAATTAAAATAGAACTATCATTGTTGCTGTTTAGTCACTAAGTCATGTCTGACTCCTTTGTGACCCTGGGGACTGTAACCTACCAGGCTCCTCTGCCCATGGAGTTCTCCTGACAAGAATACTGAAGTAGTTGCCATTTTGTTCTCCAGGGGATCTTACCAACCCAGGAAAGGAACGTACTTCTCCTGCGCTGAAGGTGGATTCCTTACCACTGAACCACCAGGGAAGCCCCAGAACTATCATACATTTCAGAAATTCAATTCCTGGGTATTTTCCTGCTTTAAAAAAATGCTAATTTGAAAAGATATATGAACTCATAGGTTCATTGCAGCATTATTAGCAATAGCCAAAATATGGAAGCAACCTAAGTGTCCAATGATAGATTAATGGATAAAGAAGATACGGTAAATCTATGTGATAGAATATTACTCAATCATTAACAAGAATTAAATCTTGCCAACAACATGGATGGATTTAGAAACTATTATGCTAAGTGAAATGTGTTAGGCAAAGAAGGACAAATTACTCTATGATTTCACTTTTACGTGGAATCTAAAAACCAAAACAAACAAAACAGAAACAGGATCACAGATACAGAGAACAAACTGGTGATTGCCAGAGGGGAAAGGGGTGGGGAACGGACAGTCTAGGTCAAGGGGATTAAGAGGTACAAACACACATTCATACAATAAAGAAGTCATGGAGGGAACTTCCCTGATGGTCCAGTGGCTAAGATTCCGTGCACCCAATGCTGGGGGCCCAGGTTGGATCCATGGTCAGGGAACTAGTTTCCACATGCTGCAATTAAGAGCTCACATGAGGGCTTCCCTGGTGGTCCGGTGGGTAAGGACACCGCCTTGCAGTGCAAGGGGCACTGGTTCGATCCCTGGCCTGGGGAGGTCCCATGTGCCGTGGAGCGGCTGGACCGATGTGTCCAATTACCGAGCCGGAGCTCTGGAGCGCATGCGCCCAGAGCCGGTGCTCTGCGACAACAGAGGCCACCGTGATGGGAGGCCCACACGGGCCAAAGAACAAAGATGGATGAAAGTAGATAAATGAAAGACCAATAGAAAAGTGGCCCGCCCCCCCTCCCCTCATCCCACCCCACCCCCAACAAGAAAAAGAAAAAAAGAGCTCACATGAGGCAACTAAAGACCTGCATATCACACCTAAGACACAGCGCAGCCACATAAATGAATAAAATATTAAAAAAAAAAGAAGTCACAGAGATGTAATATACAGTGCGGCGAATATAGTCAACAATATTGTATGATGACAGATGGTCTCTAAACTTACTGTGATCGTTTTGTAATGTATAGAAATATTGAACCACTCAGTTGTATACCTGACACCAATTGTATGTCAAGTAAATGTCAATAAAGAAATGCCTCTTGCAAATATTTGCTGTGACTGCCAGTGGCACTACCATTTATTCTCTCAGATCTTCAAGCCTTGTAGCTTTTAAGTCATCTTTGACTCGCTCACTCCTATCTTTAATATTTATTGCCACCAACTCCTACTTCCTTCAAAGCATCTTGTCTTCATCTTTTCCCTTCTCTGCATTCCCTGCTTTCTTTTGATCTTTCATCTCACAGTTTAGCATTTACATTTAAGTCTTACATTGTCTGTACTTGCCTCTCAGTGCCCACTTATTTTGTATATGACATTGATCGCAGCAGTCTTTTCCTAGAACTGCAAGAGTTCCCTCCTTTCTGTCTCATCAGTTCTTCACCCACCAATATACTTCAACACAAGATGAAAACTTCTCTGATGTGATTTGCCACCTCAGTTCTCTCATCTTTAGTCTCCAACCCCTCATCCTTTCCTGTCTTTTCATCATGGTCCAGTGGCTAAGATTCCGTGCACCCAATGCTGGGGGCCCAGGTTGGATCCATGGTCAGGGAACTAGTTTCCACATGCTGCAATTAAGAGCTCACATGAGGGCTTCCCTGGTGGTCCGGTGGGTAAGGACACCGCCTTGCAGTGCAAGGGGCACTGGTTCGATCCCTGGCCTGGGGAGGTCCCATGTGCCGTGGAGCGGCTGGACCGATGTGTCCAATTACCGAGCCGGAGCTCTGGAGCGCATGCGCCCAGAGCCGGTGCTCTGCGACAACAGAGGCCACCGTGATGGGAGGCCCACACGGGCCAAAGAACAAAGATGGATGAAAGTAGATAAATGAAAGACCAATAGAAAAGTGGCCCGCCCGCCCCCTCCCCTCATTCCACCCCACCCCCTACGAAAAAAAAAAAAAAAGAGCTCACATGAGGCAACTAAAGACCTGCATATCACACCTAAGACACAGCGCAGCCACATAAATGAATAAAATATTAAAAAAAAAAGAAGTCACAGAGATGTAATATACAGTGCGGCGAATATAGTCAACAATATTGTATGATGACAGATGGTCTCTAAACTTACTGTGATCGTTTTGTAATGTATAGAAATATTGAACCACTCAGTTGTATACCTGACACCAATTGTATGTCAAGTAAATGTCAATAAAGAAATGCCTCTTGCAAATATTTGCTGTGACTGCCAGTGGCACTACCATTTATTCTCTCAGATCTTCAAGCCTTGTAGCTTTTAAGTCATCTTTGACTCGCTCACTCCTATCTTTAATATTTATTGCCACCAACTCCTACTTCCTTCAAAGCATCTTGTCTTCATCTTTTCCCTTCTCTGCATTCCCTGCTTTCTTTTGATCTTTCATCTCACAGTTTAGCATTTACATTTAAGTCTTACATTGTCTGTACTTGCCTCTCAGTGCCCACTTATTTTGTATATGACATTGATCGCAGCAGTCTTTTCCTAGAACTGCAAGAGTTCCCTCCTTTCTGTCTCATCAGTTCTTCACCCACCAATATACTTCAACACAAGATGAAAACTTCTCTGATGTGATTTGCCACCTCAGTTCTCTCATCTTTTCTCCAGTCAATACCAAACCCTTCAGAAGTTACAATCCTCTTTCCCATCAAAGGCATACTTTTATTTTCAAGGACACAGACACATACATATGTTGAATATGAGCTACGATTTGACCTAGACTCAGAGAGTTTGTGCATTAGCTCTTGGTTTGGCATCTAAAGTCTGATTATCATTATGTGTTTGGACACCTTTGAGTTCTGGTGTTGAAAGTAATAGGAGAGAACAGGCAGAAAATTCAGTAGAAGCATCGAAACTTTGATCAGAATTTAGTTTGAGCCACTGTGCATGCTTTGCTTACAGAATAAATAACAGTGGCTTATGTAATCAAAACTCTACATATTCAGTGGCTTAACTTAACAAAGGCATATTTCTCGCTCATGCCAGAGTCCAACATAAATCAGTGAGGCAGGGTGAGGCATGAAGAGCAAGGATCAGTGAATAATAGGGGAGCCTGGGCTTCCAGACTTCTTGAGTCAGTCAGTCAGTCAGTTCAGCTTCTCTGTCATGTCTGACTCTTTGCAACCCCATGGACTGCAGCACACCAGACTTCCCTGTCCTTCACCATCTCCCAGAGTTTTCTCAAACTCATGTTCACTGACTCAGTAATGCCATCCAACCATCTCATACTGTCATCCCCTTCTTCTTTTGCCTTGTGTTTTTCTCAGCATCAGGGTCTTTTCCATTGAGTCCTCATTTTGCATCAGGTGGCCAAAGTACTGGAGCTTCAGCTTCAGCATCAGTCCTTCCAATGTATATTCAGGGTTGATTTCCTTTAGGATTGACTGGTTTGATCTCTTTGCAGTCCAAGGGACTCTCAAGAGCCTCCTGCAACACCACCGTTCAAAGGTGTCAACTCTTCAGTGCTCAGCCTCCTTTATAGTAAAATTCTCACATCCATACATAACTACTGGAGAAACCATAGCTTTGACTATACAGACTTTCATTGGCAAGGTGATGTCTCTGCTTTTTAATACACTATCTAGGTTTGCCATAGCTGTTCTTCCAAAGGAGCAAACGCCTTTTAATTTCATGGCTGCAGTCACCATCTGCAGTGATTTCAGAGCCCAAGAAAATAAAGTCTGTCACTGTTTCCATTGACATTATAAAAAGTATGATTTTTAAATGTGACTTCTGAGGATGTGGCAGTAAAGAGAGGAGAGATGAAGGTATGCCTAAGAGATTTTTATGAATCAGGCGTAGAAGTGATAGATTTCACTTTACCCATATTCCATTAGGCACAAGTTGGTCAGATAGTCCCAAAAAAACTGTAAAATATCTGGGAAATGTAGTTCAGCTATGTGCCTAAGAAAGAGGAAAAACATAGATATTGAAGATATGTACTTTCTACCCATCATCCAAGGGTCCATTCATTAAGGGCTGCCTAAAACCTATTCTTAGGTTTGCTATCAAATCCATATTTAATTGTTACCACTTAAATCTCTAATTCCTGTAAGGGACCAATACTTTGAACTATTTTTATTCATTTTATATAGTCAAATGTGTTTCATTATTCCATCTTCTGAATTTAGCCACCTCTGTTTGGTCTTAAGTACTGTAGCTTTAGATGAATACAGTGACCAAGTTCTTATCCTGCCTTACTTTGTAGAATGTGAGATCCAGACACTGGTTTCTGATTCCTGCTTCTCAAAATTATAATGGTAATCTCAGTGGGTCCAGCATTCATGCTATAATTACATAGAGAGTTAATAGAACAGACTTTGCAGTCAGTGAGATCTGGGCCCAAATCCTGCAGGGCTCACTACTATGTGACCCAACTGGGATGTTAACCTCTGTAAGCTTCAGTTTCCTTATATGTAAAATGATAGTAGCATCAACTTTCAGAGTTGTTGCAAGGACCAAATTAAATATTTGTTAGACACGACAAAATTGTCACATTAGTCAGCTGAATGAGGAGGTCAACTGCTCAGTTGTTTCAGTCATGTCTGATTTTTACGACCCCATGGACAGTACCCCACCAGGTTTCTCATGGGATTTTTCCAGTAAGAATACTGAGTGGCTTGCCATGCCCTCCTTCAGAGTAGCTTCCCAACCCAGATTTAGAACCTATGTCTTCTGGATATCCTGCATTGCAGGCAGATTCTTTACCAGTGAGCCACCAGGGAAGTCCCAAGAAGGTCATCTGGGCATTGTCAAATTGGTGTCACATTTTTAACGACATCAAGGGAAGAATCAGAAATGGTATGTAGGCAATAGCAACAGGCTGATGGGAAAGATGTGTGGAAATTAGGTGACAATCTAAGAAGATGCTCTTACAAATCGTGTACCTGAACCTGCTCTGTTGAGAACAAGAAAAAAATTACCTGCTTTCATGGAGCAAATAACTACACAGCACAGTGTTAGGTACTATGGATACCATGATGGCTTCACAGTGTGTCAGTTTGGCTGGGCTGAATTTCATTTCCTTGAATTCCATTTCTGTGTCTTTCCAGTGAGACCACAGAGGTATAGTTGGGAGAGGCAGAGGTAACTCCTGACCTGCTGAGTTACCCAGGGGAGTACAGCCCTGGTTGGGACTATCTTTGTTATCCTCTGGCTACTTCTTCAATACCTGAGCCATTGACTTCTGGGTCAGGTATGCATCTTTAACTCCCTGATGAAGTGCCATGGCTGCTGCAGGCCTTGGTAGCAAGGCTAATGGCAAAAAAAATAGATGACAGGTCTTAGTCCATCCTCTTGGGGTTCCAGGTCATGCTTGTAGGCTCAAGTCAACCCTTCATTCTCCCTACACTTCATCTGTCTTCCCGTCCTGACCACACCTCTCTAGGGACACTAAGGGCCAGATGCAAATACAATGTATATGTGTATATATATGTATATATATAACACTACATATAATACATATTATATATTATTTTTGCTGTTCAGCTGCTAAGTTGTGTCCAACTGTTTGTGACTCCATGGAATGCAGCATGCCAGACCTCCCTGTATATATTTTTGTATATCATATATAATATAATATTATATAATATATTGTATAATAAATATATAATTGATGACATGGATTAAAATATATCATTTGTATTATATAATGACATAACATATATTAAGCATATTATGCATATGTTATATAAATTATATGTTGTTAAATAATATAATTACTATGTATTTAAGCACAGAATATATTCATTTATAATTTCTATGTTTAAAAACCTTGATTGGATACAGGTAATTTTTTTAAAGGGAAATCAATACATAGGAAGAGATTATTTTAGATAGAGAAGTTGGGTAAGTCTATCTGAGGAGGAACCATTTGAGCAGAAATCTGAATGAGGCAGCAATATCTGTACCCCTGATGGGAAAGATGGTGTGGAAATTAGGGGGAAACAATCTAATAAGATGCTCTTACAAATCGTGTACCTGAACCTGCTCTGTTGAGAACAAGAAAAAAATTACCTGCTTTCATGGAGCAAATAACTACACAGCACAGTGTTAGGTACTATGGATACCATGATGGCTTCACAGTGTGTCAGTTTGGCTGGGCTGAATTTCATTTCCTTGAATTCCATTTCTGTGTCTTTCCAGTGAGACCACAGAGGTATAGTTGGGAGAGGCAGAGGTAACTCCTGACCTGCTGAGTTACCCAGGGGAGTACAGCCCTGGTTGGGACTATCTTTGTTATCCTCTGGCTACTTCTTCAATACCTGAGCCATTGACTTCTGGGTCAGGTATGCATTTTTAACTCCTGATGAAGTGCCATGGCTGCTGCAGGCCTTGGTAGCAAGGCTAATGGCAAAAAAAATAGATGACAGGTCTTAGTCCATCCTCTTGGGGTTCCAGGTCATGCTTGTAGGCTCAAGTCAACCCTTCATTCTCCCTACACTTCATCTGTCTTCCCGTCCTGACCACACCTCTCTAGGGACACTAAGGGCCAGATGCAAATACAATGTATATGTGTATATATCTGTATATATATAGCACTAGATATAATACATCTTATATATTACTTTTGCTGTTCAGCTGCTAAGTTGTGTCCAACTGTTTGTGACTCCATGGAATGCAGCATGCCAGACCTCCCTGTATATATTTTTGTATATCATATATAATATAATATTATATAATATATTGTATAATAAATATATAATTGATGACATGGATTAAAATATATCATTTGTATTATATAATGACATAACATATATTAAGCATATTATGCATATGTTATATAAATTATATGTTGTTAAATAATATAATTACTATGTATTTAAGCACAGAATATATTCATTTATAATTTCTATGTTTAAAAACCTTGATTGGATACAGGTAATTTTTTTAAAGGGAAATCAATACATAGGAAGAGATTATTTTAGATAGAGAAGTTGGGTAAGTCTATCTGAGGAGGAACCATTTGAGCAGAAATCTGAATGAGGCAGCAAATGAGTCCTGAGACTATCTGAAGGGAAATTATTCCAGTAGAGGGACTAGCAAGTACAAAGGCCCTGAACCCTGACTTGCTAACTCACTCCAGGCCCTAGAAAGAGTCAGATGAAACAGAAAATCTTGGACAGGGGTTTGGACTATGGGGTATCAGTAGAAGTGTTGAGAAGTGTGCAGATTCCGTATATGGTTTGAAAGGGAAGGTGGTAGGACTTGTTGATGAAATAGATGTGAGTGTGAAGAAAGACACATCGAGCATGAATCTTGATGTTTTCCACTGAGGGAACAGGCTAAGCCTAGGAGGATCTAGAATAAAGCACTGGCTGTCCTCAAGGAAACTCTCTGTTCTTCTGCACAGAGGCAACACTCGGCACCTCCTCCTTCTCCACACACTCTTCCCAGCTCCCCATGGGAATAATTGTGTGTCGCCCACCTTCACTCAACGGCGCGCTCCATAGAAGCAAGAATTAGTCTTCTTCCCATTTTTTGCCCAGACTATTTAGTGCAGTGATTCGTGCAGAATACGGTTCATTAAAACGTCTTTGTTTGTGTTCATCCTTCTTGAAAAAGATTTGAAACATGTGATCAGTCATAAGTTTCCTTAATTCCTTCAAATCACATCACAATGGTGCTTTAAGAGTTTCTTTACTAGAAAGCCACTATGTGGGTTTGTTTGCATGTACTGGTTTTCTTTTTGTGGGGGCAAATTTCAGGGATTCAATAATATACCAGGAATCAAAGATTACAAAAGAGGAAAGCCTTTATTCCTGGCATTTCTATTATATAATATATTGTATAATAAATATATAATTGATGACATGGATTAAAATATATCATTTGTATTATATAATGACATAACATATATTAAGCATATTATGCATATGTTATATAAATTATATGTTGTTAAATAATATAATTACTATGTATTTAAGCACAGAATATATTCATTTATAATTTCTATGTTTAAAAACCTTGATTGGATACAGGTAATTTTTTTAAAGGGAAATCAATACATAGGAAGAGATTATTTTAGATAGAGAAGTTGGGTAAGTCTATCTGAGGAGGAACCATTTGAGCAGAAATCTGAATGAGGCAGCAAATGAGTCCTGAGACTATCTGAAGGGAAATTATTCCAGTAGAGGGACTAGCAAGTACAAAGGCCCTGAACCCTGACTTGCTAACTCACTCCAGGCCCTAGAAAGAGTCAGATGAAACAGAAAATCTTGGACAGGGGTTTGGACTATGGGGTATCAGTAGAAGTGTTGAGAAGTGTGCAGATTCCGTATATGGTTTGAAAGGGAAGGTGGTAGGACTTGTTGATGAAATAGATGTGAGTGTGAAGAAAGACACATCGAGCATGAATCTTGATGTTTTCCACTGAGGGAACAGGCTAAGCCTAGGAGGATCTAGAATAAAGCACTGGCTGTCCTCAAGGAAACTCTCTGTTCTTCTGCACAGAGGCAACACTCGGCACCTCCTCCTTCTCCACACACTCTTCCCAGCTCCCCATGGGAATAATTGTGTGTCGCCCACCTTCACTCAACGCGCGCTCCATAGAAGCAAGAATTAGTCTTCTTCCCATTTTTTGCCCAGACTATTTAGTGCAGTGATTCGTGCAGAATACGGTTCATTAAAACGTCTTTGTTTGTGTTCATCCTTCTTGAAAAAGATTTGAAACATGTGATCAGTCATAAGTTTCCTTAATTCCTTCAAATCACATCACAATGGTGCTTTAAGAGTTTCTTTACTAGAAAGCCACTATGTGGGTTTGTTTGCATGTACTGGTTTTCTTTTTTTGTGGGGGGGCAAATTTCAGGGATTCAATAATATACCAGGAATCAAAGATTACAAAAGAGGAAAGCCTTTATTCCTGCCATTTCCTTCACAAAAGAATTAGAATTTCCTTTAACAAAGTCCATTCATATCTTAAACAGATTTTAGGCAACTGAATTCTAACGGAGCCAACCAAAGCCAATTCAGTATCTTACACATGTTGGGTATTAATTACCACAGTTAATTAAAGCCATTTAAAATCTCCCCTTTCCCGATTCCATTAGCACTGGCTTTTCCAACTAATAAAGAACCTTTCTTAAGTATTATGAATTGTTATGGAAATCACAAATTGCAGAGGCATTTATGGAGGAGAATTAATTTATTCATTAATTACCAAAATTCACTGACCATAAATCTGTCACTGAAATAAAACTGTGGCATTTATGCCCAGATGCACTTATAAATAACTAAATAATTAAACTCACAGCCTCAGAACAAAAGCTGCACAATGGGCACAATGAAATTCAAATCAGTGTCTCTCAGGACAAAATAGAACATGTAATAAAAATTATGCTAATCTACATGTGACCCTTTCAGAACTTTTATGCTAGCAGTTTACAGAAATTCTACTTTACTTTCTATAACTTACTTCCTACTTGCTGTCCCTTAACAGTGACAAAGGAGCAACTTCCTTGGTAGTCCAGTAGTTAAGAATCCAACTTGTGATACGAGGCACATGAGTTTGATCCCTAGTCAGGGAACTAGGATCCCACATGCCGTGGAGCAACACTGAGTCTGTGCACCACAACTGGAGAGCCCACATGCTGTAGCTACTGAAGTCCGTGTGCTCTGAAGCCTGCTACCCTGTAGTCCATGGGACATAACTACTGTGCCCACACACCACAACTAGAGAGTCCAGGGGCGACAACAAAAGATCCACATGCCACAATGAAGATCCCACATGTTGCAAATAAGACCCAACACAGCCAAAGAAATAAATAATTAAAAAGAAAAAGAAAGAGTGACAAAGTAGTTGGAGCAAGGCAATGATCCTGTCAACACTGTGTGAAGTTGTGACAGGGAGGATTGGAGTCTTTAAGGTCCCAAAGCACATAATTTCTCTCAGCTTCGCCACTATTATAGCCAGCATGCTCATTGGGCAAATTTCAGGGTTTCAATAATATACCAGGAATCAAAGATTACAAAAGAGGAAAGCCTTTATTCCTGCCATTTCCTTCACAAAAGAATTAGAATTTCCTTTAACAAAGTCCATTCATATCTTAAACAGATTTTAGGCAACTGAATTCTAACGGAGCCAACCAAAGCCAATTCAGTATCTTACACATGTTGGGTATTAATTACCACAGTTAATTAAAGCCATTTAAAATCTCCCCTTTCCCGATTCCATTAGCACTGGCTTTTCCAACTAATAAAGAACCTTTCTTAAGTATTATGAATTGTTATGGAAATCACAAATTGCAGAGGCATTTATGGAGGAGAATTAATTTATTCATTAATTACCAAAATTCACTGACCATAAATCTGTCACTGAAATAAAACTGTGGCATTTATGCCCAGATGCACTTATAAATAACTAAATAATTAAACTCACAGCCTCAGAACAAAAGCTGCACAATGGGCACAATGAAATTCAAATCAGTGTCTCTCAGGACAAAAATAGAACATGTAATAAAAATTATGCTAATCTACATGTGACCCTTTCAGAACTTTTATGCTAGCAGTTTACAGAAATTCTACTTTACTTTCTATAACTTACTTCCTACTTGCTGTCCCTTAACAGTGACAAAGGAGCAACTTCCTTGGTAGTCCAGTAGTTAAGAATCCAACTTGTGATACGAGGCTCATGAGTTTGATCCCTAGTCAGGAACTAGGATCCCACATGCCGTGGAGCAACACTGAGTCTGTGCACCACAACTGGAGAGCCCACATGCTGTAGCTACTGAAGTCCGTGTGCTCTGAAGCCTGCTACCCTGTAGTCCATGGGACATAACTACTGTGCCCACACACCACAACTAGAGAGTCCAGGGGCGACAACAAAAGATCCACATGCCACAATGAAGATCCCACATGTTGCAAATAAGACCCAACACAGCCAAAGAAATAAATAATTAAAAAGAAAAAGAAAGAGTGACAAAGTAGTTGGAGCAAGGCAATGATCCTGTCAACACTGTGTGAAGTTGTGACAGGGAGGATTGGAGTCTTTAAGGTCCCAAAGCACATATTCTCTCAGCTTCGCCCTGTTACCAGCATGGCTCAAGTCCTCCTCCACTGGACATGAAACCAGAGGAAAGGAAGAGGGAGAGAGGAGTACCAGCATCTACTGAGCACCTACTATATTCAGTAGCAACTGTCCAACTCCTGTCCTAAATACATTCTCTATGTAACCCTCACACTTACTGTTTCCTCCATTGTCAAACAAAAGTAATGATAGTGAATGTTTACTTCAATCACCCTGGTTACCCTGCACAAGATGTTTTGTACCTAACACTTTCTCTCTCTCTCTCTCTCTCTTTTTTTTTAAGATTCTTTTTTTATTATTATTTTACTTTTTACTTTTACAGAGTTTTGTTGTTTACAGATATGTATGATCTCAGATTAGTCATATGTATATTCCCCCCAATCCCGCCTTTCCAGGTCATCACAGAGCACCCCTGAAGGATCCCCTTTTCTCACAGTGCAATGACAATAGCTATTTTTTTCACATATGATAGTATAGGCTTTCATTAGCTTATATTTTACTGCCTAAAACTGGTGTCAGGAGAGTTCTTCGGGTGTCTAATGTGTACCCATACTCTGAGGCAACTGCTTATCTTTGGAGAGTAAATCAGTGTATTAAAAACAGCCAAGGGCTTCCTTGGTGGTCCAGTGGGTAAGGACACCAACTTGCAGTGCAAGGGACGCCGGTTCGATCCCTGGCCTGGGAAGATCCCACGTGCCACGGAACAGCTGGATCAATGTGTCCAATTACCAAGCCGGAGCTCTAGAGCATATGCGCCCAGAGCCAGTGCTCTGCGACAACAGAGGTCACCACGATGGGAGGCCCACGCAGGCTGAAGAACAAAGATGGATGAAAATAGATAAATGAAAGACCAATAGAAGGGGCCTGCCCGACCCCCTCCCTCCCCAACCTGCCCCCCGCCCCCACCCCCCAAAAAAGAAAAAACAAAACAAAACAGCCAAGAGGGCTTCCCTGGTGGTCCAGTGGGTCCACCTTGCAGTGCAAGGGTCACCAGTTTGATCCCTGGCCCCAGAAGATCCCACATGCCAAGGAATGGCTGGGCCAGTGTGTCCAGTGGCAAGCCAGAGCTCTGGATCACATGAGCCCAGAGCCAGTACTTCGCAGCGAGAGAGGCTGCTGAAATGGGAGGCCCACACATGCCAAAAGAAGAAAGATGGATGAAAAATAAAAATAACAACAATGACTTAGAGGCCAAAAAAAAAAAAAAAAAAACCAAGCCAAGAGACTTCTAACATATGAGAAGCATGTTAACTATAGGTTATTACATGCACATGCTGTGTTCTTTAATGATGTATAGAAATATGTGGAAAGGGCAACAAAAATGAGTGGAGGAGTCCTTGGATGATACATTAGCTATAACAAGAGTGAGTAAATCTCAAAATAAGTAGTACTTTCTGCTTCTCCCTACATTACTAGTGTTCATCGCTCAGTCATCTCCAACTCTTTGTGACCTCAAGGAGTGCAGCCCATCAGGTTCCTCTGTCCATGGAGTTCTCCAGGCAAGAATATTGGAGTGGGTTGCCATTTGTTTACAAAAATTACTGGACTTGCATCCACAGAGTCTCAATTTTTTATTCTTGCTTTCCCAGTTACTAGCTGAATTGTTTTGCTGAAGGATTTTACCTCATGGGGTCTCTACCTCCTCATTTTCAAAGTCAAGAGTCAACTTTGAACAGTCACTGGAAGATCAAATGAGATTGTGTGTATCTAAAAAGAAGTCAACAGGATAAATACAGCCCACATTTATGTTTTGTTTGAATAACAGAGCAGTTTTCCTACATGTGAATTTGAACCTGAGGTTAATGCATCTCCTAATAGGCCACAGTCCCCACCAGACCCTACTGCATTACACCAGGAAGCATCACATGCAGACACTATCTGCCTGGTTCCTGAGGCACTGAAGTTTGCATCTTTTATATGTCTTCTGTGAACTCTCAGAAACTATATATGTTGTTAGTTCTTCAGTCGTGTCCGACTCTTTGTGGGTAGACTGTAGCCCGCCAGGCTCCTCTGTCGATAGAATTCTCCAGGCAAAAATACTGGAGGGCTTCCCTGGTGGCCCAGTGGGTAGAGTCCGCCTTGCAGTGCAAGGGTTGCTGGTTCAATCCCTGGCCCGGGAAGATCCCATATGCTGCAGAGCGGCTGGACAGGTGTGTCCAACTACCAGCCAGCACTCTGGAGCACATGCGCCCAGAGCCGGTGCTCTGCAACGAGCGAGGCCACTGCGATGGGAGGCCCACACAGGCCAAAGATTAGCATAGATGAAAATAAATAAATGAGGGACTGAAAAAGATGCCAAAATTAAAAAAAAAAAAGAAAGAAAAAATAATACTGGAGTGGGTTGCCATTCCCTTCTCTGGGGGATCTTCCTGACTCATGGATCAAACTCAAGTCTCCTGTATTTCAGGCAGATTCTTTACCTTCTGAGCCACCATGGAAGCCTTAGAAACTATATTATTATACATATCATGTGTTTCTCTGAAAATAAGAAATCATACCTCAAATGCCCTCATGACATGATAATACACAACAGAATGCCAGGCAGATATGGAACTCTAAATAGAAGCTTCTAGAAATGAAATCCTGTTGGTGGTGTCTTAACAGAAGTTGTGACATTCTCTATAGAGGATTCACCCTCACAAACTCACTAAAATGGCAATACACTGGTTTCTAGGGTCCAAGACAATAATCAGCTTTCCTTTCTCTTTCCAGAGAACACGCAGATTCTTTAAAAGAAAGAATCTTAATGTGTGGCTGAGATTGAAAACATGTATTTGTATTCCGCAGCAATGGTTCAGGTCATGGACTTTTACAAGGAAATCAAATAAGTAAATCAATAGAACAGAAATTGTTTACCCCAGGGCCCATCTGCTACCCTGTGGTTCATTACAGTACTTAATATTTCCATGATTAGTGTTTCTCCTTGTGAGTTCCTTTAATGTATGAAAAATTATTGCCCAAATCATCTGCCTGTACCTGAGGGCATTTGACAGTTTGCATTACACCAGGAAGCATCACATGCAGACACTATCTGCCTGGTTCCTGAGGCACTGAAGTTTGCATCTTTTATATGTCTTCTGTGAACTCTCAGAAACTATATATGTTGTTAGTTCTTCAGTCGTGTCCGACTCTTTGTGGGTAGACTGTAGCCCGCCAGGCTCCTCTGTCGATAGAATTCTCCAGGCAAAAATACTGGAGGGCTTCCCTGGTGGCCCAGTGGGTAGAGTCCGCCTTGCAGTGCAAGGGTTGCTGGTTCAATCCCTGGCCCGGGAAGATCCCATATGCTGCAGAGCGGCTGGACAGGTGTGTCCAACTACCAGCCAGCACTCTGGAGCACATGCGCCCAGAGCCGGTGCTCTGCAACGAGCGAGGCCACTGCGATGGGAGGCCCACACAGGCCAAAGATTAGCATAGATGAAAATAAATAAATGAGGGACTGAAAAAGATGCCAAAATTAAAAAAAAAAAAGAAAGAAAAAATAATACTGGAGTGGGTTGCCATTCCCTTCTCTGGGGGATCTTCCTGACTCATGGATCAAACTCAAGTCTCCTGTATTTCAGGCAGATTCTTTACCTTCTGAGCCACCATGGAAGCCTTAGAAACTATATTATTATACATATCATGTGTTTCTCTGAAAATAAGAAATCATACCTCAAATGCCCTCATGACATGATAATACACAACAGAATGCCAGGCAGATATGGAACTCTAAATAGAAGCTTCTAGAAATGAAATCCTGTTGGTGGTGTCTTAACAGAAGTTGTGACATTCTCTATAGAGGATTCACCCTCACAAACTCACTAAAATGGCAATACACTGGTTTCTAGGGTCCAAGACAATAATCAGCTTTCCTTTCTCTTTCCAGAGAACACGCAGATTCTTTAAAAGAAAGAATCTTAATGTGTGGCTGAGATTGAAAACATGTATTTGTATTCCGCAGCAATGGTTCAGGTCATGGACTTTTACAAGGAAATCAAATAAGTAAATCAATAGAACAGAAATTGTTTACCCCAGGGCCCATCTGCTACCCTGTGGTTCATTACAGTACTTAATATTTCCATGATTAGTGTTTCTCCCTTGTGAGTTCAAGGAATAAGCAGTATTTTGAATGTATGAAAAATTATTATGTATTCACCTAAATAACTTCAAAGAATCTTTATATTCTGCACAGTATTAGGCATTGCAATGCCCTGAGGGGCTCAGCCAGACCCTGAAGCATGAATTGCATGAAGCCAGCAACGGGGAAAGGAAATTAACAAAAATAGCCATTTCAGCCCACAATTCCCAACTTCCTCTTGGAGGATGAGTGCCTTTATTTCTGTCTACTAGTGAAAGAATAAAATAGACATAAGAGAATTTTACCTTCTAGACCTCTTTCCATTAATTTACATAAATGGAAAAGAAACACACGTTCATATCAGTAGTACTCCCTTATCCATAATTGGACAGTTTTCTCCAACAGCTTAAATAGTGCCTTTCAGCTAACACTTTCAGATTGTTCCTTCTTATTAACTTTATTCCTCTTGGTCCCCTATAAGCTGGCTTAATAACAGGAGCACTGGAGTCTTTATGTTGCACATAAAAAGAGAGTCAAAATGATTAACCCCAAGTCCCAACCCAGGGCTAGAAACTGGACGCTTTTCCTGTTTTTTTTTTTTTTTCTAGTCCCACACCACATTGTTGAGAGACATCAGCTAAAATTGTCAAGGATCACAGTCAGCTAGATGGATGCCACCAGATGTCAAGGGTGGTTAACACAGACAGAAGAATACATTTCAGGCAAAATAATTTCAAGACAGTGTATCTGAGAGAGAGTTTAATAAACCATCCACGGGGCTTACCTGGTAGTTCAGTGGTTAAGAATCCACCTTGCAGTGCAGGGGATGTGGGTTTGATCCCTGGTCAGGGAACTAAGATCCCATGTGCTACCAAGTAACTGAGACCCTCAGGCCACAACTGCTGAGCCTGTGCATCACAACCAAGACCAGACACAGGCAAATAAGTGTAAATACATTTTAAAAAATCCATTGTTCTTATTTTCAGTTGATAAACTAGTAATCTCAGACTTATGGGCCATGGATCACCTAGAGACTGGGAGAACTAACACAAAGACGTGTGGAAGAATCTGTATTTTCAAAGCTTATGTCCTCAAACATTCTCTACAGATTACATAAATTTCTTGTACACAGAGCTATTCGTAATCTTGTATAGTTTATCTGTGTTGCTTTGATGTATGAAATACTACTCATTCAAAGTGCTATGAATTAATTGTGGTCTCATAGTCTTGCATCAGAACAACTATAAGATAAATGCACAAAATTATTTTGATTTTTTTCACCTAAATAACTTCAAAGAATCTTTATATTCTGCACAGTATTAGGCATTGCAATGCCCTGAGGGGCTCAGCCAGACCCTGAAGCATGAATTGCATGAAGCCAGCAACGGGGAAAGGAAATTAACAAAAATAGCCATTTCAGCCCACAATTCCCAACTTCCTCTTGGAGGATGAGTGCCTTTATTTCTGTCTACTAGTGAAAGAATAAAATAGACATAAGAGAATTTTACCTTCTAGACCTCTTTCCATTAATTTACATAAATGGAAAAGAAACACACGTTCATATCAGTAGTACTCCCTTATCCATAATTGGACAGTTTTCTCCAACAGCTTAAATAGTGCCTTTCAGCTAACACTTTCAGATTGTTCCTTCTTATTAACTTTATTCCTCTTGGTCCCCTATAAGCTGGCTTAATAACAGGAGCACTGGAGTCTTTATGTTGCACATAAAAAGAGAGTCAAAATG
The DNA here is from genome assembly GCA_022376925.1 of Tragulus kanchil. NCBI lineage: Eukaryota > Metazoa > Chordata > Mammalia > Artiodactyla > Tragulidae > Tragulus > Tragulus kanchil. The sequence continues at coordinate 38,358,653 of JAIOJX010000003.1, forward strand.
ATTAACCCCAAGTCCCAACCCAGGGCTAGAAACTGGACGCTTTTCCTGTTTTTTTTTCTAGTCCCACACCACATTGTTGAGAGACATCAGCTAAAATTGTCAAGGATCACAGTCAGCTAGATGGATGCCACCAGATGTCAAGGGTGGTTAACACAGACAGAAGAATACATTTCAGGCAAAATAATTTCAAGACAGTGTATCTGAGAGAGAGTTTAATAAACCATCCACGGGGCTTACCTGGTAGTTCAGTGGTTAAGAATCCACCTTGCAGTGCAGGGGATGTGGGTTTGATCCCTGGTCAGGGAACTAAGATCCCATGTGCTACCAAGTAACTGAGACCCTCAGGCCACAACTGCTGAGCCTGTGCATCACAACCAAGACCAGACACAGGCAAATAAGTGTAAATACATTTTAAAAAATCCATTGTTCTTATTTTCAGTTGATAAACTAGTAATCTCAGACTTATGGGCCATGGATCACCTAGAGACTGGGAGAACTAACACAAAGACGTGTGGAAGAATCTGTATTTTCAAAGCTTATGTCCTCAAACATTCTCTACAGATTACATAAATTTCTTGTACACAGAGCTATTCGTAATCTTGTATAGTTTATCTGTGTTGCTTTGATGTATGAAATACTACTCATTCAAAGTGCTATGAATTAATTGTGGTCTCATAGTCTTGCATCAGAACAACTATAAGATAAATGCACAAATAGTATAACATTGAGTGCATGTGGGGGAAAACTGAGCTTGGGGCATTTAAATAGCTGGGACCCACTATCCTCGATGATATGCTCAAGTCTATCATATAAAACACAATTAGATCCAAGGAACCCAGTTTCTTTCTGAATAAGGATACCTTGAAGCAAATTTTCACCATTTTAAATCAAGTTTTGTTTCCCAAGAAATATCTATCAAATAATGTACTATTTGGCCATTTCATAACAGACATATGCTTTCTCTTAAAATATTTAAAGTAAAAGTCTCCTTGCCCATTCCTTATTTAGTTTAGAGACACCTGATTGGGAATTGCAGTTTTGAATTTTTAAATTTATTTTGAGTTCATTTTTATAGCGATCACAGAATTGCCATCACTGGATCCTCTCTTTTGGAGCTCCTGATAAACAATGGGTATCTAATCACCATATTTATTTTTATCCCTTTCTGACAGTCAAGAACATTCTGCATCACTTAGTTTAGAAATAGTACTATATCCAGTGAGTTTGTCCTTTGTTTCAGAACTGGCTCCAAGCCAGATAAGTATGATTGATTCTTCTGCAGAAAGAGTTTTATTTCCCAGAGTTTACTGAAGTAATCCCCAAGCAAACTTGCAGGCATAAGACTGATTTCAGTATAGACGTCCCACTGGCCAATGTTTAAATGCTGCCCTACATTAGAAAATCTGAGAAAAGGGCAATTGTCATCAAGGGAGTTGTACTGGTCTCTTTCTATCATTGGGAAGTCTAGGAGAGGCTGAATTCCCTGGTCAGGGAACTAAGATCCCATGTGCTACCAAGTAACTGAGACCCTCAGGCCACAACTGCTGAGCCTGTGCATCACAACCAAGACCAGACACAGGCAAATAAGTGTAAATACATTTTAAAAAATCCATTGTTCTTATTTTCAGTTGATAAACTAGTAATCTCAGACTTATGGGCCATGGATCACCTAGAGACTGGGAGAACTAACACAAAGACGTGTGGAAGAATCTGTATTTTCAAAGCTTATGTCCTCAAACATTCTCTACAGATTACATAAATTTCTTGTACACAGAGCTATTCGTAATCTTGTATAGTTTATCTGTGTTGCTTTGATGTATGAAATACTACTCATTCAAAGTGCTATGAATTAATTGTGGTCTCATAGTCTTGCATCAGAACAACTATAAGATAAATGCACAAATAGTATAACATTGAGTGCATGTGGGGGAAAACTGAGCTTGGGGCATTTAAATAGCTGGGACCCACTATCCTCGATGATATGCTCAAGTCTATCATATAAAACACAATTAGATCCAAGGAACCCAGTTTCTTTCTGAATAAGGATACCTTGAAGCAAATTTTCACCATTTTAAATCAAGTTTTGTTTCCCAAGAAATATCTATCAAATAATGTACTATTTGGCCATTTCATAACAGACATATGCTTTCTCTTAAAATATTTAAAGTAAAAGTCTCCTTGCCCATTCCTTATTTAGTTTAGAGACACCTGATTGGGAATTGCAGTTTTGAATTTTTAAATTTATTTTGAGTTCATTTTTATAGCGATCACAGAATTGCCATCACTGGATCCTCTCTTTTGGAGCTCCTGATAAACAATGGGTATCTAATCACCATATTTATTTTTATCCCTTTCTGACAGTCAAGAACATTCTGCATCACTTAGTTTAGAAATAGTACTATATCCAGTGAGTTTGTCCTTTGTTTCAGAACTGGCTCCAAGCCAGATAAGTATGATTGATTCTTCTGCAGAAAGAGTTTTATTTCCCAGAGTTTACTGAAGTAATCCCCAAGCAAACTTGCAGGCATAAGACTGATTTCAGTATAGACGTCCCACTGGCCAATGTATTGACTCAATAACTGCTGCCCTACATTAGAAAATCTGAGAAAAGGGCAATTGTCATCAAGGGAGTTGTACTGGTCTCTTTCTATCATTGGGAAGTCTAGGAGAGGCTGAACATTTGGGAAGAGAGGAAATCATAACTGTCCTCAACTAGAAGAAAACAAAATCCCCCCCAAAGCCTCTGAGGTTGATTGTGTATGCTTATCTGCTAAGTTATATTCAACTCTTTTGTGACCCCATGGACTGTTGCCCACCAGGCTCCTCTGTCCAGGGGATTTTCCAGGTGAGAATACTGGAGAGGGTTGCCATACCTTCCTCCAGGGGATCTTCTCCACCCACAGATCACATCTCCTACATCGACAGGCAGATTCTTTACCACTGGCGCCACCTGGGAAGCCACCAAGGTTGGTTGTGGAATTAAGAAAAGTCTACTCGCAACAGCCATGGACTGGTCAGATATGTACAGCTGATGCTATTGAGTTGGTTTACATGGATTACCATTTTCACTCTAATTATTATTATCTTACATGGAATGAAATCAAGGCTTAAAATACCACATTTTCATGGGGCTTAATTATAGAATAAAGGTCATATTTCAAATGTGTTTTATGCACACACACAAAGATAGCATAAATCCTTCTGAATGCCCTATCTATGTATCACTTTGCTTAGATAATTAATTTTCATAATCAAGGAAAGGGTCCTGGATCTCAATCAGGAAATAAGGGAGATGTCTCAAGAAAAAATAAATAACAATAATGGAATGTTCTCTCTAATAAGTTATTGATCAAACCGATTATCAAAATATCACCTTCAAGGAAATAAGCCTTGGTCCTGGATCTCAATCTGGAACTTAAAACAATGGGTATCTAATCACCATATTTATTTTTATCCCTTTCTGACAGTCAAGAACATTCTGCATCACTTAGTTTAGAAATAGTACTATATCCAGTGAGTTTGTCCTTTGTTTCAGAACTGGCTCCAAGCCAGATAAGTATGATTGATTCTTCTGCAGAAAGAGTTTTATTTCCCAGAGTTTACTGAAGTAATCCCCAAGCAAACTTGCAGGCATAAGACTGATTTCAGTATAGACGTCCCACTGGCCAATGTATTGACTCAATAACTGCTGCCCTACATTAGAAAATCTGAGAAAAGGGCAATTGTCATCAAGGGAGTTGTACTGGTCTCTTTCTATCATTGGGAAGTCTAGGAGAGGCTGAACATTTGGGAAGAGAGGAAATCATAACTGTCCTCAACTAGAAGAAAACAAAATCCCCCCCAAAGCCTCTGAGGTTGATTGTGTATGCTTATCTGCTAAGTTATATTCAACTCTTTTGTGACCCCATGGACTGTTGCCCACCAGGCTCCTCTGTCCAGGGGATTTTCCAGGTGAGAATACTGGAGAGGGTTGCCATACCTTCCTCCAGGGGATCTTCTCCACCCACAGATCACATCTCCTACATCGACAGGCAGATTCTTTACCACTGGCGCCACCTGGGAAGCCACCAAGGTTGGTTGTGGAATTAAGAAAAGTCTACTCGCAACAGCCATGGACTGGTCAGATATGTACAGCTGATGCTATTGAGTTGGTTTACATGGATTACCATTTTCACTCTAATTATTATTATCTTACATGGAATGAAATCAAGGCTTAAAATACCACATTTTCATGGGGCTTAATTATAGAATAAAGGTCATATTTCAAATGTGTTTTATGCACACACACAAAGATAGCATAAATCCTTCTGAATGCCCTATCTATGTATCACTTTGCTTAGATAATTAATTTTCATAATCAAGGAAAGGGTCCTGGATCTCAATCAGGAAATAAGGGAGATGTCTCAAGAAAAAATAAATAACAATAATGGAATGTTCTCTCTAATAAGTTATTGATCAAACCGATTATCAAAATATCACCTTAGGAACTTTTGTTTTATGAGTGTAGCCTTGTGGCTAAAAGTTCAATTGGCCTTAGGTAAAACCTGGGAACTATATATTTTTTCTAATTCACAAAGTAACTTCAATAATCAGGCAAATCTGGGTACCACTCACCCCACCTTCTGTCTTAAGATGTCACATAGATTTCATGAGCTACTGAAATGATAACACTCAGTCTGATCCCTGACTCATACACGAGGATCAGTATGATGGTAATCTAATAGGATGGTAATGATAACACGTGCAGTGAAGCGATGGAATAACAGACATTGACAATAGACATATGGACATATGGGAAGGAACAGTGGGTAGGAGGTGTAAAGGAAGTAGCATGAAAACCTGTACTATCATATGTGAAGAAAATAACTATATTCATTGCTCTGTGAGAAAAGGAGATCCTGCAGGGGTGCTGTGTGATGGTCTGGAGGGGTGGGATGCGGGGGGATATACATATGACTAATCTGGGAACATACATATCTATAAACAACAAAACTCTGTAAAAGTTAAAAGTAAAATAAAAGTTTTTAAAAAAATAGAAATGGAATCCAGCTCACTATTGATTTTTATTAACACTCAGTTAAATCAGAGAAATCGAATGCCAGTGGTTTCAAGGAACTTACCGTTCAGTTAGGAATATACTACAAATGCATGAAAGAGATCTGAGAAGCAATATCCAAGAGACCAAAATTAATAAAATAGAAACTGAAAGCGAAGCCGGTACATTCAGGATTGAGTCGTGATATTCAAGGAAAGCATTTAAGAAGACATTTTGAACTTGATGTTAAAATGAAAAGGTGGGGGTGGAGAAGTCATCTGCAACACCGGATATTGTTTGAAAAACTGATTTGCAGCCTTTGGGGCTTAATTATAGAATAAAGGTCATATTTAAATTTTTGGCACACACAAAGATAGCATAAATCCTTCTGAATGCCCTATCTATGTATCACTTTGCTTAGATAATTAATTTTCATAATCAAGGAAAGGGTCCTGGATCTCAATCAGGAAATAAGGGAGATGTCTCAAGAAAAAATAAATAACAATAATGGAATGTTCTCTCTAATAAGTTATTGATCAAACCGATTATCAAAATATCACCTTAGGAACTTTTGTTTTATGAGTGTAGCCTTGTGGCTAAAAGTTCAATTGGCCTTAGGTAAAACCTGGGAACTATATATTTTTTCTAATTCACAAAGTAACTTCAATAATCAGGCAAATCTGGGTACCACTCACCCCACCTTCTGTCTTAAGATGTCACATAGATTTCATGAGCTACTGAAATGATAACACTCAGTCTGATCCCTGACTCATACACGAGGATCAGTATGATGGTAATCTAATAGGATGGTAATGATAACACGTGCAGTGAAGCGATGGAATAACAGACATTGACAATAGACATATGGACATATGGGAAGGAACAGTGGGTAGGAGGTGTAAAGGAAGTAGCATGAAAACCTGTACTATCATATGTGAAGAAAATAACTATATTCATTGCTCTGTGAGAAAAGGAGATCCTGCAGGGGTGCTGTGTGATGGTCTGGAGGGGTGGGATGCGGGGGGATATACATATGACTAATCTGGGAACATACATATCTATAAACAACAAAACTCTGTAAAAGTTAAAAGTAAAATAAAAGTTTTTAAAAAAATAGAAATGGAATCCAGCTCACTATTGATTTTTATTAACACTCAGTTAAATCAGAGAAATCGAATGCCAGTGGTTTCAAGGAACTTACCGTTCAGTTAGGAATATACTACAAATGCATGAAAGAGATCTGAGAAGCAATATCCAAGAGACCAAAATTAATAAAATAGAAACTGAAAGCGAAGCCGAGGTACATTCAGGATTGAGTCGTGATATTCAAGGAAAGCATTTCGAAGAAGACATTTTGAACTTGATGTTAAAATGAAAAAAAGGTGGGGTGGAGCAAGTAAGAGAGAAGTCATCTGCAACACCGGATATTGTTTGGAAACATGCACTGATTTGCAGCCTTTGGAAGCAGCAGATTCTAAGCCTCAGGTGAGATGTGGGGTGGATCAGAGCCTGCGATGGCCGATGGGACGTTGAGTAATGACCCGGGCATCCGCAGCTGTAGGCGCCCACCAGATAGAATTTAGAACCACAAGCTGCAAATTCCTGCTGGGCAACAGGTGGAGAGAGAACAGGAGGAGGCTGAAGAAGAAAGGCCTCCAGGAAGTAGCAGACTGGGTGGGAATGTGGAGTGTGGGCTTCCGAGCTCTGAGGGACCAATGGAGACAGAAGAGGTGAATCCAGGGATATTCTAGAAATAAGGTCCTGACGTCACCTTTTTTCTACTAGCAATTTCTAGGGTTTTACAAAGGTAGAAGCACTCATAAGTAGGGCTTCCCTTCCCTCAGTAGGGCTGAGTGGTAAAGAATCTGCTTTCCAATGCAGGAGAAATGGGTTTGATTCCTGATCGAGGAAGATCTCCTATGCGGCAGTGCAACTAAGCCCACGCATCATGCAACTATTGAGCCTATGTTCTCGAGCCGGGTAATCACAACTGCTGAAGTCCACAAGCCCTAGGGCCGGTGCTCCTCCACAAGAGAAGCCGCCACAGTGAGAAGCCTGAGCTCTGCAAGGAAGAGTAGCCCCCGCTCGCTGCAACTAGAGAAAAGCCCACATAGTAGTAAAGCCCCAGCATAGCTAAAAATAAATAAATAAATACAATAATAAAAAAAAGAGAGAGTGAGCCAAGTGTTTCCATGACATCTCTGGGCTGTGGATGACGGCGGGGTGTATGGACGGATTAGGCCACATGCACACATTAATGTAGCTGTGAGAGGAGGCTAACTATGTGGGAATAAAGCAGGGTCTGGCTGAGGGGCAACGGGACCTACATTTGAATCCCAGCTTTGCTAGTTGCCAGCTATGTGACTTTGGGCAAGCCACCTGACCTTGCTGAGGTTTAAGGTCCTTCCAGATTTATCATAAATAACACCCACCTGGCAAAGTTCATCATGAGGGTTACAGGTAACATACCACCCAGCACCTCTCACATAGCAAGCACTCAATACATGCTAACCATTATTGCAATGTCCAATTCAAGAAAACTAAACCCAAACAACACGAGGTCTGTAGTTTACACTTGAGAGGGCTCAAATACCCTATCAGAAGACTCATGGAGTTTTGTATCATATTTTTAAAACTTCTAAAAATGTATTCGTATTAAAAAGTTTCCTATTTTTTTTCTCCTGCATGTAAGAGATGGAAGCACCTCAGGTGTTGTGTTTGCCTGTCCCCTAGTGGTAAGACAAGCCCACTTCAACTAGGAGGCAAACCACCCTATTTTATTCTCTAAAAACCAGAGGCTGGAGAGATAAAAGTGTCCTCTCCAAGGTCAGTATTAAAATTGGAATCTCGCTCTCATCACTCCTCTCCATGTTTTTTTCTATCCACTACAGGGCTGGAGAGGGCTGAGGGAAGTTTACACTGAATGTTTAATGAATACAAAATACTGGTCTTCCTGTGCTTCACTTATCTTAAGCAAGAAGACTTTTCCTTTGGTACTGAAGGAGTCTAAGTTGCCAAGCCCTCTGGCCACCTGGCTAACGTTCCAAGGACTCAATCACAATGGTAGTTGGAAAAAACAAAAGGAAAAGAAGAAGCTTGGGATGCTTTAGTGGGGCTTGGACTCTCAGACATAGAAGGAGCCAAGTCAAACCATATGCAAACAATTCTGATTTAGGAATCAGCAAAAACACTTTCTGTGAATAAACTTGTCAGGACAGTATGGGAGAGACGAAAGCCCTCTGACCTGGGTGATAGTGGGCTGAGCATAGAGGGCTTGTAGCCAGACGAACTGATTGGAATCCAGACTATCATCTTGCTCTGTGGTCCTGAAACAGGAGGGAAGGGTGGGGGCCACAACCTTTAAAAAATGACACAGTGATTGAGGACTCAACATAAATTGGTTACGTCCAAGATGGAAGGAGATTCAACTTCCAGAAGACTTGGAATCTCATTATGTGCTCATTGGAATACATTAGCATAAGCTAAATGCCACGGACCCTGGCACCAGGACATTTCAGAGGCCCACCATGGAAGGCCAAGAATTGGGCAGTGGCCCAGTTCCTGGAAATCCCTGTCTCTTCCCGCAAATAGTTGGAATAGTTCTCCCATTCATTAGCCCATGAAATTCCCCAGCCTGTAAAAAATCTAGCCACCCGTTTTGGAGCCAATCTATAGCACTTTGAGATGGACCACATTCTGTCTATGGAATGTGCATGCCCTCAATAAGTCTACGTCTTACCTGTCACCTGGTCTCTCCTGAATTCCTTCTGCACTGAGACATGAAGAACCTGAACTTCAGTAGGTCTTGACACCAGGTGTTGGATTTGCATTAAAAGACAGTGTAGTCAAGGCTCAATCTGAGTGCTGGCTGAATCAAGTCCTGGCCTGTGGGTTCAAGTTCCAATCTGAGTTGTGCAGTTTCAGTTTTAAACTCAAAGCCTAGTTTGAGACCAAAAATTAGGGAGAGGGGGCCACATGCCAAGATTTTCAGAAATCCAAGTATTAATATGTTGCATATAAATAGTGCTTCACACAAACCTGTTACCATTTTCACATTATACTAGAAGGTCATTTTTAAAGACATGTTTCTAAATCATTATGGTTGTTAGGTGAGTGAGGCACTTAACCCCTCTGAGATCACTTTATTCATCAGAAAACACACTCACTTTACAGGTTAATAATGAGAGTTCATGGCATGATGTCTAGATGTACAATGAATGTTAGCGGAAAAGAAGAAGCTTGGGATGCTTTAGTGGGGCTTGGACTCTCAGACATAGAAGGAGCCAAGTCAAACCATATGCAAACAATTCTGATTTAGGAATCAGCAAAAACACTTTCTGTGAATAAACTTGTCAGGACAGTATGGGAGAGACGAAAGCCCTCTGACCTGGGTGATAGTGGGCTGAGCATAGAGGGCTTGTAGCCAGACGAACTGATTGGAATCCAGACTATCATCTTGCTCTGTGGTCCTGAAACAGGAGGGAAGGGTGGGGGCCAAAACCCTTTTAAAAAAATGACACAGTGATTGAGGACTCAACATAAATTGGTTACGTCCAAGATGGAAGGAGATTCAACTTCCAGAAGACTTGGAATCTCATTATGTGCTCATTGGAATACATTAGCATAAGCTAAATGCCACGGACCCTGGCACCAGGACATTTCAGAGGCCCACCATGGAAGGCCAAGAATTGGGCAGTGGCCCAGTTCCTGGAAATCCCTGTCTCTTCCCGCAAATAGTTGGAATAGTTCTCCCATTCATTAGCCCATGAAATTCCCCAGCCTGTAAAAAATCTAGCCACCCCGTTTTGGAGCCAATCTATAGCACTTTGAGATGGACCACATTCTGTCTATGGAATGTGCATGCCCTCAATAAGTCTACGTCTTACCTGTCACCTGGTCTCTCCCTGAATTCCTTCTGCACTGAGACATGAAGAACCTGAACTTCAGTAGGTCTTGACACCAGGTGTTGGATTTGCATTAAAAGACAGTGTAGTCAAGGCTCAATCTGAGTGCTGGCTGAATCAAGTCCTGGCCTGTGGGTTCAAGTTCCAATCTGAGTTGTGCAGTTTCAGTTTTAAACTCAAAGCCTAGTTTGAGACCAAAAATTAGGGAGAGGGGGCCACATGCCAAGATTTTCAGAAATCCAAGTATTAATATGTTGCATATAAATAGTGCTTCACACAAACCTGTTACCATTTTCACATTATACTAGAAGGTCATTTTTAAAGACATGTTTCTAAATCATTATGGTTGTTAGGTGAGTGAGGCACTTAACCCCTCTGAGATCACTTTATTCATCAGAAAACACACTCACTTTACAGGTTAATAATGAGAGTTCATGGCATGATGTCTAGATGTACAATGAATGTTAGCTGAATCTAAATGGAAACAGCGAACCCATCATTTTCTTTCCTGTCGTTGTCCCTCTCAAACCACTAAATACAGAGTGGGAACCTGGAGGAACTCAGGTCAGTCCACACCATAGTTTGACTAGAAACCTGGCTGATACACAGGATTACAACTCTGGATTTACAGGTGATAAACAACCCTCCATAAGCCTGACCCGATTGCCAGAAGTCACCGCTATATTGAGAAAAGTATGTGCCTTTTCTTTTGAAATTTAGGAGAGAGAATGGGCTGAATTTTAGGGTTCCCAAACTGTGTCCCAAACAATAATATTTTAAAGACACCCCCAGTCCCCACCCTGTAGGGATCTGAAAGAGAAGGACAGTAATAGAAGACAAATAGCTGGGCTTCTGGGTCTCCCATCTCTGGTTCAACCTGAATGGTTGATTATTGATTTGGTTCCACTGGGTCTTAGTTGCGGCATGTGGGATTTAGTTCCCCGACCAAGGATCGAACCCAGGCCCCTTGCATTGGGAACACAGAATCTTAACCACTGGACCGTGAGGGAGGTCCCGAATGGGTGCCTTTTATAAGATTTTATTTGCAAGGGGAAATTTCTGATAAAAGATACATTCTTAAAAATATGACCAGACTAGACCACAGCCCTCATGAGGCCTGGCAGCAAGTCCCATCCTGATTAGTCCATCCTTCTGACATGATCCAGAAGGGGCACCATGAATACCAATAATTGTTCTAATCAATGAGGACAGATGAGGCAAAGGGAAGAGCCTGAGCAGAAATCACCTGGAGCAATCAGTCAAGGAGCTGACATGCCCCACATGAGTCCGTGCCAAGCAATGACTAATGCTCAGAATTAATTCACCCGATGCTCATAACCATGGCATGACTTTTCGCCAAAAATCTGCACACTTAACCTCTGAGCTGCATTTTTTATCTACACAAATGGATGATGTGAAATAATCAAAACGGCCAAGAAAAACCAGGGACTCCAGTGTTGTTAAGAGTTCCACACTGGTAAGACAAGGGATTGTGCATGCTCAGTCAGTCATGTCAGACTCTTGGAAACACCATGGGCAGTAGCCCACCAGGCTCCTCTGTCTATGGGATTTCCCAGGCAAGAATACTGCAGTAGATCTCCATTTTCTTTTCCAGGGAATCTTTCCAACTCAGAGATCAAACCCATCTCCTGGGTTTCCTGCATTTGCAGTCAGATCACTAAGTCATGTGGGAAGCCCACACAAAGGATCCTAGGCCCTCATCTACAGGATAGAACCTTTAGATTGAATATACTTCCCTCAATTTCCTACTGAGGAAACCTAACTATACAAAGGCTCTGATGTTGTCCCTACAGCAGGCCACTGCAAGGGAGAAGTTCTTCTGGAAGCTTGTTTTAGCCTAAAAAGTCACATGTGATTCAAATATTTTGTAAATGGAATTTATATTTTTTTCAAAAAGCATTTTGAATTTACAATGACTCGTAACCTCAGCGAATCTACCTAGCCTCACTCTCCTTCACGCTCCAGTGTACATTCAAGAAAGTCACAATCCCAAGAGCTGCCGTGTTTGTCCCACGGTCTCTTGTCACCTCTGTTGGTGATACACAACTGCGCAAGATGGACAATCTGTCCGCCACGGCCTATCAGGTATGTTTTGGAACATGGTTATAGTAAGTTATTCTTTCAAACAAATTTCATACTGTTGGACCTCCTTTCCCTTCAATGGCCTAAGAGCAGGGGTTCTAGAAATATCTTTCCATTCTAGAAGAGCTGGGTTTTCCATTGAGTTTATGAAGCTTAAGGCTCAGCACCATTGGGTGTGCGTGCTCAGGTGTGTCCAACTCTTTGTGGTCGTTACTTGTACAGCAATGTGTCAACATAGTCACAAGACTTGTAAAGCTTGCAAAAGAAAAATAGTCCAATCCCAATCATCAGTTAAGACCTCTGTCTCTTTCTAGTTCTGTGTTCCCTCTGATACATCTCTCCTCTTGTCAGATGGCCGTGGCATTGTCATGGGCATTCTGGGGTCTCACTAAGGGCAGATAGGCTCAAGGATTTGTAATTTGTGTGAGGTGCATCCCTGAAGCCTGCAGTCACTTCTGTGTGTTGTAGCCGTCCTGCTCCAGGACGGGCTTCCAGAAAGTGCCCATCCCCTTCCATCTGACCCACCCAACAATGTCAGGATGTGAATTTATGAGGTAAAAGTCAAAGGAGATATGAACGTGGTTCCACAGCATCCAGTTTTTAGAACATACAGTAGCAGGAAAAAAAAACAAGGTTGGAAATGAATAAATCCCGAGTTTTCTCTGTGGAACATTCTTCCAAATCTTACAGTTCATATTTCAAAGAAATTTTTGAGATTTTTCAATTATGAGAATCTTAGAAATGTACCTGGTATAGGCAGAACAAAATGTGCAGCTGAAATATATGTATAAACTGTCAATAATACTTTGTTCAACCATGTTAAAGGAAAGACAAAATTATCTATTATCTCTGTAAAAATGTGTGTTATATTACCAGAGTCATATGAAGAAGGGATCAGCGTGGAGCCAAATATATAGGAAAAAGCTATTTCATAGGTGTTCATGAGTATGCCTATTTCATAGGTAGTTCATGAGTATGATGTCTTTATTGGGCCTGAATGCTTGCACAGTTTGTTAGTGTTCACAGTTTCGTAACTTGGGGAGATTTTTATTTACATATTCACTTTGGTATTTAATTTTGTATTCTCTCTTAGCATTAGTTGCTAAGTTGTGTCTGACTCTTTGAACCCCATAGCCCTCATTCTATGGGATTCTCCAGGCAAGAATACTGGAGTGGGTTGCCATTCCCTTCTCCAGGTGATCTTCCCCACCCAGGGATTGAACCCTGGTCTTCTGCATTGAAGACAGACATTTTACCATCTGAGTCACCAGGGAAATCTAAATTCTCTCTTAGAAGGCGATTACTTTTTGTGAGCTTCAGATCCCATCAACCCGCAGCTGCCCCGGATTATGCCTTCTGAAATAGGGACTCCTTTCCTTAATGGCCTAAGAGCAGGTTCTAGAAATATCTTTCCATTCTAGAAGAGCTTTTAAGGCTCAGCACCATTGGGTGTGCGTGCTCAGGTGTGTCCAACTCTTTGTGGTCGTTACTTGTACAGCAATGTGTCAACATAGTCACAAGACTTGTAAAGCTTGCAAAAGAAAAATAGTCCAATCCCAATCATCAGTTAAGACCTCTGTCTCTTTCTAGTTCTGTGTTCCCTCTGATACATCTCTCCTCTTGTCAGATGGCCGTGGCATTGTCATGGGCATTCTGGGGTCTCACTAAGGGCAGATAGGCTCAAGGATTTGTAATTTGTGTGAGGTGCATCCCTGAAGCCTGCAGTCACTTCTGTGTGTTGTAGCCGTCCTGCTCCAGGACGGGCTTCCAGAAAGTGCCCATCCCCTTCCATCTGACCCACCCAACAATGTCAGGATGTGAATTTATGAGGTAAAAGTCAAAGGAGATATGAACGTGGTTCCACAGCATCCAGTTTTTAGAACATACAGTAGCAGGAAAAAAAAAAAACAAGGTTGGAAATGAATAAATCCCGAGTTTTCTCTGTGGAACATTCTTCCAAATCTTACAGTTCATATTTCAAAGAAATTTTTGAGATTTTTTTCAATTTTGAGAATCTTAGAAATGTACCTGGTATAGGCAGAACAAAATGTGCAGCTGAAATATATGTATAAACTGTCAATAATACTTTGTTCAACCATGTTAAAGGAAAGACAAAATTATCTATTATCTCTGTAAAAATGTGTGTTATATTACCAGAGTCATATGAAGAAGGGATCAGCGTGGAGCCAAATATATAGGAAAAAGCTATTTCATAGGTGTTCATGAGTATGCCTATTTCATAGGTAGTTCATGAGTATGATGTCTTTATTGGGCCTGAATGCTTGCACAGTTTGTTAGTGTTCACAGTTTCGTAACTTGGGGAGATTTTTATTTACATATTCACTTTGGTATTTAATTTTGTATTCTCTCTTAGCATTAGTTGCTAAGTTGTGTCTGACTCTTTGAACCCCATAGCCCTCATTCTATGGGATTCTCCAGGCAAGAATACTGGAGTGGGTTGCCATTCCCTTCTCCAGGTGATCTTCCCCACCCAGGGATTGAACCCTGGTCTTCTGCATTGAAGACAGACATTTTACCATCTGAGTCACCAGGGAAATCTAAATTCTCTCTTAGAAGGCGATTACTTTTTGTGAGCTTCAGATCCCATCAACCCGCATCTGCCCCCGGATCATCTCAGTGCCTTCTGACCCAAATTCCTCAGAGCATTTATATGCCCTTCCCTCTGGAATTGTCTCATCTTAGACAGTTGCCCATTTCACACCCTCGCTTCATCCATGTCTTATTGTTCTAGCCCCTGTAACAAAATAAACAGGCTGGTGGCTCCTAAACAACAGAAAGGCACTGCTCAGTGATCTGGAAGCTGGGGAGTCCAAGATCAAGGCATCAGCGGATTTGGTGTCTGGTGAGGACTTGCTTCCTGGTTCTTACACGCCCGTCTCTTCAGTGTCCTCACATGAGACAGAAGACAAGAGATCTATGAAGTCTCTTTTACAAGGGCAGTAATCCCACCCATGAGGGCTCCACTCTCATGACCTAATGACCTCCCAAAGGCCCCATGTCCAGCTATCATTGCGCTAGGTGTTAGGTTGTAACACATGAATTTGGGAAAACAGGAACAAGCCAAGGTAATTCAGCTGTCTCAGGACTCCTTTCCTGGCCATCCTCTCTAAAACAGAATCTCCTGTTTTCTCCCTGCCCATCCCAGCGCTTCACACCTTTTTGTTTGTTTGTTTTTTAAGATTTATTTATTTATTTATTTTTGTGGGGGGTGGCGAGGCAGGGGGGCAGGCGGGCCACTTCTATTGGTCTTTCATTTGTCCATTTTCATCCATCTTTGTTCTTTGGCCCGTGTGGGCCTCCCATCGTGGTGGCCTCTGTTGTCGCAGAGCGCCGGCTCTGGGTGCATGTGCTCCAGAGCTCTGCCTCGGTAATTGGACACATCAGTCCAGCCGCTCTGCGGCACGTGGGATCTTCCCAGGCGAGGGATGGAACCGGCACCCCTTGCACTGCAAGGCGGTGTCCTTACCCACTGGACCACCAGGGAAGCCCTGTTTTTTAATTTAAAAAAAAAAAATTGGCCTCTTTTTATAGATTTATTTATTTATTTATTTTTCAGCCATCTTTATTCTTCGGCCTCTATAGGCCTCCCATTGCAATGGCCTCTCTCAGTGCAGAGCACCAGCTTTGGGTGCGTGCACTCCAGGGCACTGACTCATAATTGAACACACTGGCCCCGCCACTCCATGGCACATGGGATCTTCCCTGGCCCGGGATCCAATCAGAGCATTTATATGCCCTTCCTCTGGAATTGTCTCATCTTAGACAGTTGCCCATTTCACACCCTCGCTTCATCCATGTCTTATTGTTCTAGCCCCTGTAACAAAATAAACAGGCTGGTGGCTCCTAAACAACAGAAAGGCACTGCTCAGTGATCTGGAAGCTGGGGAGTCCAAGATCAAGGCATCAGCGGATTTGGTGTCTGGTGAGGACTTGCTTCCTGGTTCTTACACGCCCGTCTCTTCAGTGTCCTCACATGAGACAGAAGACAAGAGATCTATGAAGTCTCTTTTACAAGGGCAGTAATCCCACCCATGAGGGCTCCACTCTCATGACCTAATGACCTCCCAAAGGCCCCATGTCCAGCTATCATTGCGCTAGGTGTTAGGTTGTAACACATGAATTTGGGAAAACAGGAACAAGCCAAGGTAATTCAGCTGTCTCAGGACTCCTTTCCTGGCCATCCTCTCTAAAACAGAATCTCCTGTTTTCTCCCTGCCCATCCCAGCGCTTCACACCTTTTTGTTTGTTTGTTTTTTAAGATTTATTTATTTATTTATTTTTGTGGGGGGTGGCGAGGCAGGGGAGCAGGCGGGCCACTTCTATTGGTCTTTCATTTGTCCATTTTCATCCATCTTTGTTCTTTGGCCCGTGTGGGCCTCCCATCGTGGTGGCCTCTGTTGTCGCAGAGCGCCGGCTCTGGGTGCATGTGCTCCAGAGCTCTGCCTCGGTAATTGGACACATCAGTCCAGCCGCTCTGCGGCACGTGGGATCTTCCCAGGCGAGGGATGGAACCGGCACCCCTTGCACTGCAAGGCGGTGTCCTTACCCACTGGACCACCAGGGAAGCCCTGTTTTTTAATTTAAAAAAAAAAAATTGGCCTCTTTTTATAGATTTATTTATTTATTTATTTTTCAGCCATCTTTATTCTTCGGCCTCTATAGGCCTCCCATTGCAATGGCCTCTCTCAGTGCAGAGCACCAGCTTTGGGTGCGTGCACTCCAGGGCACTGACTCATAATTGAACACACTGGCCCCGCCACTCCATGGCACATGGGATCTTCCCTGGCCCGGGATCCAATCAGTGCCCCCTGCACTGCAAGGCAGACTCTGTACCCACTGGTCTCCCAGGGAAGCCCCCTTCACACCTTTATTTCACAGCACTCACCACCTGCCACACGTGTGTCCTACAATCTAAGCACCACAAAGGGGTGACTTCTGTGTTTCATTCACTGCTTTATCTGCGTTGCTGGTATCAGGGCTGTGGATGAAAAATGTTGCCTGCCATATCAGTAAACAAGGGATGTTTCAGCCATCAAGCCATCAGTCATGGCAGCAGTCCCTAGCTGGGCACCCTCAGGGAATGCAGGAGTGGAGAAAAGAAGGACAAGGGGCCTCGATAGATAAAATGCATATCAAAGAAATAATCTCAATAAGCCCAGACTCTTGGATCTTTCCATGCAGAGAAAAGCACTAAGTTCAATAACTTGAGATGTTCGCTCTTTCCTTTAATTAATGAGTTTTTTGTTTTGTTTTGTTTTTTGTTTTGCCACACCACAGATCTCAGTTCCCTGACCAGGAATTGAACCCAGGCTCCGATCATAGAGAAAGTTCGGGACCCTAACCACTAGGCAACCATGGATTTCACAGTCTTAGGTTCCAACTACTTGGTCTTTGTCACAAATTTCTATACATCCTGCCTCTTCCCTTATTTCTTCAGAGCAGTCCCTCATGCACTGAAAGACTGCCTTCCAAGCTTAAGTCCTCAATTTTGTCCACCAAATAAAACATACTTCTCAACTTTGAGGTTCTATTTTTTTTTTTTTTTGTCGACAATGTCTAGCTCATAGTAAGCACTCAAGACATATTTGTTGGTTGAATGAATAAAAATGTGTGTGTGTGTGTGTGTGTGTGTAAATGTAAAGACAGAGCTATATGGCCAAATTCACTGAAGACTTCATCTGCCTGATGGGATCAATTTGGGTTCAATCAGTTTGGGTTCAATTAACACTGAAAACTCAATCCAAAGGAGGAGTACCAGACCTCCTCCTTCTGTGGGCCCAATGTTTTTGGCCAGTTATGCGTTCAGTTGCATGTTTTCATATGAAATGATGATGATGATAATAATTTCATAAAATAAGTGATAATCAACTTTCACCTTTCTCACAGAAGCTCCATGTGAACAAACTTAAAATAAAAATTTTATTTTAAAAATTGGTAGTTTTCAAAATTAACACTCATATGTCTTGGCAGTCACCTGCCTGTCCCACAATCTAAGCACCACAAAGGGTGACTTCTGTGTTTCATTCACTGCTTTATCTGCGTTGCTGGTATCAGGGCTGTGGATGAAAAATGTTGCCTGCCATATCAGTAAACAAGGGATGTTTCAGCCATCAAGCCATCAGTCATGGCAGCAGTCCCTAGCTGGGCACCCTCAGGGAATGCAGGAGTGGAGAAAAGAAGGACAAGGGGCCTCGATAGATAAAATGCATATCAAAGAAATAATCTCAATAAGCCCAGACTCTTGGATCTTTCCATGCAGAGAAAAGCACTAAGTTCAATAACTTGAGATGTTCGCTCTTTCCTTTAATTAATGAGTTTTTTGTTTTGTTTTGTTTTTTGTTTTGCCACACCACAGATCTCAGTTCCCTGACCAGGAATTGAACCCAGGCTCCGATCATAGAGAAAGTTCGGGACCCTAACCACTAGGCAACCATGGATTTCACAGTCTTAGGTTCCAACTACTTGGTCTTTGTCACAAATTTCTATACATCCTGCCTCTTCCCTTATTTCTTCAGAGCAGTCCCTCATGCACTGAAAGACTGCCTTCCAAGCTTAAGTCCTCAATTTTGTCCACCAAATAAAACATACTTCTCAACTTTGAGGTTCTATTTTTTTTTTTTTTTTGTCGACAATGTCTAGCTCATAGTAAGCACTCAAGACATATTTGTTGGTTGAATGAATAAAAATGTGTGTGTGTGTGTGTGTGTGTGTAAATGTAAAGACAGAGCTATATGGCCAAATTCACTGAAGACTTCATCTGCCTGATGGGATCAATTTGGGTTCAATCAGTTTGGGTTCAATTAACACTGAAAACTCAATCCAAAGGAGGAGTACCAGACCTCCTCCTTCTGTGGGCCCAATGTTTTTGGCCAGTTATGCGTTCAGTTGCATGTTTTCATATGAAATGATGATGATGATAATAATTTCATAAAATAAGTGATAATCAACTTTCACCTTTCTCACAGAAGCTCCATGTGAACAAACTTAAAATAAAAATTTTATTTTAAAAATTGGTAGTTTTCAAAATTAACACTCATATGTCTTGGCAGTCACTTGCCTGTCCCACAAAGAAAGTTGGCTATGGCTGCAGCAACATCCCCCGCGCAGAGTGTAGGTGGCTCATTAGCTGAGGAAACCTGGAAATTCCTGAAACAGGACAGCCTCTCCAAGCTGGCAGCGTGCTCTGGGCCAGGCTCCAGGTCTCTGCTCAGTGAGCTGAAACTTTCCTAAGTCTATTGCCACACAGAGAAAAAAAAGTCCTAAAATCGGGTGTAATGACCAGATAGAGAAATAAGGACCTCGCTTTTCCACGCTGCATCAAGAGTATTTACATTTCCTATTAATTCTTCAGCCATTCTCCTGTAGGACTCCGCGCTGGGCTGTGTCCAGACTATTAATATTGGACTGATTGGTGGTTTAAAAACCAACCAGAAAGTTTATCAGACAGAAAGGGGAGCGGGGGCGGGGAGGTGGGTAGGGGGGGTAAATTGTTGGATTTTTTTTTCCACCTTGTGCCAACACTGCCACCTAGTGTTAGAAATACATAAATACCTAAAAGAAACAAGGCGAGTAAACCCTTAATAAGAAATAGGAAATTTGAGAACACAGTTGTACTGTTGTTTATTGTTGATCTTTTTAAAAATTGTACCAACCCTGTATCAACTCAAAAGCTGAAATAAAGCTTTTAGTAGATTACGTATTCTTTCTTCCAACACTGAGTGTTTTCTGTTCGGCTGCATTGTTTGTTTCTCTTTGCCAACCTCTGTCGTAAGAATTTTCCATGAACTAACTTAAGGCTGTTCTTGATCACAGGAAGCTGTTGAAATATAGACTATTGGTTGTTTTGCACGTAAATGAGGCACGGAGAGGGGAGTTAACTCACTCAAGGTTACAGGTCTAGTACAGCGAGTCCCAGACCCTGTAACTGAGCTCTGTTGTCCTAACCACCACAGGACCTTCTCTTAAGTGCTCATTGACACGAAAGTGATACAAGTATTTCGAAAATGTAGATCCATCCATCAAGGAGTTGAGGGACAAATGCAGCTTTAAAGGTAGCTCTTAGTACGGAAACAAATTTTATTTTAAAAATTGGTAGTTTTCAAAATTAACACTCATATGTCTTGGCAGTCACTTGCCTGTCCCACAAAGAAAGTTGGCTATGGCTGCAGCAACATCCCCCGCGCAGAGTGTAGGTGGCTCATTAGCTGAGGAAACCTGGAAATTCCTGAAACAGGACAGCCTCTCCAAGCTGGCAGCGTGCTCTGGGCCAGGCTCCAGGTCTCTGCTCAGTGAGCTGAAACTTTCCTAAGTCTATTGCCACACAGAGAAAAAAAAGTCCTAAAATCGGGTGTAATGACCAGATAGAGAAATAAGGACCTCGCTTTTCCACGCTGCATCAAGAGTATTTACATTTCCTATTAATTCTTCAGCCATTCTCCTGTAGGACTCCGCGCTGGGCTGTGTCCAGACTATTAATATTGGACTGATTGGTGATTTAAAAACCAACCAGAAAGTTTATCAGACAGAAAGGGGAGCGGGGGCGGGGAGGGGGGTAGGGGGGGTAAATTGTTGGATTTTTTTTTCCACCTTGTGCCAACACTGCCACCTAGTGTTAGAAATACATAAATACCTAAAAGAAACAAGGCGAGTAAACCCTTAATAAGAAATAGGAAATTTGAGAACACAGTTGTACTGTTGTTTATTGTTGATCTTTTTAAAAATTGTACCAACCCTGTATCAACTCAAAAGCTGAAATAAAGCTTTTAGTAGATTACGTATTCTTTCTTCCAACACTGAGTGTTTTCTGTTCGGCTGCATTGTTTGTTTCTCTTTGCCAACCTCTGTCGTAAGAATTTTCCATGAACTAACTTAAGGCTGTTCTTGATCACAGGAAGCTGTTGAAATATAGACTATTGGTTGTTTTGCACGTAAATGAGGCACGGAGAGGGGAGTTAACTCACTCAAGGTTACAGGTCTAGTACAGCGAGTCCCAGACCCTGTAACTGAGCTCTGTTGTCCTAACCACCACAGGACCTTCTCTTAAGTGCTCATTGACACGAAAGTGATACAAGTATTTCGAAAATGTAGATCCATCCATCAAGGAGTTGAGGGACAAATGCAGCTGTTAGTGGAAAAATGCAAAATTCAGGATAAAACCTAGCTCTTTATTTGGTCACTCAAGGCTTTAAACATGGAGATTTATATCTCTGAATGTTCAAGTTTCTACCCCAGGTGAATTACAACCAAACAATAGCCTGAGCCCTCATGCTAATATTTCAACTCTCCAACAGATGTAAATGTCTTTTAATGCATTTTCCTTCGCTAGAGTGATTTTAAAATGCATTGAAAAGATTTAAGACTGGAAAAATCCCAAACAAGACACGATCTAAGTTCAAGTTCTGGTCTCAGACAGGATTCATCAGTTCACTTTACTTTTAGTTGTTAGAACTGTAAACAGCTTTAAACCCAACTTTCAGCACAATACACCACCTCAGCTTAGAAAAAAATTAAAAAACAAAGCAAAAGCTCTCACAGTTAATATTTATGTATAAATCCTATAGCAGTACTGCAATAGGATTTGTGCATTAAAATATTATTTAAAAAGAAAATAAAAAGATAAATACCAAAGCAGTGTTTTAAACTTTCTGGTTTTGTGCCTGCATGCTAAATTGCTTCAGTCGTATCCAGCTCTCTATGGATTGCAGCCTGCCTGGCTTCTCTGTCCATGGGATTCTCCAGCCAACAATACTGGAGTGGGTTGTCATGCCCTCCTCTGGGGAATCTTCTGGACTCATCGAGCAAATCCAACAACTCTTAGGTCTCTTGCATTGGCAGACAGATTCTTTAACCACCAGCGCCACCTGGGAAGCCCATTTGTTTTTACTGGTATTTTTTAAAACCTTCTCCACCCTCAAACTGTTGATTTTCCTAGATATTTTGTGAACACAATACAAATGAATATTCTGATTTTATAAAATATCATGGCTGGTGCGGCTTCCCTGGTGGTCCAGTGGGTAACGACACCACCTTGCAGTACAAGGTGCGCCGGTTCGATCCCTGGCCTGGGAGGATCCCACCGTGCCGAGGAGCTGCTCCACCGATGTGTCTAACTACCGAGTTAGCGATGGAGCGCATGCGCCCAGAGTCGGCGCTCTGGCGAGAGAGACCATTGCAATGGGCCCGATAAAACAAAAGGAGTTGAGGGACAAATGCAGCTGTTAGTGGAAAATGCAAAATTCAGGATAAAACCTAGCTCTTTATTTGGTCACTCAAGGCTTTAAACATGGAGATTTATATCTCTGAATGTTCAAGTTTCTACCCCAGGTGAATTACAACCAAACAATAGCCTGAGCCCTCATGCTAATATTTCAACTCTCCAACAGATGTAAATGTCTTTTAATGCATTTTCCTTCGCTAGAGTGATTTTAAAATGCATTGAAAAGATTTAAGACTGGAAAAATCCCAAACAAGACACGATCTAAGTTCAAGTTCTGGTCTCAGACAGGATTCATCAGTTCACTTTACTTTTAGTTGTTAGAACTGTAAACAGCTTTAAACCCAACTTTCAGCACAATACACCACCTCAGCTTAGAAAAAAATTAAAAAACAAAGCAAAAGCTCTCACAGTTAATATTTATGTATAAATCCTATAGCAGTACTGCAATAGGATTTGTGCATTAAAATATTATTTAAAAAGAAAATAAAAAGATAAATACCAAAGCAGTGTTTTAAACTTTCTGGTTTTGTGCCTGCATGCTAAATTGCTTCAGTCGTATCCAGCTCTCTATGGATTGCAGCCTGCCTGGCTTCTCTGTCCATGGGATTCTCCAGCCAACAATACTGGAGTGGGTTGTCATGCCCTCCTCTGGGGAATCTTCTGGACTCATCGAGCAAATCCAACAACTCTTAGGTCTCTTGCATTGGCAGACAGATTCTTTAACCACCAGCGCCACCTGGGAAGCCCATTTGTTTTTACTGGTATTTTTTAAAACCTTCTCCACCCTCAAACTGTTGATTTTCCTAGATATTTTGTGAACACAATACAAATGAATATTCTGATTTTATAAAATATCATGGCTGGTGCGGCTTCCCTGGTGGTCCAGTGGGTAACGACACCACCTTGCAGTACAAGGTGCGCCGGTTCGATCCCTGGCCTGGGAGGATCCCACCGTGCCGAGGAGCTGCTCCACCGATGTGTCTAACTACCGAGTTAGCGCGATGGAGCGCATGCGCCCAGAGTCGGCGCTCTGCGACGAGAGAGACCATTGCAATGGGAGGCCCACACAGGCTAAAGAACAAAAATGGAAATAAATGAAAGACCGATAGAAGTGGCAAAAATAAAATAAAATAAAAGAAAATATCTTGGCTAAAAAAGATAAAATATCTTGGATAAAAACGATCGAAAGATTTGGTCGTGGACAATCGTATGGCCATCCTTGGTTTGCATGGCTGGCACAAACAGGCCGGTGAAAGGCGTGTGTCCTTGGCTGGATTACTGAGTCACTTAGCAATTTACTAAGCACCTACTCATTGCTCAATAGCGGCTACCATATAAGGAGGTTTTTTGTTTTGTTTTGTTTGCAGTTCTTCACCAATTTATTTCTCAGTCTTTTTCTCTTTTAAAATTTTTTACAGTTTTGTTGTCTACTGCCACACATCGACCTGAATCCTCCATAGGCACACACATGTTTCCCCGCCCCAAACCTCTCCCCTGCCCCCGCATCTCCCTCCCCACCCCCATCCCTCCAGGTCCCCACAGAGCCTGTTTGAGTCCCACAGCCTATTCTCCTCCCTCACCCCAATGTCCCTAAGACTGTTCTCCATGTCCGCCTCTCCATTGCTTCTCTGCATGTTCATTTATCAGCACCATCTTTCTAGGTTCCATATGTATGTGTCAGTATACAACATTTATCTTTCTCGCTGACATATTTCACTCTGTATAACAGGTTCTAGATTTATCCACCTCATTAGAACTGACTTAAATGCATTTCTTTTCATGGCTGAGTGATATTCCATCGCATGCCTGCACCACAGCTCCTTTATCTTTTCATCCATCGATGGACATCTGGGTTGCTTCCGTGTTCCAGCTGTTGCAAATAGTGCTGCAGTGAATAACTCTTTCAATTTTGATTTCCTCAGGGTATATACCCAATAGTGGGATGGCTGGGTCACATGGTGGCACTATTCCTAGTTTTTTGAGGGATCTAAGGGGAAGTTTTGTTAAAGATGAACTAATTGCCATTGATGGCCTGGAGTGGTGAGATGGGTGGGGGGGCGGGCATATGCATATGACTAATCTGGGATTATGCCTATCCATAAATAAGAAAACTCTGTAAGAGCAGAATAAAAAAATAGCAAAAATTTTAAAAGATGAGCTGATTTCCATCCCACTACTATCACTCACTCAGTCGACCTTTGGTGTATATTTAAACAAACTGCTTCAATTTTTTGTCTTTTTTAATTTAATTAATATTTATTTATTTTTGACTGTTCTGGGTTTTCACTGCTGCTGCAGGCTCTTCTCTAGTGGCAGGGAGTGGGGGCTCCTCTCTAGCTGAGGTGAGCAGGCTTCTTGTTGCGGTGACTTCTCCTGTTGTGAAACTCGGGTTCTAAGGCACACAGGCTTCAGTAGTTGTGGCTCCGAGGTTCTAGAGCACAGATTTAATAGTTGTGGCTCAGAGGCTCTAGAGCACAGGTCTAATAGTTGTGGCTTACAGGCTTAGTTGCTCTGCAGCATGTGCGATCTTCCCGGATCAGGGATCGAACCCGTGTCTCCTGCATTGGCAGGTGAACTCACCACCAGGGGAGTCCAGTTCAAATTCTGCTTAACATATATCATTTGAAAATACTGTCAAAACTTTTAGTTACTAGTGAGAATTGTTACATGTATAACTTTTCAGTTTTTGCAAGAAAACTATATAACAATGGAAACTTTATTCAAACTGTTCTCTTGTAGCGTATGTTTCTTTCACAAGGAGTTATGGATTTTGTTTTTAAATGATCACCTTTATTGCACATGGTTATCAACCTTGTTTTTGTATTTTAAATATTTACTAGAAAAAATAGAGGCAGTTAGTTAGGAAAAGGTCAAATTTGGAAACTTTTTTGCAAATGAAAAAATGCAGACTATCTTCAATTACTGCCAAATAAAATAATGAAAACAAAGTCATCAAACATTGTTGCCATCGAGTGTAGCAAAAAAATATTTTCATGGTCCTTCTCTTTCTCATTACAAGATATTATTTCACTTTAGTAAAGATCTTGTTTTTAGAGAGTTGAAAAGTGGTTGCACGGGGCCTCTGGGTGAAGGAAATAGGGAGAGGTTGGCAAAAGGATATAAATTTTCAGTTATAAGAGACTAAGGTCTGAGGATCTATTGAGGAAGGGACCCTTTCCAGGGTCCGAGAGTGGGCTCTTGTCTAACATGAGCAGAAAACTCTGTAAGAGCAGAATAAAAAAATAGCAAAAATTTTAAAAGATGAGCTGATTTCCATCCCACTACTATCACTCACTCAGTCGACCTTTGGTGTATATTTAAACAAACTGCTTCAATTTTTTGTCTTTTTTAATTTAATTAATATTTATTTATTTTTGACTGTTCTGGGTTTTCACTGCTGCTGCAGGCTCTTCTCTAGTGGCAGGGAGTGGGGCTCCTCTCTAGCTGAGGTGAGCAGGCTTCTTGTTGCGGTGACTTCTCCTGTTGTGAAACTCGGGTTCTAAGGCACACAGGCTTCAGTAGTTGTGGCTCCGAGGTTCTAGAGCACAGATTTAATAGTTGTGGCTCAGAGGCTCTAGAGCACAGGTCTAATAGTTGTGGCTTACAGGCTTAGTTGCTCTGCAGCATGTGCGATCTTCCCGGATCAGGGATCGAACCCGTGTCTCCTGCATTGGCAGGTGAACTCACCACCAGGGGAGTCCAGTTCAAATTCTGCTTAACATATATCATTTGAAAATACTGTCAAAACTTTTAGTTACTAGTGAGAATTGTTACATGTATAACTTTTCAGTTTTTGCAAGAAAACTATATAACAATGGAAACTTTATTCAAACTGTTCTCTTGTAGCGTATGTTTCTTTCACAAGGAGTTATGGATTTTGTTTTTAAATGATCACCTTTATTGCACATGGTTATCAACCTTGTTTTTGTATTTTAAATATTTACTAGAAAAAATAGAGGCAGTTAGTTAGGGAAAAGGTCAAATTTGGAAACTTTTTTGCAAATGAAAAAATGCAGACTATCTTCAATTACTGCCAAATAAAATAATGAAAACAAAGTCATCAAACATTGTTGCCATCGAGTGTAGCAAAAAAATATTTTCATGGTCCTTCTCTTTCTCATTACAAGATATTATTTCACTTTAGTAAAGATCTTGTTTTTAGAGAGTTGAAAAGTGGTTGCACGGGGCCTCTGGGTGAAGGAAATAGGGAGAGGTTGGCAAAAGGATATAAATTTTCAGTTATAAGAGACTAAGGTCTGAGGATCTATTGCAGGGAAGGGGACCCTTTCCAGGGTCCGAGAGTGGGCTCTTGTCTAACACTCCAGAATGAATTGTCCGAGAGACACATCCTGATAAACTAAGAGACTTCATTGGTAAGCAGCACCCAGGCGGAGAGCAGCAGGGTAAGGGAACCCAAGAGACCTGCTTTGGTATGTGGCTCAGTCTCAGGTTTTACAGTTCTGGGTCAGTTTCTGGGTTTGTCTCTGGCCAATCACTCTGACTTAGAATCCTTCCTGATGGCAGGAGCATCACTCAGCCAAGACCGATGCCAGAGAGGAGGATTCTGGGAGGTTGATGGGACCCATGGACTGGTGTCTCCTCTCTCCTTTTGACCTTCTTCCTAAATACTTAGTTTGATGGCAGCTTGTTAGTTCCATGTTGCTTACCAAGACTTCCTGTTGAAAGATAACTCGTAAGAGGTTACGACCATGCCTGGCCAGGGTAGGCGGTTTCAGTCCGTGGTTCCCCCGACAGATCTAATGTAGATCATGGTGACTACAGTTAATAACTCTTGTATAGTTGAAATTTGCTGAGAATAGAACTTAAGTGCTCTTACCAAGTAAAAAGAATAAATACATGCAGTGGCGGAGATGTTAACTGACTCCATGGGAGAAATCTTTTCATAGAGTGTGTATTTTAATCATTCCACTGTTTACTTTAAGTATCTGGCAATTTTTTCAATTATACCTCAATACAGCTAGGGAAAAGAAAATCCTGTTTTTATAAAATGAACCACATTTGTTATCTTCTGATTACAATTTGAAACTGAAATTTGCAATCAATGATGCCACAAAAAATGTATAGCAACAATGTTGAGATTCTATAACTACATTCTGAAATCTTTATTCTAAAATAGCCATTCCATCAATGGGTAGATCTACTGAGTCTTACTATAAATTGTTTTTAATAAAGAAAGAATTTACTGTTGAGCATCAGTCTTCTGAAACATTTTAATGTCACATCAGTTTTCGTATTTCATCACTGAAGCAGAATTTAGCAAATACTGTAAGCAAAATGTTGCGGGGGAAGGGACAAAAGGATATAAATTTTCAGTTATAAGAGACTAAGGTCTGAGGATCTATTGAGGAAGGGGACCCTTTCCAGGGTCCGAGAGTGGGCTCTTGTCTAACACTCCAGAATGAATTGTCCGAGAGACACATCCTGATAAACTAAGAGACTTCATTGGTAAGCAGCACCCAGGCGGAGAGCAGCAGGGTAAGGGAACCCAAGAGACCTGCTTTGGTATGTGGCTCAGTCTCAGGTTTTACAGTTCTGGGTCAGTTTCTGGGTTTGTCTCTGGCCAATCACTCTGACTTAGAATCCTTCCTGATGGCAGGAGCATCACTCAGCCAAGACCGATGCCAGAGAGGAGGATTCTGGGAGGTTGATGGGACCCATGGACTGGTGTCTCCTCTCTCCTTTTGACCTTCTTCCTAAATACTTAGTTTGATGGCAGCTTGTTAGTTCCATGTTGCTTACCAAGACTTCCTGTTGAAAGATAACTCGTAAGAGGTTACGACCATGCCTGGCCAGGGTAGGCGGTTTCAGTCCGTGGTTCCCCCGACAGATCTAATGTAGATCATGGTGACTACAGTTAATAACTCTTGTATAGTTGAAATTTGCTGAGAATAGAACTTAAGTGCTCTTACCAAGTAAAAAGAATAAATACATGCAGTGGCGGAGATGTTAACTGACTCCATGGGAGAAATCTTTTCATAGAGTGTGTATTTTAATCATTCCACTGTTTACTTTAAGTATCTGGCAATTTTTTCAATTATACCTCAATACAGCTAGGGAAAAAGAAAATCCTGTTTTTATAAAATGAACCACATTTGTTATCTTCTGATTACAATTTGAAACTGAAATTTGCAATCAATGATGCCACAAAAACTGTATAGCAACAATGTTGAGATTCTATAACTACATTCTGAAATCTTTATTCTAAAATAGCCATTCCATCAATGGGTAGATCTACTGAGTCTTACTATAAATTGTTTTTAATAAAGAAAGAATTTACTGTTGAGCATCAGTCTTCTGAAACATTTTAATGTCACATCAGTTTTCGTATTTCATCACTGAAGCAGAATTTAGCAAATACTGTAAGCAGAGATATAACCTGTACTATGAAGCAAACCTCTCATGTTGAATTATTCTTCATTCTGGTCTCTTTTTGACCTCAGTGATGTCTTCTGTGTTCCATTCAGCAGTATTTGCTGACAAAGCATTATACTTAAGTCAGTTTCCATATTATTTTCAGTATTTATTTCAGGCATTTTAACCTCAGGAGGAAGAACAGGAGGATTTGCCTCTATATGCATCTTCTATTATGTAAACTCAAAAGACACTGGTGACCATTTATTATTATATGTAATATGTAAAGGAGAGACTAAAGCTCACTTGACTTTAAACTCACTGGGAAAACTATGGATGTTCCTCATGCTTCTTCTGCTTAGTTTTTAAGAATCTTGCTGCAAAGTGATGACATAATTAAATTGTAAGAGACCACAACATGGCAACTGAGGGCACCATCGTCCACACGAAAACAGGGCGGGATGGCTACTCAACCCTCAGGACACCTACTTGCTACACATTATGTTCTCTATGCTACACATGATTAACACGGCCAAAGAGACACGCATATTTGTGTCCACACTTCTATAAAATATCATGCATGTGTGTGCTCAGTTTCTCAGTCATGTCTGACTCTTTCTGACCCCATGGATTATAGTCCCCCACCCGCCTCTGTCTATGGAATTTCCCAGTTAAGAATATGGGAGTAGGTTGCCATTTCCTACTCCAGGTGATCTTCCTGACCCAGGAATCAAACCTGCATTACTTGCGCTGGTGGGCAGATTCTATGCCACTGCACCATCTGGGAAGCCCACTATAAAATATCAGAAATGGGTTATCTTCTGATTACAATTTGAAACTAAAAGTCAATGATGCCACAAACTGTATAGCAACAATGTTGAGATTCTATAACTACATTCTGAAATCTTTATTCTAAAATAGCCATTCCATCAATGGGTAGATCTACTGAGTCTTACTATAAATTGTTTTTAATAAAGAAAGAATTTACTGTTGAGCATCAGTCTTCTGAAACATTTTAATGTCACATCAGTTTTCGTATTTCATCACTGAAGCAGAATTTAGCAAATACTGTAAGCAGAGATATAACCTGTACTATGAAGCAAACCTCTCATGTTGAATTATTCTTCATTCTGGTCTCTTTTTGACCTCAGTGATGTCTTCTGTGTTCCATTCAGCAGTATTTGCTGACAAAGCATTATACTTAAGTCAGTTTCCATATTATTTTCAGTATTTATTTCAGGCATTTTAACCTCAGGAGGAAGAACAGGAGGATTTGCCTCTATATGCATCTTCTATTATGTAAACTCAAAAGACACTGGTGACCATTTATTATTATATGTAATATGTAAAGGAGAGACTAAAGCTCACTTGACTTTAAACTCACTGGGAAAACTATGGATGTTCCTCATGCTTCTTCTGCTTAGTTTTTAAGAATCTTGCTGCAAAGTGATGACATAATTAAATTGTAAGAGACCACAACATGGCAACTGAGGGCACCATCGTCCACACGAAAACAGGGCGGGATGGCTACTCAACCCTCAGGACACCTACTTGCTACACATTATGTTCTCTATGCTACACATGATTAACACGGCCAAAGAGACACGCATATTTGTGTCCACACTTCTATAAAATATCATGCATGTGTGTGCTCAGTTTCTCAGTCATGTCTGACTCTTTCTGACCCCATGGATTATAGTCCCCCACCCGCCTCTGTCTATGGAATTTCCCAGTTAAGAATATGGGAGTAGGTTGCCATTTCCTACTCCAGGTGATCTTCCTGACCCAGGAATCAAACCTGCATTACTTGCGCTGGTGGGCAGATTCTATGCCACTGCACCATCTGGGAAGCCCACTATAAAATATCAGAAATGCTTAAAATTTTTCTCTCAAAATATAAAAACACATAAAACAAATGTTTTAGCATGTTCTTCCTATGGCACAATGGATCATCTTTCCCTTCATTTCGGAAACCACTGCCAAAGTGAAGAAAATGGGCACTGCAGAGGCCATCAGAACCCCCACTGTCCCACTGAAAATCCAGTCTACTGAGAACACAAATGCCATTTTATGACATCTTTCAGTGATGAGCACAGATTTATAAATGTTACTTGGGAGAAAAGTTCAATATTTTTAGTCAGAATCATTCTAATAAACTCACTTTAAATAGTGACATGAGGGAAGAATATTAATTCCTGATTTTAGTAGGTCAATGTCAAAAGTGAATGTGGGGCTTCCCTGGTGGCCCAGTGGGTAGAGAGTCTGCCTTGCAGTGCAAGGGGCACCAGTTCGATCGTTGGTGCCCCGAAGATCCCGCGTGCCACAGAGTGACTGGACCGGTGTGTCCAATAGCGAGCCAGCTTTCTGGAGCACATGCACCCTGAAATGGTGTTCTGCACCAAGAGAGGCCACTGCAATGGGAGGCCCACACAGGTCTAAGAATAAAGATGGATAAAATATAAGTGAATGGAAAATCAATAAAAGAGGCCAAATTAAAAAAAAAAAAAAAAAGTGACCATGGCATGCTGAATAATGTCCCCATTTTAATCCCTGGAGCTGTATGTTACCTTACTGGGAAAAGGGACTTTGCATATGTGACTCATGATCTCGGGGCAGAGAACCTTTGGCTGACAGAGCTGGCCTGTTGACCCCCAAAAGTTGCCTGTTTGAGATGAAGGGGTAAAGCTGAACTATGAAGGTGAACTATGCTGCAATGTCCTTCCAGCCAAGGGTAAAATGGGAAGGTGGACACCCTACTGGATGCCACTGTGAAGGGCTAGCCAATCAGAAAGACCAGACAGGATGCTAGGTGCTATGGTGACCACTGGCCACAGAAACCAGTGAGAACAAAGTGCTTTCACTGGCTCAGCCCAGGGCCATGACTCTGTCCCCATGTAAACCACACCAAGGCCAATACCATCCATGGGGGGAGAAGAGGGGACAGGAAAAATCCTGATCTTCCTGACCCAGGAATCAAACCTGCATTACTTGCGCTGGTGGGCAGATTCTATGCCACTGCACCATCTGGGAAGCCCACTATAAAATATCAGAAATGCTTAAAATTTTTCTCTCAAAATATAAAAACACATAAAACAAATGTTTTAGCATGTTCTTCCTATGGCACAATGGATCATCTTTCCCTTCATTTCGAAACCACTGCCAAAGTGAAGAAAATGGGCACTGCAGAGGCCATCAGAACCCCCACTGTCCCACTGAAAATCCAGTCTACTGAGAACACAAATGCCATTTTATGACATCTTTCAGTGATGAGCACAGATTTATAAATGTTACTTGGGAGAAAAGTTCAATATTTTTAGTCAGAATCATTCTAATAAACTCACTTTAAATAGTGACATGAGGGAAGAATATTAATTCCTGATTTTAGTAGGTCAATGTCAAAAGTGAATGTGGGGCTTCCCTGGTGGCCCAGTGGGTAGAGAGTCTGCCTTGCAGTGCAAGGGGCACCAGTTCGATCGTTGGTGCCCCGAAGATCCCGCGTGCCACAGAGTGACTGGACCGGTGTGTCCAATAGCGAGCCAGCTTTCTGGAGCACATGCACCCTGAAATGGTGTTCTGCACCAAGAGAGGCCACTGCAATGGGAGGCCCACACAGGTCTAAGAATAAAGATGGATAAAATATAAGTGAATGGAAAATCAATAAAAGAGGCCAAATTAAAAAAAAAAAAAAAAAGTGACCATGGCATGCTGAATAATGTCCCCATTTTAATCCCTGGAGCTGTATGTTACCTTACTGGGAAAAGGGACTTTGCATATGTGACTCATGATCTCGGGGCAGAGAACCTTTGGCTGACAGAGCTGGCCTGTTGACCCCCAAAAGTTGCCTGTTTGAGATGAAGGGGTAAAGCTGAACTATGAAGGTGAACTATGCTGCAATGTCCTTCCAGCCAAGGGTAAAATGGGAAGGTGGACACCCTACTGGATGCCACTGTGAAGGGCTAGCCAATCAGAAAGACCAGACAGGATGCTAGGTGCTATGGTGACCACTGGCCACAGAAACCAGTGAGAACAAAGTGCTTTCACTGGCTCAGCCCAGGGCCATGACTCTGTCCCCATGTAAACCACACCAAGGCCAATACCATCCATGGGGGGAGAAGAGGGGACAGGAAAAATCCTGATTTGACTGGACTTAAATCTGAAATGAGCATCCCTGGTGGTTCAGGAGTAAGGACTCTGCCTGCCAATGCAGGAGATGTGGGTTCGATTGCTGGGCTGGGAAGATCCCCTGGGGAACAAATATGGCATTGCACTCCAGTCTTCTTTCCTGGAGAATCCCATGGATAGAGGAGCCTGACGGGGCTACAGTCTGTGGGACCACCAAGAGTCAGACACGACTGAGCGACTCAACAATAATAACAGAATCTGAAAAAGCTGAAGAGAAGGAGCTTCCCTGGTGGTCCAGTGGCTAAAGAGTCTTCCCTGCAGTGCAAGGGGCACTGGTTCGATCCCTGGCCCAGGAGGATCCCACTGTGGCAGAGTCGCTGGACTAGTGTGTCCAATCAGGAGCCAGCACTCCAGAGCGCATGCGCCCAGAGCCAGTGCTCTACAAGGACAGAGGCCACTGCAATGGGAGCCCCCATCCCCACACAGGCCAAAGAATAAAGATGGATGAACATAAATAAATAAAAAACCAATAAAAGAGGCCAAAATTTAAAAAAAAAATACTGAAGAGAAGAAATAGATAAAGACTAGATTTGCATCACAGACAAGCCATGGAATTCTCCAGGCAAGAATGCTGGAGTGGGGGCTTCCCTGGTAGCTTAGTGGTAAAGAGCTTGCCTGCCAATGCAGGAGACACCAGTTCGATCCCTGATCTGGGAAGATCCCACATGGGGCAGAGCAACTAAGCCCATGAGCCACAACTATGGAGCCTGTGCCCTAGAGCCTCAGAGCCACAACTACGGAGCCCATGTACTGCAACTACTGAAGTCCGTGTGCCCTAGAGCCTGAGTCCCACAGCAAGAGAAATCACCACAACAAGAAGCCTGCTCACCTCAGTCAGAGAGTAGCCCCCACTCCCTGAAACTAGAGAAGAGTCTGTAGCAGCAGTGAAAATCCAGAATAACCAAAAATAAATATATATAAAAATAAATAAGAATACTGGAGTGGGTAGCCTTTCCCTTCTCCAGGGCATCTTCTCACCCCAGGGATTGAGCCCAAATCTCCCAACATTGCAGGCAGATTTTTTAACATCTGAGCCACCAGGAAAGCTCAAGCAGATATTAATTTGAACTATAAAATTGTAAGTGATTTTAATTATAAAAATGTTAATAATTGAATTCACAGTTATTTACAGTATGAAAATACCACACTTGCTGCCGTTTCCTTAATAAATCTGGCACCCACTGAATACTGGATAAATAGCTGTTAAGGTGAACTCGGGTCATGGGTGAGGTTCTTTCCTGATTTTCTCTGCACTTTTGTTGGCCTCCTCTTCAGCTATGAGCTATACTCCTAACACCAGAACAGCATGTCATATGCCTCACCTCAGTATACACGCAAACTCAAAACTGACACAAGCTTACCATTTTATGACTAAGAGATACCAGGAAGCTAGTCTGATTGGAAGGTAGAAATAGATTTAAGCACACACAGGACTTTAAGTTGGACCCAAGAGTTCTCTTGGCCACCTCCGATGGACATTTTGCTGCTGCCATAAAACAGGCTGAAAGGGCAAATGAGAGCTTCTGACCAATGTAAGAGAAACTTTCTATTTAGCCTGAAGTGGCAACAGGCAGATCAGTGCCTCCAATGCAGGTCTGTGACACTGAATTCATTATAGATCTAATAAAGCACTTCAGCTATCAAAAATTAAAAAGAGATTAAATAACACAAGTGCCACACAAAAATATGTAGGTTAAAAACCCAAGTGTAATTTAGAAACTAGTACTGCTGGGTCCTTTGCCTGATTCTAATCTGTCTCTCCTATGGAATTTTAAATAAAATTTTTTTCCAATCTAATTTTAATAGCAAGGAGTTTTGATAATCTTTCACAGGATTGCGCTATAAAATTGGTATTGAAAAACACTTCCCATGATGAGTTTTGAGGATCTTTATAGTGTAAGCATTAAAAAACTTCACAGATAATCATCAAGAGAGTTACTGGGTTAATTAAATGTATTAAACAATGTATCATGGGATTACAGTACATAAAATCCACAACCTTAAACTTAAAATGCAATCATAAGGAGTGCTTAATCCACTATTCCATTAATTTTTATATAAGCAACTGGGCAAAGTATGGGATTAGTTTTCACACTTCACATTCACGAAGTAGTCGCAAATATTCACAAATTACCCAGTTACCAATGTTTTGCCTCATCACCACCATAAGCTGATTTTTATATTTGCTTAAACAGATCAAATTTCCTCATATGATCCTTGGTGGGCATCATTCAATGAAATATTCTCATCTTCTCCTCTGTTCTGACAGTGTTCTTTAAGAAACTCACTGATTTACAAGGTTTTAATTTTGAAAGGCAAGGTCTCACACAATGCAAGTACTCAATATTTAAGGGAATCCACAAAGATTAACTATGGTAAATGTTGAGATCAACCACAGCCCCAACATGTATTCCACCAAATTCCCATGAGTTAGCCAAAGCATGACTGGGAAGTTGATTCTCACTTTAAGGGAGCCCCCTGGTTCAAAAATGGGCTAATAATCAGGGTGTTAAGCACACACAGGACTTTAAGTTGGACCCAAGAGTTCTCTTGGCCACCTCCGATGGACATTTTGCTGCTGCCATAAAACAGGCTGAAAGGGCAAATGAGAGCTTCTGACCAATGTAAGAGAAACTTTCTATTTAGCCTGAAGTGGCAACAGGCAGATCAGTGCCTCCAATGCAGGTCTGTGACACTGAATTCATTATAGATCTAATAAAGCACTTCAGCTATCAAAAATTAAAAAGAGATTAAATAACACAAGTGCCACACAAAAATATGTAGGTTAAAAACCCAAGTGTAATTTAGAAACTAGTACTGCTGGGTCCTTTGCCTGATTCTAATCTGTCTCTCCTATGGAATTTTAAATAAAATTTTTTTTCCAATCTAATTTTAATAGCAAGGAGTTTTGATAATCTTTCACAGGATTGCGCTATAAAATTGGTATTGAAAAACACTTCCCATGATGAGTTTTGAGGATCTTTATAGTGTAAGCATTAAAAAGCTTCACAGATAATCATCAAGAGAGTTACTGGGTTAATTAAATGTATTAAACAATGTATCATGGGATTACAGTACATAAAATCCACAACCTTAAACTTAAAATGCAATCATAAGGAGTGCTTAATCCACTATTCCATTAATTTTTATATAAGCAACTGGGCAAAGTATGGGATTAGTTTTCACACTTCACATTCACGAAGTAGTCGCAAATATTCACAAATTACCCAGTTACCAATGTTTTGCCTCATCACCACCATAAGCTGATTTTTATATTTGCTTAAACAGATCAAATTTCCTCATATGATCCTTGGTGGGCATCATTCAATGAAATATTCTCATCTTCTCCTCTGTTCTGACAGTGTTCTTTAAGAAACTCACTGATTTACAAGGTTTTAATTTTGAAAGGCAAGGTCTCACACAATGCAAGTACTCAATATTTAAGGGAATCCACAAAGATTAACTATGGTAAATGTTGAGATCAACCACAGCCCCAACATGTATTCCACCAAATTCCCATGAGTTAGCCAAAGCATGACTGGGAAGTTGATTCTCACTTTAAGGGAGCCCCCTGGTTCAAAAATGGGCTAATAATCCAAGCCTGTTCTATGAAGAGAGGGGGGTTTCACTAAAGTCTTCTGGAAAAATACCCCTATACACTTAAGAGCAATGAGGGATCAGCGTCTCTTCCAGTGCATAAGAACAAAGAAGCCTGTCCACCTTCTTCCAGCCACAGTGGTAAGTAGCCTGAGCATCAGCCTGCATTGTGAGGGCCAAACAGCCTGAGGTGAACGATAATGGGTCTTGATGATATTATTCAACTGCTGGATAAACTGACCTTCTTGACTTTCTCTTAGGTGAAGAAACAAACTTATATTTAAGTCCCTTTGAGCATACAAACAAACAAACGTTAACAGATGTCATTTCTTTCTATTTAAATCCAAAGACCTATTGCAAACTACCTCTATCTACTTATTCTCCTTGTAGATCAACCCTGCAGTTATGTCCAAAACCAAACCTATCTTCTCTCTTAACAACGTCAGTCTCTACACTACCCAGGCTTGGGGGCCTACTGTTATTCTTTTGCTTCTCTTTAGGTCCTGTCACGTTTTTGAGTCACACTCTCTCTCCACCGACTTAATCCTTTTCACGGACTCACCACCCTATGTCAGATCCTCACCACTTCCTGGAGACATGATCACACACAGGGTGTCCAGGGATCTTCCATCCCCCCGCAGAACAAGCCAAAGCATGTATGGTTTCAACTGGAATACAAAGTCAGGGAGGCTCTCTGGGAGTTTGATCCAACTGAGAAATGGTATTTTGTTCCTTCTGCATACTCTTTTCTGTAAAGGTTGTATCTGCTCCTAAAGATGCAGTTCAAATATCCATTCTGCTGCTAAGCTGCTTCAGCTCCCTGAGTGCAAATGTCTCATGAATTCTTATAGCCTGGATTTCTCCCATAGCCCTGGTCATTTCTATCATGTACTAGAACTCTTTCAGTACATGACTTTCCCCTCCCTGAGGTTATATATTGCCACATATCCCAATACAGTTCTCATATCCTAGAATTATCAACTCCATTTTCATTATTATAATAGATACAAACAAGTTTATATTTTTGCTTGAAACATGCTAAAGTTTTGTATTCTTGCCCTCTCATGCCAGATATCTAAAACATTAGCACACATATTTTTTTGCCCTATAGATTTTCAAAAATTCTAACTCCTTTTCTTACTGAAGGAACCAAAGATTCAATACAAATCATTCCATAATTCATCATTCACTTTACCTCATCATAAAAACATACTGCATTCAAAAACAACTTTCCATTTTAAAAATGCTTCTTGTTAATATTCTTCAGGATAAACAACATCACCATAGCAGTTATAGTTTCATAGGTATACACATGTCAAAACTAGTCACTGTATAACTTAAATATGTGCATTTTATTGCATATCAATCTATACATTGGTAAAGATACTAAAAATAAAGCATAGTATTAGGAAAGCCACATACTAAAACATAACTAAAAGGCTTGGAAGGCAGACAGACACGGACACACACAGAAGAAAAAGAAACACTCCTTAAATGCATCAGCAAGTTTATTTACAAATGCAGTTGAACGGAAAAAGGCGCTCTAGTTTCTGCAGAAAACTTCTGGCATACAAACTATGATGATTTTCCATGAATGAAAAGATGCAGCTTTCTACTGAGAACTACTTAGCAACAATTCTGGTGAAGAAAATATAGAGTTCCCTTCATCAAGCAAATAAAATGTTACAGAAGCTAAAAAATTACTCGTACTATTACATAAGTGAAAAGAAGGATACAGAAAGCAAATTTGGGAGTGGATTTTAGTGAAATTTTCCACACGGCTCTGTATTAGTTTAGTATACATTATAACAAACAGAGAAAAGGCAATTACATATTTATATTAACTATTTCAAATAATGTTTGAGAACTTTTAAAAAACATTAAAATGACCCTTTTCAAAACACCCCTCGAAAGTCAAACTAGATCACTATCAGCTTCAAAAAAATATCTGTTGAAGTTCTTAGTTTTCTCTTGTGCTTTTCGGATGCTGAATTCAAAAAGGAAATACTGCACTTTTCCCCCCAAACATCATCACTGTCTTATAAATAAACAACAAAAATACAGGTTCTACCAAGGCTCTAATGCTCTGATGTAATCTAAAGAGGCCAGAAAAAGTGTTATCCTTTTTAAAAAAGAGAAAGGACATACAACATGTATTTATAGATCTATATCGGCAGCAACCACCTCCTCTTCTATCTGCAACAGGGCTTTCAGGTGGAGGCTGGCATCACATGGCGGTTGGCCGTCCAGCTGATCAGGCAAGGAGAGAAGAAAGACAAGGGCTTAGATTCAGAAACTCTTGGATCCTGCCACTGGAATTCATAGCAGGAATGGCTCAGAGAACGACCCCATGAGGTAGATAGCGCAACCCTGTTCCTCACTGAGGATAAACCCACAACCTCTGGGTTCACAAGTCTTTCTTTGCAAAAATGGAGTAAAAACCAAGCGCTGATACAGACACAAGTTACACTCAACTCTGTGTTATCTATCCTGGAGGAGAGAAAAGGCATGGGCAGTTTTTCCACGTTGATTCCAAAAAAATCAATTATATTTGGCTTTGGGATTGGGACTAAAGAGAGAAAAGCTCACACACATACACACACGCCCCCCCTTTTGTGCCCAGCCTTGACACTCTCCAGCCTCAGCGTGAGCATCCAGGAATGGCTCGGACCAACGGGGCAAGAAGGCTCCAAACATGCCGACAGATAACAACAGAGTTGACTGGGCGGATGCCATGTCCAAAGCACTCTTCAGAGAAAGGCCGCATAAATACCTCAGAGCTCAAAAACTCATGGTTTTGCTGATACCACTTGTAACAAACACCCTTTCACAATAAGGAAGAAACACATGTTACAGCATCAAGGCTCATGGATATTAGTGAAATTTTCCACACAGCTCTCTATTAGTTTAGTATACATTATAACAAACAGAGAAAAGGCAATTACATATTTATATTAACTATTTCAAATAATGTTTGAGAACTTTTAAAAAACATTAAAATGACCCTTTTCAAAACACCCCTCGAAAGTCAAACTAGATCACTATCAGCTTCAAAAAAATATCTGTTGAAGTTCTTAGTTTTCTCTTGTGCTTTTCGGATGCTGAATTCAAAAAGGAAATACTGCACTTTTCCCCCCAAACATCATCACTGTCTTATAAATAAACAACAAAAATACAGGTTCTACCAAGGCTCTAATGCTCTGATGTAATCTAAAGAGGCCAGAAAAAGTGTTATCCTTTTTAAAAAAGAGAAAGGACATACAACATGTATTTATAGATCTATATCGGCAGCAACCACCTCCTCTTCTATCTGCAACAGGGCTTTCAGGTGGAGGCTGGCATCACATGGCGGTTGGCCGTCCAGCTGATCAGGCAAGGAGAGAAGAAAGACAAGGGCTTAGATTCAGAAACTCTTGGATCCTGCCACTGGAATTCATAGCAGGAATGGCTCAGAGAACGACCCCATGAGGTAGATAGCGCAACCCTGTTCCTCACTGAGGATAAACCCACAACCTCTGGGTTCACAAGTCTTTCTTTGCAAAAATGGAGTAAAAACCAAGCGCTGATACAGACACAAGTTACACTCAACTCTGTGTTATCTATCCTGGAGGAGAGAAAAGGCATGGGCAGTTTTTCCACGTTGATTCCAAAAAAATCAATTATATTTGGCTTTGGGATTGGGACTAAAGAGAGAAAAGCTCACACACATACACACACGCCCCCCCTTTTGTGCCCAGCCTTGACACTCTCCAGCCTCAGCGTGAGCATCCAGGAATGGCTCGGACCAACGGGGCAAGAAGGCTCCAAACATGCCGACAGATAACAACAGAGTTGACTGGGCGGATGCCATGTCCAAAGCACTCTTCAGAGAAAGGCCGCATAAATACCTCAGAGCTCAAAAACTCATGGTTTTGCTGATACCACTTGTAACAAACACCCTTTCACAATAAGGAAGAAACACATGTTACAGCATCAAGGCTCAGACTATAAAAAGGAGGAACAGTTGTCTTTACGCAGCTATAAACAACAGGCAAGCTAATGACACTACCCTGGTTTTTTTTGTAACACAAAGGTAAAAACAGGCTTAGACACAAAATAGCATGTGAAGTTTAAAAAACAAAAAAACATTTTTCCAAAAATGACACCAAAACACTGTATAAGCAAACTTAATGCTTTCCTTTTTAAACTACTGTATATAGTGATAGAATATGACGGCAGATCCACAAAGCATACACTGACTACTCTTACCCTTTTAAACCCCAGTTTGTAAGTTGGTCATACTGTAAATCACATCTAAATTACCCCATTGGTAAATAACAGAAATCAGCTAAACTGTTGAGGGGCCACTCCTTAGCCAAGAAACTGATGACCAGGAGAGTCACTGTCTGTAACTGTCTTGGTTGATGTGTGCCCTAGAGGCAGCAGGCGTTTCTCCAGGCTCTGAGCAGCCTGAACCGCACCCCATCCTGACTCCCTGCCTCTCCTCCCTTTCCAGGTCCCCAGCCCTACACCCACCCTTGTGTGGCTGGAACCTGAGCACTGACCGACTCGCGAACCTCTCTGGGGGGGACACATTGAAATGGCTCATGCCTGGAGCTCTAGGGCCGCGAACTTGATGGGGAGCTGGTTGTAGGTTCAGGGAAGTGCATGGGAACCCGCGGTCTCAGCAGAAGACAAGAAATTTTCTCCCTGATTTGCTCTCTTACATTTGAATCTGAGATAGCAGTCGTTGCAGTACAGCTGGTTGTTTCGGATTCTGACTTCGGCTCCTGAGGAAGAGCCTCCGAGGTCACACTTGCAGGACACACACTGGGAGACAAACAAAAACAACAGGAAACGCCCACACTGAGTTCAAGATCGCATAGGACACTCTCAGGGAAAAAAAAAAAAAATGAGCAAATTAAAATGCAGCTTCTAAGCTCTTAGAGACATTTCAGCAAAAGGGAAAAAAATTTAAAAAGCCAAAAGATGATTAGGTTAAAATGAAGCCTGCTGGATGAGATATTAAAGAATTTATAAAGCCAACTTTAAGAGCCAAGATTTCATTCTATTCATTGATTGGCTTAAAGAAGTTAACGCTTCTTTTTTCCTGGGGAATGGACAGAATAAAGCATCATGGGAAGGAACTGGCCAAGGGCTAGAAGACTGGGTTTCTGGCTCTCTACCCTGGGGTGGGCCCCCTGGGCGTCTCCATGAGTGTTCACACAAGGTGCTTTCCCTTCCAGGCTAGGTGTTTGGGCTCCACAGGCTCAAACACTAGTATTTTTCACTCATTCTGCTATGCCTGGGAACAATTGGAGCCAGAGACAGATAAGCTTAAACAAGGAGAGCTCTGCAAGGACTCCAGGACCAATTACTGGAAGTTCTCTCTCTGACTGAACACAAGTTCAAGAATCAAAGAGCTGTGTCTCTAAAGACAGATACTGCAAAAGAAGGTGCTTTACTTCTCTCTTATGTGTAAGAACCCCTTACACACTCAGTGCAAACAGACTGTGCAACTGTAAACATATTTACAATGTTACGCCTTTCATGCTCTCCCTATTGGAAGCTCAGCTTTTGGACACTGTTATAATTCACATCCCCGTGCTGTTAATCACTGTGGCAGCCTGTGAGAGGAAGCATTTACGCCCTGTAAATTTTACTTATAGAATCTGAGGTTGGAGACGGGAAGCACCCAGTGCCTCAAGGCTTAGTTTTTGAAGCCAGGTTCAAGGTCTGCAATGCAGCAGCAGTAGCAGGCTATTTGTGATTCAAGTGTGGGGGAGGACGGGAAGCACCCCGTGCTCAGGCTTAGTCCGCGGGCACAAAACAAGAAATTTCCAGCCCACGACTGGTGTTTGGATTCTGACTTCGGCTCCTGAGGAAGAGCCTCCGAGGTCACACTTGCAGGACACACACTGGGAGACAAACAAAAACAACAGGAAACGCCCACACTGAGTTCAAGATCGCATAGGACACTCTCAGGGAAAAAAAAAAAAAATGAGCAAATTAAAATGCAGCTTCTAAGCTCTTAGAGACATTTCAGCAAAAGGGAAAAAAATTTAAAAAGCCAAAAGATGATTAGGTTAAAATGAAGCCTGCTGGATGAGATATTAAAGAATTTATAAAGCCAACTTTAAGAGCCAAGATTTCATTCTATTCATTGATTGGCTTAAAGAAGTTAACGCTTCTTTTTTCCTGGGGAATGGACAGAATAAAGCATCATGGGAAGGAACTGGCCAAGGGCTAGAAGACTGGGTTTCTGGCTCTCTACCCTGGGGTGGGCCCCCTGGGCGTCTCCATGAGTGTTCACACAAGGTGCTTTCCCTTCCAGGCTAGGTGTTTGGGCTCCACAGGCTCAAACACTAGTATTTTTCACTCATTCTGCTATGCCTGGGAACAATTGGAGCCAGAGACAGATAAGCTTAAACAAGGAGAGCTCTGCAAGGACTCCAGGACCAATTACTGGAAGTTCTCTCTCTGACTGAACACAAGTTCAAGAATCAAAGAGCTGTGTCTCTAAAGACAGATACTGCAAAAGAAGGTGCTTTACTTCTCTCTTATGTGTAAGAACCCCTTACACACTCAGTGCAAACAGACTGTGCAACTGTAAACATATTTACAATGTTACGCCTTTCATGCTCTCCCTATTGGAAGCTCAGCTTTTGGACACTGTTATAATTCACATCCCCGTGCTGTTAATCACTGTGGCAGCCTGTGAGAGGAAGCATTTACGCCCTGTAAATTTTACTTATAGAATCTGAGGTTGGAGACGGGAAGCACCCAGTGCCTCAAGGCTTAGTTTTTGAAGCCAGGTTCAAGGTCTGCGAATGCAGCAGCAGTAGCAGGCTATTTGTGATTCCAAGTGTAACGCGGACGGACAGAGGCAGCACCTAGCTGGTTAGTGGCGGGGTCCACCCCCAGCACTCCAAGAAGCCATGCGCTCTCCCAGCAAAGCGTTGCAGGCCCTCAGGCCATTGGCTCAGTCTCACCTTAAAACAATGCAAATGATAACAAAGACCCAGGGACTCGATGATCATGGCGGCTCCTTTGCCCAGAATGTTATCACAGTAGGAGCACACGCGCTTCCCACTGACCGACCTAGACGCGGAACAAGAAGGGAAGGGTGGCTTTCATCGAGATCAACCTTATCTGAAAATCGCATTCGGGTATAAACATGAACCATCGTTTACAAACATCTTTATATATCCACGGGGG
This sequence comes from Tragulus kanchil, assembly GCA_022376925.1. Classification (NCBI taxonomy): domain Eukaryota; kingdom Metazoa; phylum Chordata; class Mammalia; order Artiodactyla; family Tragulidae; genus Tragulus; species Tragulus kanchil. The sequence goes on from JAIOJX010000003.1 coordinate 38,402,280, forward strand.
GAAATCTTTCACCAGCCAACCAAAGCCTGCCCTTACTGACAGTACCTTGGAGGATCTCCACAATGGCTCTGGAACCCTTGACACCTAGTCATGTAAATGAGCAAGTTCCGTGTCATCGGCGCATTCTGCACTCTGTGATGCTATTGTCCTTAGACCAGATCTGCTTGGGCAATGGTCTCCTCCTGCTGTAATTCAGCTGATATCTTCTCATTAGGTAAACCCACCAAAGCACAGCCTTAATCATGTCTTTGGCTCATCGAACACCAAAAGAGCAGCTCCAGCAACTTCTGAGAGGCACTGCAGGTCTCTTCAACCTAGCATCTCAACTTGATTTTGTCAGCCTCCTTCTCATTCACCTGATAGTCTAGATAAACACAAGTATCAGTACTTGGCTGACTGCTTTTGGCTTATAGGACTGCCTCTCTGGAGAATGGCGTAAGAACTGCTCAACAGCCACCATTCAGATGGGCAGGGAGAGTCTCCACTTGACTTTGTTTAATGAAGTCTTATCTCCTCTCCTGAAGGGAAGTTGAAGGCTACTTCTTTTCTTTGCAACCCGCAGGAATGGCACTGCGCACTTGAGGGACATTGCAGAGGGCATTGTTGTTGAGTGTCTCAGGTTAGAGCATCTTGTGCTCTAGAGACAGACCTTTTCAGGTCAGAGAAGCCCACAGCCCCATCTTCTTTCTGCTTTCCAAGGGCAGGATGCTCAGTAAGTAACTCAGTACTCTCACCTCTGCCTTCTCCCTAGTCTATCTTCCCTCTAACTCGACCAAGAATCTCCATCTCTTCTCTCAATTCAAACTCCGAGACAGGTTTTTAGAGAACCTGGCACGACTAAAACTTTAGCTGCAATAAAAACATCTGTGAATGAAATCTTTTAGTTGATAGCTTCAAAACATCCCAAGAGTAATCACAGTGTTTTTACTTTTCAGTATTTCATTGGCAATATAGGATGGTCAAACTCCCTTCTGGTTTCAAGAGAAACACTGCTAGATGTGGCTTTATGAAGCAACACAGATCTGTGGAGAAGCTCCCCAGATCTGAAACCCCAACACATGCTGATATCTGAGACTTAGTCTGTATCAGAAAGCAAGACCCTCCACTCTAGTTCTCAGCATTCCCACCTGAGGAGTTCAGTGGATTTGATCTAAGCAGGATGTTGACAAACCAGAGAAGAAACATGCAGTGGTATCAGAATGAAAAGCCCAAAATGCAATACATAACTCGAGAATTTTTAAAGCCAGCTTGTTCAAAGTTCCACAGATGATGGGGCTGGGTTATAAGGCTGTCTTTTACACTCAGTCCCTATAAAACACGTGTATATTATAATCTCATTAAAACAGTCAAATATTTTACAACACTGCTTTTACTGACCAGTTTGTCATGCATTCTCAAGCAACTTTATGTTTTTATGCTTCCACGGTGAGAACGATTTAGGCCTGTCTACATTTGAGATACTGACCACTGACCCGAGTAATTGCAACAGTGGCAGAGACATAACATTTGAAAGGCCTCCAATGGTTTCATAAGAAATCCATACACCTCCTTGGGTTACCATGGCAGGACATTGAGGAAGCCTTCTGAATTGATCTAGGAAAGGAACACTGAATGTGACACATGGAAAAAGGTTCGTTCTTCTTTTCCATTGGAAAGCTCGGACGAGATCTGGAGAAATTTTTAATGAAAACGACCCCCTGAGTCTAAGAAAAGAAAAGGGAAAACCCAGTGGGCCTCACCTGTTGCGTGGTTGGGCTGGCTGTGGAGCCGCAGGGGAATGGCTACGTGATGCTGGGGACGGAGTGGTGGTCTTCACTGAAGCAGCTGAGGGAGGAGGGATGCTAGAGGAGGGGTTCCGCATGTAGGCACGGTTCGATGTAGACAGCAGGTGAGGTGGGGGACGACTGAAGTCTTGGACAGAAGAAGAGGCATGGACTCCTGATGGCTGACCGGGCCACGGAGACTGTCGCCAAGAACTGGTTCTTGGGGAATCCAGGTTGTCTAGAGATTCACCTCTGAAACACAGAAAAGATTCATCAGTCTATCAGCAAAGGAGACACTAAATAAAAGTAGCTTTATTATTCATTTACTTAAGATAACCTCTGCTTAGTTCCCCCTCTCATCTCTAATTAATTTACAGCTATAGATTTTCCTTAAAGTTGCAAAAACCCGGTGTCCAGAGTTTGCAAACACTACTTTCGTCATTCTAATATAATCCTTATCTTATGATGAACAGAGGCTTCATTTTTTAAATTCGTCGTCCAAGGAAGCATTGAGTGGATCAATTATTTAAGTGTCTGAATCACACGTCAGAACTGGTAAGCGGGTGGCCATGCAGTTTTGTCCACGTGCACTCCTTACTCGGGCCGCAGCTTCTTCGTGGAAAAGCAGAGGGAGTGTCCCTGCCCCAAGACCTTCTTCCCAGATGAAGTGCCTGGCACGTGCCTGCCACGAATCAGTGCTCCGTGACTCGTGCCCAGTGACATCTGCTCTCCTCTTTCTCCCCTGAAGTCTTACCTGGAAGAAACGATGACATCTGTTTCATCTGAAGTAGCCTGGACATCAAGAAATTAAATACCTCGGTACAGAAGAGGAAATAATTCCAAAGACATCTCATACCTTCTCATGATCCCAGGCAGACAAACGGGCTCTTTGTTGACACTGGCACTGCGCTGTCGGATCCAGCTGTGGTCATCATAAATGGAGGTTCTCTTCCTCATTTCTTGAAGGATTTGTTGTCTCTCCAGCTCCGCTCCCGATGGGGCTTGTTCCTTCTTTGAGCTCTTCTGGGATGAGCTACTGTTCCCACTTCGGTCTGCAAATCTACTGCTTTCTAAATGAAAAATATCAAAAGCTGCAGGATGAGTGTATTAAAAACAGGGAGAGTGGATACAGCTCCAATTACAGAGGAGCCAAAAAAAAGAAAGTGACATTGGGCACACGGGCTCACATCATCAATTCTCAATGAGACTGCTGCCTGGCAACCAAAAGCACCAATTCCATACCTAGAGACGTACCAGGGGGGCATCAAGGGAAACTAAGGAGCTGCTTAAAAAGGAGACAATCAACCTTGATTTCAGCAGTATTACATGACAAACTGTTCACCTAGAAAGCTTCTCGTCCATTATTTCCTTCCTTCCTAAATTAAAATCAATCAAAACACCTGTTCATTGAACGCCTGCTGTGATAACTCTAGAAGGGAACAGGGCATTCCATTCTTTCAAAAAATGTACACTCTCCCTGGGGAGAGCCACGACACAAATCCAGCTGACACGGTATAAGCCTTCATGGTGGAAATCCCACAATAAATCCTGACCAGATTGTAGGAATAACAGCATATTCAGTCACTGAAATGGCGCTTGTGAAACTGAAAAATAGCCACATACTCCAAATGATAGCTATGGAATGTTTTCAAACATTATCTCCTCCAAGAAAACTGACAGAGCCAAATGATAACCATGGAATGTTTCCGAACATGTATCTCCTCTAAGAGAACCGACAGAGTTGTAGTTTGTATGCTGAATTTATGAATGCCAATCAAGTTGGGCTTTATCCTGAAGGTTTTGTCTCTTCGGATTTGCTGATGAATGCCTGATTGGCATAAAACATCCATAAATTTGAGGTATCCTCCCTATCATACTTTGGGTTAATAAATTTAACCTAAGGGTTTTTGTTTTCCTCTCCAGCTTCACAGTTACTGCCTTTCTGTCAAAATTTACTCCGATATAATCTATCTTCCAGTCAGCAATGAATAAGGCTCATTCATTACACACATCTATGTTTACATTGGTATATACACACTGTGTATCAATTTGGTTAGATTTAGAATAGAATGTTTTCTATTTTAAAGATGCTTTACTGGAATAACCAAGTTTTCCAACAAAATATTTGATAATATCCATCACGTGCTATTCAGGAGAAAGAGAGAAGAGAAAACACATGTACAAAAACAGCCAGATTGGGGCTTCCCTGGTGGTCCAGTGATTAAGGAGTATGCCTTGCAGTGCGAGGGGCACTGGTTTGATCCCTGGCCAGGGAAGATCCCATGTGCCGTGTAGAGGCTGGACCAGTGAGTCCAATTAGGAGCCAGCGCTCTGGAGCACATGCACCCAGAGCTAGGGCTCTGCAACAAGAGAGGCCACTGCAATGGGAGGCCCACACAGGCCAAAGAATAAAGATGGATGAAAACAAATGATGACTTAGTGGCAAAAAGAAAAACACAACCAAAAAAAAAAAAACCCAGCCAGATTGATAACAAGTCACAAATATTATGGAGACTATTTCTGAGAGTCACACTTGAGATTACTAACAGGTCATGTGTTTACTTTCAAGTGAGAATATGATCATTTGCACATTAAAAATGTTTCAAGACAGACTGAAACACTTTAAAACTTTTTTAATGGTGACCTTGGGGCATATTCAGAGGGGAAAAAAACTGGAAATCCAAATAGGTAGGACAAGAGGAACTAGATCAGAAAGCATCTGATAAGTTGGAAAATGAGAGAGAATAAGTTGGGTATAGTTAAGGGCTCCTATAAACTAGGACCAGATAATGAAGGATCCCCTGTGTTAAAGGAAAGGGGGTCATCATAGGACTCACTAGAAAATGCAAATGCTACAACCTTTATCCAAAGGTTATAAACTATCCAACATCAGACCACTGGGATCAGGGATGTTGTTTGGCTTGCAGAGGGTTGAACAATTTTTTAAATTCCTGGTCAAATACTTAAAGACAACCTAAAAACCCAGACTTATTTTTAACTTCTATTTTACAACAGAAAGAGTTGGTAAATTACAAGTTTGTGTCTTCCCACATGGCAGGGACAACCTGGGCCTGGGAAGTGGCTTTCCACTTAAATGGGCATGTCCACCAAGTTCACCTGAATCCTAGCCTGGATCTTCAGTCATTTGCATAAGTGACCAGCAGCCTCCTTGCTCAAAGCCTGGTAATGCAGCTCTGCTTTTTTTTTTAAAAAAAACAAAATTTAAAATTTGATAATATCCATCACGTGCTATTCAGGAGAAAGAGAGAAGAGAAAACACATGTACAAAAACAGCCAGATTGGGGCTTCCCTGGTGGTCCAGTGATTAAGGAGTATGCCTTGCAGTGCGAGGGGCACTGGTTTGATCCCTGGCCAGGGAAGATCCCATGTGCCGTGTAGAGGCTGGACCAGTGAGTCCAATTAGGAGCCAGCGCTCTGGAGCACATGCACCCAGAGCTAGGGCTCTGCAACAAGAGAGGCCACTGCAATGGGAGGCCCACACAGGCCAAAGAATAAAGATGGATGAAAACAAATGATGACTTAGTGGCAAAAAGAAAAACACAACCAAAAAAAAAAAAACCCAGCCAGATTGATAACAAGTCACAAATATTATGGAGACTATTTCTGAGAGTCACACTTGAGATTACTAACAGGTCATGTGTTTACTTTCAAGTGAGAATATGATCATTTGCACATTAAAAATGTTTCAAGACAGACTGAAACACTTTAAAACTTTTTTAATGGTGACCTTGGGGCATATTCAGAGGGGAAAAAAACTGGAAATCCAAATAGGTAGGACAAGAGGAACTAGATCAGAAAGCATCTGATAAGTTGGAAAATGAGAGAGAATAAGTTGGGTATAGTTAAGGGCTCCTATAAACTAGGACCAGATAATGAAGGATCCCCTGTTTTAAAAGGGAAAAGGGGGGTCATCATAGGACTCACTAGAAAATGCAAATGCTACAACCTTTATCCAAAGGTTATAAACTATCCAACATCAGACCACTGGGATCAGGGATGTTGTTTGGCTTGCAGAGGGTTGAACAATTTTTTAAATTCCTGGTCAAATACTTAAAGACAACCTAAAAACCCAGACTTATTTTTAACTTCTATTTTACAACAGAAAGAGTTGGTAAATTACAAGTTTGTGTCTTCCCACATGGCAGGGACAACCTGGGCCTGGGAAGTGGCTTTCCACTTAAATGGGCATGTCCACCAAGTTCACCTGAATCCTAGCCTGGATCTTCAGTCATTTGCATAAGTGACCAGCAGCCTCCTTGCTCAAAGCCTGGTAATGCAGCTCTGCTTAAAATGGTATTTTCGATTAGTTTTCTTCCCTTAGTTACATAACCTCCATTAACATGTGGTCCAGGTTCCAAATTGTTTTCGCCGAGTGAAATCACCATTCTGAATGTTTTGACATCTTGTCATTTAAATGTCCCATTTCAGATTTATATACAATTTCCCTGGTACTTTGCAGAAAATTATTCTGTTCCAATTCTTTGGTGAAAAGATGAAATCAACTATATCAAATGCTATTAGCATAACTTTGCAAAATTTCCACACATTTCCCTAGCTATCTATAACCATTTTAATCTTGCAGTAACTCCCTCCATTATAAAGTAAAGACAAAAGAAGCAAAAGATAATTCTGTTCTGATATGCAAATGGTAAAAATCCACAGTATTTCCAATATGTAATCTTAATGAACCTGAAATATCCTGACCTTAATACTCATCATTGGGTGTGATAGCATAGCTAAGCAATCATGCTGAGGAATTTTGAAAAAAAAAAAAATCACATTTACCATTTTTATCTGTGGGGTAATCATCCAATTCTGTGGTAGATCTGGATTTATCCCTAAAACATAGAACATATGACATACACCTCATAAAATAACATCCTTTATTTATGAAGAATACCAAAAAAGATGACTTTTCAATGCACCTGATTTATTTTTTATGTCTCTTGAGAGCCGTATTTGTTTCATAGCAAGAAATTTTTCGTGTTGTACAAACTAACAGAAGACTATCACCTCTAAAGAGAAAAGAGCATGAGACTAGGAACAGAAGCGTGTGACAATCCTTTCCAGTGACAAGTAAAGCCTGTGACTTTCTGGACCAACTTTGACTCTCTTTTCCAGATGCCAACCTTACCAAGCTGCATGAAGCATCTGTCATCAGATAGCCAAGTATCAGGCTGCCTTCCCTCATGCTGCCCAAGGGCTAAGAAGTCAGCTCAGGAGCCCGGGGGTCCGACTGTGACACCGCCCTCATCAAATGCTACCCTAGCGTTCCCCAGAGGCGTGGGGGCACACTGGCACAGGCAGCTTCTGAAATGGTCTAACTTTGTGATGATAAACTTTGGGGCCATAGAGCAAGACCTGCTCCTCTCATTCACACTCTCTGGGCATAACAATTTCAAATACTAATAAATAATCATGGATAATAATCATACCTATGTATATGCAGATATTTATAACATATTAACACAGCATGTAATTATGTGTAACAATGTATCACAACTGTTAGCAACATTCATGAATGGTTTCACTTGTACCAACATAGGAGAAAATGAAGCTGCCTTGGTGCCTCAAATGCTTTTCTGCCTACAATACCAGAGACCTGGGTTCAATCCCTGGGTGGGAAAGATCCCTGGAGGAGGTCATGGCAGTCCACTCCAGTATTCCTGCCTGGAGACTCCCACGGACTGAGGAGCCTGGTGGATCCATGGGGTCACACACAGTCAGACATGACAAGGGCCTAGCACAGCACTGGAGAAAATGCTTTTAGTCTTAATGAACCTGAAATATCCTGACCTTAATACTCATCATTGGGTGTGATAGCATAGCTAAGCAATCATGCTGAGGAATTTTGAAAAAAAAGCACATTTACCATTTTTATCTGTGGGGTAATCATCCAATTCTGTGGTAGATCTGGATTTATCCCTAAAACATAGAACATATGACATACACCTCATAAAATAACATCCTTTATTTATGAAGAATACCAAAAAAGATGACTTTTCAATGCACCTGATTTATTTTTTATGTCTCTTGAGAGCCGTATTTGTTTCATAGCAAGAAATTTTTCGTGTTGTACAAACTAACAGAAGACTATCACCTCTAAAGAGAAAAGAGCATGAGACTAGGAACAGAAGCGTGTGACAATCCTTTCCAGTGACAAGTAAAGCCTGTGACTTTCTGGACCAACTTTGACTCTCTTTTCCAGATGCCAACCTTACCAAGCTGCATGAAGCATCTGTCATCAGATAGCCAAGTATCAGGCTGCCTTCCCTCATGCTGCCCAAGGGCTAAGAAGTCAGCTCAGGAGCCCGGGGGTCCGACTGTGACACCGCCCTCATCAAATGCTACCCTAGCGTTCCCCAGAGGCGTGGGGGCACACTGGCACAGGCAGCTTCTGAAATGGTCTAACTTTGTGATGATAAACTTTGGGGCCATAGAGCAAGACCTGCTCCTCTCATTCACACTCTCTGGGCATAACAATTTCAAATACTAATAAATAATCATGGATAATAATCATACCTATGTATATGCAGATATTTATAACATATTAACACAGCATGTAATTATGTGTAACAATGTATCACAACTGTTAGCAACATTCATGAATGGTTTCACTTGTACCAACATAGGAGAAAATGAAGCTGCCTTGGTGCCTCAAATGCTTTTCTGCCTACAATACCAGAGACCTGGGTTCAATCCCTGGGTGGGAAAGATCCCCTGGAGGAGGTCATGGCAGTCCACTCCAGTATTCCTGCCTGGAGACTCCCACGGACTGAGGAGCCTGGTGGATCCATGGGGTCACACACAGTCAGACATGACAAGTGACCTAGCACAGCACTGGAGAAAATGCTTTTTATGCATGATGTCTAGCTCCACTCTTGAATGCCTCTAGGGCATGCTTTATTAGAACTGCCTAGAATATTGCATAGTTTCCAGGATTCCTTAAGTTTCCTTTCTCTGCAATCTAATTATTTTCTCAAGGTAGTGAGCTACATGCATAAAGCTTATTTATAGATATAAATAAGACATAGCTTTATTAAAAAAAAAGAGAGATATACATTTTAAAGACCTAAAGTTATTCAGAAATATTCACTATAAATAAGGTCACCAATCAGTAGAAATTTTTCCTAGTGTCATGGCAGCTCATTACTACCTTTATGTGTATTCCCTTTCTTTTCCCTGCCTACTCTGAGCTCTATTCAGTAATCCTGATGGCCAACAGAGATGAACCTTTCCCTATCTCTAAGGCAAACTTCCTAAAGAAGAAAATTTAGTTGTGAAAACACAAATAGTTAGACACATATTTATATGTATAACAGATATATAAAGACAGATTTTCAAAAATCTTAGTGATTTCAAGAGTACAAAAAAATTTTTAAAATTACTTTCCAATATTAAATTGAATGTTTTAGGAAACACATTAACTTTTTAGGTAGCTGCAATCCTATCTTCATTCCCTGAAACTGACCAGTAAGTCAAACTAAGAAATAGACTACAATTCTCATTGCAGATGTCTGAATGGAACTTTTGGTAAGCTTACACTAGTGCTTATAACTTCTTTTAAAGAAAGCTTCCGGTCGATTGGAAAAATGAACGCAGTTTTTCTGTGTCCCCTCCGCTTGCACGGTGGTTTCTCCCACAAAGAGGTAGAGGTTTTTTCCTCTCCGTGAAGCTGGGCTGGGCTTGGGACTCTACAGAAAAGACTGCGCCAGTGCAACAGTGTGCCGGGGCAGATCTCAGACTGCAAGGTGCCCTGCACGCTTCCTCTCCCTAGTTCTGTCTCTTTTCTTTGTCCAGTCGTGCGTGGAGAAGACTGTACTGGCTTGTTGGATGTTGAAAGACACAAGGCCCAGTTGCTCTGATCGTCCCATCAGACAGCTGGTCAACTCCCAAAGCAGAACTGCTTAGTAAACTGCTGACAGTTACACTAGGGACTCAGTCAACGAAAAGAACCACCGACCGAGTTTAGTCCAAAATGCTGATCCACAAAACCGTAAGTCAAGTCGCAAAGTTTAAAGGTAGACGGTTACACAGCAAAAGCCAACTGATGCAAAGATCAATCAATCACCGGGGTGTTGTGGTATTGCACGAAGCAGCAAGTTTTAACATAGTCCTACAAAACATCTAGGCAAGCCTTTAAATATTCGTCTGAAGGCAATTCCTCCCACCAAATTACAATTGAAGTTCTACACACCTGTCACTAGGAAGCAAACCTGAAGATTCTTCCTCTCCCTTTGGTATGTCATAGGAATCGATAGGCCTAGAAGATGGGAAAAGAATTTATGGTGAAAATGTTAGACTTTTAATGCCTTCTCAAACTTTTAAGAAATGATATTGAAATCATGTTGCTACAGTCTCTTTCATGAGAATGGTCTCTGAGTTGAAAACTAAACCTACGGAAGTATTTTAATCCATCCCGACAGAAAAGAGACCTAGTATCCACAGACATCTGTAATTCATTCATCCCACAAACATACGCTGATTGCCTGCTATGTTCCAGTACTGTTCCAGGGCTGAGCTGGTAAGCAAACCAAACGGTAGGCCACTTAGTATAGTTGAGTGGGATGGGCGGTGAACAGACATGTCAATAAATGCATAATGTAAAGGGTGCTAGAGAGAAGGGGTGGAGGAAGGAGAATTTTAATAAAAAGCTTCCGGTCGATTGGAAAATGAACGCAGTTTCTGTGTCCCCTCCGCTTGCACGGTGGTTTCTCCCACAAAGAGGTAGAGGTTTTCCTCTCCGTGAAGCTGGGCTGGGCTTGGGACTCTACAGAAAAGACTGCGCCAGTGCAACAGTGTGCCGGGGCAGATCTCAGACTGCAAGGTGCCCTGCACGCTTCCTCTCCCTAGTTCTGTCTCTTTTCTTTGTCCAGTCGTGCGTGGAGAAGACTGTACTGGCTTGTTGGATGTTGAAAGACACAAGGCCCAGTTGCTCTGATCGTCCCATCAGACAGCTGGTCAACTCCCAAAGCAGAACTGCTTAGTAAACTGCTGACAGTTACACTAGGGACTCAGTCAACGAAAAGAACCACCGACCGAGTTTAGTCCAAAATGCTGATCCACAAAACCGTAAGTCAAGTCGCAAAGTTTAAAGGTAGACGGTTACACAGCAAAAGCCAACTGATGCAAAGATCAATCAATCACCGGGGTGTTGTGGTATTGCACGAAGCAGCAAGTTTTAACATAGTCCTACAAAACATCTAGGCAAGCCTTTAAATATTCGTCTGAAGGCAATTCCTCCCACCAAATTACAATTGAAGTTCTACACACCTGTCACTAGGAAGCAAACCTGAAGATTCTTCCTCTCCCTTTGGTATGTCATAGGAATCGATAGGCCTAGAAGATGGGAAAAGAATTTATGGTGAAAATGTTAGACTTTTAATGCCTTCTCAAACTTTTAAGAAATGATATTGAAATCATGTTGCTACAGTCTCTTTCATGAGAATGGTCTCTGAGTTGAAAACTAAACCTACGGAAGTATTTTAATCCATCCCGACAGAAAAGAGACCTAGTATCCACAGACATCTGTAATTCATTCATCCCACAAACATACGCTGATTGCCTGCTATGTTCCAGTACTGTTCCAGGGCTGAGCTGGTAAGCAAACCAAACGTGTAGGCCACTTAGTATAGTTGAGTGGGATGGGCGGGTGAACAGACATGTCAATAAATGCATAATGTAAAGGGTGCTAGAGAGAAGGGGTGGAGGAAGGAGCATATATTTCAGATGAAGTATTTTGGAAAGTCCAAGAAAGTGACATTAAGGCAGAGACTTAAAGAAAACAACGAAGCCACACAAGCATGTAAGGGAAGCCTTCTCTACTTGAAATAATGATAAAAGCTTTATCACTAACAAAATCACATGTAGGGAGTGAAGCTGTGACACAGAAGAGGAAGACACCCTTAAAAGTCCCAGATATAGGGACTAGAAAACACAAACGTCTCAGGGCAGAACAAGTGGGACATTTTCACGGAAGCAAAAGGTGGTGAGTGTGAATTGTGAGTGACCAAGTGAGAAGGGTGGTAGGAAGCTGGGCAGACCAGAAAGCCGAGACGCAGCTCATCCAAGCTGGCTGGGCCATGGTGAAGATTTTGGTTCCTGTTCTAATGTGACAGGGAGCAATAAGGGAACTCTGAACGGGAAAGTCAGGTGACAAGATCAGACTGAAAGGGTTCCCTCTGTTGGTGCTGTCCTGTGTAAAGAATGGCTGGTGGGAAGCAGGAGGACCAGGTAGGTGCCTATGGAGTGGGGCATGGATACAGCTTAGCCAAGACCACTAAAAAGCACACGTGCCCTCAAGCCGTGAAAACAGACCTTCTGTACTGGTAGATTCTGATGGACGTTTCCCTCTCTCGCTCCACCTGGCGCTTCTGCTCCTCTGCCTCCGCCGGACGCCGCCTCTGTTCCTGCTCTTCCTGATACTGCTGCTCCTTCAGCTTCCTCTCTCTCTCAAGAGTGAGCTGTTCCTGAAGTTTCTTCCTCTGGTCCTCCTGCACAGCTTCCTCTTGTGGCTGGTGCCTTGCGTCTTCCTCTGCCCGGGTTCCTTCACTGTCGGGTGACTTAGACTCCTCACCCCGGGTGGCCAGGGCAGGCTCCCGGGAGGTCAGAAAAGTGCTGTTTGAGTTCAGGACCATCAGTTCCTACAGGACCCGGGAGAAAAGAAACGCACCTTAATCTGTGCATGTCTATCATTCCACAAAATACATCTATATTCAGTTTTCATGTGTGCTAAGTCATTTCAGGTGTGTCCGACTCTGTACCCCTATGGTCCATAGGGATCCCATGGAGCCATTTTTTTCAGATGTAATAATCTTTTATAGTCATATTGTAATTTCATAAATGCATAAATTCCAATAAAACTAGGAAACTTTAATATTAATAAGTGAGATCACAATGTATACAGAGGTGCCATTAGGTATAAATTAAATCATACATAAATACACATACACATTCCAAAAACACTTAGTAGAGTTCCCAGTGATTCTTCTTTAGTTATGGCTAGGTATTTCAAAACACAGCATGAAGTTACTAATTACAATACTCCGTGTGGTAATGACAAGAGCAGAGTGGGAAGGGGGTGAAAGGTACAGAATATACAGCAACACACAGCTCACTGGGTGAACAAGTAAAGCCAAATTCGTAAGCACCAATGGTTTAAACAACAGTGTGGAGTCACTGCAAGAAATAGCAGTTCACAGTGTTTATGCAACCTTTAACATAGCATATCATACCAGGTGCTACCCAAGAATAAAAGATCCATTTAGTTGTCTCAAGACATTAAGATACATTCAAATTCCAAAGACAAGAATGGGCAACTGAGGGATCAATCCTTCTGTGGCTAGTTGGTGTGCCCCATGGCCCTTCTTTAGCGAGGTCCCACTAAAGAGAATGCCAACTTTGTGGCTAACAGTTGGATTCTTGGTTTTGATCTTGGCTCAAACTAACAAAGTGTTCAGCCTACAGAATAAAGCATATTAAAGGCTGAGGCTTACAAGTCAATTTAAGAAGTGAGAAAATACAGTAAAAAAATTTTTTTTCAAGATTGTTTAATCACTTTTCAGGAAATTCTCTGTGACTCTACAGACCCTATGGAGCCCACCAGGCTCCATAGTCCGTGGCTTCCTCTGCCCGGGTTCCTTCACTGTCGGGTGACTTAGACTCCTCACCCCGGGTGGCCAGGGCAGGCTCCCGGGAGGTCAGAAAAGTGCTGTTTGAGTTCAGGACCATCAGTTCCTACAGGACCCGGGAGAAAAGAAACGCACCTTAATCTGTGCATGTCTATCATTCCACAAAATACATCTATATTCAGTTTTCATGTGTGCTAAGTCATTTCAGGTGTGTCCGACTCTGTACCCCTATGGTCCATAGGGATCCCATGGAGCCATTTTTTTTCAGATGTAATAATCTTTTATAGTCATATTGTAATTTCATAAATGCATAAATTCCAATAAAACTAGGAAACTTTAATATTAATAAGTGAGATCACAATGTATACAGAGGTGCCATTAGGTATAAATTAAATCATACATAAATACACATACACATTCCAAAAACACTTAGTAGAGTTCCCAGTGATTCTTCTTTAGTTATGGCTAGGTATTTCAAAACACAGCATGAAGTTACTAATTACAATACTCCGTGTGGTAATGACAAGAGCAGAGTGGGAAGGGGATGAAAGGTACAGAATATACAGCAACACACAGCTCACTGGGTGAACAAGTAAAGCCAAATTCGTAAGCACCAATGGTTTAAACAACAGTGTGGAGTCACTGCAAGAAATAGCAGTTCACAGTGTTTATGCAACCTTTAACATAGCATATCATACCAGGTGCTACCCAAGAATAAAAGATCCATTTAGTTGTCTCAAGACATTAAGATACATTCAAATTCCAAAGACAAGAATGGGCAACTGAGGGATCAATCCTTCTGTGGCTAGTTGGTGTGCCCCATGGCCCTTCTTTAGCGAGGTCCCACTAAAGAGAATGCCAACTTTGTGGCTAACAGTTGGATTCTTGGTTTTGATCTTGGCTCAAACTAACAAAGTGTTCAGCCTACAGAATAAAGCATATTAAAGGCTGAGGCTTACAAGTCAATTTAAGAAGTGAGAAAATACAGTAAAAAAATTTTTTTTCAAGATTGTTTAATCACTTTTCAGGGAAATTCTCTGTGACTCTACAGACCCTATGGAGCCCACCAGGCTCCATAGTCCGTGGGATCCTCCAGGCAAGAATACTGGAGTAGGTTGCCATGCCCTACTTGAGGGAATCTTTCCAACTCAAGGATCAAACCCATGTCGCCTATGTCTCCTGTATTGGCAGGTGGGTTCTTTACTGCAAGTGCTACCTGGAACGTGATACTTATTGTCGTTGGCCCAGAATTCCACCTGAGAGGATGTTAGAAGTTTTATCTCTAACAACATCACATGGGGGGAGTGGAGCTGTGACACAGAAGAGAAAGATGCCCTTAAAGACGACTGATAGGATCACTTAGTGATAGACAGTAGAGGCACTAGGAGAATAGCTGAAACAGCAAAGCACAATTTTGACAAGCCACAGCCTTGTGTATTCAAAGAGCTATGTAGGGGAATGTGCGACAAAAGTCACGTGAAACAGAGTAGTTCCATCTTACAGCAACTTTCAGCAACAAGGCACAAAAGAAAGAAGAGACGTGGTTCAACACTACCTCATTCAGGTACTTGGAATTCTCTCTCTCAGCCTCCTGCTTAGCCCTCTGCCACTCTTCTCTCAGTTTCTCCTGTTCGCGTTGGTATTTTTCCTATAAGAGGAGATGGCATATTCATTCATTAATAGGCTAATCATTTAAACAATCTCTCATTTTCATTTTGGCCAACTCTGTCCTCTGCCTTCATATTTAAACACAGACACATTGGCTTAACCAATCAGATTTGCATCACTAAAGAAGAAAATAGCTCACACGGGGCTAAAATGCAGACTTGGGGGAGAGCAGACACTTAGAATTCAACTTATATTCACCCTTTCTCATGGCTGTAATTCATAGAGGCTCTCAACCGGAAGGGGCACTGAATTACTTTGCAATAGAATGATCACGCTGTGTATGTGGGAGGCCTTTACAAATCTATACACCTCTCCTGAATAAGGAAAGCCACAAAATGATGGTGCCGGTCACTGAGCCATGTTCGACTCTTTGCAGCCCCACAGACTACAGCAAGACAGGCCCCTCTGCCCTCCATTGTCTCTCAGCGTTCAAATTCATGTCCACTGAGCTGGTGGACATCTTAAGGTGATGAACCATCTTATCATGTGTCACCCACTTCAACTTCTGCCCTCAGTCTTTCCCACAATCAGGGTCTTTTCCAACGTGTTGCCTCTTTGTATCAGGTGGCCACAAGATCAGAGCTTTAGCTTCAGCCTCAGTCCTTCCAATGAATATTCAGGATGGATTTCCTTTAGCACTGACTTGTTTGATTTCCTTGCACTCCAAAGGCATCATAAGAGTCTTCTCCAGCACAGTTCGAAAGCATCAATTCTTTGGCACTCAGCCTTCTTTATAGTCCAAATTTATACATGACTACTGGAAAAACCACAGCTTTGACTATATGGACCTTTGTCAGTAAAGTGACGCTCTGCTTTCTAATATGCTCTCTACATTTGCTGTAATTTTCCATCTCTCTTTTAATTTCATGACTGCAGTCACCATCTGCAGTGATTCTAGAGCCCAAGAAAATAAAACCCGTCACTGTTCCCACTTTTTCCCCATCTATTTGTTAAGAAGTGATGGGACTAGATGCCATGTTCTTAAGTTTTTTGAATGTGGATTTTTAAGCCAGCTTTTTCACTCTCCTCTTTCACCTTCATCAAGAGACTTTTTGTTCCTCTTCACTTTCTGCCATTAGAGTGGTGTTATCTGCATATCAGAGGTTACTGATATTTCTCCCAGCAACCTTAATTCCAGCTTGTGATTGATCCAGCCCAGCATTTCCCATGATGTACTCTGCATATAAGTTAAAAAAGTAGGGTGACAATACACAGCCTTCTCATACTCCTTTCCCAATTTTGAGCCAGTCTGTTGTTCTATGTAGGGTTCTAAATGTTGCTTCCTGACCTGCACATAGGTTTCTCAGGAGACAGGTAAGGTGATTTAGTATTCCCATCTCTTTAAGTTTTCCAGATTGTTGTGGTCCACATATTCAAAGGCTTTTGTGTAGTCAATGAAGCAGTAGATGTTTTTCTGGAACTCCTTACTTTCTCATTGATGGCAATTGGCATTAATCTCTGGTTCCTCTGCCTCTTGTAGCGTCAGACATTCCACCCTCCCCATTGTCTCTCAGCGTTCAAATTCATGTCCACTGAGCTGGTGGACATCTTAAGGTGATGAACCATCTTATCATGTGTCACCCACTTCAACTTCTGCCCTCAGTCTTTCCCACAATCAGGGTCTTTTCCAACGTGTTGCCTCTTTGTATCAGGTGGCCACAAGATCAGAGCTTTAGCTTCAGCCTCAGTCCTTCCAATGAATATTCAGGATGGATTTCCTTTAGCACTGACTTGTTTGATTTCCTTGCACTCCAAAGGCATCATAAGAGTCTTCTCCAGCACAGTTCGAAAGCATCAATTCTTTGGCACTCAGCCTTCTTTATAGTCCAAATTTATACATGACTACTGGAAAAACCACAGCTTTGACTATATGGACCTTTGTCAGTAAAGTGACGTCTCTGCTTTCTAATATGCTCTCTACATTTGCTGTAATTTTCCATCTCTCTTTTAATTTCATGACTGCAGTCACCATCTGCAGTGATTCTAGAGCCCAAGAAAATAAAACCCGTCACTGTTCCCACTTTTTCCCCATCTATTTGTTAAGAAGTGATGGGACTAGATGCCATGTTCTTAAGTTTTTTGAATGTGGATTTTTAAGCCAGCTTTTTCACTCTCCTCTTTCACCTTCATCAAGAGACTTTTTGTTCCTCTTCACTTTCTGCCATTAGAGTGGTGTTATCTGCATATCAGAGGTTACTGATATTTCTCCCAGCAACCTTAATTCCAGCTTGTGATTGATCCAGCCCAGCATTTCCCATGATGTACTCTGCATATAAGTTAAAAAAGTAGGGTGACAATACACAGCCTTCTCATACTCCTTTCCCAATTTTGAGCCAGTCTGTTGTTCTATGTAGGGTTCTAAATGTTGCTTCCTGACCTGCACATAGGTTTCTCAGGAGACAGGTAAGGTGATTTAGTATTCCCATCTCTTTAAGTTTTCCAGATTGTTGTGGTCCACATATTCAAAGGCTTTTGTGTAGTCAATGAAGCAGTAGATGTTTTTCTGGAACTCCCTTACTTTCTCATTGATGGAACAAATGTTGGCATTAATCTCTGGTTCCTCTGCCTCTTCGAAACCCAGTTTGTACATTTGGAAGTTCTTGCTTTACATACTGCTGAAGCCTAGCTTGAAGGGTTTCAAGCATTACCTTGCTAGAATGTGAAATTGTTCAATAGTTTAAACACTCTTTGGCATTGCCCTTCTTTCACACTGGAATGAAAACTGGTCTTTTCCAGTCCTATAGCCATTGCTCACTTTTTCAAATTTGCTGACATATTGAATGCAGCACTTTAAAAAAAAAAAAAAAAGATTTATTTATTTATTTATTTTTGGTGGGGGTAGGGTGGGGAGGGAGGGGAGCAGACAGACCACTTCTATTGGTCTTTCATTTGTCCATTTTCGTCCATCTTTGTTCTTTGGTCCGTGTGGGCCTCCCATCGCGGTGGCCTCTGTTGTCGCAGAGCACCGGCTCTGGGCGCATGCGCTCCAGAGCTCCGGCTCGGTAATTGGACACATTGGTCCAGTCGCTCCGCTGCACGTGGGATCCTCCCAGGCCAGGGATCGAACTGGCGCCCCTTGCACTGCAAGGCGGTGTCCTTACCCACTGGACCACCAGGGAAGCCCTCCAGTGGACCACGTTTTATCAGGCGTCTTCACTGTGACCCATCAGTATTGAGTGGTCTGGCACAGCATGGCTCAGAGCTTCATTAAGTTACACAAGCCCCTTCACCACAACTAGGTTGTGATCCATGTGCTGTCCCTTCAGTCATGTTCAAGTCTGTGTGACCCCATGGACTGTAGCACACAGGTTCATCTGTCCACAGGATTCTCCAAGCAAGAACCCTGGATTGGGTTGCCATTCCCTTCTCCAGGGATCTTCCTGAGACAGAACCTTCCATGGTCAGAACCTGCATCTCTTAAGTCTCCAGCAATGGCAGGTGGTGGGTTCTTAACCACTAGCACCACCTCGGAAGCCCTTGGGCTCTAAAAATATACCGAAGGGCTAATAAATCATTTTGAAAGGAGGACTCTGGAAATTTTCAAAATGGGTTTTTTCTACCCATTTTGATGGAACAAATGTTGGCATTAATCTCTGGTTCCTCTGCCTCTTCGAAACCCAGTTTGTACATTTGGAAGTTCTTGCTTTACATACTGCTGAAGCCTAGCTTGAAGGGTTTCAAGCATTACCTTGCTAGAATGTGAAATTGTTCAATAGTTTAAACACTCTTTGGCATTGCCCTTCTTTCACACTGGAATGAAAACTGGTCTTTTCCAGTCCTATAGCCATTGCTCACTTTTTCAAATTTGCTGACATATTGAATGCAGCACTTTAAAAAAAAAAGATTTATTTATTTATTTTTTTTTGGTGGGGGTAGGGTGGGGAGGGAGGGGAGCAGACAGACCACTTCTATTGGTCTTTCATTTGTCCATTTTCGTCCATCTTTGTTCTTTGGTCCGTGTGGGCCTCCCATCGCGGTGGCCTCTGTTGTCGCAGAGCACCGGCTCTGGGCGCATGCGCTCCAGAGCTCCGGCTCGGTAATTGGACACATTGGTCCAGTCGCTCCGCTGCACGTGGGATCCTCCCAGGCCAGGGATCGAACTGGCGCCCCTTGCACTGCAAGGCGGTGTCCTTACCCACTGGACCACCAGGGAAGCCCTCCAGTGGACCACGTTTTATCAGGCGTCTTCACTGTGACCCATCAGTATTGAGTGGTCTGGCACAGCATGGCTCAGAGCTTCATTAAGTTACACAAGCCCCTTCACCACAACTAGGTTGTGATCCATGTGCTGTCCCTTCAGTCATGTTCAAGTCTGTGTGACCCCATGGACTGTAGCACACAGGTTCATCTGTCCACAGGATTCTCCAAGCAAGAACCCTGGAGTGGGTTGCCATTCCCTTCTCCAGGGGATCTTCCTGAGACAGAACCTTCCATGGTCAGAACCTGCATCTCTTAAGTCTCCAGCAATGGCAGGTGGTGGGTTCTTAACCACTAGCACCACCTCGGAAGCCCTTGGGCTCTAAAAATATACCGAAGGGCTAATAAATCATTTTGAAAGGAGGACTCTGGAAATTTTCAAAATGGAAAAGTAATTATTTCATACAAAACAAGCTACATATCATAAGATCTGTTAGTTTTAGTTTAAGTTGGTTCTGAATACAGGTTGACCCTGAGCAGGAAAGGCACTTAAGGCAAATCTAGTTCCTGCTGATCCACTCTACTCCGCCCTACCTGCAGTAGCCGGTCCTGTTCCTTCTGCCACCTCTCCTGCCGCCTTCGCTCCTCCTCTGGATCCCACGCCCAACGACTCGGGGCACTGATGGTCGGGACTGGAAGCTGCCAGGTTATATGAGAAGAGGGGCAGACAGAGAAGAATATGTTACTTCACGAAGTCGTCTACTGAAGCACTTCCACACATATGAATTATTCATATCACCCTTGGCCTATGCTGTACCAAAGGAGAATGGGCTTTATATTTCAAAGTAGGTCTCTTAACACAAATGAACTCCCCTAAGAAACAGAAAGAGACTCACAAACATAGAGAACAGACTCTTGACTGCCAAGAGGGAAGGGGTAGGGGGAAGGGTCAGTACTGGACTGAGAGTTCAGGATCAGAAGATGCAAAGTGTTTTATAAAGAATGGATAAACAAGGTCTCATTCTATAGCCCAGAGAACTATATTCAGCATTCTATAATAAACCATAAGGGAAAAAATATGAAAAAGTATATACATATAGGGTTTCCCTGGTGGTCCAGTGGGTAAGGACACCGCCTTGCAGTGCAAGGGGCGCCGGTTCGATCCCTGGCCTGGGAAGATCCCACGTGCCGTGGAGCGGCTGGACCCATGTGTCCAATTACTGAGCCGGAGCTCTGGAGCGCATGCGCCCAGAGCCGGTGTTCTGCGACAACAGAGGCCACTGCGATGGGAGGCCCACATGGGCCAAAGAACAAAGATGGATGAAACTAGACAAATGAAAGACCAGTGGAAGGGGCCTGCCCAACCCCCGCCCAACCCCCTCCCCCCCCACCCCCGCCAAAATAAATAAATGTTTAAAAAAAAAAAGGTATATACATATAACTGAATCACTTTGCTGTACACCAGAAATGAACACAACAGTCACAAGTCAACTATACTTCAATGAGAAAAAAAAAAGGGGGTCTCTTCATTTTGGAAAGATCACTCCTGGATAAACTCTCATGCAGCCTAAAATGACAGGAAGTGATACTACTGTGTGCTAATTCAGTTGCACCCAAGCCTTCTAGTTTATTCCAAATCCAAATGCAAACTACTTACATCAGGCACCACAGAATCCGAGCTTCCTATATGACAGCACATGAGCAAGGAAAGAATAAGAAAACAGTGTAAGTCGTCACTTCCATGAAATAATTCCTTTCAGAAAGTTGTATCACTAGCTGTGTCTATGCCAGTATACTAAGTGACATTAGCTGTTTTCAAACAACAGCAAGTTTCTCTCTTTAGGTCCATCTGCTTGTCACCTATCTTCAAAATTCAAAGTCAGTAAAAAGAAGAGAAACTGTGGATGTCCAAGTTACAGCCCAGCTCTAGGTCCTAGAACAGAGATACAGGTGCATTTCTAAGGGGTTTCAGGGTTCTTTTATTAATAGGGTGAATAATATTCTCAAAGTCTAATAGAAAAAAATTGAATTTCAAATATTACAACATCTACAAAACTCAATTTTTTTATTTGTTGCTATTTGTTTTACTGTGACAAGTATAAGTCACATTTTTCAAGACTTACTGCTAATGAATTACCTTTCTTAGAAAAGTCACTAACAAGCATGTTCAAGAAACATTTCTCTTCCCTCTTCTAGTATTTAAAACAGAAATATTCAGACTTCATGTATAAACTTAACAGGCAGAACGTTATTCTTTTATTCTTAGGAGCCCTGAATTTTTTTGCCTGAATGTAGTACAATGATTCTAAACATGTAAGCAAATGTCATAAAATACACTATCATACTGTAATTTTTCATTTTTCCTGAAAACTCAGCTGTCAGACTATTCAGTTACACAATCATATTTTTAAGAAAACTGTTTGGAAATTTAGGAAAACATTCTTCCCTAAAATAGTCCTTCAAGGAAAAGTGAGTGAAAATTAGAATGGAGAAATAAAAGGAATTAGTTTAATTTAGCCGATTTGAACTAGGAGTATCGAATGGTTTCAATTAAATTTCCACTGAAAAACTGGAATTGAACAAAAATGTCAAAAGCACCAAGGATACTGACACAAATGAACCCTTGCGCATGCACAGCTGGTAAGTTAGTTCTATCTATGGTGAAAAAAAAAGAAAAAAACGTAAAACAGAGAGAGACTTTAATTCATCAAAAGAGCCTACGAGGAAATAAACACAAAAGACACAAATTCAGTAAGCATCATGTTATAAGGCAAGTTTGTACATATTATTAATAACCTTAAAAGTAAGAAACAACGACATTTTCGACACCAACAGCACATTCCCTATGGACTGTGCCATGGCATCTCAAATGTTGGCTATTACTTTTAAGTTCTTGACTGCAAAACACAAAGCTCCAACTACATCCATGAGACAGAGCAGGAGACAAGCGTGAAGAGGGAGGAAAAGGCACATGCACGGCACCCTGTGAAGCAGCACTGTTCGACTACACCAACAAAGGGAATCCTCAAACACGCCTGTGCACAGGTGTGTCCAAAATTTACTTTGAATGCACTTCAAAGTCAACACAGCAGTCCCATGAACACTTCCAAGTCATCATCCTAATAGCACTCAACAACTCTGCTCTTTATTGAGAGCATTTTCCATAATTCCAAATTTGATGTTTTAGGCGTTGGCCAATGGTATGTTGGTGTAATCTAGTGATAGGCAATTTGTAGGAAGCAGTTAAGGCATATAAGAAATTTCTCATTTCTTATTGTCACCCAGTGGCAAGAAGTGTGTGTTTAAACAGCATCTCATTTTTTTTTAATTAAAAAAAAAAAACACCAAAACTTCAGAGGTATACAAAGGACACACAAAGACCCATTACCACAGAGGTAGACCCATGAACTGTAAGAAAAGCCTGATGACCCTAGGAAAGAATGGAAATGGGTTATGTTGCTGGGTCATAATGACGGCCGAATGGAAGAGGCTCAGTGCCCAGCACCACAGACTGTCAGGAAAGGCTGAAGAGTGGGAAAAGTACATATGTTAGCTGGCATTCTTCCCAAAAAGTTTAAAAAGTGAGTGAAAATTAGAATGGAGAAATAAAAGGAATTAGTTTAATTTAGCCGATTTGAACTAGGAGTATCGAATGGTTTCAATTAAATTTCCACTGAAAAACTGGAATTGAACAAAAATGTCAAAAGCACCAAGGATACTGACACAAATGAACCCTTGCGCATGCACAGCTGGTAAGTTAGTTCTATCTATGGTGAAAAAAAAAGAAAAAAACGTAAAACAGAGAGAGACTTTAATTCATCAAAAGAGCCTACGAGGAAATAAACACAAAAGACACAAATTCAGTAAGCATCATGTTATAAGGCAAGTTTGTACATATTATTAATAACCTTAAAAGTAAGAAACAACGACATTTTCGACACCAACAGCACATTCCCTATGGACTGTGCCATGGCATCTCAAATGTTGGCTATTACTTTTAAGTTCTTGACTGCAAAACACAAAGCTCCAACTACATCCATGAGACAGAGCAGGAGACAAGCGTGAAGAGGGAGGAAAAGGCACATGCACGGCACCCTGTGAAGCAGCACTGTTCGACTACACCAACAAAGGGAATCCTCAAACACGCCTGTGCACAGGTGTGTCCAAAATTTACTTTGAATGCACTTCAAAGTCAACACAGCAGTCCCATGAACACTTCCAAGTCATCATCCTAATAGCACTCAACAACTCTGCTCTTTATTGAGAGCATTTTCCATAATTCCAAATTTGATGTTTTAGGCGTTGGCCAATGGTATGTTGGTGTAATCTAGTGATAGGCAATTTGTAGGAAGCAGTTAAGGCATATAAGAAATTTCTCATTTCTTATTGTCACCCAGTGGCAAGAAGTGTGTGTTTAAACAGCATCTCATTTTTTTTTAATTAAAAAAAAAAAACACCAAAACTTCAGAGGTATACAAAGGACACACAAAGACCCATTACCACAGAGGTAGACCCATGAACTGTAAGAAAAGCCTGATGACCCTAGGGAAAGAATGGAAATGGGTTATGTTGCTGGGTCATAATGACGGCCGAATGGAAGAGGCTCAGTGCCCAGCACCACAGACTGTCAGGAAAGGCTGAAGAGTGGGAACAATTCCATCAAAGTACATGAATTGTTAGCTTGGCAGTTTACCTTGTTCAAAAAATTGTGATCGCCTTTTTAAGTTTTTCAAAGAAATAGGTTCAGAAGCTAGTTGAAAAATACAAAAAAAAAAAAAAGTAGATCAATACCATATCATTCATTTTAATCTCTCACCACTGGAAAACTAAATGATACTTGATGCATGTTTCCAATCAGTAGCAATATTATTTTTAAAATGACAAAACTGATAGCCATAGAAGATAGGGATTATTCAATGCACAAAGACACGAACAGTTTTAGTAGTCTATAACTACATTCAAATTAGTAAGAGGAACTAATATTTTGATTAATGAATTTTAGCAGCTAGCATCAATGGTTTCATAGAAGCTGAAGTACTATCTTCCACGCTAGGTCACACAGCTTTAGGGAAATGGAAATTCAAATTTTTTGCTTAGGTTCATCAATTCAGATTCTCTTTGAGTACAAGGAAAATTGCTTGTAACTAAGAGTTCAAAAAAAGAAACTTTAAAAATGGCAAGAATGAGAAAATAAAAAATACCCAGAGAATAATTTTTTTAAAGCTACAACTAAAATATTCTTCTTAGCTAAACTATTTTGCCCTAGTTTCCAAGATCTTATAGCCATTAACTTTTAAAAAATCAAATAGATTGCAATCAGATAACAAATTGAAAGAAAATACTCTGACCTCTGCTATAGATCTGCCATGAGATTATGGCAACTGTTTACTATATTTCAGTTTATTCATAAAATGTAAATGCAATCACTATTTGATACCAGTTGGTATTTACTTATCTAAATAAAACCCTCAAACAGCAAGGCCTGTGGATAACCTCATGGTCACTAGCAAGTGTCACTAACAGAAGAGGACATGATTAAATTAAAATTTCATCATGAAGAAAAATCACCAAAACTTCAGAGGTATACAAAGGACACACAAAGACCCATTACCACAGAGGTAGACCCATGAACTGTAAGAAAAGCCTGATGACCCTAGGGAAAGAATGGAAATGGGTTATGTTGCTGGGTCATAATGACGGCCGAATGGAAGAGGCTCAGTGCCCAGCACCACAGACTGTCAGGAAAGGCTGAAGAGTGGGAACAATTCCATCAAAGTACATGAATTGTTAGCTTGGCAGTTTACCTTGTTCAAAAAATTGTGATCGCCTTTTTAAGTTTTTCAAAGAAATAGGTTCAGAAGCTAGTTGAAAAATACAAAAAAAAAAAAAAGTAGATCAATACCATATCATTCATTTTAATCTCTCACCACTGGAAAACTAAATGATACTTGATGCATGTTTCCAATCAGTAGCAATATTATTTTTAAAATGACAAAACTGATAGCCATAGAAGATAGGGATTATTCAATGCACAAAGACACGAACAGTTTTAGTAGTCTATAACTACATTCAAATTAGTAAGAGGAACTAATATTTTGATTAATGAATTTTAGCAGCTAGCATCAATGGTTTCATAGAAGCTGAAGTACTATCTTCCACGCTAGGTCACACAGCTTTAGGGAAATGGAAATTCAAATTTTTTGCTTAGGTTCATCAATTCAGATTCTCTTTGAGTACAAGGAAAATTGCTTGTAACTAAGAGTTCAAAAAAAGAAACTTTAAAAATGGCAAGAATGAGAAAATAAAAAATACCCAGAGAACAATTTTTTTAAAGCTACAACTAAAATATTCTTCTTAGCTAAACTATTTTGCCCTAGTTTCCAAGATCTTATAGCCATTAACTTTTAAAAAATCAAATAGATTGCAATCAGATAACAAATTGAAAGAAAATACTCTGACCTCTGCTATAGATCTGCCATGAGATTATGGCAACTGTTTACTATATTTCAGTTTATTCATAAAATGTAAATGCAATCACTATTTGATACCAGTTGGTATTTACTTATCTAAATAAAACCCTCAAACAGCAAGGCCTGTGGATAACCTCATGGTCACTAGCAAGTGTCACTAACAGAAGAGGACATGATTAAATTAAAATTTCATCATGAAGAAAAATGAAGTCATGTTCACTGTAAAAAAATCCTTAACAAAGAACGCAAGATCAGTTAAAATATAGCCACTTCTAGCTACCAGATATTAAATACAAAGAGAAATAATCAATAAAGGAAGGAAAAATTTCAAATTTGGTTTGACTTTGACCCAAGGAATTATGAACAGACAAATGCAGACTCAAAGTCACCAAACCACTGAGAAAACCTAGCCCTGTGCCTAGCAGTTTAGTTTCATGCTAAGAGAAGCTTCGATTTCTTTGGGTTTCTCTCGCTGCCTGTGTGGACCAGATCTTTCTTATTTACTTTGTATGCCTAAGTTTGGCACACAGAATGTGGTAGCTCAGTTATCTGTAGATGACAGGAGAAGGCAGGGAGTGGTGACTGCATACTATACATTTTCCCTAGGTGCTACAAGCCTGCTTTTTCCTTACAAATGAGCCTATTTTTCCTAGAATTATCGGTGGCATTTCCCTATCACAAGGCGCTTCCAAGCTTGTCCCATTCACAACAATGAAACCGGGGAAAGGAAACCTCATGTATTGTTTCATATTTAACTAAGATTCCCCCTGGCAGCACACCGCAGCCAGAAGGCTGGGGGCCTCGGGAAAACCAGTCTTTCTTATTTGGATTAGACACAGAGGCCCTCAAAGCTCCTGCAGAGGCTGCCAACGCTTTGTTTGCAGTTCCTGGACTATTCAAGGCTGGAACTGAACGCCTTTCCACCTGGCTGCAATTGGATCTGTGTGGTAACCTTTGAGTTTCAACTTGCACTGGATCAGTTTTGTTCTTCCTCACAGGTATTCCTTTTTATAAAAGGAGAACTTAAGGGCTCTGAGCTTTCCTATGTTTTACAGGTAAACTATAATGGTAAAGTTCACCTTTTGACTCAAAAATATTGCTTTCATCACGAATTCCATTGATCTCCTTTGACTCAGTATTCTAGAAAAAGATAAAAACAGCAGTTAATAACATGCTCTCCAATTGGACACTGGGCTTAAATAATGCATTTCTCATTAGTAAACATGTATCCTCATAAGATGCGTTTTCCAGGACATTAATATATTCCTTACAGCCTTTGACATATAACAGAGATGTAATTTTTTCATTGTTCGTCAGTAGTTGTGGAAAATTAATGACTAACTGCAAGCATGAATGGCTTTAAATTCAGTCAATAATTTTCCTAGAAACATGATGGGTTAAATACAATCATTAGTCCATTTGTTTTATGTTTATAAGCAAGCAACACAGTCATATAGGATCCTCTAACATTTAAATCTCTCGTATACAAGGCTGTAGAATCTCCTCATTAGATAAAAGGAAGCATCTCACGATAGCAACAATAACATCCAGGGAGTCAGTGTAAACATATTTATTTGAAAATTTAAATTTAATTATTACTTTGATACTTAGAAAAATTCCTACATGCTAATTAATTACTTTTAATCAGTTAATGTAACTGAGTATCTCTTAACCACATATGTAATTCGACCCATCAAACTCACCCACACAAGAGCTAAAACTGCTTCATGAGGTTTTTAAATTGCACACAATTACTATACTGATTTTACCAGTGAAGACGAAGGAAGGCATAGAAAAGTTATAGTGCATAATTTTACATAATTAACTACTTCACATTAACAAAGATCTGAGAGATGGCTATAATGATGAACAACTGGTGAGAAACACCTGCAAAACATCACTCTGGGATCTTTCAATTTTTTCTTTAATCATATAACTCACTACGACTCTAAACTATTAATGAGGAATGCGTTATGACTTTTCAAAGATGTATTTTACTCTCATTACTATAAATCACCTTATTATCTATGTTTTTATACCTAAAGCATCAAAATTGTTCAAAGAAAGTAAATTCTTCTCCCCACTCCACCAGGCTTCCTGTAGTTGCATGGCTCTACCCAAATACTCCCACTTCTCAAAATACTTACAGAGCTCTGAAGGCTTTCCGAGAAATCGGTTGTTACGGACAGATTTGAAGCTTTCTCTGAACTGTAAATTCCAGAAGTGGCATCAATCCACTTTGTTTCAGGTGAACCTATAATTTTGGTAGCCATACTGGTGAGATTGAGGGTTTTATGTCGTGTAAATGGCAGGGAAGTCTGGTCTTTGCCCCAGTCTGATTGTCACATGAAGATCAAGAAATGAGTACACATAAATGTTGAAGTGGAAGAGAACAAAGTTACTGAAATGTACACATAAAAAAATACACACACAAGACAAATAAATCAGAAAGTGTGTGAAAGAAATGAAGAGGTGAGCTTAGGCCTTTTACCAAGAGGTCGCCTTCCCAAAACACAGGGTTAGAACAGGTTAATGATGAAAAGACTGGCAAATTTGCTGAATCTTTCTGAAAACAGGACTGGGTATTATATTTTGATATCATAAGTTGGTAGGTCTGGCAAGGCTTAAGGTCCATCCACATCTAACCTCAACCATTAAGAAATATAATAATGAAATGTGCATGGCAAGTTCCTTCAGGATATTGACTGACTATGTCCTTTCTTATACCAGTTACAGTCAGGATGCTGTTGAGGAAGTGAAACCATAGTGCAGTTCTTAATATTCAATGCGATCATATGACTCTCAAAGGCAGAGACAATTGCAAGAGCACTCCGTTGCTCTCTGCATTCAAAGTCAGTTCAGCACATAAAGCAGTCAATAAATAATCAAGAATTCAGTAAATTTGCTAATGAAAGGTGTCCAGACAGAACATCCAAAGAAGTATCATTCAAGACGTGTCTCAACATAACCACAAAACATCTTTCAGCCAAAAAAATAAAAGAAAGTGAAATGAAGAGAGAAAAAAATGTTATTGAAGCCAGCTGTTATAACCACTGCCAAAGACCAGTTCCCAGTTTAGAAAGCCACACACAGTGGTAAACCAACTCACCAGACTTTCCATGGCGCCTGATATCCATGACTAGGTTCCCAGTTTCCTGAGCCTTGGCCATGGTTTCCTCCCACTCTTTCGTGTCCTTATAGGAAAACTTGGTGTTGTTGATAGCAATAATTTCATCATCTACCTGTAGCTGAGAAAATTCTGCTGGGCTACCTAAATAAAGCAAAATAAATTAAACCACCAATAGAAAATAAAAGCATGTTCTACTAGTCATGGCTTCTTTAAATGAAGAAAGGTAATGACTTCTTGTGTATTAGTCACTCAGTGGTGTTCGACTCTGCAACCCCAAGGACTGTATCCTGCCAGGCTCCTCTGTTTCACAGAATTCTCCAGGAAAGAATTATGGAGTGGGTTGCCATTTCCTTCTCTAGGGGACTTCTTAATCTCATCTCATCATTTCTCATACTTTTTCAGGTGCAAAAGAGTCACAAAATTTCTTAAAGCTAACAAATATTTGAGTAGCTACAAAATTACAAAGCAAACAACAAAACTCTGTAAAAGCAAACATTTTTTAAATGGCAAAAAAAAAGCATTTTGTTTTATTCTATTGTATGTACCTTACTTAACATTTAAAGGAGACAATGATAAACCCATCTGTTCAATAAAATTGCTTTATTAACCTCCTAAGAAGAAAATTTTTAATTATTTTTAAATTAAAAATGTAAAATACATATTGTACTTTAGCTGAGCTTCCAAAGACAGATGTCCACTGGAATGGGAAGGAAAAAGCAGGCTGGGGTGGGGTGGGGGACACTTAAATTGGCTTAAAATGACTACCTATCTTTATCTAATTAAATCAGCCTTGAAATCTCAAAGAGAAAACCAGAATGACTATGCATTTTTATATAGCTAAAACATGCAAATGAGGGACTCCTCATTAATACAGTAACTTTCACTTAAATTTTAGGCCTTGAAATATTTTGCTAAGAGTTCATGGGCTTGATATGAAATAACTCTGGATGGAGGATGCACAATAATCTTTATAAAAGTCCCAAAGCATCCTTCTGGATCCATAGGCAGCAGATTCACTAGATGCTCAGAAAATACTTATCATACATATATATCATATATATACAGCACCTACAGATACACCACAAACACAAATGATCATGGCCAATTCTTTCCAAACCTCCAATTTAGTACTGTTTGCTAGTATTACCAAATATTAAGCCTAAAATTTTGATAAATTCTATAATACACAAATTTTATAATAATAACTTTAATTAAAAATAATGACTCTTCAAAACTAAAAATGACTAGGCAAGATCAAACAATATGCATTTCAGAATCCCTATTAGTCTCCAGGAAGAAAACACATCTATTCATTTTTCACATGCTGCATTTTTCACATGAGTTTTCTCCTCCTCTATCAAATAAAGTAACTTCAGGCAGGAGGAGTTTGAATAGCACAGGACAACAAACAAGAAAAAACTACAGGAGAACTAAAGTTATGACTTACCTGCTTCAACTGATGCTACGAAGATCCCAGATAAAGCCCATTTTACTGTAAACCCAAAGTCAAGACTGCTCCCAGGCGTCTGGTTTATGCTGATTCTCATATCACTGAACTGATCCTGAAAACAAACATGAAACGGTGGGATCAAGTGTCCCTGGCATCCAAATGGAGGAAAGTCTATCTGTGAAAGAAGGGAGGCAGTGTGCAAGGCACACTTGAATTATACCATGAAAACCCCCAAGTTTTATTCTTCTCCCCCATGGGTCTGTCTGGTAAAAACATCGTTAATTTCTGAGATAATTATTTTGTCGCCAAAATAAAGGAAATCTTCACATCTATAGATACTGTTCTTTGAATGAATGTTATATAGCAGTTGATTTATATTGAGAAAGCTAAGGCTTCTGCCCATCATACAACTGAATCTAAGTTATAGACAGACCATTTGTCATTACCCAGGAATGAAGTTGAGTGAGAAAATATGGCATATATATATACACATATACATATGTATACGCACACACACACACACACACACACTGGAATGTTATTCAAATGTTATTCAGCCATGAGGAAAAGGACATCCTGCCATCTGGGACGATATGGAAGAACCTTGAGGACATTATGCTAAAGTGAGGTAAGTTAGGCAGAGAAAGACAAGTACATATGATATTACTTACACGTGGAATCTCAAAGCCAAATTCATAAAACACGGAAGGAAAGTGGTTAATCAGGGGATGGGGTTGAGGTCATAGGACAGATGGTGTTTATGGGTACAAACTTGCAATTTAGTACTGTTTGCTAGTATTACCAAATATTAAGCCTAAATTTTAACATTTTATAATAATAACTTTAATTAAAAATAATGACTCTTCAAAACTAAAAATGACTAGGCAAGATCAAACAATATGCATTTCAGAATCCCTATTAGTCTCCAGGAAGAAAACACATCTATTCATTTTTCACATGCTGCATTTTTCACATGAGTTTTCTCCTCCTCTATCAAATAAAGTAACTTCAGGCAGGAGGAGTTTGAATAGCACAGGACAACAAACAAGAAAAAACTACAGGAGAACTAAAGTTATGACTTACCTGCTTCAACTGATGCTACGAAGATCCCAGATAAAGCCCATTTTACTGTAAACCCAAAGTCAAGACTGCTCCCAGGCGTCTGGTTTATGCTGATTCTCATATCACTGAACTGATCCTGAAAACAAACATGAAACGGTGGGATCAAGTGTCCCTGGCATCCAAATGGAGGAAAGTCTATCTGTGAAAGAAGGGAGGCAGTGTGCAAGGCACACTTGAATTATACCATGAAAACCCCCAAGTTTTATTCTTCTCCCCCATGGGTCTGTCTGGTAAAAACATCGTTAATTTCTGAGATAATTATTTTGTCGCCAAAATAAAGGAAATCTTCACATCTATAGATACTGTTCTTTGAATGAATGTTATATAGCAGTTGATTTATATTGAGAAAGCTAAGGCTTCTGCCCATCATACAACTGAATCTAAGTTATAGACAGACCATTTGTCATTACCCAGGAATGAAGTTGAGTGAGAAAATATGGCATATATATATACACATATACATATGTATACGCACACACACACACACACACACACTGGAATGTTATTCAAATGTTATTCAGCCATGAGGAAAAGGACATCCTGCCATCTGGGACGATATGGAAGAACCTTGAGGACATTATGCTAAAGTGAGGTAAGTTAGGCAGAGAAAGACAAGTACATATGATATTACTTACACGTGGAATCTCAAAGCCAAATTCATAAAACACGGAAGGAAAGTGGTTAATCAGGGGATGGGGTTGAGGTCATAGGACAGATGGTGTTTATGGGTACAAACTTGCAAAGAACAGTAAAATGAGCCCTAGAGATCTAATACACAGTACTTTGACTATAAACAATATCTTACTATAGTCAGACTTGCTAAGAGACTAGAACTTCCAACCACTAAAGAGAAAGGATAATCATGCAATGTGATAGATGTCAATTACCACTACAATAGCAATCATATTATATAAATGGATCAAATTAACAGGCTACACTTTTAAAATGTACACATTCTATTTAAAATACATGCCAACAAAATGGCATCTGTGAAAATGCAAAAAAAGGTTTACATCCTGTATTTTTAAAATGCCACCACGATTAAAGAAAAAAAAAAAGCCTCCAGTATTTCACATATTTAGCTGAATAATTTTGAAGGGTTCATAGATACACTTTTAGCTCCCAGAATCAAGGATCTAGGAGTGGGACCATCAATAATGGGCATCTAAGTAAGACAAGGCATTCTTCCTTCTCCCACTGCTGCATGAAAATGTAGTGGCAAAGGCAGAGCTGCTACAGATGCTGCAAGCGGCAGAACTAGGTCAGCCCCAAGGAACCACCAGGAAGATGCCAAGAGGGCCCCCCGAGACACCGTGAGCTCCAAGCCACAGCCTCCTTAAAATAACAGCAGTCAGTCCACAAGTGCAAATGCCTCCTGGACAGCTGGTAGACCTTTATTCCCATCTCCATCACAACAGTCCACAGCAACAAATTCTCCAGTTTCAGAGACTGTCTTAAGTCATTTCCCAAAACAAACATTTTAAATTTTATAGTATATTATGTCTATGAAAACTTTATTAACTTTCATATATTACATTTTTTTTGTTTGGGGTAAAGCGCCGACATAAATTTTAGGATGTGTTGCCCAGACTAATGTCTGCAGGTCTTTGATTCACAGTGACTGAGAACTCAGATTCAACTGTTGAAAAATTCTTCCTAAAGCCACTTTATTCTCCAGGAAAAGGCCTACGACTTCTCAACTATAGTTCAGCAGTTAAACCTAGACCTAGAACCAACAAGCAACTCCTAACGACCTTTCAAACAAGTTTTAAATCCAGTGATGATATTCTAAGAAAAACTGTGACATTATATACAGTTTAGAAGGACGCTAAGGGAGGCCCTGAACAAAGAATCAAGAATTTACTGTATTCTATGAACATGAGCAATAAGTGCTGTAACCATATACACTTATTCATTCATTCAACATTCATTTATTGTGCATCTATTCAGATTAAAACACTTGGGAAATAAAGATGAATTAGGCATGGCCCTTGCTCTCAAGAAAACATTACTGACTCAGCAAGAATGGGTATGGAATTTTTGAGAAAATAAGTTGTAGCTAATCATATAGGAACGTTTTTCACCAGTTGTAAACTATATGGGAGCCGAGATGTAAATAGTGAGAACACCCATTAATGATCAGCCTGATGGAAGAAAAAAAAAAGCCTCCAGTATTTCACATATTTAGCTGAATAATTTTGAAGGGTTCATAGATACACTTTTAGCTCCCAGAATCAAGGATCTAGGAGTGGGACCATCAATAATGGGCATCTAAGTAAGACAAGGCATTCTTCCTTCTCCCACTGCTGCATGAAAATGTAGTGGCAAAGGCAGAGCTGCTACAGATGCTGCAAGCGGCAGAACTAGGTCAGCCCCAAGGAACCACCAGGAAGATGCCAAGAGGGCCCCCCGAGACACCGTGAGCTCCAAGCCACAGCCTCCTTAAAATAACAGCAGTCAGTCCACAAGTGCAAATGCCTCCTGGACAGCTGGTAGACCTTTATTCCCATCTCCATCACAACAGTCCACAGCAACAAATTCTCCAGTTTCAGAGACTGTCTTAAGTCATTTCCCAAAACAAACATTTTAAATTTTATAGTATATTATGTCTATGAAAACTTTATTAACTTTCATATATTACATTTTTTTTGTTTGGGGTAAAGCGCCGACATAAATTTTAGGATGTGTTGCCCAGACTAATGTCTGCAGGTCTTTGATTCACAGTGACTGAGAACTCAGATTCAACTGTTGAAAAATTCTTCCTAAAGCCACTTTATTCTCCAGGAAAAGGCCTACGACTTCTCAACTATAGTTCAGCAGTTAAACCTAGACCTAGAACCAACAAGCAACTCCTAACGACCTTTCAAACAAGTTTTAAATCCAGTGATGATATTCTAAGAAAAACTGTGACATTACATACAGTTTAGAAGGACGCTAAGGGAGGCCCTGAACAAAGAATCAAGAATTTACTGTATTCTATGAACATGAGCAATAAGTGCTGTAACCATATACACTTATTCATTCATTCAACATTCATTTATTGTGCATCTATTCAGATTAAAACACTTGGGAAATAAAGATGAATTAGGCATGGCCCTTGCTCTCAAGAAAACATTACTGACTCAGCAAGAATGGGTATGGAATTTTTGAGAAAATAAGTTGTAGCTAATCATATAGGAACGTTTTTTTCACCAGACATCATGTAAAGCAGTTGACATATGGGAGCCGAGATGTAAGTAGTGAGAACACCCATTAATGATCAGCCTGATGGACACCAGTCTCCAGAATATAATAAAACTCAGCTATGAATAGAAAAAATTACTGGTTAGTGCTACTTCTTAACCAAAACCACCACGCACTTAAATTAGAGATGAGTCAGTGAAAATAAGTGGCCATCTTCACCACTCTTACCCACTCTCCTCCCTCAAATTCCGACCTAAAGCCAATCAGCGTGCAGAATCCATTCCCATATAAGGGCACAGAGATAAACGATGGGTTAGAAATTCCAAGACACTAATTGAGGTTTTTATATCTTGAAGAATAAGAGACAGGACGGAGCTTTAATCCATAGTTTCAGTCTACAATAAAGGATACTTTGTGGGCAGCAGTAAGTGAACATTATCCTTTTCCTCCAAACACAAGATAAAAGAGGAGCTTAAGCCATAGAGGGAAGGGCCCGGCAATGGTATCAGACCAGAAGAACTATCTTCTGAAGACTGCTCTTACCCAGGACATCAATCTCGACTTGAACATAATAAAAGGGCAGATGACCTCTATGAAATCGTTAACAGAGGAGGCCAGCCTCATTGTGGCTCCAGCCCGGCAGTCTGTTACGTGAGTCCTGGAGATGCACACAGACAGCAGAGAGAGAACCAATGACAGGTCTATTTCCGTCAATAGTCAGGTGGCCTCAGGCATGTCACTGAGTCTGGCAGAGACCTTTCTCTCACAGTGGCGTTAATTTTAAAGCTTTCTGTTTTCAAAACTCTCTTTTCCCATGCAGACCATCTCCCTCCCAAGTCCTATAGAGAAAGGACTGGAGTGGGTGGTGGAGGTCCGGGGAAAGGGTATCAGAGGCCCCTCCCGTTAGCCCCCGCCTATGACAATCCCTCTGGCACCTCTGTGGAATCCTGGGTTCTTGAATTAGAGCGTCCTTGAGACTTTGCAGATGAGGTGGTTTTCTTAGGTGGCTCAGATGGTAAAGAATCTGCCAGCAAT
Organism: Tragulus kanchil; assembly: GCA_022376925.1. NCBI lineage: Eukaryota > Metazoa > Chordata > Mammalia > Artiodactyla > Tragulidae > Tragulus > Tragulus kanchil. Next base: position 38,437,889 of record JAIOJX010000003.1, read on the forward strand.
GTGGGAGACCTGGGTTTGATATCCCTGGGTCAGGAAGATGCCCTGGAGAAAGGAACGGCTACTTCCTTGTGTCTCCTTGCTTGGAGAATTCCACAGACATAGGGGCCTGGAGGACTACAGTCCACGGGGTTACAAACAGTTGGCCACAACTGAGCAACTAACACAGATCTATAATCACAATCAAGCATAAAACTCAGCTATGAATAGAAAAATTACTGGTTAGTGCTACTTCAACCAAAACCACCACGCACTTAAATTAGAGATGAGTCAGTGAAAATAAGTGGCCATCTTCACCACTCTTACCCACTCTCCTCCCTCAAATTCCGACCTAAAGCCAATCAGCGTGCAGAATCCATTCCCATATAAGGGCACAGAGATAAACGATGGGTTAGAAATTCCAAGACACTAATTGAGGTTTTTATATCTTGAAGAATAAGAGACAGGACGGAGCTTTAATCCATAGTTTCAGTCTACAATAAAGGATACTTTGTGGGCAGCAGTAAGTGAACATTATCCTTTTCCTCCAAACACAAGATAAAAGAGGAGCTTAAGCCATAGAGGGAAGGGCCCGGCAATGGTATCAGACCAGAAGAACTATCTTCTGAAGACTGCTCTTACCCAGGACATCAATCTCGACTTGAACATAATAAAAGGGCAGATGACCTCTATGAAATCGTTAACAGAGGAGGCCAGCCTCATTGTGGCTCCAGCCCGGCAGTCTGTTACGTGAGTCCTGGAGATGCACACAGACAGCAGAGAGAGAACCAATGACAGGTCTATTTCCGTCAATAGTCAGGTGGCCTCAGGCATGTCACTGAGTCTGGCAGAGACCTTTCTCTCACAGTGGCGTTAATTTTAAAGCTTTCTGTTTTCAAAACTCTCTTTTCCCATGCAGACCATCTCCCTCCCAAGTCCCATAGAGAAAGGACTGGAGTGGGTGGTGGAGGTCCGGGGAAAGGGTATCAGAGGCCCCTCCCGTTAGCCCCCGCCTATGACAATCCCTCTGGCACCTCTGTGGAATCCTGGGTTCTTGAATTAGAGCGTCCTTGAGACTTTGCAGATGAGGTGGTTTTCTTAGGTGGCTCAGATGGTAAAGAATCTGCCAGCAATGTGGGAGACCTGGGTTTGATATCCCTGGGTCAGGAAGATGCCCTGGAGAAAGGAACGGCTACTTCCTTGTGTCTCCTTGCTTGGAGAATTCCACAGACATAGGGGCCTGGAGGACTACAGTCCACGGGGTTACAAACAGTTGGCCACAACTGAGCAACTAACACAGATCTATAATCACAATCAAGCATAAACTCGTCAACTCTGTTTTTACTTAGGATTTCTGCCTTCTTATTTTTCTCAAAAGATATATGCTATGTGAGAATTCTACAAAGGATCCATGCTTCCAAAGATGATACTGTGGAAATTTTCTTCTGAACTAGCTGGAACCAGGGATGCAAATTACTGGAGGAAATCCAGAAGCATGATGACTGATGAAGAACCATCCCAAGGGGTTACAGTGGCCTATTCTGGTAAAGATAGAATACAGCTACCAACACATCAGCGTCTAAAATAAAAATTACTTCCCTCAACTTAGGTACAATTCAAACAGAAATATATACTTTTTAAAAATGTCTCCTCATTCTTCTCAGCCTCTCTGAGTCATCTGACATACTTTTTATACATAGACTTTTTATTCATTTAATTACCTATTTTTATTTTCATCTAGGCTGGGTCTTCACTGCTGCAGCTCGGTCTGTTCTCTAGTTGCGGCAAGCGGGGGCTACTCTCTCACTGCGCTGCTCGGGCTCCTCACTGTGGTGGCTTCTCTTGTTGTGGAGCACAGGCTCTAGGGCCCAGGGTCTTCCGTAGTTGTGGCTCTCAGGCTCTAGAGCGCAGGCTCAACAGTTATGGCTCAGGGGCCTAGTTGCTCAGCGGCACGTGGGATCTTCCCAGATCAAAGACTGAACCTGTGCCTTCTGCACTGGCAGGCAGATTCTTTACCACTGAGCTACCAGTGGAACCCAGACATACAGACTTAAAGCTTAGATTTTTTAAACAAAAATGACTATCTGACATAGCCATGATGAGCTGGATTTTTATGAGGTCTAATGAAGTAAGAGTCTCATATCACCATAAGTGTAAATTAATGAAAAGCAGGGTCAGCCTTATAAACTAACAAGTCAGATGGGTATTCTCCTCAAACTTTTTTTTTTTTTTTAATTTTGGCCTCTTGTATTGGTCCTTCATTTATTTATTTTCATCCATCTTAACTCTTCGGCCCGTGTGGGCCTCCCATTGCAGTGGCCTCTCTTGTTGCAGAGCACTGGCTGTGGTCGCATGCATTCAAGAGCATGGGCTCATAACTGGACACACTGGTGCCGCTGCTCCGCGGCATGTGGGATCTTCCAGCGCCAGGGATCAAACTGGTGTCCCCTGCACTGCAAGGCGGAATCTCTGTACACTGGACCACCAGGGAAGCTCTCCTCAAACTTTTTTGATTAGATAAACATGTTCACTTAACGAGAGCCTACTTGAGTTGATCACATCAAAATACAGTAAAAGTAGATTCAGGTCGTAAAATCATAAGTAGCAGAGGAAACAGATAATCTTTAGTGTGGGTTGCAGGGTTCTTCAGTGTCTTTTTCAGGGTCTTGGTGGATGAGAGCATAGTGAGTGCACTGTCAAATCACGGTGCACCTCTGGCCCTGGAGCTACTCTATTTCACTGAAGAATGAGTCTACGCCTACTTTATCCCCCTTCTCCATGATCCACTCCAAAGAAGCAGGTGGTATTGCCAGCTTGACACCTGGACTCAACCCATTCCCAAGCTTATCTCATACCTACCAAATCCATTTCTGGCCCTCATCCCATTGGGCACTTTCAACGTCTCTTGGTTACAGGAAAAAATCTTCCAAGTCACCCACTATTGCGCTTTCTCTTTTTCATAAAGGAAAGCCACATCTCAGTTTCATTCGTGGGTTCTTCTTTTTCTATCGGCCTTTGTTGCTCCTCTCTTTCCCCAGTCTCCCACCTTCTGGACCACATGCGCTCCTGAGTAAACCTCATGCATCGTCTCATGCATCAACTACCACCTCAACCCAGCACATTCAAAATGGAATTCATTCTCTTCCTCCCTCACCCTGCTCTTCTACCTCTTGTTCTTCACATACTGGTTAATCACCTCACGATTTAACCAGATGCCCAAGTGAGAAACATCAGGTCTTTCTGGGCCTCTTCCTCCTTCCTCCCCTTCCCTGCTTTCCACCCCACCTCCACACAGCGGCCCCCCACGCTCCACCCTGTGCATGCAGTTAATAAAGTGCTCGCTAGTCCACAAGCCAAAAATCCATCTTGAACCATCCCACCCTTCCAATCTCCTTCAGACTCTCATCTTAATTCGGGTCATGGTTTCCCCTCAGAACTGCTGTGGTCACCTCCTAATTAATCGCCCTGCCTCCAGCCTTTCTTTCTCCCCATCTTCCACACAGCTGCCTGAACTTCACTTACAGAAAAGACCAATTATTCTCACCCCCTGTTTCAAAACTGCTGATAGCTCCTTATTGCCTACTGGGCAGATTCTAAAGTCTGCCTCTCAGAATTAGATTCGATTCAGGTAAGTTTTAATATATATCAACCTTGCTTCAAAATAATTTTAAGAATGATTGTCTCTTTATGAACCAGAAGTTATTTCAGTCTATACTGGCTCAAAAATTCTAAAGACAGGGCAATGGTAAAGTCAATATTTGATGTTTTAACTAGATACAAGGCAGTTCTCCAATTTAAGCATGTCACATTCCAAAAAAAAAAAATAGGGTCAGAGAAATTCACTCTGGCCCTGGAGCTACTCTATTTCACTGAAGAATGAGTCTACGCCTACTTTATCCCCCTTCTCCATGATCCACTCCAAAGAAGCAGGTGGTATTGCCAGCTTGACACCTGGACTCAACCCATTCCCAAGCTTATCTCATACCTACCAAATCCATTTCTGGCCCTCATCCCATTGGGCACTTTCAACGTCTCTTGGTTACAGGAAAAAATCTTCCAAGTCACCCACTATTGCGCTTTCTCTTTTTCATAAAGGAAAGCCACATCTCAGTTTCATTCGTGGGTTCTTCTTTTTCTATCGGCCTTTGTTGCTCCTCTCTTTCCCCAGTCTCCCACCTTCTGGACCACATGCGCTCCTGAGTAAACCTCATGCATCGTCTCATGCATCAACTACCACCTCAACCCAGCACATTCAAAATGGAATTCATTCTCTTCCTCCCTCACCCTGCTCTTCTACCTCTTGTTCTTCACATACTGGTTAATCACCTCACGATTTAACCAGATGCCCAAGTGAGAAACATCAGGTCTTTCTGGGCCTCTTCCTCCTTCCTCCCCTTCCCTGCTTTCCACCCCACCTCCACACAGCGGCCCCCCACGCTCCACCCTGTGCATGCAGTTAATAAAGTGCTCGCTAGTCCACAAGCCAAAAATCCATCTTGAACCATCCCACCCTTCCAATCTCCTTCAGACTCTCATCTTAATTCGGGTCATGGTTTCCCCTCAGAACTGCTGTGGTCACCTCCTAATTAATCGCCCTGCCTCCAGCCTTTCTTTCTCCCCATCTTCCACACAGCTGCCTGAACTTCACTTACAGAAAAGACCAATTATTCTCACCCCCTGTTTCAAAACTGCTGATAGCTCCTTATTGCCTACTGGGCAGATTCTAAAGTCTGCCTCTCAGAATTAGATTCGATTCAGGTAAGTTTTAATATATATCAACCTTGCTTCAAAATAATTTTAAGAATGATTGTCTCTTTATGAACCAGAAGTTATTTCAGTCTATACTGGCTCAAAAATTCTAAAGACAGGGCAATGGTAAAGTCAATATTTGATGTTTTAACTAGATACAAGGCAGTTCTCCAATTTAAGCATGTCACATTCCAAAAAAAAAAAATAGGGTCAGAGAAATTGCAATTGTGGCCTAAGCATCTAACCAGCCTGGGGCATATTACATAACTTTCAAATCTCAACCATCTCACTGGTAAAACTGAGGACAACACCACCGACTTTGCTAGGTTATTGAGAGGATTAAATGAAAGATTTAAAAGGTGCCAAGGCACATAGCTGATGCCCGGTAATTGCCCTCTTTTTCCCAAGGAAGCAATGTTATACACGGTAATATATGCTGCTTAGGCAGTTTCCACATCAACTAAAGTAAATCCTACTTAACTCTCACCTACACAGCTCTAAAGCTAATAGAGCTCAGTCAGCATTCAACAAATACAGATGCAGGCATTGCACCCACAGTGAGCCAGACAAGCTTGCCTCCTCGCCTAAGAGAGCAGAGGGTCCAGACAGGCCACACAGGCTGGTTTCCTACCCTTAGAGAAAATAGGGTCCCAGGATGCAAGGAGGCAAGATACACAGGAGAAAGCCATGAGAAGGTAAACCCTGGGTACTCTTAAAAATGCACTATTATACGACAGCCTGGAGGGGTGGGATGGGGGGATATATATATAACTAATCTGGGATCATACATATCTGTAAACAACAAAACTCTGTAAAAGTAAATAGCAAAAGAAAAATTTTTTAAATGCACTATTATAGACTTGGCAACAGCTATAACCCTTGGAGAAGGGAATGGCAACCCACTCCAGCATTCTTTTTTTTTTTTTTAAAGATTTATTTATTTATTTATTTATTTTGGGGCCACTTCTATTGGTCTTTCATTTGTCTATTTTCATCCATCTTTGTTCTTTGGCCCGTGTGGGCCTCCCATCGCGGTGGCCTCTGTTGTCACAGAGCACCGGCTCTGGGCGCATGCGCTCAGTAGTTGGACACATCAGTCCAGCCGCTCCGCAGCACATGGGATCTTCCCAGGCCAGGGCTCGAACCGGCGCCCCTTGCACTGCAAGGCGGTGTCCTTACCCACTGGACCACCAGGGAAGCCCCCACTCCAGCATTCTTGTCTGGAGAAGCCCAAGACAGAGGAACCTGCAGGGCGAACAGTGCATAGTGTCCCAAAGAGTCAGACACGACTGAGCAACTAACACACACAACACAGACATGGGCACCAGAGTGAGAAGCTTCCTTCCTTCCACATGTATGTATCATCCTGCTTCTGAGTTTTGCTTTAAAAACCCAGGGCAAAGGTCCTGAAATATGGATGCAGATAAGATTTGAGTGCAGGAGTTTCGGACAAGACAGAAAACAAAAACATGGAGGCAACACCCACGTGGCGGGGTCGAAGCTCATATGAGAGGCCGCTGGAGCAGGCTGGAGAACTCTGGGGGCAATGCTGCCTCCTCTGGCTCTAGTTCCCTGAATCGCCTGGTGACCTGGATTAGTAGAGGAGGAGGAAAAGAAGCAACCCCACAGAGAAGTAAGGGGAAAAAAAGGAAGAGAGCGAAGAAAAACTCCAGGTCAGCAGTGGAGATGAGAAAGAAATTCCTGGGCAGATTTTATTAGGTCATTTAAGTTCTTCCATCATTAAGCCTTTGCTTCTTTTTTGCTCTTAACTCTCTTCTTACCACAGTTGTGTGACAGGCTCCTAGCCCATGTCTACCCTCAGATTTCAGCTCCTTAAAACAACTCCCTAGAACATCACAGTGTCCACATTCCTAAAACATCTCTTAATCCTAAAATTCCCACACTGAAGAACCTATAAGGCCTTCAATTATCTGCTGGATCAAGTTCATACTTCAGTCTAATTATCAAGGCCTTGAATGCAATTCAAGTCAGTAAATATTTAAACACCAACTATGGATAAAGCCTATGGAGAGAATAAAAGAATACCAGTGAAAGAGAAACAAACATATAGAAAACAAAGAATTCAGTGAATGGAATTTTCAAGAGCGAAAAATTCAGTTCCAACAAGGGGGACAAGGTATCTTGATCCATGAAGGAAGGGACCCTTGGGCTCTGAAGGAAGAGGTGTGCTGTGCTGTGCTTAGTCACTCAGCCATGTCCAACTCTTTGCACCCCCATGGGCTGCAGCCTACCGGGCTCCTCTGTCCATGGGATTCTCCAGGGAAGAATACTGGAATAGGTTGCCATGCCCTCTTCCAGGGGAATCTTCCCAACCGAAGGATCAGACCCAGGTCTCCCGCACAGTAGGTGGATTCTTTAATGTCTAAGCCACCAAGGAAGCCCAAGAATCCCGGAGTGGGTAGCCTACCCCTTCTCCAGGGGATCTGCCCAACTCAGGAGTCAAGCTGGGGTCTCCTGCATTGCAGAAGGATTCTTTACTAGCTGAGCTACCAGGGAAGGCCCAAAGGAATAGGAGGACTTCAAAACATAGACATGGGTGAAATGAACATCTTAAAATAGGGCAACAATAAGAACAAAAACATGCAGGATATGTTCATGTAAGTATAGGTTATGTTTCAGAGAAGTCAAGTGGTCTCATGTGGCTAGATCTCAGGTGCTTCCCCTCTCTTTCTCACAATACAGGGCAGGGTAGGCAACCTTTGAGTCAACTGGCCTTATTAGCTGATTCCTGATCAGTTCAAATCCTGATCCCATCACTCAGGACCCTGTGTGAACTTGGACAAGAAACATGACCACTTCATGCCTCAACTTTCACAGCTGCAACACATCAATAAGTGGGTCATTGTGAGGATTCAGTAAAGTTATGCCCTGTGAAGCCTACTGGCCTGACCAGCACTGGGTAACCGTGAGCTGTGCTGGTGCTACAAATGGTGTTTGGGACCCATCGTGGGGTCCCTCCTTGCTCCCCTGAGTACTCTGAACTTCACTGAAGGGACCAGAGTGTGCCACTAGGGGGCTGTGAAGCAGAGAAAGTATTCAGTCCAGCCAGGCGTCAAGCATATTAATCTGGGGCCCGCGGTGGGGAGGATGCACAAACACTGTTTACCAAGTGGTTGCACTGATGAGGGAAAGGGCCCGCACCAGGGCAGCGGAAGCAGGGGCATTAAAGGCAAATTTCATTAAGGGAGATGCTGTAGGCAGAAACGCAAAGACACCACCAGCACACGTGTGAGAGAAGGAAGATGACCCAAAGAACCCTCTTTTACAAAGCTCCAAGACACTGACCTGAAACCAACAGAAGACTGTAAATCAACTACACTTCAGTTGGTAAGAGAAAGACATCTCGATGCTCAACCAAACACGATTTTTTCTCGATACTCTGAGCTCCCAGAATTAAAGAGTTTGCAGGAGTGCCGCATACACCCTTGCCATGCGGGTTCCAGGCTGTGCTGCTCAGTCCCCACCTTTCTGCCAGGTCAGCAGGCTTCCGCTCAGTGACAAGAGTCGGGTGATGCCACATGAGCCACTGTCCTCCATGTAGAAGTGGGCACACTACGCATCTCCTGAACAGGCACGTCACCATATAACACAGACAACTGGTCAAGAAGGCCAAGTGTTCCACTTGTTCATTCAAGCCGAATTGTGCCTGGGAGCATTCCATTGCAAGTTGGGTGACTACAGAGCATAAACGCATGAATGATGAAACCTGAAACCAGGCCGCAGGAACTCGGGTTCCTCTGAACTGCTCTAACCTGGAACCCACAACCGCACCCACACTTAGGCGGTTTCTTAATCCATGGATGCAGCAAGTCACCTGTCACCCAGAGGGAGGCACCATCACTGAGCACACAGGACGATAATCGGGCTGTTTTGTGGGATTTACTGTTTGAAAAGCCGAAGGCAAACAGGCATGTCCATAAAACAAAAGACAACTTGCTTCTCTCTCTATTATTCATCCACTGGCACCTTATGCTGCCCAAGGATAAAGAAGGCTATTGTTCTCATCCACTGAGACTTATGACACTAATTATATACTCCCAATTCTTTAAAAGGAAAGCTGAAAAATAATTTACAACCAATGACTTTTTAGCAACTGAAGAAATAACCTTTAGATACATTTGTAAATATGGAGAGAAAAACGGAAAGAAATAGACCTAAACTGTAAAGATGCTCTCTAAATAGTGGCCTTACCAAGTCATTTTTATAATGTCTATTTTCCTGCATTCCAAATTTTGTCAAGCACAGTCTTTTATAACCGCAAAGGAAAAAAGCTTACTCTAAGCTTGTAAAGCTTTTCTGCACTGATAAAAATGAAAGATACTAAAATACATATCATATTTATATATGTCATATTTATGTGTATCATATTTGTTCTATTTTATACAAACATATTTCATTAATATAATTTAAGTCAAGTTATACATTTGACATTGTGCCTTGGAAAATACACATTGTAGTAAGGCACCCGAAAAGGCGAGACTAAGTCGCAGAGCCACAAAAGTACCTCCACACTAAAGGGGCTCATACAACTATCAAATTGCTTAACGAAGGCTTTGTTCAAAAGAGAAGTGTTTCTTTTGATTCTCTAGGCAAGCAACAGGGCTTACCAGTTGGTGCTAGTGGTAAAGAACCCGCCTACCAATGCAGGAAAACGAAGAGACTTGGTTCGATCCCTAGGTTCGGAAGATCCCCTGGAGGAGGAAATGGCAACCCACTCCAGTATTCGAGCCTGGAGAATCCCATGGACAGAGGAGCCTGGCAGGCTTCAGTCCACAGGGTCTCACAGAGTCAGTCACCACAGAAGCAATTTGGCATGCACACGAACAAGCAACAACTTTTTAGCCTTCATGTAGAACAAAGTCAAAGAGCTTTCATTATCTAAAAATTCTCTTAAAGCTATCTGTGAGATTTTAAGTAGGGAAAAACTACAAATGCCCCCATTCTTCTTCTGATGGTACATTTTATTTGGACCCCCAAATGTTAAAGAACACAACTGTCGGACTGTAACTAAGCCTCAATATTTCCCTTTCAAGACAAGGGGTGGTACAAGATTCAAGACTTTCCAAAGTTTAAGTTCGTATTGGAAGTCACTAGACTTTTCATATGGTAGAGAAAGACGCACCATGTCCTGAGAGGCCAGTCCCTCTCATATATATCAATTTCTCCCTGTGGTCAAGTTCACTGCCCTGAGAAGGGCCTTTTATTACCCGTTTACCTGCATCTGAAACCTCCCGAGCAACTCCTGCACCTGCACCTCTACTGTTGAGCGCAAGCAGTGCAAACAACAGCAGCTGCTGAAACGGGGAGCAGGCAACAGACGAGGCGGACTCGTCCACAAGGCCTCCCATATCGAAGGGTCCTCTGGATCCCTCCAAAGAGTTGGGTTTTTTTGTCACAAAGCACAGTCTTTTATAACCATAAGGAAAAAGCTTACTCTAAGCTTGTAAAGCTTTTCTGCACTGATAAAAATGAAAGATACTAAAATACATATCATATTTATATATGTCATATTTATGTGTATCATATTTGTTCTATTTTATACAAACATATTTCATTAATATAATTTAAGTCAAGTTATACATTTGACATTGTGCCTTGGAAAATACACATTGTAGTAAGGCACCCGAAAAGGCGAGACTAAGTCGCAGAGCCACACAAGCCCCTCCACACTAATGGGGCTCATAAAACTATCAACTTGCTTAACGAAGGCTTTGTTCAAAGAGAAGTGTTTCTTTTGATTCTCTAGGCAAGCAACAGGGCTTACCAGTTGGTGCTAGTGGTAAAGAACCCGCCTACCAATGCAGGAAAACGAAGAGACTTGGTTCGATCCCTAGGTTCGGAAGATCCCCTGGAGGAGGAAATGGCAACCCACTCCAGTATTCGAGCCTGGAGAATCCCATGGACAGAGGAGCCTGGCAGGCTTCAGTCCACAGGGTCTCACAGAGTCAGTCACCACAGAAGCAATTTGGCATGCACACGAACAAGCAACAACTTTTTAGCCTTCATGTAGAACAAAGTCAAAGAGCTTTCATTATCTAAAAATTCTCTTAAAGCTATCTGTGAGATTTTAAGTAGGGAAAAACTACAAATGCCCCCATTCTTCTTCTGATGGTACATTTTATTTGGACCCCCAAATGTTAAAGAACACAACTGTCGGACTGTAACTAAGCCTCAATATTTCCCTTTCAAGACAAGGGGTGGTACAAGATTCAAGACTTTCCAAAGTTTAAGTTCGTATTGGAAGTCACTAGACTTTTCATATGGTAGAGAAAGACGCACCATGTCCTGAGAGGCCAGTCCCTCTCATATATATCAATTTCTCCCTGTGGTCAAGTTCACTGCCCTGAGAAGGGCCTTTTATTACCCGTTTACCTGCATCTGAAACCTCCCGAGCAACTCCTGCACCTGCACCTCTACTGTTGAGCGCAAGCAGTGCAAACAACAGCAGCTGCTGAAACGGGGAGCAGGCAACAGACGAGGCGGACTCGTCCACAAGGCCTCCCATATCGAAGGGTCCTCTGGATCCCTCCAAAGAGTTGGAAATGAGCTACCTCCTCTAAGATCTGTTAAAAATAAAATGCACTATCATTTTTCTACATTATCAGCCCAGACGGTCATGCCTAGAAGATAGAAACATGGTTTCCCAACTTAAATCCTACAGTTTCTGGGCAGCAGCAGATTCAAAAGCCTTCCCAAACTCACCTGTGATCTGGAGTCTGTCTGTGGTGAGCTTCTCCCTTCTCCAAGCTCAGACGTGAAGTCAGAGCTAGATATTGAAGATAATGTGTCTTTAGACGTGGCAGCCTGGTCCTGGGACAGAGATGAGACGGGGGGTGTAAGAGAAGGCGACCGCCTCACACTGTCTCTGGGTGCTTCTGCCTCTCTTTCGCTGGATGAGCTGGGCCCAAGCTGGCTTGTGTCAGGTCTCTGCAGAGAGAGGCTGACCGAACTGCTCTGGGTTCTCTTAATGCCTTCTGCATCTCCGTTATATTTCCAGGAATCATCCATCTAAATTGGAAACATTATTGTAAATGTGGTGTGTTGTGAGATTTTTGTTTTAAAAGTATATACATAATTAATATCTTAACACAACCAAAGTAACATATGCCTCCCACAACAAAGTAACCATTACTAAAGACTCGGAGCATGTTCTTTGATACTAACAAATATGCACATATGAAGTGGAAGGAGTGGATCTGACCGAAGTGTTTATATTATAAACAGACCTCTCAAACTTGCTTTGCTCATGTACTTTCGCTCCAGGCCAACAGACAGAAATCTAAACTAGTTCTGATTAGTGTGGACTAACTCCACACTACGGATATCTACAATTTATTCATTTGATAGGCATTCGATGTCATTTCAAGTGTGCCCAAGATATTACACATATCTTTCTAACAAGAATGTTTATTTTTTACAGCACAGATTCCCCAAAGTGGACTCAACCAAAGAATATTTTATATGTGTGATACAAAATATAATTTTTGTATACACACACACACATATATATACATACATCTTTAAAAATTGTAGCAAGGCACTCCCAAATTAACATGTGAGAATGTCACTGTCTCTGTGTCTTTGCCAACACTACATGTTCTGACTGTTTTAAATCTTTGTCATCTCATTCTTGCTCCAATAAGACTCGTCCCAGTGCTAGTCGCTCCATTGTAGCTTTAAGTAGGAAAAAACTACAAATGCCCCCATTCTTCCTCTGATGGGACAGTTTATTTGGACTCCAAATGTTAAAGAACACAACTGTCATACTGTAACTAAACTTCAATATCCTCCTTACAAGGCAAGGAATGGTACAAAATTCTAGGCTTTCCAAAATATAAAAAGCCACTAGACATTTCATATGGTAAAGAAGTGCCATGTCCTCAGAATGTCATGTCAGTCGTGTCTGACTCTTTGCAACCCCAAGGACTGTAGACCGCCAGGCTTCTTTGTCCAGGGGATTTCCCAGGCAAGACTACTAGAGAGCGTTGCCATCCCCTTTTCTGGGGGATCTTTCCCAGCCAGGGATCGAACCCAGGTCTCTTGCATTGCAGGCCCATTCTTTACTAACTGAGCCACCAGAGAAGCCTTCAATAAGACTAAACATGCTTCTGTGTGCTTTATGTAACCAGCTATTTAAATTCCCTCTCTCTTGAACTGCCTGTTCAGTTCTATATTCACTTCTCGACTATATTTTCCTTATCAATATGTAAAAACATTTTAAATCCTAGGGATATTAAACCTATATTAAAATACATTTTACTAATATTTTTCTAAGCCTATGTAAATGCACTCTTTTGACTACATTCACGGTGTCTATCATATAAATTTAATTTTTATGTTGTCAAATATGTCTGCACTTACTGAATATAATGGTCAGGGTTTTTTCTGGTTAGTTTAGGTGGGCTTCACTCACTTTGAACTTTTTGAATGAAATTTTTCCTCTTTTAGATGTTTAGGATTCTTACATAGGCAGAGGTAAAAGGAATTTGAATACCACAGTACTCAAATCTGTTTTACTTCCTTTTACATAATTCAAATAAATACAGTCACTTTCAGGTATGTGGCACTGGGCACATTCTCAGGGCAAATGATTCTATATGCTTTAAAATCCCAATAAAATATGAATTTTTTGAACCATGAGATACATTTAAATAACTATATTCAAGTATATCAAGTTCTAAGAAGTTGGAAATGAGGAGAAATGAAAACATGTGCACAATCATCTGAAAACATTTGGGTTAAGCCACATGAAATTGCTGTAGGTCAAATTTGTAGGTCATGAAATTTGTAGGTCAAAAAGAACTGACTACTGGCAACTTCATATAGTACAACCTCATACTTCACAGCGGGGCTTCCCAGATGGTGCAGTGGCAAAGAATTTGACTTTGGGGCTTCCCTGGTGGTCCAGTGGGTCAAGAGTCTGCCTTGCAGTGCAAGGGGCCCCGGTTTGATCCCTGGCCCAGGAAGATCCCACGTGCTGCAGAGCGGCTGGACCAGTACATTCAATTACGAGCCAGTGCTCTGGAGTGCATGTGCCCGGAGCTGCTGCTCTGCAGCGAGAGAGACCACTGCAATGAGAGGCCCACACAGGTCAAAGAATAAAGACGGATGAAAATAAATTAATTAACTGAAAAAAATGCCATTATAAAAAAAAAAAAAGAATCTGACTGCTAAAGCACAGGACTGTAAGAGACTAAGTTGGAAAGATCCTCTGGAGAAGGAAATGACAACCTGCTCCAGTATTCTTTCCTGGAGAATGCCACGGATGAGCTCCAGTCCATGGGGTTGCAAAGAGACGGGTGTGACCGAGCACACACTCGACACTGGACAAGAGGAATATTTGAGAAAATATGACACTAAACAATATAGCTCTGCCTTAGGATGTAGCTTACTTATTTTTAACAGTGTATCGAAAAGTTAAAAGTAAAATAAAAGTTAAAAAAAAAACAAGAACAGTGTATCAGCTCTACTTTCATTGGCATTAAAGTTTAATCAGTTCTGCACTGTTGCTAAACAGACAAAAATACAATTGCTTTACATACAGGTTAAGAATGTTCTACACATCAAGTATCTTTAACTTAAGTAGTAGTTAGTTTAGTCACCAAGTTGCATTTGATTCTGCGACCCCATGGACTGTGTAGCCCATCAGACACCTCTGTCCATGGGATGCTCCAGGTAAGAACACTGTCGTGGGGTGCCATTTCTATAACTGAAACCTCCGCACAAATTCGCCAATGTTTTGTGCTGGAGAGCAGATTAAGTGAACTGGGAACACATTTACCGTGTAGGATCTTGGGAGTGATGAGATTCCCCTTGACTGAGAGCCAAAAGGTCTCGCTGTGACCACAGATGTTAACCTGGCCGCATCCGTCTTCTGGTAACTTCTGGGGACAGTGGCTGAAACTCGAGTTGACTCCATTTGTAAATGCTGAGAAGACAAAGAGGCTGGGTGTTGTTCTTCCAGGGGGCTTTTAGAAGGAAATGGAATTTCAGCTGTGACAGTAGCCTCCCTTTTCACAAAAACTGTAGAATCTTGCTTAGGAATTTCTGTTGGATGAGTCGCTCCTTTCTCTTCTACTCTCTTACTCTGGGAATAGCCTTCTGACATAGTCAGAGCAGGGGGCAGCTTTTCTTCATTCAAGGCATCATCAAAAGAATACAGCCTCCTTCTCAATGCAGTTGTGGACGTCTGGTTTTGGGATTCCCTTAGCAGAAAGAAACACCATAGTCACAAAATTATGCATTGGACACACAGAGGTGGAGAGACGTGCTATTTTGATCATTAGTATAAAAAGGCTGGGAATACAAAGACTGCTAACTTCATAGAATAAGGTAATCGTAACAGAATGTGACAATAAATGCATGCAAAGTTTTCAATGCCACACAAAGATTAAGAGCTTGACTTTTTTTGAAAAAAAGAGGCTAAGAAAAATCTCTGATGTGTTTGCAATTGCAAAGGCATTTTAATAGGAAAATAAGAAAATTTTAAACAAGCGATTATTCAAAGCTTATCCATGGGTTTATAACTCTTTCAAAATTAACAGACTGTGAAGGTAACTAACTGACAACCAATGTGAACCCTCCGAAGATGAGGATTTCTTTATAGGATTTCTTTCCTATATACAGTTTAGAGTAGTTTTGTAAAAATAGAAGGCCACAAAAGATTCAAACTTTCAGTAATATCAAGTTAGTACATCATTTCATACAGCTTGATAGAATTTGCATGAATGATCATGGCAGATTAAAAGCCACCATTCCCACTGATGGAAAGGCTGGTGAAACAGCCTCAGGGTTATCATTTAGTAAGGAGTACCCCTCAAGCCAACTGCATTGCATTGAAGTGAATGAAACTCTGTTTACCACTGGCTTTCAAGGCACAAAGGAGCTCTGTTTAATTTTACCTGACAACACATTTTCTTTCTGACAGTCTCCTTAAAGCTTATTTGCCTTCTCCTTGCTCTGTAAATACCTGAAGGTTTTACACAGTAACTTGCTCCACCGGTAAGTTTAATTGCACCTTAATCCTGTTATGTTGCAATGCAAAAAAAAAACACACCCTCACAGTGATATTTGTATAGTCTTCCTTTAAAAATACAATTTTAATTGCACCATGCAAACAGGGCAAAGAGCTTTGCTACTTTTCACACAATTGAATTAAGAGCGAGAGCTAGTTTTATTCAACCATTTCATTCCTAAATTTACTCTAAAAGGAGAAAAAATTGTTTATTTTCTCTAAAGATAGTCAACACCAGTCAATTCTGCAGGCAAATATACAGTGTAAAATAAAGAAATGTACACTTTTAAGTACTCGTTTCTTTTGTTAATCGAAGTCACTACTTACTACGGCAGTACGTTACCTTTTCACTGCAGAGCAAAATGTGTATTTGATGACAGTTTAATATCAGGACACATGTACAGCTCACCACACTTACACAAAATACTCCTAACACCGGTATCCCCAGCCCTGAGATGCCCTTGGCCTCATACCTGTCCTGCAGCATTTCGTTAAACGTCTTCGATCGTCTCTGTGACTTCTCAAGAGCCTGCTTCTCAATCTCTTCCCTCTCTTCCTTTTCTTCTAAAGGCATTTTAATAGGAAAATAAGAAAATTTTAAACAAGCGATTATTCAAAGCTTATCCATGGGTTTATAACTCTTTCAAAATTAACAGACTGTGAAGGTAACTAACTGACAACCAATGTGAACCCTCCGAAGATGAGGATTTCTTTATAGGATTTCTTTCCTATATACAGTTTAGAGTAGTTTTGTAAAAATAGAAGGCCACAAAAGATTCAAACTTTCAGTAATATCAAGTTAGTACATCATTTCATACAGCTTGATAGAATTTGCATGAATGATCATGGCAGATTAAAAGCCACCATTCCCACTGATGGAAAGGCTGGTGAAACAGCCTCAGGGTTATCATTTAGTAAGGAGTACCCCTCAAGCCAACTGCATTGCATTGAAGTGAATGAAACTCTGTTTACCACTGGCTTTCAAGGCACAAAGGAGCTCTGTTTAATTTTACCTGACAACACATTTTCTTTCTGACAGTCTCCTTAAAGCTTATTTGCCTTCTCCTTGCTCTGTAAATACCTGAAGGTTTTACACAGTAACTTGCTCCACCGGTAAGTTTAATTGCACCTTAATCCTGTTATGTTGCAATGCAAAAAAAAAACACACCCTCACAGTGATATTTGTATAGTCTTCCTTTAAAAATACAATTTTAATTGCACCATGCAAACAGGGCAAAGAGCTTTGCTACTTTTCACACAATTGAATTAAGAGCGAGAGCTAGTTTTATTCAACCATTTCATTCCTAAATTTACTCTAAAAGGAGAAAAAGTTGTTTATTTTCTCTAAAGATAGTCAACACCAGTCAATTCTGCAGGCAAATATACAGTGTAAAATAAAGAAATGTACACTTTTAAGTACTCGTTTCTTTTGTTAATCGAAGTCACTACTTACTACGGCAGTACGTTACCTTTTCACTGCAGAGCAAAATGTGTATTTGATGACAGTTTAATATCAGGACACATGTACAGCTCACCACACTTACACAAAATACTCCTAACACCGGTATCCCCAGCCCTGAGATGCCCTTGGCCTCATACCTGTCCTGCAGCATTTCGTTAAACGTCTTCGATCGTCTCTGTGACTTCTCAAGAGCCTGCTTCTCAATCTCTTCCCTCTCTTCCTTTTTCTTCTGCAGATCCGAAGTGTAGCTTTTCCGACGATTTTTCCATTTTGCAAGGTCCTGACAGAGGAAAATCACATCAGCCCAGGCACCCCTGAATGTCTACACACCCTTTCCAGCAGTGAGAGCATGTCAGAGGATCCCATTACGTCGCTGAAACTGTTCACTCCAACTTGATGCCAAGGTGCCCTAATTTGGCTTTTTATAGCCAGCGTTTCTGTACCGAGCCTTTATCTCATGCTTCTGTCTAAAAGGCCTGACCTAATAAGACAGACCCCATTCTTGTTCTCCCAGGTAGTGCCTGCCTCGCTGCCTGTTTCACAAAGAATGCTAAACGCCTGTAATGAGATGCCCAGGTCAGAAAGATCAGGAACTATATCAAATTCATTTCCATCTCCCTCCAGTTACCTGGCTCTTACATAAAATGGCACGTTTCACCGGGCAAACTGGAACAGAAACATGCTTGTAACATGCCTAGGTGTGCTAAGAGGAACACTTACAAGAAATACAGAGTTCAGTCCCTACTTTAAGGCAATGGGGCCACAAACACAAAGATGAATAAAACATGCTTCCTCTAAGAGGCACTCTCTGGGGAAAGACAGACAGGTAAAATAAAGTTCAACAATGATTATGATAGGACTGCATGAGAGAGTCAGGGGTGTAGAGAGGGGTCTGTTCTACCCCAGGCAGGGGAGGCCCAGGTTTGGAAAAGCTATCGTGAGGAAGCCAGAGGATGAGATGGCTGGATGGCATCACCAACTCAATGGACACGAGTTTGAGCAAACTCTGGGAGATGGTGAAGGACACGGATCCCTGGCCTGCTGCCGTCCACGGGGTCACAGAGTCAGACATGACTGAGCGACTGAACAACGAAGACTCAAGTATGCGATTTCAGAGTGGTTCAACTCCCCATAAGGACAGGGCAATAAGGAAGCTCACCTAGAAACCAGTGGACATGTGTTTCCATACATTCAGGACACATCCCGGGAGGGACCCCAGGACCCCAGGACCCTCAAATGGATCCATCTTTAAAATTAGTCCTGGAAGCCTAGGTTGATTCTGACGTTCAGCGGGTTAAGACAGTTTGGATGGTACCAACCTTACTATGTTCCCAAAGCAGAGAAATCCCACACTGAGAACTGCTAATGGTATCGCAGCCTCATGCAAGGCCTCATACTGGAAAAAGCCTCCCCCAGGGCACATAAAATAGGTTTGGTTTACATCCCTTGGGAGCAGGCAGGGCCATTCCTGCTTTAGAAAAACAATATGAACTACTTCCAGAAAGAACAAAAGCACTGCACATCAGTCCTACAGAAGAACCAGCATGAACGTTCATCTGACTTCACCTAAGGGATAACCCCTCCATTCCTCTCATTTCCGTCCCCAGTTACCATTTGTTTTGGCAAAATGACACTGAATTTCTGTTTCTTGACAATTAAGCTCCCAAATAAAAGAGGAACTGGAATTTAGACACATAGCCAAAGGCAGGGATTTTTTCTTTGTTACCTTGATTTCTTTGAAAATTAACATTTACTACCTCTGAACCTTTTGATTCTGCTACCACTCAACCCTCTTACCATAAAGTTGTCCTCGGATTTCTTTGAGTCTGCTCTACATAGTTTATCTATCATAATTCTTTCTACTCCTTGGCTGTGTGCTATGCTCAGTCGCATCTGACTCTTTGCAGCCCCATAGACTGTAGCCCGCCAGTCTCCTGGGCCCACAGAACACTCCAGGCAAGAATACTGGAGTGGGGTACCCATGTCCTACTCCAGGGGATCTTCCCCACCCAGGGACTAAACCCACATCTCTTGCGTCTCTTCTGGCTCCTGCATTGGCAGGCAGATTCTTTAGCACTAGCGCCACCTGGGAAGCTCCTTACATTTCTTTGCTTTATGACAATTAACCCTTTTTAAAAAGGTAGAATGCCCTTTTCTACCTTTGCCAGGGGCCAAACCTAGATTAAATCTTCATCCAAACAAACATCTGGCTATGTCAGCTCTATGAACACATCTAGTTTTGATGCACATTTGATAACTGCTTTTTTAACCAAAATATTACTGGGTTAAACTTCTTATCTCTCCCCAAATCTTCTCTATTAACTCTAAGAACTCTTTCATCTCTCCCTGCTGATACCCAGTCTCTATGTTGGTCCCCTGTGCCCCTGTTCATCCTAAACCTTAAGCAAAACCTTTCCTTTCACGAGTTCCCTAACCGTCATTCCCCAGATTCAAGTACCAAAGTAAGTAATCAAGTTACCTACACTGCCAGGAAGCTGCTTCTCGGTTTTGAGAACTCACAGAAAATACTAGAAGATAAACAGCCTCTATGTCTCCCCATGGCCTTTTAAGATACACCAAAATAGAGCAGAGAAGTTTAAAACTCTTTTTTAAAGGGAGTTAATCACATTTTCTCTAGAATTGAAATCTGCTACACCAAGTAACATCAACTCTCGGATGTACTGACATCCCTTTCAGAGAAGGAGGAAGAGACAAGCAGATACATCCTCTCTACCTCCCCTTCTCCCCAAAAGAAGCATACTCACATCCTGCCATTTCTGGTCTTGCTCTTTTAACTGGGACTTGATTCTCTGCATTTCCTCGTAACGCAGTTGACGCAAGTTCTGAATATCCTCTGCGCTGACATCACTCATGGACTTACTCCTACGACGAAAATACCCATGGTAACCAAGGTTCATGTGACCAGATTCAAGGTTCAAACTGGAAGGTTGGGCTTCTATTTGGAAATTCCATCTAAAATTCTGTGGTCCTGCCTAGCTGCTTTCGTGATAATATCACAGAAATCGCACGACAGAGATAAATGGTATTTTTCCAAAACGCAGAAACAAGAGCCTAGCACTCAAGTCGAGGGTGAACTCTTTCACAGAACGGCTAAACGATCCCTGAACCATGCTGAAGAAATAATCAGATGGTCCTATTTAGAGCAGTCGATGCAGAAAAAGAGTACATGCAGAAAAACAAACAAAAAACCAAAACAAAACAATGATTAGTCCCCAGAGTCACCTGTCTTTATTCTTCTATCTCCCCCAGAGATAATCTGGTAAAGTTTGGCTGCCTTTTCTGAGTCCTTATTCAATAATTTAAGGATTACCTGATCTTGTCTCCTCAAGTTCAATACCATAAACAAATGGGCTGCTTCTCAAGGGTTCTATAAGATCTGCCCCACCACTGCCTGGGATGTGATCTCAAAGACCACAGGTGGTTTTCCAATAGCCATTTACTATATAACCTCTGTTATAGTCCTCTGTGTTATTAAGGTAGTTTTTGTTTGGTCCATGTGTGACACCCCCTCCCCCACCCCACGCCATGAGGCTGTACTGTGGGTTAGTTAGGTCTCAAAGAGCTCAAACTAGGGTAGTTTGAGCAGAGTGGGGTGCTGCCCATGAGGCACATGTGTTGTACACATACTGGAGAAAGGGAGAATGAGCGAGACCTCCGGGAAAGAGAAACATCAGATCTGCATATTGAGGAGCAGAAGGAATGAGCAAAGAGACACAGAGTTGTGGAGTGTGGGGTACCCAAAATGTTCTTTCCTACCAGTCTTTCAGAATGCACTTGTGCTTTTATTTCATTGTAACAGACTCTACTTTTAGCTATTTAAAGAGCTCTCCATTTCTTTCTTGGGCCCCTAAATTTGCCTTCCCCAAAATTTTGCCATCACCACATGTTTTTAATACCATACTTGCCCTTAGCTAGCTCAGGAATTCAATTATGATCTCTAGGCCACAGACTCCCAAATCCACAGCCTAGGACCCGTCTCTCTGAATCAATTCCAAACCCTTATTAAATAAACATCTCTGCACGGATGTCCCCTAGGCAGCTCTGTCGTAAAAGGATCAATAGAAATAGTTTCTAGAAAGGATTTTATAAGTGGTAAGTCACAGGGGTATAAACACAGGGTTATTAGAACAAATGATACAGCCAAACTCAATCTTGCCTCCAAACTTGCTTTTCTTCCTGTTAACAATGTTACTTGCCCTCCAATCATCCACATTTAAGACCAGAGCCATTTTTCACCTTTGTCTCTCCCTTCTCGCTATGTTCAATTAGTTATCAAGCCCTCTTATTCAGTGTCTTTTTCTTTCCATTTCTGTTGCCAACACCCTAGATCAGAGCACAAGCAGCTCTTACTTAAGACTTTTAAAAAACTTCTTCAATTATCACTCAATCTCCAAATGCAATGAAGGTCTTTCCTGAACTCTTCCCTTCACCTTAAAATCCCTTTCACCAGTATATACGCCTTTTTAAATGCCACTCATTCCTCAAGATCCTTGTGAGACTATAGTCTGGTTGTGTGTGTGTGTGTCTGTGTGTGTGTGCGCGCGTGCGCGTGTGCTCAGTCATGTCCACTTCCATGAACTGCAGCACTCCAGTCTCCCATGTCTATAGAATTTTCCAGGCAAGAAGACTGAAGTGGGTGGCCATTTCCTCCTCCAGAAGATCTTCCCGACCCAGGGATCAAACCCCCATCTCCTGCATCTCCTGGACTGCAGGCAGATTCTTTACCACTGAGCAACCTGGGAAGCCCATAGACTTGGCTGAAAGTGAAAGTGTTAGTCGCTCAGTCAGGTCCAACTCTGCGAACCCACGGGCTGTAGCCCAACAGACTCCTTTGTCCATAAAATGCTCCAGGCAAGAATCGTGGAGTGGCTTGCCATGCCCTTCTCCAGGGGATCTTCCCCACCCAGGGCCAGAATCCAGGGCTCCTGCATCACAGGTGAATTCTTTGTGAGTCTGCTTAGGTGCATGCAGCTGCCTATTCATTCTCCTCATGGAAGTCTAATGGCCAACTCAAACCTCACTTGACAGACGAAAGCTGTGACTGCTCTTCCTACAATCCACTCACCCCTCTCTGAATCAATTCCAAACCCTTATTAAATAAACATCTCTGCACGGATGTCCCCTAGGCAGCTCTGTCGTAAAAGGATCAATAGAAATAGTTTCTAGAAAGGATTTTATAAGTGGTAAGTCACAGGGGTATAAACACAGGGTTATTAGAACAAATGATACAGCCAAACTCAATCTTGCCTCCAAACTTGCTTTTCTTCCTGTTAACAATGTTACTTGCCCTCCAATCATCCACATTTAAGACCAGAGCCATTTTTCACCTTTGTCTCTCCCTTCTCGCTATGTTCAATTAGTTATCAAGCCCTCTTATTCAGTGTCTTTTTCTTTCCATTTCTGTTGCCAACACCCTAGATCAGAGCACAAGCAGCTCTTACTTAAGACTTTTAAAAAACTTCTTCAATTATCACTCAATCTCCAAATGCAATGAAGGTCTTTCCTGAACTCTTCCCTTCACCTTAAAATCCCTTTCACCAGTATATACGCCTTTTTAAATGCCACTCATTCCTCAAGATCCTTGTGAGACTATAGTCTGGTTGTGTGTGTGTGTGTCTGTGTGTGTGTGCGCGCGTGCGCGTGTGCTCAGTCATGTCCACTTCCATGAACTGCAGCACTCCAGTCTCCCATGTCTATAGAATTTTCCAGGCAAGAAGACTGAAGTGGGTGGCCATTTCCTCCTCCAGAAGATCTTCCCGACCCAGGGATCAAACCCCCATCTCCTGCATCTCCTGGACTGCAGGCAGATTCTTTACCACTGAGCAACCTGGGAAGCCCATAGACTTGGCTGAAAGTGAAAGTGTTAGTCGCTCAGTCAGGTCCAACTCTGCGAACCCACGGGCTGTAGCCCAACAGACTCCTTTGTCCATAAAATGCTCCAGGCAAGAATCGTGGAGTGGCTTGCCATGCCCTTCTCCAGGGGATCTTCCCCACCCAGGGCCAGAATCCAGGGCTCCTGCATCACAGGTGAATTCTTTGTGAGTCTGCTTAGGTGCATGCAGCTGCCTATTCATTCTCCTCATGGAAGTCTAATGGCCAACTCAAACCTCACTTGACAGACGAAAGCTGTGACTGCTCTTCCTACAATCCACTCACCCCTACCTCGTCTTCCTCATCTCAATACAAGCCAACTCCATCCTTCCAGAACACAGGCCAGAAATCTTGGAGCCAGCCCCGATTCCTCGTTCTCTCACGTGCAACTGATCCCATCAGGAAATCCTGCCCCTCTGTGTTCTCAATGTATCTTCTCCCCACCTCCACCATCGCCACCCTATCCAAGCAGCCTAGCTCCTGCCTGGGTTGTTAGAATAATCAGCCTCCCCGCTTCCACAATGGTACATTTCAACAGAGCAGCCAGAAGGATCTTTCTGAAATCCCACCCTGGTCGTGACAGGCCTCTGCTCAGCACCCACCAGTTTCTTCCCATCTCAACTGAGTTAAAAGCAAGTTCTTCCAAGACCCTTTCCAGGTCTGACATTATCCGGCCCCTTGCTTACCTCTCTGCACCGGTTCCCCAGCTCTCTCCCCTCCACACACTCTGTTTGGGTCAACTGGTTTCCCTGCCAGGCTCAAAGTCTTTCCTCCCTCCCTGCTCTTCAACCTGCCTGGAATGTTCTCCACCAGAATAACCACATGGCTGAGGTCTCACTTCTGACCAAGTGTTTAAATGTCACCTTGGGATTTCCTCCCCTGACCACCCTACAAGAAGAGCTAGGGCCCCTCTCCCTGACTCATGTTATGCCTTGTTTTCTCCACAGCATTTATCATCCTCTGAATTGTAGGACTATTATGTATCACCTGCCTCACCTTGGGACTTTCCTCCTGAGCCAGACTCTTACCACTGAGCAACCTGGGAAGCCCATAGACTTGGCTGAAAGTGAAAGTGTTAGTCGCTCAGTCAGGTCCAACTCTGCGAACCCACGGGCTGTAGCCCAAC
Source organism: Tragulus kanchil (assembly GCA_022376925.1). NCBI lineage: Eukaryota > Metazoa > Chordata > Mammalia > Artiodactyla > Tragulidae > Tragulus > Tragulus kanchil. Next base: position 38,462,129 of record JAIOJX010000003.1, read on the forward strand.
AGACTCCTTTGTCCATAAAATGCTCCAGGCAAGAATCGTGGAGTGGCTTGCCATGCCCTTCTCCAGGGGATCTTCCCCACCCAGGGCCAGAATCCAGGGCTCCTGCATCACAGGTGAATTCTTTGTGAGTCTGCTTAGGTGCATGCAGCTGCCTATTCATTCTCCTCATGGAAGTCTAATGGCCAACTCAAACCTCACTTGACAGACGAAAGCTGTGACTGCTCTTCCTACAATCCACTCACCCCTACCTCGTCTTCCTCATCTCAATACAAGCCAACTCCATCCTTCCAGAACACAGGCCAGAAATCTTGGAGCCAGCCCCGATTCCTCGTTCTCTCACGTGCAACTGATCCCATCAGGAAATCCTGCCCCTCTGTGTTCTCAATGTATCTTCTCCCCACCTCCACCATCGCCACCCTATCCAAGCAGCCTAGCTCCTGCCTGGGTTGTTAGAATAATCAGCCTCCCCGCTTCCACAATGGTACATTTCAACAGAGCAGCCAGAAGGATCTTTCTGAAATCCCACCCTGGTCGTGACAGGCCTCTGCTCAGCACCCACCAGTTTCTTCCCATCTCAACTGAGTTAAAAGCAAGTTCTTCCAAGACCCTTTCCAGGTCTGACATTATCCGGCCCCTTGCTTACCTCTCTGCACCGGTTCCCCAGCTCTCTCCCCTCCACACACTCTGTTTGGGTCAACTGGTTTCCCTGCCAGGCTCAAAGTCTTTCCTCCCTCCCTGCTCTTCAACCTGCCTGGAATGTTCTCCACCAGAATAACCACATGGCTGAGGTCTCACTTCTGACCAAGTGTTTAAATGTCACCTTGGGATTTCCTCCCCTGACCACCCTACAAGAAGAGCTAGGGCCCCTCTCCCTGACTCATGTTATGCCTTGTTTTCTCCACAGCATTTATCATCCTCTGAATTGTAGGACTATTATGTATCACCTGCCTCACTCTCTAAGATTATAAAGCAGGAATTCTCTCCGATGTGCTTGCTGCTCTCGTCTGGGCCTAAAAGAGTGTCCAGCCCCTGGCAGAAGCTCGTAAACATACAGATGGTCTAAATCATAGTCTCCTCCTTTGAAAAAGTCTTCCTACAAAAAGTGAGGCTTCCATTCTATCTTCCTTGTGATTTTTTGCATGTGTTCACGCTGAGATTTCTCCCCTCACAAGTTCACACACTGCTTGCGTGGGGAAACACATTAACATATCACAAGGCATGCAGGACACACTCATGTATCTACTCTGGTAAGAACAAGGTTAGTCATGAAATGTTTCTAATTTTGTAAGAAATTGTGACTCCTTCCTAAAGTTGTATACACAAAGTACTGTACGATTTATTAAAGAACAGTAAGGAAGTATATATACATATATATATATATATATATATATGAAATTGTCTATTGAGCTTTTAATGTCATATCTATTTAACTGGGTGCATGCATACTTGCTGAGTCTCTTCAGTGGTACCCAACTCTTTGTGACCCTATGAACGGTAGCCCACCAGGCTCCTCTGTCCATGGGATTCTCCAAGCGAGAACACTGGAGTGAGTTTCCATTTCCTCCTCCAGGGGATCTTCCTGACCCAGGGATCAAACTCATGTCTCCTGCATTTTCTGCATCACAAGTGGATTCTTTATCACTGAGCCACCAGGGAAGCCCACTTAATGGGGTATGACTATATAAAAACCTCATCTGAGAATGTAAATTCACTTAAATTGTAACTGCAAAGCATCAGGCTGTATGAGCCAATACAATAAAAGACTCACTAAAAAAAGATATTTTTCAGTTCTAAAGTATGAGGGGAGTGGGATGCCCAACACATGAGGTTACAGAAATTCCAGAACAAAACTGGAAATGTAAGTGTTTTAAGCAATCTTTTGGTGGGAAGAAGGCTGGCCAGTTTCAACTGGTCCAGACCCTTTTGGTCCTGACACCCCTTCATTAGGAAATCTTAACATGTGTTTTTTCAGAACACATGCTCATCACAGGGTAGAGGCTTATCACCCACCCAGGGAGCCCACAGCACAGAGCTGAGCACACGGGAGGTCCCCAATATAAACAAGTGAGTCTGGCATCATATCCCTGTGGATGGCAGGAATGTGAGCCCCTTGGTTCTCTGGGATCCAGTTACCTCTAGAAAGCCTGCCACGTTCCAAACAGGCTGCGCCAGGCACCAAAATGAGACAGGAAGTAAGACCCAGCAGAGGGGCCTAATGTTCACCCCCACTCCCACCCCACCAGAACATCATTTAACTTTTCTCAGTCTAGGTGCCTTGTCTGCTAAGCCAGGAAGGGGCTGTTAGGAGAAACAGGTCTTTCTCTGTTGATGCATTTCAAACATCCATCTGTGCTATGCACCGACTGTTCTTACTAAGGCAAATATGAGCATGAGAGAGCTCCCGAAAACTAACTCCCAAAGAGTTTCTACTTAGAGAGGTCACCCCAGGCCACACTGATAAAATCGAGAACTTTTTGAGCTCTCGAGCAGGAGCCTTTCAGCCAGATCATGAAGAATTCGTTCCTTCCTTATCAGAGTTAACAGGATTATAGCCAACTTCTGAGGGCTTACTGCGTGCCAACAAGACTTTCCGGCAGTCTCCACGGACCACCTCATTGTACCGAGCCCTAGTCTGGTTCTACCCACTCAGGAGCTACAGATCCCTGGGAAAACTGAAGAGCCTGCTTCTTTTTCCCCAATTCTCTAAAATGCACCTAATACCTACTTGTCTACCTCCCCCAAATGAGAGAAGTTCCAGAGATATTCCCAGGAAGATTGTTTGGGAAAACTATAAAGGACTCACAGCCCTAGTGTGTTTTGTATCAGATGAATGAATTACTATTAACTGACAAATCACAATTCTCTTGCGATTCATTAAGATTTCTGTTCTAAAGTATGAGGAGTGGGATGCCCAACACATGAGGTTACAGAAATTCCAGAACAAAACTGGAAATGTAAGTGTTTTAAGCAATCTTTTGGTGGGAAGAAGGCTGGCCAGTTTCAACTGGTCCAGACCCTTTTGGTCCTGACACCCCTTCATTAGGAAATCTTAACATGTGTTTTTTCAGAACACATGCTCATCACAGGGTAGAGGCTTATCACCCACCCAGGGAGCCCACAGCACAGAGCTGAGCACACGGGAGGTCCCCAATATAAACAAGTGAGTCTGGCATCATATCCCTGTGGATGGCAGGAATGTGAGCCCCTTGGTTCTCTGGGATCCAGTTACCTCTAGAAAGCCTGCCACGTTCCAAACAGGCTGCGCCAGGCACCAAAATGAGACAGGAAGTAAGACCCAGCAGAGGGGCCTAATGTTCACCCCCACTCCCACCCCACCAGAACATCATTTAACTTTTCTCAGTCTAGGTGCCTTGTCTGCTAAGCCAGGAAGGGGCTGTTAGGAGAAACAGGTCTTTCTCTGTTGATGCATTTCAAACATCCATCTGTGCTATGCACCGACTGTTCTTACTAAGGCAAATATGAGCATGAGAGAGCTCCCGAAAACTAACTCCCAAAGAGTTTCTACTTAGAGAGGTCACCCCAGGCCACACTGATAAAATCGAGAACTTTTTGAGCTCTCGAGCAGGAGCCTTTCAGCCAGATCATGAAGAATTCGTTCCTTCCTTATCAGAGTTAACAGGATTATAGCCAACTTCTGAGGGCTTACTGCGTGCCAACAAGACTTTCCGGCAGTCTCCACGGACCACCTCATTGTACCGAGCCCTAGTCTGGTTCTACCCACTCAGGAGCTACAGATCCCTGGGAAAACTGAAGAGCCTGCTTCTTTTTCCCCAATTCTCTAAAATGCACCTAATACCTACTTGTCTACCTCCCCCAAATGAGAGAAGTTCCAGAGATATTCCCAGGAAGATTGTTTGGGAAAACTATAAAGGACTCACAGCCCTAGTGTGTTTTGTATCAGATGAATGAATTACTATTAACTGACAAATCACAATTCTCTTGCGATTCATTAACCTGTGCATTTCCTGATTTGGAAAGACTCCAATTTAGAAGGGTATTTGAAGTTTTTCCAAGAAAGACAGGTCTAACATGCTACATTTTCAGTTGAATAGAATTTTTTTCTTCTAAACAGCATTTAGGGTGAAAAGAGAAAGAAGGGGAAGTTTATGAAAAAGGGGAGCAGAAAATAAAACAAGATCACTAAAATCTTACTCTTTTTTCCCACAAGGCTAGGATGAGTCTTACGATAACCCTTTTAAAAAAAAATTCAGTTTCAGGAAATTTACAGATGAATATCTAAGAACTAAGGGATCAAAAAGGAATGACATATAGCAAAATTCCTTAAATCTAAAATCACTGATAATGTTATATAGCAAACAGCAATTCCATGATACTAAGTTTGGGGTCCCCCCCTTTCAAGCAAAGTTATGAATATACCTATTTATGCACCTCTAAATATATTTCCAATAGGTGTTGCAGGAATTCTATGAACAATAATCGATACTAAAACCTGGGAAAGAGGCTTTAGAGTTATCATTAAATTATAACGATAAGACAATATAAGAGACCTTTCGTCTATTATTAGTCTGAATTAGTGTTTCTCCAAAGCAGCACTATTGACATTTTGGGGCCAGAGAATTATTTATTGTAGAGAGTTGTCTCATGTATTAGGACACTGAGCCATATCTTTGCCTATAGGAACACTAAATACCAGTAGCAAAGTTGCCCTCAACCTACCCATGTGACAATCAAAAATGTCTACAAATAGTGCTAAATGTCCCCTGGGGGAAAAATCTTCAGAAGGTAACTCACATCAACAAAATGTTTCTCCTTCTTTTAGTTGTCTGAGGTGCCCTTATGGTAGCTGTTTTTGTTGCTGTTTAGTTGCTAAGTCATGTCTGACTCTTTTGCGACTCTACAGACTGTAGCCCACCAGGCTCCTCTGTCCATGAGATTTCCTAGCCAATACTGGAGTAGGTTGCCATTTTCTTCTCCAGGGGATCTTCCTAACCCAGGAATTGAAGCTGGGTCTCCTGCACTGCAGGCAGATTCTTTATCATCTGAGCAACCAGGGAAACCCAGGTGCCCTTATGAGTTCTGCAGAATGATTTGGTCAAAACCCATAAGTAAAATATGCATACCTTAATTTTCTTTGGTTACAACTTCACCTTGAATCAATGTTCACTTCCTGTTGATACTGGCAATTGAGGCCAGGGCTTACTCATATTACAAAATTATCGCTATAAACCGTTACAAATTTCTTTGTCGTTAAGAACTTCTACCAAGAGGCATCATAACCAAATCTGCAGATGTCATGAGACCATAAGACAAACCATGCAACACAAAAGCACGCGTGAGAAAATGGCAGCCACATACAAAGCATCTTACTAAAAATAAAGTGGCAAGTGTTAAATGCCAAATAAAAAGCAAGCCAGAAATAAACAATCTAAGCCTGGAAAGGGTGATGCACATTTCTCTTTAACTCTTTGGTTCCTACCAAAAAGAAAGCGTTCATGTTACAGTAGCCAGTTATTTTTCCATCACAGGATAATGAGCAATAATGATTTTTCCAGGTAAGTATTTCATGCTTGACAATATGCATGATGTTCAGAGAAATATCACTCAGAAAAACCACGTTTCATGTTTACAAACATATTTATAAACATAAGACAAACTCTAGACTAAAAGTCTATACTACAATCTAAATCTTTGCTTTCATTGCAGACCAATTTAAGAAAAGCATTGGTAACTAAGATAATATTTTTTTAATCCCAAATAATAGATTTTAATTGCCAGTGGTCTAAAATGCACTTGAGTTTTCTGAAGACATATCTGTATTACTTTCCGTTATTCGACAAGTCATGCATTATTCATCAGTCTCCATTTACAGACAAGCTTGCTTTATTTGTGTTACCTTAGCAGTCAATAACATGGGGAAGAGCCTTTAAAACAAACAGTGTACTATGCAAGCAGCAATCTTGAAATAGTCTATAGAAGGCATTTGCTGCTGCTGGCTAGAGCCCAGAAAACTCCGTAGCTCTCTGAGCTTCGGCATCTGGGTTTCTCTCTTCTTTTCTAAATCTAGTCACACAGTGTGTCCCGGTGCCACAGTGGGCCACCACGATGGCTGTACAGGTTAACACTCCCTCCCGTACTTGGACTCTGTGTATTCACAGCCCCTTTAAGAAAACCTGCTTACGAAGCCTGATTTACCAGTAAAAATTCTTCTGAAAGTTACCATTCAAAATGCTTGACGCTGCAAAGATGTTTTATCAAGTGAAAACAGCTTTCCCATGATGAACTGAGATTAACAGATGCTTGAGTGTCATGCTAAAAATTGCCTTTGTTCACCCTCGCTGATGGAGACATTTTAAGCACACATGAGGAACTGGATAGGAGATAACGTGCCTTTGCAAGGCATATTGAAAGCATCCTCAGAGGCTGATTTTTAACATCGGAGGCCGAGAAGTACTTGCAATTAGCTGCCCCGGCTCCATTACATCTTTGACATCTAGAAGGGCTAGACTGCTTTAAATGGTAGGTTTAGTGACTTCTGAGATCTCCACAACATCAAAATTATCCAAAGCGATCAAAATCAGAGAACCTTTGAGATAAAATAAATCCCAGTAGGAGAAGATACTTATAGCTCTGAAGGCTCAGGCAGATGAAAATACTTGACATACTTAAATTTTCTTCTTGATCTAAAAGTACTGTCAGTTAGACTCAACAAGTCCCAGGAAGTTTGAGATAAAATATTAAGACATAGTCATCTGGGGGTTCTTCACGAAGAGTGAATGAGTCTACACATTGTGTAGAAAAAGTTAAAAGTATTTGTTTCAACTCTGTTATTCAAAAATTGGAAAATATTTTAATTGCCAGTGGTCTAAAATGCACTTGAGTTTTCTGAAGACATATCTGTATTACTTTCCGTTATTCGACAAGTCATGCATTATTCATCAGTCTCCATTTACAGACAAGCTTGCTTTATTTGTGTTACCTTAGCAGTCAATAACATGGGGAAGAGCCTTTAAAACAAACAGTGTACTATGCAAGCAGCAATCTTGAAATAGTCTATAGAAGGCATTTGCTGCTGCTGGCTAGAGCCCAGAAAACTCCGTAGCTCTCTGAGCTTGCATCTGGGTTTCTCTTCTTTTCTAAATCTAGTCACACAGTGTGTCCCGGTGCCACAGTGGGCCACCACGATGGCTGTACAGGTTAACACTCCCTCCCGTACTTGGACTCTGTGTATTCACAGCCCCTTTAAGAAAACCTGCTTACGAAGCCTGATTTACCAGTAAAAATTCTTCTGAAAGTTACCATTCAAAATGCTTGACGCTGCAAAGATGTTTTATCAAGTGAAAACAGCTTTCCCATGATGAACTGAGATTAACAGATGCTTGAGTGTCATGCTAAAAATTGCCTTTGTTCACCCTCGCTGATGGAGACATTTTAAGCACACATGAGGAACTGGATAGGAGATAACGTGCCTTTGCAAGGCATATTGAAAGCATCCTCAGAGGCTGATTTTTAACATCGGAGGCCGAGAAGTACTTGCAATTAGCTGCCCCGGCTCCATTACATCTTTGACATCTAGAAGGGCTAGACTGCTTTAAATGGTAGGTTTAGTGACTTCTGAGATCTCCACAACATCAAAATTATCCAAAGCGATCAAAATCAGAGAACCTTTGAGATAAAATAAATCCCAGTAGGAGAAGATACTTATAGCTCTGAAGGCTCAGGCAGATGAAAATACTTGACATACTTAAATTTTCTTCTTGATCTAAAAGTACTGTCAGTTAGACTCAACAAGTCCCAGGAAGTTTGAGATAAAATATTAAGACATAGTCATCTGGGGGTTCTTCACGAAGAGTGAATGAGTCTACACATTGTGTAGAAAAAGTTAAAAGTATTTGTTTCAACTCTGTTATTCAAAAATTGGAAAATATTTCCAGTCAGTAGCTTTTGTAATATTTTATGTCTACCAGGTGATGGGGGTTAGAGGACACTAGAGTCATCCCCTCCATATCCAAGGGGGACTGGTTCCTGGAGTTGCAGCCCTAGATACAAAGCGCCCACTGTAGACAAAAACTGGGAATTAGTTATAAGTATGAGTCTTGTAGCTATGTTACAAGCTTCCAATATTTCAATATTTTGCAGTTTTGGAAGTATGATTTGGCTTTATAAAAAGTTTAATCAGGAATCTTAAAAATGTTTCCAAATGCTACTGAGGGCAAACTAACATCACTCACCGTCCCAACTAACAAAGCTCGCCTTGAGCTATGAGTACAGAGAATACCAACTGCATGCATTCAAAACTCAAAGCAAACATGAGTATTCTTTTTCCATAGTAGATTTACTAAAATGTCGTTGTTTGGGCTTCGACATCCTGAAATGAGAGGTTTGATCTATGTAGTTATCAGATACCAAAATATGTATGTGTACGTGCTCCATTGTGTCTGACTCTGCAATCCCATGGACTGCAGCCCACCAGGCTCTTCTGTTCATGGGATTCTCCAGCCAAGAATACTGGAGTGGGTTGCCATTTCCTCCTGCAGGGGAGCTTCCTGACCCAAGGAATGAACCTGAGTCTCCTGTGTCTCCTACACTACAGGCAAGTGCTTTACCACTGAAGCCTACAGCAATCAGACACCAAAATAAATAGACCTAATCTCAGGCATGTTTTTGAGACTCCTAATCAACTCCCTAGAGGAAAAGCAAAAGATTTGAATTTTCAACTTGAATAAAACAAAATACTGCTCTCATAGAGCACTTCATGCATTGGCTACTCAGAAGGAAATACTACCATTAAGCTGCAGAATTAAGAAAGTTCTCCCATCTTTTAAGTTCATGCAAAGCACAGACATTCCCATTTAGTGTCATGCCAGAACAGAAGTGTGATGACATACTACACAAAAGACAAGCAATATGAAGATTTTTTTACTGTGAACCACAACTTACCCATTTTCACCATAAATCTTTTGAAAGAGTCTAAGAAATCAGAAAACCAAAAAATAAGTCATTTTTTCTAGTCGTGTTAGTTTCTAAATGTTCAACATCTTTAAGAGTCTAACTAGAGATGGACAAATCTCCAAAGATTGTTTCCTCAGTCAATCTTCATGATGTTTCAAATTTTCATTCATCTCCTATCTCAAGCAATTCAGCAATTTCCCATTTTTCCTTCGAGCCAATAAATTTGTTTAGAAACACCAAAGTTTCTTGTTGCCAAGAAACTAGTAAGTTAAACGTAGGTTTACTAATTTTCTTTAACCCAATATTTGTCCATCCCAAAGTTCCACAAAGTGAACATTCATCAAAAAGGCAAGTTACATAACACATAAATGCAGACTCATTATCAAACTGGCTGTAATCGCATACATGTAAAGTGTAGCAGACAGCAAATAAGATTCATGCATTTTAATAAACTTTGCACTAAACTTTAAACCATAAATGTAAAAAGTCACATGTCAATAGTCCAAAAAACCTAGGTCAAAATCATAACCAAGTTAAATGAAACTTGCAATGCCATACTTTAAGGGAAATTTTTATGCCAAAATCATATACTCTGCAGTATGAGAAACACATAAAACCAAACTACACCCAGACTGTTTCAGAAATGCCTGGATATGAGAATAAATGTAAACATAATCAGAAACCATTTTCATGAAACATCATATGGCAGAAGAGTATCATCGTCTTCCTCAAGGCCAAGGGTACTGTTTGCAGATACACACCTTCTTAAACAGTCTCACACAGTGACTCTGAGTAATTTTGAGACGTGCAGATATGGAATTGCACTTTCTCCTCACAACGACTAAATCTGATTTTTCTCAATGCAAAACCAACGTTTGACGGGATGCTTCCAAACAGTTCATGACATGCAGAGTTGGGCAACATGGTGCTACTTTCCACACAAGAAACACCACACAAGACCATCCATGACAAGCACAATCCTTGCAGAAAACACACTCTGACCTCTCCACCATCAGCCGCTTCAGTGTCATGCCAGAACAGAAGTGTGATGACATACTACACAAAAGACAAGCAATAAGATCAAATTTTTCACCATAAATCTTTTGAAAGAGTCTAAGAAATCAGAAAACCAAAAAATAAGTCATTTTTTCTAGTCGTGTTAGTTTCTAAATGTTCAACATCTTTAAGAGTCTAACTAGAGATGGACAAATCTCCAAAGATTGTTTCCTCAGTCAGTCTTCATGATGTTTCAAATTTTCATTCATCTCCTATCTCAAGCAATTCAGCAATTTCCCATTTTTCCTTCGAGCCAATAAATTTGTTTAGAAACACCAAAGTTTCTTGTTGCCAAGAAACTAGTAAGTTAAACGTAGGTTTACTAATTTTCTTTAACCCAATATTTGTCCATCCCAAAGTTCCACAAAGTGAACATTCATCAAAAAGGCAAGTTACATAACACATAAATGCAGACTCATTATCAAACTGGCTGTAATCGCATACATGTAAAGTGTAGCAGACAGCAAATAAGATTCATGCATTTTAATAAACTTTGCACTAAACTTTAAACCATAAATGTAAAAAGTCACATGTCAATAGTCCAAAAAACCTAGGTCAAAATCATAACCAAGTTAAATGAAACTTGCAATGCCATACTTTAAGGGAAATTTTTATGCCAAAATCATATACTCTGCAGTATGAGAAACACATAAAACCAAACTACACCCAGACTGTTTCAGAAATGCCTGGATATGAGAATAAATGTAAACATAATCAGAAACCATTTTCATGAAACATCATATGGCAGAAGAGTATCATCGTCTTCCTCAAGGCCAAGGGTACTGTTTGCAGATACACACCTTCTTAAACAGTCTCACACAGTGACTCTGAGTAATTTTGAGACGTGCAGATATGGAATTGCACTTTCTCCTCACAACGACTAAATCTGATTTTTCTCAATGCAAAACCAACGTTTGACGGGATGCTTCCAAACAGTTCATGACATGCAGAGTTGGGCAACATGGTGCTACTTTCCACACAAGAAACACCACACAAGACCATCCATGACAAGCACAATCCTTGCAGAAAACACACTCTGACCTCTCCACCATCAGCCGCTTCCTGTGCCTAAGCCTGCTGGCCTCCCGGATGGACTCCCACTTCTGTAAGTCGGCCTCACTGCAGGGACCAGGGGTGAAACTGACAGGAGGGACAGCCGTTCCCAGCTTCCAAGACTGGATCTTACGAGCCAACATGTCGTCTTTCTTCTGCCTACAGGAAGGAACTAACACTCTACAGCTAGTACTTTTTTCCTGAGGTAGGCGTGTCCTTTCAAGCACACAGAGAAATTTTGCTTGAATTTCCGGAGGCAGCATCCAGGGTTCGGGGAAAGGGACTGGCTGGTATCTATCAGGGCCTCCTGACAGAGGCACCTCGGTCTTCCGTGCTGGAATGCGGCGAACAATCATATCGTCTTTTTCTAAGTCTGGAAGGACAAGGTCGCCTTCCCTACACTGCAGGATTATGTCTCGCTCAACAGGATCATCTTGCTCAGACAGCCTTCTGAAGTCTTCAAAAGCCCGGAGAACACACGGGTTTGCATGGAAAGCCCCCGTTTTTCTGACGAAGAAGTCATCGTTCTCTAAGTCCGGATCCAGGGCTGGCATTTCCAGGGCCTCTCCCAGTCCATACCCTGGTGCATAAGAGAGGTTTCTTCGGCGTGTTATGAGCCTGGGGCCAGCAGTGGGGTCGATTTTGATATTTGTTTCAGAAGATAAGATGTCATCAGAATATGTCTGGAGGGCCTGAAGTAATAAAAACTGACTGAAGCATAGGAAAGAAAAAGGAAGGGAGAATCTTATTAAGTTTAGGGAGAAAAGGTAACGAGGTAAACAGACCAACTAACTAGCCAGTTCCTGTCGGTGAATTATATCAGGGACCATGGGAGGGGCACTTGCTGGAGATAAGAACCAGCCATCACACATAGTATCATTTAAAGAAACAAGAGAAGCGTGGCTGTTATCACAGAGGCCAATGAATGGTGCTAGAATGGAAGGAGAGGGAACCTATTTGCCACACACAGTGCTCCGTCCACCCCTTCCTCCTCCCATCTCAGAGAAGCAGCAATGATCCCAGGAGGGTTCAGGAGCTGAGCAATAAGCACTTGACGCAAGAGGCACAGGTGGTCAGCAGAAATTAAATTAAAAGCTCTGAAGCTTTGTTAGAAGACTCTGTTGAAGCGTTTCTTTGTGCTTTCTCACTAGTCTTGCCCGTCCCAGTGTCTGTCTACAGGTTATTGCCTTTCTCCACAACTCCACACATAGCACAACTGCAAAATCAGGTCAGCTGTCTAAAAAGTCTTTCTAAAGGATTTTCCCCAAGAACTAACAATGCCATATGTAACTCTACACTCTCCTGTGAATATGATTGTGCTAAAGAATATTTAATCCTATAGACTTTTCAGCTCACATGCTTGTACAGAAAGCATTATGTTATATGTTATGCTTACAGAACTACATATTAAGTAAATGAGCATTCATGATTCAGCTCATCATGGTCAGAGTTAACGGAGCAGCGGAAGTTGGTATGGGGGTCCCAGGTTGGACTCCCAGCAGGCAGGTGCATGCAGGCAGGTACACCTGGGCTCATCCGAAGCACCACGGGTTCTCCTGGCTGCATGGGGGTCCTGGGAGTTTCTGGCCCATTTGGTAGCCAGTTCCAGCAAGAGAGAAGGTCTTTGACAGTTGCTGTCTAGCCTACAATCTGCTTGTAGTATTCTACTAAATATGGTGGCGCTTCTGTCAGAGCCTGAATCCTCATCGTCAGAAGCTGAATTCCTTCTACTTGGAGTGACACGGGGAAAGGAAACAGAAAAGAAGACAGAGAACAATGTAACTAAAAATGATGTTCAGCTCTGGCTATGTAAAGGACTTCTTAAGATCCAGATCCTAAAGTCTAAATTAAACGGTAGTTTTTTTTTTTTTTTTTCCAGGGAGCATTTCTATTGATGTTGGAGGGAAATTAACCTCTCTCTTAAAATGCCCACATCAAATTCACCCAACCAGGGTACTGAATGGACACCACAGAAAAAGAAACATGCACAAAGACGAACCTGAATCCCTGAAATTCTTTATACCATGGTTTGTAAGTTTCCCTTTTTATTCGTTTCCAGTTCACATCCTCTGGGATCCAGCATTTGGGAAGAAACTGATCAAAAGCATTCCCTGGGCTTGGCATGATTGGGCTTAGCTTTCGCACGTAAAGATCATCCTTGACAGTGTTGGGTACGCTTGTCCTTTCTTCTTCCTCTTCCAAACAAGAGGAGTCTGACTTTTCTTGTACTGGTGGCCAGTTCTCCACATTTGTGCCCCAAGTCCTCCTCTCGTTACTGTTCAAAACATCCAACCCATTAAGACGCTGCATGAGCAATTTGTGGCACAGAACACAAGAGGCATGCTTTCTGTCTCACAAAGCTCACACTGTGAATGCAGCCAATTTATTCCCATTCTCATCATTCCAGTCCCTACAATAAAGTTAAGGCATTATAACAGCATCTCATTTTCATTAGAGAAGATACAGAAGGGCCAGAGACCATTACAAAACATGTTAAAAGAGAGAGACAAATCTCAAACCATCTGGGGTGTTACTTTATGTATTAAAAATCAATAGCACAATAGACATTCCGACCCAGGAGGAATTTTTCTGACCTCGTCAGTTTGTACAGCCCAGTGGCTAATGCGTCAGCAGGAGGAAAGATGGGTGAACAAGGCTTAGGAGAGATGAAACCCTCGGGCCTCTTTTTCACTTGGAATCTACGATTGGCTAAGTCATCCCAAACTATATCCGGCAACCTTCGTTCCTCCTCCGAGTCTGATCCACTCTCAGAACCATACACCTCCTCCTGATAGGAAGCTGGATTCGAAAAATCACGCTCTGTTCTGCTGATGTGATGGGAAATTAAAGGATTCTTTCTGTGTTCCCTGGGCTCCATCAACACAGATTAAAAAAAAAAAAATGAAAGAAAACAACATAGCAGAGTTCACAATGAACCATGTAAGTTATCCAGGACGCTGAAAGATTACCAGTGAGGCAAACACATGCATCTAAAAAAAGAACTGGCAAATCATATGCTGACATTCTGAAATGGAAGAAATCTCTTCAAGATACGGATGACTAAAAACACAGGTAAGGAAAAGAAACACTTTCATTAATGAAGTTTTATGCTATCTATGAAATACATTTTAAGGATCATTTCCTTTTACCAAATTTAACTATCCTATCAAATTCCCCAAGCCAACTGAATGTTAAAAGTCAGTAACCAGCTCGCGTCCCTTTACCTTGGAAAGGTTCCATCAGATTCTGTGTAGACGGTGCTTGCCCAGCTTCGTCTGTTATCCTCATTTTTGTCCAGCTTTTTCTTCCTCAAGGGCGCCGGCACGTAGGATGGCTGTCTACTCTTGTGGGGTAAAAAGCGATTGAAGGGTAAGGCAGACTTGGGTTCAATAGCCGAAATCCTTCGATAGGACATATCATCTTTATTATGATCCTGCATCTTGAATGTAAATTCAGAATCTGTGTCACTTTCACAACCTATTAAAGAAAAACACAAGGCACAGGAATGTGCTTTAGTCTCCAGATTTTTCATCTAACTGAAACCCACACAGCCTGCCTGCTTTGTCTTTCCCTTGGAAACCCAGGGCTCTACAGCTCACTGTGGGGAATATTTTTAGAAATTTGTCATGAAGTTGTGATAAGATCCATTAGAAGGAACTCATTCTGCATACTGGAGGTGCACGCAGCATGTTCTTCCACTGGTGCACATTCTAAGCAGAAAAAGTTTCAGTTTATGGCTGAACCCCTTTTCTTCTCAATCTTCCTTGCCCTCAGGATTCTTGATAAGATTTGTTGATGGAATACACATGGATAACATCTAGCCCAAGAATCAAAGATGCCTAACATGAGATCTCAACAGAATTTGAGGGAACCTCAATCATTTAAAATAAATCGTACCATCATCCCCGATTTCTGTGAGGTGAGAGATCAGGGAAGACAAAGGAAGGGATGCAAAAACCACCTGATCACAAAGAAGTTTGGCAGACCCTTGTGAGACCCCTATGAGTAAAAATCACACATTACATATGAGGTTGGACCTAATGACTCCTCAAGTCCCAGAGGAATATTAAGAGAACACAGAACTCAAAGCATTTTATGACAGTGGCCATGGAAATATTGGGAACCTTGTATTTTGACTCAACATCATTTACGCACAAATTTGAAAGAATACACTTGGACACATTTCAAGGTCAGATAACTACAAACACTAATCTGTTCTCAAAAAAAAAAAAAAAAACAACAGTCAGTTTGTCTTTTTGAATACATGGGAAGAAATGAAGGTACGAAACATTATAGATACAGCTGAGCTGTCTCCCTCTCTGCCCTTTTTTTCCTGCCTCCGTGTGTTTACAAAGAAAGTTTGCAAATGCTGCGTGCCTCCCAAGCAGTTCTCCGAGGCTGGCTATGATTGGTGACCGAGTACCTGGGAGCCATCAGCTCTCATCAGGAGAACACCTGCAGGTTAACCTGAGCCAAAGGCTATCTGTCCCCTGTTCCCTGGTGCCTACAATGAGTAAACTGAGAGGACCCTCTAAGCTAGGAGAGCCCACAAAGCTAGAAGACCTTGAGACCGAAACAGAGAAAGAATAGTCATGACAAAAAGGGAGGAAGTATAAGAAGGTACGATCAGAAAGTTTAAAAAGTCCATAATCTGGTGCTCTGTTTTTACTGCATCCTAAACAAGTACACTTCTTATAAGTAACACAGAAATGTGAAGACTCTTGCTAAAACTTTGTACATGTGAAATTTTAAATATAAAGATTGTTCTATTTTGGAAATTTTTAAGTGAATTTTTTTTTAGTCCGCTACAGTGCTGCAGACGAGGCAAATATTCTTGATACAGTAAGAGATACAGATGAGGGCTTCCCCTGGTGGTCCAGTGGGTAAGGACACCGCCTTGCAGTGCAAGGGGCGCCAGTTCGATCCCTGGCCTGGGAAGATCCCACGTGCCGCGGAGCGGCTGGACCCATGTGTCCAATTACGGAGCCGGAGCTCTGGAGCGCATGCGCCCAGAGCCAGCGCTCTGCGACAACAGAGGCCGCCGCGATGGGAGGCCCACAGGAGCCAAAGAACAAAGACGGATGAAAACAGAGAAATGAAAGACCAATAGAAGTGGCCCGCCTGCTCCCCTCCCTCCCCAACCCGATCCCTGCCCAAAATAAATAAATAAATAAATAAATCTTTAAAAAAAAAGAGATACAGATGAAAAATGTCACCTGCCCTATCAATACACATAGGATGTTTCAGCTATCAGTCGCTGCAGCTGCCCCTGGCTGTGCACCCTGACGGGATTCAGGACGGTTAAACACTGGATACTGTCTGTAGGTAGCTAAGAGCAAGTGCTGAAGATGTTAGTCACTCTATTGTGTCCAGTTCTTTGAACTCCTTGGACTGCAGTGCGCTCCTCTGTCCATGGAATTCTCCAGGCAAGAATACTGGAGTGGGTTGCCACTCCCTTCTCCAGGGATCTTCCCAGCCCAGGGCCCGGTCTCCTGCATTTCAGGCAGATTCTTTACCTGGGAGCCATCAGCTCTCATCAGGAGAACACCTGCAGGTTAACCTGAGCCAAAGGCTATCTGTCCCCTGTTCCCTGGTGCCTACAATGAGTAAACTGAGAGGACCCTCTAAGCTAGGAGAGCCCACAAAGCTAGAAGACCTTGAGACCGAAACAGAGAAAGAATAGTCATGACAAAAAGGGAGGAAGTATAAGAAGGTACGATCAGAAAGTTTAAAAAGTCCATAATCTGGTGCTCTGTTTTTACTGCATCCTAAACAAGTACACTTCTTATAAGTAACACAGAAATGTGAAGACTCTTGCTAAAACTTTGTACATGTGAAATTTTAAATATAAAGATTGTTCTATTTTGGAAATTTTTAAGTGAATTTTGTTTTAGTCCGCTTCAGTGCTGCAGACGAGGCAAATATTCTTGATACAGTAAGAGATACAGATGAGGGCTTCCCCTGGTGGTCCAGTGGGTAAGGACACCGCCTTGCAGTGCAAGGGGCGCCAGTTCGATCCCTGGCCTGGGAAGATCCCACGTGCCGCGGAGCGGCTGGACCCATGTGTCCAATTACGGAGCCGGAGCTCTGGAGCGCATGCGCCCAGAGCCAGCGCTCTGCGACAACAGAGGCCGCCGCGATGGGAGGCCCACAGGAGCCAAAGAACAAAGACGGATGAAAACAGAGAAATGAAAGACCAATAGAAGTGGCCCGCCTGCTCCCCTCCCTCCCCAACCCGATCCCTGCCCAAAATAAATAAATAAATAAATAAATCTTTAAAAAAAAAGAGATACAGATGAAAAATGTCACCTGCCCTATCAATACACATAGGATGTTTCAGCTATCAGTCGCTGCAGCTGCCCCTGGCTGTGCACCCTGACGGGATTCAGGACGGTTAAACACTGGATACTGTCTGTAGGTAGCTAAGAGCAAGTGCTGAAGATGTTAGTCACTCTATTGTGTCCAGTTCTTTGAACTCCTTGGACTGCAGTGCGCCCGGCTCCTCTGTCCATGGAATTCTCCAGGCAAGAGTACTGGAGTGGGTTGCCACTCCCTTCTCCAGGGGATCTTCCCAGCCCAGGGGCAGAACCCAGGTCTCCTGCATTTCAGGCAGATTCTTTACGATCTGAACTACAAGGGAAGGTGCATATCAAAGGAATGATTTCAATGAACTCAGCCTCTTGCATCTTCCCATACATAGAAAAAGCTTAACATTCACTAACTTGAAATGTCTAGTTTGTCTTTAATTAATAGTAATTTCCTGATGTTCTGACTACCTGGGCGTTTGGGGGCATTTGTGTTTTTTGATTGCAAAAGCTCATATATGCCCTGGCTCCTCGCTTATCTCTTCAGAGGAGTCCCTCAGAGCTGAGAGGCGGTTTTCCAGGCTAAGCCCTTAGCAAGTCTGCTAAAGAAAACATAATTCTCAGCTTTTAGATGGCTCTTTTTTATTAGTCAACAGAGGCTTCCAATAAAACTATGGAACATGACTTTGTAATTTTTTAATGTAAAAATATTAATCTTATCATTAATATTATATTGACTATCAGTTTGGGACTGCAACTGGTAGGCACCAAAATTTCAACAGAAGGATCACAAAAGGGTTTTCTCATCCTGGAAGGCCCCCAGGATTTTCCTTTTTTTCTTTCCCTGCCTTAGCTGTAATTACCACATCTTCACTTTCACCCTCTTTTAAACAAGGTCTGAAACTTCTTTCTCCAGATTAGGAAGCTGTGTGACAGTAACCCTCTGCTTTATCACAAGGACCAGATACTCAGCTCAACAAGTGTCTGAGAAGAAAGTTTATACCACTGGACCACTGTGTGTGCTTTGACCGGAGCCTATAAACTCCACACGCCTTCCATACATGTCCCTTCTGTTATTAGCAGTCAGACAGAAATGTAAACATTACATTTGTTAGGCTCTTCAGCCAGGACAAAGGAACATAGTGGGTTGAGAATTTCAACCTCTGCCTTCTCCGCTTTCATCACTCAGATGAATTATGAACCCAGCTTCATTTCCTTCAACTGGTCTAAGAGTCATCTGGGCTGTGAAAATATTACACCTAGAGAGCAAACCGTCAACAAATAGCCGTCACTTACAAAGGTTAACTCAAACAGCCATTCACTTTGTTGTTGTTGTCATTATAACACATTTTAAATTTCAATGTATTTTTAATGTTTACTTGGAGGATAACTGCTTTACAGTGCTGGGTTAGTTTCTGCTGTACAACAATGTGAGTCAGCTCTAAGGGTATATGCATGCGTGCATGCTCAGTCGCCGGTCACGGCCAACTCTTTGTGATCTCATGGACTATAGCCTGCTGTCCATGGGATTCTCCAGGCAAGAATATGGCGTGGGATGCATCTCCTGCATTGGCAGGAGGGTTTTGTACCACCAGCACCACCTGGGAAGCCCATGAGAGAGAGAGAGAGAGTGTGTGTGTGTGTCCCTCTTGAGCGTCCGTTTCACCCCCTTCTCGCCCTCTGGGTCATCACAGAGCATGGAGCTGAGCGCCCCGTCCAGCAGCTTCCCACTAGCTCTCTGTTTCACACATGGTAGTGTATTTACATGAATGCCACTCTCTCAGTGTGTCCCACCCTCTCCTTCCCTTGTCCCATTCACATTCAACCGTGTAAATGCCACCACTATTTCAAAAGCTAAAGAATGTGAAGTTATGTTATAATCGCTGTGGATTCATTTCTGAAAAACAAATCCATGCCCACTGCTTGTATGTAAATTTAAATGAAAAGAATAGCAGCAAATAAACGGTGAGTTCTAGTTAAGAGCTGCATGCTAAACATACACTTACACTGCGGACAAGTATAACGTACTCTGAAGTGCCTCGAAAAATAAAATGGATAATTAATGCAAACAGAATGAGCGTGGGGGAAATGCTTCTGGAGAAGAAAGTTTATACCACTGGACAGTCGAGAGCCTATAAACTCCACACGCCTTCCATACATGTCCCTTCTGTTATTAGCAGTCAGACAGAAATGTAAACATTACATTTGTTAGGCTCTTCAGCCAGGACAAAGGAACATAGTGGGTTGAGAATTTCAACCTCTGCCTTCTCCGCTTTCATCACTCAGATGAATTATGAACCCAGCTTCATTTCCTTCAACTGGTCTAAGAGTCATCTGGGCTGTGAAAATATTACACCTAGAGAGCAAACCGTCAACAAATAGCCGTCACTTACAAAGGTTAACTCAAACAGCCATTCACTTTGTTGTTGTTGTCATTATAACACATTTTAAATTTCAATGTATTTTTAATGTTTACTTGGAGGATAACTGCTTTACAGTGCTGGGTTAGTTTCTGCTGTACAACAATGTGAGTCAGCTCTAAGGGTATATGCATGCGTGCATGCTCAGTCGCTGCGGTCACGGCCAACTCTTTGTGATCTCATGGACTATAGCCTGCTGTCCATGGGATTCTCCAGGCAAGAATATGGCGTGGGATGCATCTCCTGCATTGGCAGGAGGGTTTTGTACCACCAGCACCACCTGGGAAGCCCATGAGAGAGAGAGAGAGAGAGAGTGTGTGTGTGTGTGTCCCTCTTGAGCGTCCGTTTCACCCCCTTCTCTCCCTCTGGGTCATCACAGAGCATGGAGCTGAGCGCCCCGTCCAGCAGCTTCCCACTAGCTCTCTGTTTCACACATGGTAGTGTATTTACATGAATGCCACTCTCTCAGTGTGTCCCACCCTCTCCTTCCCTTGTCCCATTCACATTCAACCGTGTAAATGCCACCACTATTTCAAAAGCTAAAGAATGTGAAGTTATGTTATAATCGCTGTGGATTCATTTCTGAAAAACAAATCCATGCCCACTGCTTGTATGTAAATTTAAATGAAAAGAATAGCAGCAAATAAACGGTGAGTTCTAGTTAAGAGCTGCATGCTAAACATACACTTACACTGCGGACAAGTATAACGTACTCTGAAGTGCCTCGAAAAATAAAATGGATAATTAATGCAAACAGAATGAACGCTTGGTGCGCGACAGAGCAAGCGAAAGTGTTCTGGAAGAACTAGGTGGCAGGTACGTGTAGGCCAAGCCGTTTCAGTGGAATCCAACACTTTGCAACCCCACAGACTATAGCCTGCTAGGCTCCTTGGTCCATGGGATTCTCTGAGATCCAATACTGGAGTAGTTTGCCATGCCCTCCTCTAGGAGATCTTCCTGACTCAGAGACTGATCCTGTATCTCTTATGTCTCCTGCACTGGCAGGTGGGCTCTTTCCAGCTAGTGCCACCTGGGAGCGCAGCCTGGGCAGCGCAGCCTGGGTATTCATGTAAAATTCCTTCCAACGATGCTGATGTTTGAAAATATTTCATAAGAAACACAGGAAAGGGGCTTCCCTGGTGGCCCAGTGGGTAAGGACACCGCCTTGCAGTGCAAAGGGCGCCGGTTCGATCCCTGGCCTGGGAAGATCCCACGCGCCGCGGAGCGGCTGGACCCATGTGTCCAATTACGGAGCCGGAGCTCTGGAGCGCATGTGCCCAGAGCCGGTGCTCTGCAACAACAGAGGCCACCGCGATGGGAGGCCCACACGGGCCAAAGAACAAAGATGGATGAAAATAGATAAATGCAAGACCAATAGAAGTGGCCCGCCTGCACCCCTCTCTTCCACCCCACCCCCTCAAAATAAATAAATAAATAAATCTTAAAAAAAAAAGAAACACAGGAAAAACATTTAATGTAAAAAACCATAACAAAAATAAACAAGCAAAACAAAATCTCCAACAATCCAGCACAAATTCACAGCCAGAGCTCTCCGTATTTCCATGTTGATGGCAGAAACACAGAAATAGCTCAAGAAACTTCACTTGTGGCTTCAACCTAGTCAACTCTGAATCATGAGAGTCACAGTCAGAAATTTCTGATGCCACTTAACAGCCACAGGAAAAAGACTTATATTTAAATATTGAATTTGACCCTAATATTCAGATTTTGAAAGAAAGTTCCTTCCCACAACAGAAGGACTTTATTAGCAGGCCCCCCCGTTTGACTTTAGAAAATAATAAAAAAGCTGTACATGCTAAACATACACTTACACTGCGGACAAGTATAACGACTCTGAAGTGCCTCGAAAAATAAAATGGATAATTAATGCAAACAGAATGAACGCTTGGTGCGCGACAGAGCAAGCGAAAGTGTTCTGGAAGAACTAGGTGGCAGGTACGTGAGGCCAAGCCGTTTCAGTGGAATCCAACACTTTGCAACCCCACAGACTATAGCCTGCTAGGCTCCTTGGTCCATGGGATTCTCTGAGATCCAATACTGGAGTAGTTTGCCATGCCCTCCTCTAGGAGATCTTCCTGACTCAGAGACTGATCCTGTATCTCTTATGTCTCCTGCACTGGCAGGTGGGCTCTTTCCAGCTAGTGCCACCTGGGAGCACAGCCTGGGCAGCGCAGCCTGGGTATTCATGTAAAATTCCTTCCAACGATGCTGATGTTTGAAAATATTTCATAAGAAACACAGGAAAGGGGCTTCCCTGGTGGCCCAGTGGGTAAGGACACCGCCTTGCAGTGCAAAGGGCGCCGGTTCGATCCCTGGCCTGGGAAGATCCCACGCGCCGCGGAGCGGCTGGACCCATGTGTCCAATTACGGAGCCGGAGCTCTGGAGCGCATGTGCCCAGAGCCGGTGCTCTGCAACAACAGAGGCCACCGCGATGGGAGGCCCACACGGGCCAAAGAACCAAGATGGATGAAAATAGATAAATGAAAGACCAATAGAAGTGGCCCGCCCGCTCCCCTCTCTCCCCACCCCACCCCCTCAAAATAAATAAATAAATAAATCTTAAAAAAAAAAGAAACACAGGAAAAACATTTAATGTAAAAAACCATAACAAAAATAAACAAGCAAAACAAAATCTCCAACAATCCAGCACAAATTCACAGCCAGAGCTCTCCGTATTTCCATGTTGATGGCAGAAACACAGAAATAGCTCAAGAAACTTCACTTGTGGCTTCAACCTAGTCAACTCTGAATCATGAGAGTCACAGTCAGAAATTTCTGATGCCACTTAACAGCCACAGGAAAAAGACTTATATTTAAATATTGAATTTGACCCTAATATTCAGATTTTGAAAGAAAGTTCCTTCCCACAACAGAAGGACTTTATTAGCAGGCTCCTTTCACACTTGCTCTGGTTTGACTTTACTCTGCAGAAGCAAAAGATGTTTTCTGACACAATGGCAGTGCTCCGACTTCATCTACCAAATTTACCATAATATTCTTATCATAACAAAATCATTTATTTTCTTGGCTAGAGATGACTATTAAAATATTTTCTCGTCTCTTCTTAAAAGGGTTTTTTTTTAAAATCTTTTGCCAAAAAGAAAAAGGAAAAAAAGTTATTCAGAAACTAGAATACACTTCTATAGGATTTTATTTACTTTCTTTTTCACATCTAGATATATCAGTTAGTAGGCCTCAGAGGCAGAGATTATTCAACCTGAATCTGGAGAAAAAAAGAATAGGAGAGACTATCACTGATGAAAATAGATCACAGTTAACTGTCTCTTCCCTTGTTTAGTTACTCAGTCATGTCTGACTCTTTTGCTACCCCATGGACTGGAGCCCACCAGGCTTCTCTGTTCATAGAATTTCCCAGGCAAGAATACTGGAGTAGATTGCCATTTCCTTCTCCAAGGGATCTTCCCAACCAGGTTCAAATCTGTGTCACCTGCTTATCCCTGCATTGACAAGCGAAATCTTTACCACCAGCCTAAACCCATCTACCAGCCTAAACCCATCTAAAAACAGATTTTAAAAAGTGAAACTATCACCACTCAAGTGGCAATACAGTGAGGAAGGAAGAAGAGAGACAGAAACAGGGAAAGAGAGAGAGAGAGAAGGAAGGAAGGAAAGACAGACAGAAGGAAGGAAAGAAAGACAACCCTAATTCTATTGTAGTCTCCCGGAAAATACACTTCTTGGAGAAATTTTTCCCTCAATAGCTTTCCCTCCATTTTTCTACACTCTCCGATTCCCAATTTTCTCTCGATATATAACAAAAATAAAAATAAACTGTCAAGTCCAAAATCCAACTCACCTTCACGTGCCCCTCTCAGCGTGGTTTCAGAGGAGCAGCTCGTGAACGACCTCGACCCCAGGGAGTCCAAGCTCTCAAATGAGTCTTCCCTCCTACAGTTGCCTGGAGAAGCCAGAAGCTCCCCGCGCTCAGGGCCCCAGATGTCACTGCAACCACTGTCCCTGCCGTTCCTCTTGAGGCAGCTGGACTCTTCAAGTGCCTAAATAAGAGTGTTCAGGAATAGTAAGGGAGCAAAACTTCCAAAAATGCCATCCATTATCACTCGTTTGTTTGCATAGCTCAAGCCTCACTACCGCTGATTAGATGAGGCAATGAGATTTCCCAGGAAGATGTCAGAAAAAAATCTGATAGAAATCAGAGAATAAATCTGCAAATGTTTTCCCGTGATATGATACTTAGCACTCACGTGACCACATGGAGGTATCCAATATTATTTAGCAAGGTAATAGAATTTATTTAATAATAAGGAGAAACATCCAAGTGCTAAAATTAATTCTTGGTTAGAGTTTTCTGGCGAAAATATAAATTCAAGGCAGAGATACCTGGAGAAAAAGAATAGGAGAGACTATCACTGATGAAAATAGATCACAGTTAACTGTCTCTTCCCTTGTTTAGTTACTCAGTCATGTCTGACTCTTTTGCTACCCCATGGACTGGAGCCCACCAGGCTTCTCTGTTCATAGAATTTCCCAGGCAAGAATACTGGAGTAGATTGCCATTTCCTTCTCCAAGGGATCTTCCCAACCAGGTTCAAATCTGTGTCACCTGCTTATCCCTGCATTGACAAGCGAAATCTTTACCACCAGCCTAAACCCATCTACCAGCCTAAACCCATCTAAAACAGATTTTAAAAAGTGAAACTATCACCACTCAAGTGGCAATACAGTGAGGAAGGAAGAAGAGAGACAGAAACAGGGAAAGAGAGAGAGAGAGAAGGAAGGAAGGAAAGACAGACAGAAGGAAGGAAAGAAAGACAACCCTAATTCTATTGTAGTCTCCCGGAAAATACACTTCTTGGAGAAATTTTTCCCTCAATAGCTTTCCCTCCATTTTTCTACACTCTCCGATTCCCAATTTTCTCTCGATATATAACAAAAATAAAAATAAACTGTCAAGTCCAAAATCCAACTCACCTTCACGTGCCCCTCTCAGCGTGGTTTCAGAGGAGCAGCTCGTGAACGACCTCGACCCCAGGGAGTCCAAGCTCTCAAATGAGTCTTCCCTCCTACAGTTGCCTGGAGAAGCCAGAAGCTCCCCGCGCTCAGGGCCCCAGATGTCACTGCAACCACTGTCCCTGCCGTTCCTCTTGAGGCAGCTGGACTCTTCAAGTGCCTAAATAAGAGTGTTCAGGAATAGTAAGGGAGCAAAACTTCCAAAAATGCCATCCATTATCACTCGTTTGTTTGCATAGCTCAAGCCTCACTACCGCTGATTAGATGAGGCAATGAGATTTCCCAGGAAGATGTCAGAAAAAAATCTGATAGAAATCAGAGAATAAATCTGCAAATGTTTTCCCGTGATATGATACTTAGCACTCACGTGACCACATGGAGGTATCCAATATTATTTAGCAAGGTAATAGAATTTATTTAATAATAAGGAGAAACATCCAAGTGCTAAAATTAATTCTTGGTTAGAGTTTTCTGGCGATAATATAAAAGGAGACAAAACGAAAAGCCAATCTTAATTTTGACACCCAAAAGGGGAAGAGTTATTTAACCTACTTCCTTATATTCAGCCTACCTCCAGGAAACATTAGGGGTCATTTCTATTAAACAAACCAAAGCAGCTATAACAATGTTCTTTAACAAAAAGAAAAGCTTTTAAAGAGAGGGAAAGAGTATCAGGTATGCATGTCACAAACTTGTTTATTTTCACTGATTACAAAACTAGATCTGAACCAAGGAACGCAGACTTGCTTGTCCATATATAAAACATTTTCCCTGTACCTAAACAGAATATTTATTTGGCTCCTATAACAGTTATACAGAGATATAGTAAATGTTATTAACCATAGGTTGTAAATCATATAGAACTTGCCAAAAGAAGCATTTTTAACTAACATATCTCTAGGGAAGTTAACAGCAAAATATAATCTGATGTTTTAAAATTAGCATTTACGTCGAATTTATAAAGCCTTTAGCATAGTTCTAATACATCGTAAACAATGAACAGTTAGTAATTCTATAATTTTTAATATAGTAGAGGTAATTTTATTACTATAGTAAAATCAGAAATGTTATTTTCAGGTAATGATACTAATACGGTGATAAGAATTCCTAAGTTCTTTAACAATCTAATGTCATATATGAACCTTCATTAAATCATTATTTAGATGAAAAGAATGAAGCAGAGTTGGGAAAAATTGGGATGCTTTGAATATAGGTTGGATATTAAATAATGAGGGATCTTCATGAATGTCTTTTGGTCTAAGAGACACATATACTGTATGGATATTCACTGTTAAGAACTGTATGCTGAGTATTCAGGGGTGAGTTACCTGGAATCCACAGGAAATGCGTGGATGTACCTTAAAGCCAATATGGGACATACCGCTGATTAGATGAGGTATTTCCCAGGAAGATGTCAGAAAAATCTGATAGAAATCAGAGAATAAATCTGCAAATGTTTTCCCGTGATATGATACTTAGCACTCACGTGACCACATGGAGGTATCCAATATTATTTAGCAAGGTAATAGAATTTATTTAATAATAAGGAGAAACATCCAAGTGCTAAAATTAATTCTTGGTTAGAGTTTTCTGGCGATAATATAAAAGGAGACAAAACGAAAAGCCAATCTTAATTTTGACACCCAAAAGGGGAAGAGTTATTTAACCTACTTCCTTATATTCAGCCTACCTCCAGGAAACATTAGGGGTCATTTCTATTAAACAAACCAAAGCAGCTATAACAATGTTCTTTAACAAAAAGAAAAGCTTTTAAAGAGAGGGAAAGAGTATCAGGTATGCATGTCACAAACTTGTTTATTTTCACTGATTACAAAACTAGATCTAAACCCAAAGGGAACGCAGACTTGCTTGTCCATATATAAAACATTTTCCCTGTACCTAAACAGAATATTTATTTGGCTCCTATAACAGTTATACAGAGATATAGTAAATGTTATTAACCATAGGTTGTAAATCATATAGAACTTGCCAAAAGAAGCATTTTTAACTAACATATCTCTAGGGAAGTTAACAGCAAAATATAATCTGATGTTTTAAAATTAGCATTTACGTCGAATTTATAAAGCCTTTAGCATAGTTCTAATACATCGTAAACAATGAACAGTTAGTAATTCTATAATTTTTAATATAGTAGAGGTAATTTTATTACTATAGTAAAATCAGAAATGTTATTTTCAGGTAATGATACTAATACGGTGATAAGAATTCCTAAGTTCTTTAACAATCTAATGTCATATATGAACCTTCATTAAATCATTATTTAGATGAAAAGAATGAAGCAGAGTTGGGAAAAAATTGGGATGCTTTGAATATAGGTTGGATATTAAATAATGAGGGATCTTCATGAATGTCTTTTGGTCTAAGAGACACATATACTGTATGGATATTCACTGTTAAGAACTGTATGCTGAGTATTCAGGGGTGAGTTACCTGGAATCCACAGGAAATGTTTAATTAAAAACACAGATGGATAAGTACCTAAATAAAGCCAATATGGGACATGTTTAATGACTAAATCTGATGGAACATAGGTAGGTATTTGTTATACTCTCTTCCAACTTTGATTTATGAATGTTTTCAACATGTGAAAAAGCTGAAGAAGGGAGGCTTACAATGAATAATTAGCAGCCATCTCAGACATACTTTTGGCTAAGACTGGATGTCAATTCGTGGTTGAACTGTTTAACAAGTATGTAAGCGCCAAGAAGGTCTAGTAGGTTTATGTGAGATTTCCTCTATTTTATCTGCCTCACACACCCTGGAATTAGAGTTGATTTCCTGTCATGAAAATGAAAGTGCCTACCTTGTACCCAATTTCCAAGCAGATGGGGGAGCTGGACCTACTGCTGATGCCACCAAAATACTTCTCAAAATGTATAAACATTTTAAAACTCTAAAGTAACTCTTTACATTCATGAGGTTTCTTAGACACCTATGTTTTGAAGGCTTCTAGAGTGCTGCCCACAAGTGATGACGTTGGACCTTGTAAGTGTCAAAGTTAATGATGATGTGACAGCATGGTTATAAAAGAACATGAGTCTCACCTTGTCTGCTTCCTCTCTCTACCTCCACCGAGGACTTTACTCTGACAAGTCACCTAAAGTGCGTCACCTACAATTTTATAGGATGACTCAGGGCTGACCAAGAGCTTACTGCAAGTATTCTTTTAAGAAAACATTTTATTTATTTCATTTTGGGGGCTGCCCAGGGTCTTTGTTGCTACACTCAGGCTTTCCCTAGTTGTGTGGAGTGGGGGCTACTCTCTAGTTGCCGTGTGCAGGTTTCTCATGGCAGTGGCTTTTCTTGTTGCAGAGCATGGGTTTTAGGGAGCACGGGCTCAGTAACTGGCACACGGGCTTTGCTGCCTCATGGCATGTGGAGTCTTCCCAGACCAGGGATCCAACCTGCGCCGCCTGCATTGGCAGTTGGATTCTTAACCACTGGACCACCAGGGAAGTCTCTGAAAGTATTAGTTTAATTCATATTGTGGATTGGCCATTAAGCATAATCTAGCTAAGGGAGAAAAGTTTTATGAACACCATGATTCTGATTCTAACAGAACAGATCCAAAATATACAGTGACATTCTCTTACGGCTCTCCACCCACTATAACAATGGAATGGAATCACAGCTATAGTTTTATGTAGAAAAATTTTGTGTATCTACACTAGTTTTGACACTGGTGATAGGAAACAAACTCAAGTGAAGCATTGCCAGCAAAAACACTCTACAAGGATTATTGAACCTGAGTCAGACTGCCATAAAAAGAACCAAAGACTGTAAAGAGGACACGAACGCAAGGGCCAAAGTCCCACGTTATTTTTAACTGGATGTTTTCTTAGCTGAAATAACTGTAAGACAGACTCTGCTCAAGCTCGAGGCCCCGCCACGTTCATCCTTCTGAGCCCTGCCCTCCTCCACTGCCCTGATCTACGTGTTCATCTATCTGCATCAAACAAGTGCGCTGGAAGATGGGTTACCTGCCCTATGTGAGTGCCTTCTCAACACCAAATACAAAGTTCAAGCATAGTATCATCTCAACTATTATCTGAATTCACTGCTTTAAGGAATTTAAATACAATACAATCAACTTATGATTCAAAATTAAAATTCCAAAGGAGTACTCTAACCTTTAAGACTGTAATTTCATCTCTCTGTAACACATATGGTTGGGCTCAAGCAAAACTACCTAAAGATGAGAGTAGTTATAAGGCAGAGTGACCATTTTCATCCTGGCCTAAAACATCCATTTTCCAATCATAGTCACTAGCACTTATTACATCCTTACAATGTGCCAGAGACTAATGCTAAATGCCTGATGGGAATAGAATCATTTACTCATTGTAAAAACCCATCAAGCAACTATGATTACTTAAATGGTGATATATTATTTTGATGACATATTTTCTTCTGAATACTGCAGATTCTCCTCTATAATACCCCCACCGTGAAGTCAGTTTTCCCATTTGATCTTTTGAATGAAGATTTGGCTAACTCTGGTCAGCCTTGGCACTTGACTCTCCTCAGTCTTTAGACACTCAAAATCTGCAAAACTGATTTCAAAATATGAAGGACCAGACATGTGTTTCACACCAAAGATTCTAACTTAAAATTTTTACCACATTTCACATTACAGCATTTAACTACTCTTTAGGAAATAGATGTAATATGGTAGAATTGTGACGATATTAGAATAAGGATATTAGAGATATAATGACCCATGGCAAGACAATAAGATAAAGAAAATGAGCTAACTTACACACATTTTAATAGCCTGAAGCAGCTCTCTATTACAGGTTGAGTTCATAATGAATACAAACTTAGGTTATATAAAGTGTCTAAGAAAGAAAGTTAATGAGTACCTCATTGAGCTACCTAAAATTAAGAAATAAATATCTATACCTATATCATATACCTTAAAAACTGCTCTGAAATACTCACCCCTTGTTGGCGGCTTATCAACCCAGCAAATGAATGTTAATCTTCTCCACCCATCCTAGTCAAAGCCACCATATTTTTACAGAGGTGGGAGAAGGTGGCATGGGGCACGTGGAAAGAAAAGAGGAAGGGGAAAATAAGAACTATTAGTTAGAGTAAATGTCTCATATGGGTAGAGTTTCCTTACCTTAGTCAGAGCTTGTCCTAAAAGATTCTCAAATGCTTTCAAATTAAGATAGGGACCATTATAGTAGGGGTTACTCTGTGCCTTTCTTCCCAGCCAGTACAAAGTTATCAAAACCTTTAAAAAAAAAAAAATGCCATGAAATAACAGATGAGTCTATGTAGTAACTAACATAAAGCTCAAATGCAGGTAAGCACTCTAGATAAAAGACTATGTCTATCTATGGTTGAAAAGTTGGTTTTCCTTTAAATTACATGAAGGAGAAGGGTCATCAAAAATGTTACTCTTCTCTGAGCACACTCTCACACCAAAAGCTTACTTAGACCACCAACAGGTATCGGCACATTCTACCAGTAAACATGAAGAAGGGAAAAATGCACAGGAAGAGAATATCAATTAAACTTCTCAAGCAATATTTTTCCAACAACTTTACAGACTGAATACTTAAAATCAATAATTATCAGTTTCCCTAATAAGCATATTGAGCTTTTATGTTTTCTTAATAAAGCTATCACATTTTTAGAAACTCTTCCAATATGCAGAACATTACAGATATGTTTATACTGGGCAATCCCAGAATTCTTAAACATTTGGTGTTTTTCCCTTAAAGTCCGATTCTGGTGGTTTCTGACTTATTCTCCTAAAACCCTGTAGCCTCTTTATCTGCCTTTGCATGTGAGTATGCTAAGTTGCTTCAGTCCCGTCCAACTCTTTGCAACCCTATGGACTGTAGTCCACCAGGCTCTGCTGTCCATGGGATTCTCCAGGCAAGAACACTGGAGTGGGATCTTCCCAACCCAGGGATCCAACCCATGTTTCTTATGTCTGCTGCATAGGCAGGTTCTTTACCACTATCACCACCTGGGAAGCCCTTATCTGCCTTCACCACATTACTAACATGTAAGGACCCACTTTCCAGGTTTAACCCACCTTTTTATACTATGAGGTCAGAAAATACACATTTCAACCATACTTAAGCATATTTAGTATTTGTTTCTAGCAATAATTCCATTATAAAAAGGATAGAGAATATATCAGATATTTTTTAATTCCCACTACCTTATTACAGAACATGCAGGGAACTATTTATAATGTCCCATTAAAGATAACTTACATTTTACTTAAGTTTAACTAAAAGGGACCATTATAGTAGGGGTTACTCTGTGCCTTTCTTCCCAGCCAGTACAAAGTTATCAAAACCTTTAAAAAAAAAAAAATGCCATGAAATAACAGATGAGTCTATGTAGTAACTAACATAAAGCTCAAATGCAGGTAAGCACTCTAGATAAAAGACTATGTCTATCTATGGTTGAAAAGTTGGTTTTCCTTTAAATTACATGAAGGAGAAGGGTCATCAAAAATGTTACTCTTCTCTGAGCACACTCTCACACCAAAAGCTTACTTAGACCACCAACAGGTATCGGCACATTCTACCAGTAAACATGAAGAAGGGAAAAATGCACAGGAAGAGAATATCAATTAAACTTCTCAAGCAATATTTTTCCAACAACTTTACAGACTGAATACTTAAAATCAATAATTATCAGTTTCCCTAATAAGCATATTGAGCTTTTATGTTTTCTTAATAAAGCTATCACATTTTTAGAAACTCTTCCAATATGCAGAACATTACAGATATGTTTATACTGGGCAATCCCAGAATTCTTAAACATTTGGTGTTTTTCCCTTAAAGTCCGATTCTGGTGGTTTCTGACTTATTCTCCTAAAACCCTGTAGCCTCTTTATCTGCCTTTGCATGTGAGTATGCTAAGTTGCTTCAGTCCCGTCCAACTCTTTGCAACCCTATGGACTGTAGTCCACCAGGCTCTGCTGTCCATGGGATTCTCCAGGCAAGAACACTGGAGTGGGATCTTCCCAACCCAGGGATCCAACCCATGTTTCTTATGTCTGCTGCATAGGCAGGTTCTTTACCACTATCACCACCTGGGAAGCCCTTATCTGCCTTCACCACATTACTAACATGTAAGGACCCACTTTCCAGGTTTAACCCACCTTTTTATACTATGAGGTCAGAAAATACACATTTCAACCATACTTAAGCATATTTAGTATTTGTTTCTAGCAATAATTCCATTATAAAAAGGATAGAGAATATATCAGATATTTTTTAATTCCCACTACCTTATTACAGAACATGCAGGGAACTATTTATAATGTCCCATTAAAGATAACTTACATTTTTCACTCTCCTATCAGTCTCTTCTTGCCTGTAAAGAAAAAAAGAAAATAGTCATTAAGTAATATCTATGAACCTTAAATTGTTAATTATTAACTAGAAAAAACTCATTTGTATTCTAAAGTTCTATGAATATTAATACCACCTAGAAGTTCAGAAACCTTAGACAGCGTATTATCCATCAGAGGGATTTCCATACTCATTGATTTCATGAAATATAATGGTCAGATTTCTAAAAAAGGCAAGATTATCTTTTTTTCATTATTTCATTCATTATAACCTGATTTATAAAATGTGTTATTTGCATTTTTTTAAATTTTCATTTTAAACAATGTTTAAACTCAATCAAAAGTTGGGGGAGGGAGCAAGAGCAACATATGGTCATGGCAGAAAAAAATCAGGAAATGGGGTTTCCCTGGTGGTCCAGTGGGCAAAGAGTCTGCCTTGCAGGGCAAGGGGCACCAGTTCAATCCCTGGCCCGGGAAGATCCCACATGCCGAGGAGTGGCTGGACCAGTGTGTCCAATTATGAGCCAGCGCTCTGGAGCGCATGTGCCCAGAGCCAGTGCTTTGCAATGAGAGAGGTCACTGCAATCGTATGCCCAGACAGGCAGAAGAATAAAGATGGATGAAAATAAATACATAAAAAACCAATAAAACATGTAACTAATCTGGGATTGTACATATCTGTAAACAACAAAACTCTGTAAAAATAAAAAGTAAAAGAAAAAAAAAAAACAACGAAAGAGGCTGAAAATTCTTTTTTTAAAAAAAGTAATAGCTTAAAAAAATCAGGAAATGGAAAAAAATGTAAATTAGGAAAAACTAATTTTGCATTAAATTTTCTTTTCTATTGTGCATGGGGGGTTTTCACTAAAGTTCCCCAGAGAAAACTGCTCAAAGACCAAGCCACTGCAAACATTGAAAAGTGCAGTTTAAAAAATGCCATGAAGCTCTGCCTAAAGAGATTTCACTCTATTACAAGCATCATGAATTTCCCTCCACCTGTAAAAGGGCATGATATTTGTGGGAAAAGTTAAAGGGGCAGATGTCGCAGTAGAGTTGAAGACAGAAAAAGAAAAACATGAGTTAATTAACAAAGGGACGGGTTTCCCTAAACTATGAGTGCTTTCCAGAGACTTAAACAGGATCACTGCTAATTCAGAGAGATGCAGAAGCCTGAGCTAGATGACCTCCAACATAGAGGTCCAGTCTAAGAGTCAAAGTAGTAGACTTATATGAAAAAAAAAAAAAATATATATATATATGTATATATATATATGCACATGATCTTCTCCAGTGGCTCAGCATTAAAGAATCCGCCTGCAATGCAGGAGACACAGAGACATAGGTTCAATCCCTGAGTTGGGAAGATCCCCAGGAGTAGGAAATGACAACCGGCTCCAGTATTCTTGCCTGCAGAATCCCATACACAGAGTCTGGTGGCAACAGTCCAGAGGGTCTCAAAGAGTCGGACATGACTGAGGGACTGAGCCCACACACACACACACACACACACACACACACACACACACAGCATGTGTAAGATATAGAAAACTCACACATATGAACATATATACACGGAGAGACAACGAAAAGGACAAGAGAGTGAGCTCATAAATCAAGACAAATATTGAACTTAGCTTTCAAAGAATCCATAAAGACAGCTACAACCATTCCTTCCCACACAGAAAATATGAACTGAAGTGATCCTAAGAACAACATGCACCTCCCAACTACCACCAAAACAGTGTGACAAAAATAAAATCCATGAGCTCTTACCATATTGTGGAAATATAAATTGGTACAACAACTTGAATACGTTTGTTAGCATCTATTCAAGCCAAATACATATGTATATTCTATGATTTAGTAATGCCAGTCCTCAGTATATACCCAACAGAAATCCTTACAGATATTGCCCCCAAATCACATATGAGAACCTTTATAGAAACACCATTCATACTAAACTGGAGCTACGCCTATGTCTTTAAGAGTAAAATTGATCAGTGATGGAATATGGGCACCATGAAATATTCCACAGCAATGAGAACAAACAGCCTCCAGTTATACGGTTCAGTCTCACAAACACTGGGAAGCTAATGAAGCCAGGCAGAGTGCAGGCTGTGCTATCCATTCATGTCAAGTACGAAAACAGGCAAAACATAGATACAATGCTAGGAGTCAGGATACTGTTCATTCTGGTAGGGAACGACAGAAGTCGCTGGCAAGAGGTGATGGGCTTCTGGCTGCTAATTAGCTCTTATAGTTTGACCTTTTTGATCTAATTCTTGTATTTTGAATGCATGCGCTACCTATGTGCACTCCATTTCTGAAGGCTGAATTGTACAAAGTACAGATACAGAAAAAGGTCCATACTTCAAAAAAGCAAATAAATTTCACAGCCCAAGTACTTAAATCAGGGCTTATCTCTTGAGTAAAAAGAAAACTCTCATGTAAAAAAATATCAATGTTTTCAAAGTAGGGGAAAGAAATCATGAGAAACTGATAATCAAAAATAACAAAGATAGGGCTTCCCTGGTGGTCGAGTGGATAAGGACACTGCCTTGCAGTGCAAGGGATGCCAGTTCGATCCCTGGCCTGGAAAGATTCCACGTGCCACAGAGTGGCTGAACCAATGTGTCCAACTACCGAGCCAGAGCTCTGAGACGTGCGCCCAGAGCCAGTGCTCTGCAGAGACAGACGCAACAGCGATGGGAGGCCCACACGGGCCAAAGAACAAAGATGGACGAAATAAATAAATGAAAGATCAATAGAAGTGCCAAAAACAAAAACAAAAATAGTGTTACAAAACAAGCAATCCTGGTATAATCCTTAAAAAAAAAATGACAGGGCTTCCCTGGTGGTCGAGTGGATAAGGACACTGCCTTGCAGTGCAAGGGGCTCCGATTCCATTACTGGCCTGGGAAGATCCCATGTGCTGTGGAGCGGCTGGACCCATGTGTCCAATTATCGAGCTGGAGCTCTGAAGCGCGTGAGCCCAGAGCCGGTGCTCTGCGACAACAGAGGCCACTGCGATGGGAGGCCCACGCGGGCCAAAGAACAAAGATGGATGAAAATAGACAAATGAAAGACCAATAGAAGTGGCCCACCCATCCCCTTCCCTCCCCAACTGCCCCCACCCAAAAAAAAAAACAAAGATAAAATACATAGCTTCCTTTTATATTAAAGGCCAACATACACACCTTAGACATTAACCAAAGCACAAAGAACCATCAATACTCAACATAAAAGGTGGACTAGGCTAAAAACCACACTATTAACATTAAATGCGAAGCATCCCACTTTTCTCGTAAGCACCCTGAGGGCAGAAGGAGTAACAGAGCTCTCTTGAACCCCTGACCACCTTTCCAAAGCCTTGCTCTAGAGCTTTCTAATCCAGCACATTCATTGACGTTTTATGACGATAAAGCAATACTTGTAAACATCAGGCATGGCCTATTTTGGAATAAACACTCACAATAAACCGTGACCTTGGCCCTACAACCTTTCCCTCATTTCACATTCCTTTCTGACCATGAGCATTTATAACACGCTCTTGAACACAGCGACACACAGGCCAGCCAAACTGCTGTTCTATCACTGAAATGTAATGCCAGGAATTTAAGTAGTCAATGATTTGCTGGAGTCAATAGAGGCCAGCTTCTGACACACAACAAACACCCCACGGCATGGAAGTTGGTAACCAGGCGGCGCCTTGGCCTGCTGTGACCACAGGGCACAACCCCAAGGCCTTTCAAATATAACAAGCGTGAGGATGGAGGAGAAGCTTGTGGTATCAGCCTCTCCATGCACCATCCAATCCAGCCCATCAGAACTAAAACTATGACAGTCTGATCCACAAATCCCTTATAACAGGTATTTCAAGAGTTGACACGGTATAATGTGGATGCACCCTAGAGTCTGTTATACAGAGTGAAGTAAGTCAGAAAGAGAAAAACAAATGCAGCATATTAACAAATAGATGCGGACTCTAGAAGAGTAGGATAGATGAATCTATGTGCAGGGCAGGAATAGAGACAAAGACATACAGCATGGGCACACGGACCCAGGGTGGGAAGGGAGGGCAGGACAAATTGGGAGATTGGGACTCACATCTATACACGACCCTGTGTGAAATCAGTAGCTAGTGGGACCTGTTGTAGAGCATAGGGCACTCAGCCCAGTGCTCTGGGATGACCTATTGGGGAGGATGGGGCGGGGGCAGGAGGAAGGGCCAAGATTTGGGATAGATGCATATGTAGAGCTGATTCACTTCACTGTACAGGGGAAACTAACACAAGAATGTCAAGGAATTATCCTCCAATATAAAAAGAGCACGGGGCTTCCCTGGTAGCTCAGTGATGAAGAGTTCGCCTGCCAATGCAGGAGACACAGGTTTGTTCCCAGATCCGGGAAGATCCCACACATTGCGGAGCAACTAGGCCCGCAAGCCGCAAGTATTGAGCCTGTGCTCTACAGCCTTGAAGCCGCAACTATGGAGTCCATGTGCTGCAACTACTGAAGCCCGTGGGCCCTAGAGCCTGAGTTCCAGAACAAGAGAAGTCACTGCAACAAGAAGCCTGCTCACCTCAACTAGAGAGTAGTCCCCACTCCCTGCAACTAGAGAAGAGCCGGTGGCAGCAGTGAAAACCCAGAATAGACAAAAATTAATTAATTAATTAATTAATTTTTTAAAAAGGCGGGGCTTCTCTGGTGGTCCAGTGGGTAAGGACACCGCCTTGCAGTGCAAGGGGTGCCAGTTCGATCCCTGGCCTGGGAAGATCCCACGTGCCGCGGAGCAGCTGGACCGATGTGTCCAACTACCAGCCAGCGCTCTGGAGCGCATGCACCCAGAGCGGGTGCTCTGCAGCAAGAGAGGTCACTGCGATGGGAGGCCCACGCAGGCCAAAAGAACAAAGATGGAAACGAAAGACCAATAGAAGTGGCCCAAAAATAAATAAATAAATTAATTAATTAATTAATAAAATAAAATAAAATACGGTAGTGATCTTTAAAATAAAAAAGAGAGAGAGAGAGCATGGCCTTTGGATCAATGTAGGTCCCACAAGCTATGTTCACCTTGGTGATTTAACTCTCGAAGTTTCCGTTTCCTTCTAGAGAAACTGGAGGTGATGGCCCTTATCTCAAGACACCATCCCAACAGTACCTAAGGACTCAGCAGAGTCTGTAGCCTCGTGGTAAATGCTCATCAAGCAACGGTGATCACCAGACCATAAGCTACGTGAGGGCAAGGCCCTTCTTATTTGCTGAGATGCCCACAAAGGCTTCCTAGTGAAGCCGTGCTAGACCGCAACATTTAAGTTGTAACCAGCCTGCCTGACACCCCCCATCTCTCATCCCTGCTTTATTTTTGCATTTATAACCATCAACTGCATGCATTCATGTTATCAGTCTCTTTGTTATCCAACAGGAATTTTGATGATTTTATTTACCAGCATACCCCAAGTGTCTTAAGACAGGGTCCCCCCTAAAAAGAACATTAGAATACTTTATAAAAACACCTAGCACAGTGCATGGCACACAGAGCTCACCAGTACTAATCTGAACACATTTATGCAGCTTACAGAAATGTCAGAATGAGAAAGACTGAATGATAAAAGCTCAGGAAATTCCTATGTGATGTTAAAGAACAGTTAAATCGCAATAGCTGATTTAGCAACATCCAATTTTGACTCCAATTGCCCTGGTGGTCATACTTGGGTTTCTTTCTAAAGCTATTTTCTTTAAAATTACAATAAAAGGAATTCTTTACAATCATAGATCAATAACCCCCCAAAAAGGCACAGATTCACAAAGAGCAGCTGCAAAGTGCTGAACGTGAAGATTAAGCACCAGTGTCTGTGATGAAAAAGCTTCCCAGCAGAGCTCTGAAAGACAAAGGCCAAAGAATCTAAACTTTTCTAGACATCCAAATTTACCATAGAAAGGGAGAGATGGAATATTAAGAGCTTATAAAAATTACTATGCTGAATATGTTACTAGCCTTCTCTGTGTATTATGCACTAATTTAATTTATTGTGTTTAATACTCAAGAAACAGCAAGTAGGACATAGATATCATCTTCCATTCCGCTAACGGAAAAGCTTTTGTGATTTTTTTCACTACCTGACAAAGAACCAGAGGAGAGGTGCTCATCACAGAGCTCTGAACTTTCTGCCAGAGGCCAGGAAGAAAAGAGCCACAAAGGCTCAAGTAAGACCATCAGTGATCAAGATCCATCTGTAACTACCTTATCCTAAGAATTTTGAGGTATACTTAGAACCAGGAAAACTCTTAGGTCTGATCTTTTCTTTAGTCAAAGCTATTTTAAAATGCTAGTACAAATCATCAATCAACAAGTACTGTATCTATGACTTTCCTTGGTGGCTCAGTGGTCAAGAGTCCACCTGCCAATGCAGGAAACATGGGTTCGATCCCTGGTCCAGGAAGATCCAACATGCTGCAGAGCAACTAAGTCCGGGTACCACAACTACTAAGCCAGTGTTCTAGAGCCCAGAAGCCACAACTACTGAGCCCACGTGCTGAAACAATTGAATCCTGCATGCCCTAGACCCCATGCACTGCAGCAAGAGAAACCACTGCAGTGAGAAGCCCACTCACCACAACTAGGGAGTAATCCCTGCTCGCCATAACTAGAGAAAAATCCATGCATAGTAACCAAGACCCAACATAGTCAAAAATAAATCAATTACAAAAAAATAAAAGTTTCGTATCTAAGGAAAGGACCAAGGAAATAAAATTCATGTGGATGTTCTGACCCTCATCAGGAGACCCCCAAGTCACGTAGCTTGGCTAGGAGGGTAGGCTCTGGGGTCAGACCTCCTGGGGGTTATTTCTGGCTCCACTCTTCAGAGCTTTGAGAATGTGGTGAAGGGTTTTAATGCTGTGTCTCCATAGCCTCACCTGGAAACCAGATACCCATCTCACTGGGCTTAAGAGCGACATCTGAAAAGCATTTAAGCCAGCAGATCAAAGAAGGGAGACACTTCCAGGCCCTCTTCCAATCATCTATCCATCTCAACCTCACAGCATGGTGGAGGGAAGTGGCTAGAGGGCAGGCCAGTGCCCCACACAATTTCCCCCTGGAAGAGACATTTCTGGGAGCACAATTCAAGACATGCTTTCACATTCCACTTTGCTTTCCCTCTTTCTCTGAAAGGCTTTGAATGAGAAAGTATTTCAAGTATAAGCTCAAAGAGCAAGGCAAACTAGCGTGTTATGAGTGCTGTTGGTCAAACATCCAAGCTGGCTCCCAGCCAGCCCTCCTCACCCGCCCTCTACCTACCAGGGACTGCCTAGGCCAACACCCTTCCATTTTCCAAAAGGTCAAAAATCTAAGGGAAAAAAATGCATGCATGTGGCCAAAATCTATCTCCCTCATATCTGATACCAAAGTTTGGGAACACAGTGTGAAAGGATGAGAGTCTCATTTTATTATCATTTGGTAGAGCCAGCTGCACTCTAGGGCTTCATTTAAAAATATTTCCAATATGTTCTGTTTATTCAAAGAGCCAACCCCAGGCCCACATGCATGCACCCACCTCAGCCTCT
Organism: Tragulus kanchil; assembly: GCA_022376925.1. Classification (NCBI taxonomy): domain Eukaryota; kingdom Metazoa; phylum Chordata; class Mammalia; order Artiodactyla; family Tragulidae; genus Tragulus; species Tragulus kanchil. The sequence goes on from JAIOJX010000003.1 coordinate 38,501,819, forward strand.
CCAAGGATTTCTCCCGCTAGACTGCAAAGAGCAGGAACCATACCTGACTCACAGTTGTACCCCTGGAGTCAACCACAGGCTCGGCTAAGAGCTGCCCAGCATTCTAATGTTCACATGGAAGTCACCCAGAGCCACCACTCCCAGAGCCAGTCCAGCAGATCAACAACAAACAGTTGGAGGAAATGTTCTCCCCAATAAGCTAAAGCTTCACAGAGCTTACAACAAATCCCACGTCTCTTTTTATGTTTTTCCTTTGCTTCTTGATACACCTTCCCTTCATGGTGCTAACCTCCTCACTGGTTCAACGACAAGCCTCAGTCTTCTTATGCTGCCCCCCATCTCAAAACCTCCCAAGCACTGAATTCTCCACGCTCCCAAACCATCCCTCCTCCCCACATCCCAGCCCCTACCCTGGCCAAGTCGACCTCAGTGAACATCAAACACAGCTGTCTTGCAGAAACATCACACACGGAAGCATGTGACTGAAATCTCACACTGGAATTTCTGATGGAGTGGGAAGATCTTTGTTCCTGGTACGACAGGAGAAGATGTCCCTACATCCTAACATGAGTGATGATTAGTGGGTACCACCTGCCACTACTTCCAGCACCTCGGACCATAGGGAACTCAATTAAGAGACTTCCGTATCATCTCCTACCCCACTCAGGCTCCTCCCTGTCAGCACACTCACCCTTCTTTCTCTCCACCTAGACCCGTCCTGAAAGCTCAAAGAGCAAGGCAAACTAGCGTGTTATGAGTGCTGTTGGTCAAACATCCAAGCTGGCTCCCAGCCAGCCCTCCTCACCCGCCCTCTACCTACCAGGGACTGCCTAGGCCAACACCCTTCCATTTTCCAAAAGGTCAAAAATCTAAGGGAAAAAAATGCATGCATGTGGCCAAAATCTATCTCCCTCATATCTGATACCAAAGTTTGGGAACACAGTGTGAAAGGATGAGAGTCTCATTTTATTATCATTTGGTAGAGCCAGCTGCACTCTAGGGCTTCATTTAAAAATATTTCCAATATGTTCTGTTTATTCAAAGAGCCAACCCCAGGCCCACATGCATGCACCCACCTCAGCCTCTCCAAGGATTTCTCCCGCTAGACTGCAAAGAGCAGGAACCATACCTGACTCACAGTTGTACCCCTGGAGTCAACCACAGGCTCGGCTAAGAGCTGCCCAGCATTCTAATGTTCACATGGAAGTCACCCAGAGCCACCACTCCCAGAGCCAGTCCAGCAGATCAACAACAAACAGTTGGAGGAAATGTTCTCCCCAATAAGCTAAAGCTTCACAGAGCTTACAACAAATCCCACGTCTCTTTTTATGTTTTTCCTTTGCTTCTTGATACACCTTCCCTTCATGGTGCTAACCTCCTCACTGGTTCAACGACAAGCCTCAGTCTTCTTATGCTGCCCCCCATCTCAAAACCTCCCAAGCACTGAATTCTCCACGCTCCCAAACCATCCCTCCTCCCCACATCCCAGCCCCTACCCTGGCCAAGTCGACCTCAGTGAACATCAAACACAGCTGTCTTGCAGAAACATCACACACGGAAGCATGTGACTGAAATCTCACACTGGAATTTCTGATGGAGTGGGAAGATCTTTGTTCCTGGTACGACAGGAGAAGATGTCCCTACATCCTAACATGAGTGATGATTAGTGGGGTACCACCTGCCACTACTTCCAGCACCTCGGACCACAGGGAACTCAATTAAGAGACTTCCGTATCATCTCCTACCCCACTCAGGCTCCTCCCTGTCACGCACACTCACCCTTCTTTCTCTCCCTAATCCTAGAGTCTGGCTCATCCCCTTTTCTGGGCCTCCGATAAGCTTCTACCTTTGTTCCTCCCAACAACTGCAACTCACTGGGTGATTATGTCCCCAGGCATCCCCTTCCTGAGGCTACTTCCCAGAGTAAGGCGTGGTCCCAACCCTCCACATCAGTGCTAGGGTTGCCCTGCCCTGCCTCGCCCTGCATGGCACCAGCTGACCTGGACAGGCTGCTGGGCAAACGGGGTGGACGTTAGAGAAGCTGGGCTCCCACGATCCCTGGTCCTCCTCCAAGCCACCAAGTCATCTGTACCCTCCAGTTGTTGCTTAGGAAGTCTGGCCACCTGTTCACTTTTTTAAAAAAATGCCAAGAAATGAGGCCCTGAATCATGATTTCATAAGCAGTCACCAGTAGAACAAGTGTGGGGGGTGTATCTGCTTTCCATCTGTCAGATCAGAGGGTGGAGAGGGAGCAGGCCTGTGAGCCGCTATGGGAGCCGGTGGAGACCATGCACAGCGGACGCCCTTCTCCTACCAGCGGCGGCATCATTTTCTGAAAGAAACAAGACAGGCTGCCTCCAAACAGGAGGAAAGGAGGAATTCTTAGGGCTGCTCGGGAGACTGAGTGAAATTTGAAGAAGCAGAGTGAGAAAACACAACTGCTTCTGAGGGAAGGGTCTATTTCTGTTCCAAACGCAGGAATCAAAGAAGGATTTCAGGACTCTATCAGGTTATGGTGCCTTTTTCGATTAACATAGATTTTGATGCATGGAAGCTCATCCATTGTACCACAGAGAACAAATCTTTCTCTAGCGCCTGGCAACTACAAGAAGGAAGAGGTGTGCGGTTAAAAGTTCAAGATGAATTCTTAGACGACTGCCCTTATTCCTTCTTCTCAGAAAATAAGCAACGTTTTAAGAAATGAAGTTGAAATGCTTCTTTTCCTCCCACCTTCATCCCTAAAAATGAAACTCTGTTCCTTTTGACAATCTGCCAGTAATGTGAGATGCATGTGACTCATAGCTTTTAATCTGCCATGGCTACAAAAATGCAGCTCTACCTGACTATGGCAACTGTAAAAATAGCAGTTGAGAAAATAACACTAAATCTGGAGATAATTAGTGAGCACAAATAGATAAACTTGATGATTTGTGTACTTACCTATGTGAGAGAAAACCCTTGGAAATTCAACAGTTTTTGTCCTAGCAACATAAGGCTTATTCCAAACATGACAAATCAGTAAGTATCCTCTTGTTAAAAATAATCTGTTATTAAATTTCTCACACCTCCCACATGCTACTAAGAATAGCTAAATTTCACTTAAAGAGAAAGGGAAAAAATAAAAAAACATGCATTTGAAGCCCTTGGCACGCAATTCCCCTTAAATAATGAAACTGAACAGTGCTGTTACAGGAGCCAAAAGAGGGGTTTTGTTTCTTTGTCAACCACAGCCTCTTTGCAAACCATCTTTTCTACTGTTTGGAATGTGTTTGTTATTAGATAAAATTGATTTTACAAGTAAGACTCACACATGCATACCCCCTGCGAGATGTACCCCAGAAGCAGACAATTTCTGAATGCAGAATTTAGTTTTCACGATGTATGTGCTTTGTACTAAATGGAGTTATGACCTTCAATTATATCAAAGCATTGTATCAAATGCATTCTATTATATCAAATATATATATATCAATACTGATACTTGTCATTATATCAGAGACTAGCGTTAGGTGTCCATCACAGACCTACCCATTATTTGATTCTTGCAAGTCACAATGCCAGGTAGCAGCAATGGGAACAGAGGGTTTGGTTTTAGACACATAACAGACAAAACAGAAATGAGAAACAGCTGGTAATTAGACACATGAGGAGGATGTTCAAGGTAGAAATCTAAGCTGGAGACTAATATAATCTGGGGAGTTGTCAGCATAAAGTATAAAGTTATGACACTACAGTGAGACAAGTTTAGCTAGACAAGAGGTCTAGGATTGATTGAAGGCGGGGAAACCCAATGCGTCAAGGCTAAAAAGCAGAGGAGACGTAAAAACCGGGGAATAGTTTAAAAAAACTTTTTTTGAAACTCTGTTCCTTTTGACAATCTGCCAGTAATGTGAGATGCATGTGACTCATAGCTTTTAATCTGCCATGGCTACAAAAATGCAGCTCTACCTGACTATGGCAACTGTAAAAATAGCAGTTGAGAAAATAACACTAAATCTGGAGATAATTAGTGAGCACAAATAGATAAACTTGATGATTTGTGTACTTACCTATGTGAGAGAAAACCCTTGGAAATTCAACAGTTTTTGTCCTAGCAACATAAGGCTTATTCCAAACATGACAAATCAGTAAGTATCCTCTTGTTAAAAATAATCTGTTATTAAATTTCTCACACCTCCCACATGCTACTAAGAATAGCTAAATTTCACTTAAAGAGAAAGGGAAAAAATAAAAAAACATGCATTTGAAGCCCTTGGCACGCAATTCCCCTTAAATAATGAAACTGAACAGTGCTGTTACAGGAGCCAAAAGAGGGGTTTTGTTTCTTTGTCAACCACAGCCTCTTTGCAAACCATCTTTTCTACTGTTTGGAATGTGTTTGTTATTAGATAAAATTGATTTTACAAGTAAGACTCACACATGCATACCCCTCGAGATGTACCCCAGAAGCAGACAATTTCTGAATGCAGAATTTAGTTTTCACGATGTATGTGCTTTGTACTAAATGGAGTTATGACCTTCAATTATATCAAAGCATTGTATCAAATGCATTCTATTATATCAAATATATATATATCAATACTGATACTTGTCATTATATCAGAGACTAGCGTTAGGTGTCCATCACAGACCTACCCATTATTTGATTCTTGCAAGTCACAATGCCAGGTAGCAGCAATGGGAACAGAGGGTTTGGTTTTAGACACATAACAGACAAAACAGAAATGAGAAACAGCTGGTAATTAGACACATGAGGAGGATGTTCAAGGTAGAAATCTAAGCTGGAGACTAATATAATCTGGGGAGTTGTCAGCATAAAGTATAAAGTTATGACACTACAGTGAGACAAGTTTAGCTAGACAAGAGGTCTAGGATTGATTGAAGGCGGGGAAACCCAATGCGTCAAGGCTAAAAAGCAGAGGAGAGGCCAGTCGAGCAGACAGAAGGGCCAGCCAATGTGATTGGAGAGGATGCCAGAAGGAAGGAAAGCCAGAAGGAAGACAAGCCGAAATGTTACTGAGAGGGGAGCAGGATGCGCCCTGGAGAATTACTGCTCTATGAGTTTTTTAACCCTTATAAAATCTTGCACACATGCACAATTACTAAATTACTAATTACTTCTTTCCAAAGGAAGAAAAAGAATGAAGTATTGAATATCAACAAAAATCTCATCAAAACCACACATGTGTGGGATGGCGAGGATATACATATGATTAATCTGGGATCATACTTATCTGTAAACAACAAAACTCTGTAAAAGTAAAAAGGAAAATAAAAACTAAAAAAAAAAAAAAAACCACTCACGTTCCTAAAGAGACAATTTTGGGGGGGGACGGGTTAGGGGGAGAGGGGAGCGGGCGGGCCACTTCTATTGGTCTTTCATTTCTCTATTTTCATCCATCTTTGTTCTTTGGCCCGTGTGGGCCTCCCATCGCAGTGGCCTCTGTTGTCGCAGAGCACCGGCTCTGGGCGCATGCGCTCCAGAGCTCCGGCTTGGTAATTGGACACATCAGTCCAGCTGCTCCGCGGCACGTGGGATCTTCCCAGGCCAGGGATCGAACCAGTGCCCCTTGCACTGCAAGGCGGTGTCCTTACCCACTGGACCACCAGGGAAGCCCCTTAAAGACACAATTTAAGAGAAAAGTGAGCGATGGGGCTCAGGTGCCCTTCCAGACTTCTTGCTCAATAGGGTCAATAAGAAAATTCCACTATGGGTAAAAATCTTCTGGTTTCTGGCATCATGATTCTGGAACAATGCTGGGCCAAGTGAAGAACCTTCCAAGTCAGTATTTATCAAACTGTGAACCATGAAGCATGAGACATGGGCAGACTGAACAGAGTTTAAGGTCAAAACATGTTGCCATACTGCCTATTTCCTTCTTAAATACACATAATAGGAAACTGAAGCTCTAGTAAGTCCTATAACAAGAGAAGCCTTTTTACTTACACTTTGAAAAATTTACTTTCAATTATTTCTTGGCATAACAGTCAAAATCTGAAGGGACACTTGGATTAATGAAGCATTTCCCAATTGTGTTCTAATTCCACTTTATGCTTACTTGTATCACATATATTACATTGCCTTTTTAAAGCACTGTATATTAATCATTTTGGTGACCATACTGACTACTGTTGTTGTACTGCACACAACAATCTAATGATTTATAGATTAAGAAACTGGGACTCCAAATGCTTAAAAACTTTCCCTAAGTCACAAAACTATTAAGACCCATAGAGACTGAGAACCATGGACCAAGATCTATGACTTAGCACTAACTACTGCCACCCTTTCTACCTTAAGATATTTTTAATAGTTTACTTCTTTCTTAATCCTGAAAAAGAATTCTCTCTATAATACCCTGAAATACAAATTCTCTCAGTATTCTAAGTGTTAGATCAAAATCTATCTATTGCAGCAATAATTTCCTTACTAAATCTGTCCCTCAAACACAATAGCAAAATTACCAATTTTTCTGGCAAAATTTAGACAGATATTGTACTATCTTGCACATATAACCCATTATGGAATTCGCAGATAGGAAATGGTCAAAGCATTTTTTGAAAGACTTCCTTCTAAGTAAATGAAATATATCACAATAATTCTCATAGTGGGAGAAATGCAAGGCAGAGATTACCTGTTTTTACCACAGCTAAGCCTGTATGAGTATGGTTTCTATAAGGCAAGTATCCATCAAATACAAATAAAAAGATTGTATTTTAAGCATAAACAAGATTAAATGGGAAAACACTTTGGATAGTTTCCTGAGGAATATTTCCTAACCTAAAACAAAAGGCAAATTTTCGGGGGCAACTCCATGGATGAAAATTCCACTATGGGTAAAAATCTTCTGGTTTCTGGCATCATGATTCTGGAACAATGCTGGGCCAAGTGAAGAACCTTCCAAGTCAGTATTTATCAAACTGTGAACCATGAAGCATGAGACATGGGCAGACTGAACAGAGTTTAAGGTCAAAACATGTTGCCATACTGCCTATTTCCTTCTTAAATACACATAATAGGAAACTGAAGCTCTAGTAAGTCCTATAACAAGAGAAGCCTTTTTACTTACACTTTGAAAAATTTACTTTCAATTATTTCTTGGCATAACAGTCAAAATCTGAAGGGACACTTGGATTAATGAAGCATTTCCCAATTGTGTTCTAATTCCACTTTATGCTTACTTGTATCACATATATTACATTGCCTTTTTAAAGCACTGTATATTAATCATTTTGGTGACCATACTGACTACTGTTGTTGTACTGCACACAACAATCTAATGATTTATAGATTAAGAAACTGGGACTCCAAATGCTTAAAAACTTTCCCTAAGTCACAAAACTATTAAGACCCATAGAGACTGAGAACCATGGACCAAGATCTATGACTTAGCACTAACTACTGCCACCCTTTCTACCTTAAGATATTTTTAATAGTTTACTTCTTTCTTAATCCTGAAAAAGAATTCTCTCTATAATACCCTGAAATACAAATTCTCTCAGTATTCTAAGTGTTAGATCAAAATCTATCTATTGCAGCAATAATTTCCTTACTAAATCTGTCCCTCAAACACAATAGCAAAATTACCAATTTTTCTGGCAAAATTTAGACAGATATTGTACTATCTTGCACATATAACCCATTATGGAATTCCGCAGATAGGAAATGGTCAAAGCATTTTTTGAAAGACTTCCTTCTAAGTAAATGAAATATATCACAATAATTCTCATAGTGGGAGAAATGCAAGGCAGAGATTACCTGTTTTTACCACAGCTAAGCCTGTATGAGTATGGTTTCTATAAGGCAAGTATCCATCAAATACAAATAAAAAGATTGTATTTTAAGCATAAACAAGATTAAATGGGAAAACACTTTGGATAGTTTCCTGAGGAATATTTCCTAACCTAAAACAAAAGGCAAAAATGAGAGCTATTATCTACCTTCAGATTTGTGAAAATTAGACAAAATATATTTAAAGCACTTCTATAAATCCTTATTTTCTTTCTGATGAACATGAAAGCATTAGATGCAAATTGTTATTAGTAAAGTTATTAATTTTTGCACAAGTTCCTTAGCTGTACTTTATATTAAATGCTATATATATATAGTACAAACCCATACTGTCAAAGTGTATACCAAACTACTGATTCAACTACTCATTCAGAAAAGTCTCCATAATGCTTATAAGTGCATTATGCTCCTTTGCCTGTAAGTGAGACTTGTTTCAAAATTTTAATTTCCACCATGGGAAAAATCAGTACCATGCCCTCCTCTCAAAAAACCCTTAGCCCACATTTTTCATAAATCACTTTAGTACAAAATTTTGCCTGTCCTAAATAAGCCTCTCTTATCTTAGTGTTTTTTAAAAAAAAAAATCACTAAATTTCTCTCAATTTTATCTAACTCAAAGGTTCATAGGGGCAACATAAATTTAGAACAGGGTTTCTTGACCATATTACCCTTCTGACCCTTATAATTCTTGGTTGTGGGGGATTATCCGGTGCATTGCAGAATATTAAACAGCATTCCTGGCCTTCTTCACTATGTACCTCCCCTCACCCTAATCAGGACAATCAGAAACATCTACAGTTATTGCCAAATATCCCTCCGGGGGCAGGGATGGGCAAAACTGCCCACAGTTGAGAACCACTGCTTCGGAGGGTTTATGAATTTAATGAATTCTTCTTCATAAAGTAGACTCAAGATTCCATGGGTCTTAAATTAGCTGAAACCAAAACCAATCTATCTCAGGAATAGATGTAAATGTAGTATGAGGAATGGACTAATTGTCCAAGAAAAATAAAATATTAAATTAAAAAACATTGATTTATCTTTCTTGCAATGTATACAAAGCTCTCATCAGAGAGTTAATACCATTATTTTAAACTTTCCATTTACACTGTATGAGTATGGTTTCTATAAGGCAAGTATCCATCAAATACAAATAAAAAGATTGTATTTTAAGCATAAACAAGATTAAATGGGAAAACACTTTGGATAGTTTCCTGAGGAATATTTCCTAACCTAAAACAAAAGGCAAAAATGAGAGCTATTATCTACCTTCAGATTTGTGAAAATTAGACAAAATATATTTAAAGCACTTCTATAAATCCTTATTTTCTTTCTGATGAACATGAAAGCATTAGATGCAAATTGTTATTAGTAAAGTTATTAATTTTTGCACAAGTTCCTTAGCTGTACTTTATATTAAATGCTATATATATATAGTACAAACCCATACTGTCAAAGTGTATACCAAACTACTGATTCAACTACTCATTCAGAAAAGTCTCCATAATGCTTATAAGTGCATTATGCTCCTTTGCCTGTAAGTGAGACTTGTTTCAAAATTTTAATTTCCACCATGGGAAAAATCAGTACCATGCCCTCCTCTCAAAAAACCCTTAGCCCACATTTTTCATAAATCACTTTAGTACAAAATTTTGCCTGTCCTAAATAAGCCTCTCTTATCTTAGTTTTTTAAAAAAAAAAATCACTAAATTTCTCTCAATTTTATCTAACTCAAAGGTTCATAGGGGCAACATAAATTTAGAACAGGGTTTCTTGACCATATTACCCTTCTGACCCTTATAATTCTTGGTTGTGGGGGATTATCCGGTGCATTGCAGAATATTAAACAGCATTCCTGGCCTTCTTCACTATGTACCTCCCCTCACCCTAATCAGGACAATCAGAAACATCTACAGTTATTGCCAAATATCCCTCCGGGGGCAGGGATGGGCAAAACTGCCCACAGTTGAGAACCACTGCTTCGGAGGGTTTATGAATTTAATGAATTCTTCTTCATAAAGTAGACTCAAGATTCCATGGGTCTTAAATTAGCTGAAACCAAAACCAATCTATCTCAGGAATAGATGTAAATGTAGTATGAGGAATGGACTAATTGTCCAAGAAAAATAAAATATTAAATTAAAAAACATTGATTTATCTTTCTTGCAATGTATACAAAGCTCTCATCAGAGAGTTAATACCATTATTTTAAACTTTCCATTTACACTGTCCACTGATGTGCCGTTTCCTTCTTAGTCTTTCATATAACACTTCAGATTTCAGAATATTATCAAAGTATCACCAATCACCCTATATAAGTCATCAAGAAAGAATGGTCATGCTTCAGAGGAATAATATAATTGGTTTCCAAATTCAGATTAATATAACCCTGTCTTCTTCCATTAACTTTCAAGTTCAATACACATTCAATTCCGATGTCTTTCAGAGAAGTTTACATTTCTTACAATCAATTTCAATTTTCCCACTATATTTGTGAATACCTTTTGAAACTGCCAAGACTAATCAATCTAATGAGATTTTTCTTCTCTCTCCTCTCCACTACAGTTAGTCTAAACTGAATTCAAAGAATACTTCCCAGGTAACTTTTCTCCAATATCTCCTTTACATTCCAACCAGCAATATCTCAGCCCAGAAATATCACTAGAAAGAAGAGATTAATCTTTAGTCTCTTCTAAAAATCTACCCTACCAGTCACCTAGAATAATTTTTAAGGGGCCATTCTGACCACACCACTTACTCCTTCTTCTCATCCGCACTAAAGTACAGGGCTTCCCAGGCTCTATCTTGAACTAATTTTAGTTACATGCTCATTTCCGTCTTTCAGTCATTTCCTGTTGCCCCCCACTTTATTCTGACTTAAGTCAAACCAGTCTAACACAACAGGATCAGTCTACTCTCACTTCCAGAGCTAACTATTCTATACCTTCAGCCTCAAATATTCAGAATCTGTCCCATATGTAATTCTTCAATGTCAAATTCTAGAAAACTCCCATAGGACAATGCCATGTCCCTGAAATATTTTAGAGATCCAATAGCTCATACAAATATAGAGCCATACCACTATTCATCCACTTAAATCCATTACTGACATTAATATATTTTGTGTATTTGTCTCACTGCCTTCAAAGTTACCTTCCCTGGTGGTGGCTTCCCTGGTGGTCCAGTGGGTAAGGACACCACCTTGCAGTGCAAGGGGCGCCAGTTCAAGCCCTGGCCTGGGAAGATCCCATGTGCCGCGGAACTGCTGGACCGATGTGTCCAATTACCGAGCTGGAGCTCTGGAGCCCGTGACAACAGAGGCCACTGCGATGGGAGGCCCACACGGGCCAAGCAACAAAGATGAATTAAAAATAGATAAATGAAAGACCAATAGAAGTGGCCGGCCTGCTCCCCTCCCTTCCCAACCTGCCCCCACCCCCAAAGAAAAGCTACCTTTGAGGACTATTTTCCCTTCACAAACATTATTCATATGCAGTTGATCCTTGAACAATGCTGAACACATAGTAATGCAGCAGTATGGATTCAGCGAAGAAACTCCACGTGTAAGTGAACCCTCACAGTTCAAACCTGTGCTGTTCAAAGGTCAACTGTACTGGGGCTTTTTTTGAATATCTATACAAGACGAAGCAAAAACATCCTATATTCTTAGGATAATAATGTCACGTACCTTCTCTCTGAGGAGTTCCCACTGATTAATCCTCAGAATAGAGGTTCTCAAAGCACAGTCTCCACAACACCAGAATTTACAGTACCAGAGAACCTGTTAGAAACAGAAGTCCTCAAAGCCTGCTCCATACCTACTGAACCAGAAACTCTGGGGTTAGGAGTCCAGGAATCTGGGTCTTCCAGGTGAAACGACTGAGAGTCACTGCCCTTGAAACAGACCAAAGCTAAAACTACAGCTTAACTGAAACTACAGCTTCAACTAGTTCAGCTACTTCTCTGAAAACGGAAGTTCCACTGAAACATAATTCCTCCAGCCTCACCCAACTTGAATCAAAAACAAACAATAAAAAGCACAAAGAGACTCACAGTTGAGTGAAAAGCCTGGAACTGCTGCCAATGATTTTCAAGGTCAAATTCTAGAAAACCCCAAATGTCCAATTTAAAATAGCTCATACAAATATAGAGCCATACCACTATTCATCCACTTAAATCCATTACTGACATTAATATATTTTGTGTATTTGTCTCACTGCCTTCAAAGTTACCTTCCTGGTGGTGGCTTCCTGGTGGTCCAGTGGGTAGGACACCACCTTGCAGTGCAAGGGGCGCCAGTTCAAGCCCTGGCCTGGGAAGATCCCATGTGCCGCGGAACTGCTGGACCGATGTGTCCAATTACCGAGCTGGAGCTCTGGAGCCCGTGACAACAGAGGCCACTGCGATGGGAGGCCCACACGGGCCAAGCAACAAAGATGAATTAAAAATAGATAAATGAAAGACCAATAGAAGTGGCCGGCCTGCTCCCCTCCCTTCCCAACCTGCCCCCACCCCCAAAGAAAAGCTACCTTTGAGGACTATTTTCCCTTCACAAACATTATTCATATGCAGTTGATCCTTGAACAATGCTGAACACATAGTAATGCAGCAGTATGGATTCAGCGAAGAAACTCCACGTGTAAGTGAACCCTCACAGTTCAAACCTGTGCTGTTCAAAGGTCAACTGTACTGGGGCTTTTTCTGAATATCTATACAAGACGAAGCAAAAACATCCTATATTCTTAGGATAATAATGTCACGTACCTTCTCTCTGAGGAGTTCCCACTGATTAATCCTCAGAATAGAGGTTCTCAAAGCACAGTCTCCACAACACCAGAATTTACAGTACCAGAGAACCTGTTAGAAACAGAAGTCCTCAAAGCCTGCTCCATACCTACTGAACCAGAAACTCTGGGGTTAGGAGTCCAGGAATCTGGGTCTTCCAGGTGAAACGACTGAGAGTCACTGCCCTTGAAACAGACCAAAGCTAAAACTACAGCTTAACTGAAACTACAGCTTCAACTAGTTCAGCTACTTCTCTGAAAACGGAAGTTCCACTGAAACATAATTCCTCCAGCCTCACCCAACTTGAATCAAAAACAAACAATAAAAAGCACAAAGAGACTCACAGTTGAGTGAAAAGCCTGGAACTGCTGCCAATGATTTTCAAGGGTTGACTGAAAAACCCCAGAATGCTTCACTGGGCTTGGGTGGGCTTAAGAGAGCACCATGAAAAGACACTCGATCTGTGGTTGTCACTGGTAAGTTTGGCTCTTAGAATGTCTTGGTCCAAGGATCGAAAGGATAGGGAAGATCACTGAGTTCACTGCTTAGCACTCCGAAAGCACCAACATTCCAAGGGATCCAAAACACCCAAACATAAAAACACATACCATGTCCACAGAACAGAATGTTTCAAGAAGCCAAGAAGTGACTCCTTCTGTAAGTTTTCTGAAAAGTCAAACACTGCCAGCTTTAAAGCAATGAATACTGTTCAGAAAGTTAAAAGAAGTTAACTTCGTTACAGTCATTTTATAATTTGCTCAGAATCTCATGCATTTCAGTTGCGTGTCTCTAAAGAAGGATAACTGGTGAGAAACTATCCTAGACATATATTTTTTATTATTACCTAATCTCTAATTTGTCTGCCCCAGTTAAGGAGGTCAGAATTAAGCAACATTGGAATAATTCATCTGGTGAAAGATTAAATGAGCATGAATCTAAAACCACCTTATTAAAAAAATCCTACACACAAAATTACAACACCAAAGTAGCTTCCATATGTACATGAAAGGTGTAAGGCACCACTAACAAACATAAGAGATTCCCTGTAGTTCAGCTGCTAAAGAATTCATCTGCAATGCAGAAGCCCTTGGTTTGACTCCTAGGTCCGGGAAGTTCCCCTGGAGAAGGGATAGGCTACCCACCCCAATATTCTTGGGCTTTCCTTGTGGCTCAGACAGTAAAGAATCTGTCTTCAATGTAGGAGACCTGGGTTTGACCCCTGGGTCAGGAAGATCCTCTGGAGAAGGGAAAGGCTACGCACTCCAGTATTCTTGCCTGGACAATCCCATTGCTTGTCCACAGGTCATAAAGGGTTGGACACAACTGAGTGACTTCACTTTCACAACAAACAGAAACACAAACCAATTTGTTGAAAACAGGTACGAAACATGAAAAAGAAAAGTGGACAGTGGCTACACAGAGCAATTCAACTGTCACTGGTAGATTTCCTTCTTTATATTCCAAAATATGAAATTACGTGAAGAGACTGGGGTCTGTTGATTCAAGAAGGTGGCTGTCATTAAAATTTAATGATAGGGCTTCCCTGGTAGTCCAGTGGGTAAGGACATCGCCTTGCAGTGCAAGGGGCACCAGTTCGGTCCCTGGCCTGGGAAGATCCCACGTGCTGCAGAGCAGCTGGACCAGTGCGTCCAATTACGAGCCAGTGCTCTGGAGCACATGTGCCCAGAGCCAGTGCTCTGCAATGGGAGAGGCCACTGCAATGCACACATGCCAAAGAAAAAAGATGGATGAAAATAAATACATAAAAATAAACATCCACTTTAAAAAAAATTAATGATATCCTTTATTTTATTCAAGTTACTAAATCTGAAGTAGAGTAATAAACTAAAATGCAGATAAAGTATTAGTATTATAGACAACCACTTACTGAAATAATAAAGTTAAAGCCAAGTGAAATTAAATATGATTTTTTAAAACTTTTTATTTTATACTAGAGTAGAGGGTATCTCAGATAGTAAAGAACCTGCCTACATTGCAGGAGACCTGGGTTCGATCCCTGGATAGGCAGGATTCCCTGGAGAAAAGAATGGCGACCCACTCCAGTATTCATGCCTGGAGAATTCCATGGACAGAGAAGCGTGGCAGGCTACAATTCATGGGGTTTCAAAGAGTCAGACACAATTGACCAACTAACTTACTTACATAGTTGATTAACAATGTTGGTCTAGTTTCAAGTGTACAGCAAAGCGATTCAGTTTCACATAGGTATGTATCTATTCTTTTTTAACTTCTTTTCCTAATTATGTTGTTACAGAGTATTGATCAGCGTTCTCAGTGCTATACAGTAGGCCCTCATTGGTTAGCCATTTTAAATATAGTGATATGTACATGTAAATTCCAAACTCCCTAACTATCCTTCCCCCCACATCATAAACTCCATCTCTACCTCTGTGAGTCTGTTTTGCAAGTAAGTTCATCTGTTTCTGATGCTGAAGATTTTAGGATCTTCTTTGTATGGTCACCACTGGATCTCATTGCCTGGCAGGGTTCCTGACCCACCACAGACATCCAGTAGTATTTGTTCAATGAATAAATATACCAAATAAGAATATATATTATTCTCACTCAAGTCTTCTGCTGTCCTGGTTAAGATGGGAGTGAGACTGAAGAGAAATAACCAAACCAGAAAGTGGGTTGAAGTCAGGAC
This sequence comes from Tragulus kanchil, assembly GCA_022376925.1. Lineage (NCBI taxonomy): Eukaryota > Metazoa > Chordata > Mammalia > Artiodactyla > Tragulidae > Tragulus > Tragulus kanchil. The sequence continues at coordinate 38,517,064 of JAIOJX010000003.1, forward strand.
ACCTGTCTTGGCTCACTGAGTGGTCAAGAAATAGCCCCCTGACCTCTTCTGGACCACATTTTCCCTATTCTGTGGAAGGACTGCATTGGCTGGGAAATTTTACCTTCCAGCCTGATAGTCTGAATATTATCTCTTATAAAGGATTAGTCCCTAAAAGTCTGTTTCTCAAATTAAATATGCTCACCACAATTTTTACCTTGATATGTAAGGCAACAGAGAGACTCCTTAGAGAAAAGAAAGAAAGAAAAAAAGAAAGAACAAAGAAGAAAGACTCCTTAGAGAGCGTCTATGTTAAATGCAAATAAAACAGTGAGCACTCGCATCAACTGTATGACATAACTAAGCATGCTGAGCTAATAAATAAATACCCCTATGTATTAGCTTAATTACAATTGTGGGATAATGCGCTCCAGGGCTGAAGGCTGAAAATGCTTTGAATACGGTATTCATATCGATCCTGGATAGGCAGGATTCCCTGGAGAAAAGAATGGCGACCCACTCCAGTATTCATGCCTGGAGAATTCCATGGACAGAGAAGCGTGGCAGGCTACAATTCATGGGGTTTCAAAGAGTCAGACACAATTGACCAACTAACTTACTTACATAGTTGATTAACAATGTTGGTCTAGTTTCAAGTGTACAGCAAAGCGATTCAGTTTCACATAGGTATGTATCTATTCTTTTTTAACTTCTTTTCCTAATTATGTTGTTACAGAGTATTGATCAGCGTTCTCAGTGCTATACAGTAGGCCCTCATTGGTTAGCCATTTTAAATATAGTGATATGTACATGTAAATTCCAAACTCCCTAACTATCCTTCCCCCCACATCATAAACTCCATCTCTACCTCTGTGAGTCTGTTTTGCAAGTAAGTTCATCTGTTTCTGATGCTGAAGATTTTAGGATCTTCTTTGTATGGTCACCACTGGATCTCATTGCCTGGCAGGGTTCCTGACCCACCACAGACATCCAGTAGTATTTGTTCAATGAATAAATATACCAAATAAGAATATATATTATTCTCACTCAAGTCTTCTGCTGTCCTGGTTAAGATGGGAGTGAGACTGAAGAGAAATAACCAAACCAGAAAGTGGGTTGAAGTCAGGACACCTGTCTTGGCTCACTGAGTGGTCAAGAAATAGCCCCCTGACCTCTTCTGGACCACATTTTCCCTATTCTGTGGAAGGACTGCATTGGCTGGAATTGTACCTTCCAGCCTGATAGTCTGAATATTATCTCTTATAAAGGATTAGTCCCTAAAAGTCTGTTTCTCAAATTAAATATGCTCACCACAATTTTTACCTTGATATGTAAGGCAACAGAGAGACTCCTTAGAGAAAAGAAAGAAAGAAAAAAAGAAAGAACAAAGAAGAAAGACTCCTTAGAGAGCGTCTATGTTAAATGCAAATAAAACAGTGAGCACTCGCATCAACTGTATGACATAACTAAGCATGCTGAGCTAATAAATAAATACCCCTATGTATTAGCTTAATTACAATTGTGGGATAATGCGCTCCAGGGCTGAAGGCTGAAAATGCTTTGAATACGGTATTCATATTTGCATAACGGTAAGTCAATTTTTAAAGTCTTATGAAATTCAAACTTCTTTTGAAATCAGAAGTTAATTGATAGCAGAAAATTAGTGAGTTTTCAAAATCATTCACTAAAAGCAATTCGTAGACATCACTAAAAATAAGCTTTTAAAATGACGTTCACTCAAACTTACTTCCAATAGAACACAAAAACGGGATGAAACCTCAGATTGTCAAATTATTTTGTGGAGAGTAAAGGAAGAGGAAGAGAATCATGAAGAATATATTTGGGAGGGAAATGAATATTTAAAAGTGCAAAGGGTTATCTAGGGTAAGTTCTTCCTAATTCTGTCATTCTGTCTTATGAATGAACTAGTTATGATTTAAGACCTTTAGACAAAATGATTTACCATTAACTTCTAGGTGACAAAATGCCCTTCCTACTTCTATTGTTTTCTTTAATACTATGGTTTCTTAAATTAAGAGGACAAATGGTGCACTTATAAGTTTTTAAGGAAAGAGGAAAAACAATCACTTTCTTCACAACAGAAGATTAAAGCCATAATAAATTGTTAGTGGGCTATTCAATTATTTTTGCTTTTTCATTCTAAGAACACTGTTGACTATTATCTGTTTATATAAAATAAATCCAAATGTTTACAGTTGGTATCACAGCAATCAAAATACCCAAGGATTATGGAGACATTGTTAGGTATCCCTAGGTCTGTAGCCTCTTACTTCTTTTTTTTTTTTTTAAAGATTTATTTATTAATTTACTTTGCGCGGGGGTCGGGTTGGGGAGGGAGGGGAGTGGGCGGGCCACTTCTATTGGTCTTTCATTTCTCTATTTTCATTCGTCTTTGTTCTTTGGCTCCTGTGGGCCTCCCATCGCGGTGGCGTCTGTCATTGCAGAGCACCGGCTCTGGGCGCATGCGCTCCAGAGCTCCAGCTCGGTAATTGGACACATCGGTCCAGCTGCTCCGCGGCACGTGGGATCTTCCCAGGCCAGGGCTTGAACCCGCGCCCCTTGCACTGCAAGGTGGTGTCCTTATCCACTGGATCACCAGGGAAGCCCAGCCTCTCATTTCTTACAGTTTGTTGGTAGATAACTTCTCTATTTACTCTGAGTAGCAAAGAACAAAAAGGAAAAAAAAGTATCCCCTTCATGCAGAAGGGTAAGAGTATTGAGAGGGCCTTCCTTTTCCTGTAACTGTGTCATGTTGCACAGACTGAGTCTAGAGGCATCTTCACCTAGGCACAGCTTACTCTCTGGCAGCAGGAGTCACCCTTGTCCCTCCAGCACACGCTCCTTTCTCCACATACGCTGCTCTTTCTCCCTCCTCCATTTCCTTATACAGACAGGCCCTTTCTTTTCCCTTCTGCCTATTATCCCAAGGATAAAAATCATACTGTTTAGTTCATTTAAGAAACACACGCTAACAATCCTTTAAGACTCACTTATAATTTTTAACCACAAAGTCATCTCTTCTTGCATCTTATTAAAGTGAGATATTACTGAGCACTGCAGACTAAGGTTTTAAACCGCGGAAAACATACAGAATTCAGATTACTATGAGACTGAGGAACTTAATACATCGCATGTATGTCTCACATTTTCTTTATCTATTCATCCATCAACGAACATTTAAGTTGTTTCCATGTCTTGGCTGTTGTGAATAATGCTGCAGGGCACATGGGTGTGTGGCAAGCTCTTCGAGATCTTGATTTCAATTCTTGTGGATATACACCCGGAAGTGGAAATCTGGCCACTTGCGACAACATTAAATGAACCTGGAGGACATTATACTAAGTGGAACAAGCCAGTCATGGAAGGACAAATATTGCATCATGATCCCTCCTCAATGAGCTATCTGAAACAGTCACCAAACATGGAAACGAACAACAGACTGGCAGTTGCCAGGGACTAGAGGAAGAAGAAATGGGCAATTGCTGTTCAGAGGGCATAAAGTGTCAGTTACAAATGATGAGTAAGTCTAGAGATCTGCTGGAACATTATGCCTATAGTTAACCCTGTTTGGGGTTTCCCTGGTGGCTCAGTGGCCAAGAATCCACCTGCCGGTGCAGGAGGCGCAGGTTCCATTCCTGAGTTGGGAAGATCCCCTAGAGGAGAAAGTGGCAACCCATTTCAGTGTTCTTGCTGGCAAATTCCATGGACAGAGAAGGCTGACAGGCTATAGTCCATGGGGTCTCAAAGAGTAGGACATGACTGAGGGACTGAACTCACACGTGAATGCACAGAAGCATTTAATCATCTGATCAAACCAAGCTGCCTGGAATTCAAAACCATATAAAACCTTAAGAAAGAAAAAACCTAAATCCTCAATTCATTCGTGAGGGTGAAATCTAAATGCAGAGGCAGAAGCCCCGACAGCCAGCAGCTTGTCAGGTGAGGGCAGATGCAGAGGAGGGGAAAGGGCCCCATGTGTGCAAACGCACTCCAGCCTTCAGGGGTCAGCAGGCCTTCCTTGACTCCACGCTTTGAAATACACTAAAGCTTCAAATCGGTAAACTTCTTTCAGGAGATAAGCTTGCCAAAACTGTTTCTGAGTCTAACAGCAGCAAATTCCCTGGTGTTGAACCTGCCTAAAAAACTGTTATTTGTCCAACCTTGATGAAGACAAGTGGCCGCAGTTTTAGTTTACAAAATCTTGTCTGGCCGAGTCAGATATTTTGCAGACTCCGTGGGTTTATTTTTCAATGCTGTTGTTTGGGAGCAGAGTTTGCATGGGTGGAGACAAAAAACAGCAAGATAAATGTATGAATTTGCATGCAATGTGCCTGAAACAATTTATTCTATGGGGTTTGCACACACTTGTCTGAAAGAGTTCCTTACAGGCAATGCAGAGCGAAGATTTAAAAGATGTGGAAGACACAGAAAAGGGACAATGTTTGCTCATGTTGTAGGAGAATGTTGCATCATGATCCCTCCTCAATGAGCTATCTGAAACAGTCACCAAACATGGACGAACAACAGACTGGCAGTTGCCAGGGACTAGAGGAAGAAGAAATGGGCAATTGCTGTTCAGAGGGCATAAAGTGTCAGTTACAAATGATGAGTAAGTCTAGAGATCTGCTGGAACATTATGCCTATAGTTAACCCTGTTTGGGGTTTCCCTGGTGGCTCAGTGGCCAAGAATCCACCTGCCGGTGCAGGAGGCGCAGGTTCCATTCCTGAGTTGGGAAGATCCCCTAGAGGAGAAAGTGGCAACCCATTTCAGTGTTCTTGCTGGCAAATTCCATGGACAGAGAAGGCTGACAGGCTATAGTCCATGGGGTCTCAAAGAGTAGGACATGACTGAGGGACTGAACTCACACGTGAATGCACAGAAGCATTTAATCATCTGATCAAACCAAGCTGCCTGGAATTCAAAACCATATAAAACCTTAAGAAAGAAAAAACCTAAATCCTCAATTCATTCGTGAGGGTGAAATCTAAATGCAGAGGCAGAAGCCCCGACAGCCAGCAGCTTGTCAGGTGAGGGCAGATGCAGAGGAGGGAAGGCCTCATGTGTGCAAACGCACTCCAGCCTTCAGGGGTCAGCAGGCCTTCCTTGACTCCACGCTTTGAAATACACTAAAGCTTCAAATCGGTAAACTTCTTTCAGGAGATAAGCTTGCCAAAACTGTTTCTGAGTCTAACAGCAGCAAATTCCCTGGTGTTGAACCTGCCTAAAAAACTGTTATTTGTCCAACCTTGATGAAGACAAGTGGCCGCAGTTTTAGTTTACAAAATCTTGTCTGGCCGAGTCAGATATTTTGCAGACTCCGTGGGTTTATTTTTCAATGCTGTTGTTTGGGAGCAGAGTTTGCATGGGTGGAGACAAAAAACAGCAAGATAAATGTATGAATTTGCATGCAATGTGCCTGAAACAATTTATTCTATGGGGGTTTGCACACACACTTGTCTGAAAGAGTTCCTTACAGGCAATGCAGAGCGTAAGATTTAAAAGATGTGGAAGACACAGAAAAGGGACAATGTTTGCTCATGTTGTAGGAGAATGTACCAACACCAGCACTGGCTCAGACTGTGACCACCACACAACCAGGGATACTTACAATTTAAGGACCCCCAAGCCTAGGACACACACTGATGATGGATCGTCTAAACTGATTTCCATATCCAGCTGGGTCCGAGGCCAAGGCCATGGTGTTTGCCTTGTGGGCATGACATTCCCACTGCCCCTGCTCCAAAGCAAAGTAGTTCCTAAGGCAAGAAATCAGTATAACATTTCCAGAAGGCCCTACAGAAAAGAGATTTTAGAAGTAAATCAAATTTTCCTCTTCTTGTTGGAGTTTAAAAGAAGGGGGAAAGGCTGTAATTTCTGATTAAATGCATTGCCAACTCCTACATTTCCATTTGGATGCTCCCCTGTTGTGTCCAATGCCATCTGTTAATATCTCATTTCCATCTTGTCCCCAAACGGGTCGCCTTTCCCATTTCTGCTAACAGTTGCACAAGCTTAAAAGCGGGTCCTTCTTCCTCTTTCACTCTAGTCGACCCCCCTGTCTACTTGAAATACCTTCTCCTCATTTACCTTGTCACTTCTCTCAGCAGCTGGCATCCTTGAACTGCAGCTATTTCCTGAAATGTCTCTCAGTCGGCAAGCTAGTTAGTTCTCAGTCAGTCCATTTTATATACTATGTCATGAGCCATCTTCCTAAATCTCTGCTTCTAGGACTTCCCTTGTGATCCAGCAGTTAGGACTTTGTGATCCCAATGCAGAGGGCATGGGGTAGATCCTTGGCTGGGGAACTTATTAATAGGGTCCCACATAACAAGTGGCACAGCCAAAGGAATAAAAACATCTCTGCTTCTAACATTGTAACCTTCTGCACTAAGCTTTTGTTCAAAATCCCACTACCTAAGAGATGTTTCAAACTTTCCCAGGCTCAGTACTCAAGCTAGTCCCACCCTACGCGGCATCCTGCCTTCAATATGCCTACCCAGATGAAAAGTTACTGCCTTACCGCCCCACTCCTCCTCTCAAGTAAGCACAGGCCTCAAGACTGGAGGTCTTACTTAACTTTTGCATCTGAAGGGCTCTCTGAAATGATGGATCAGAACACCTCTGTGCCTTTGGATGAGCCAACCTTCCTACGGTCCTCCCCACCTCACTCATCTTCCAGACCGGCACTCAAGCCTTATGTCTCCAATAGCATCTTTATTAAGCCCTAGCTCCAATATGCTATTAACTATCATTTATTGCATAAGAATGTGGTTTCATTAGCCTGGCCTGGGAGGTTGCTAAAAATACAGAATCCCAGCTGTGTTCAAACCTAATGGATCAGAATCTGCATTTGAATCTAAGGTGCTTTATATGCATGCTGAAATGTGAGAAGCAACTTCTTTAAACCACTGTAACACCAGTCTGGGTAATTTCTCACACATAGCTTCTAAAAATTACAAACTCTTCTGGATCCACAGAATTTCCTCCTACCCAACCCACTTCATGGATCTTGTGTCTGACAGATACACATGAACGCATTAAAACTCTCTTGTGTGATCTTCCTGTCTTTCATTAGGACACACAGAGAGGTAGAATTACTACAGTTCTGGGGTTGGAGTCCCAATGAGGGTTCCCACTGGCGCAAAGCATGTGACCCTGAATGAGCCACCGGACCTCTCTGGTTCCCTATCTGTAAACGCAGGCAACCACCCTTGTTTGTAAAGAGGTTGAAGATTATACAAAGCATTCACTGAAGCATTCAAGTGTTATTTTCTTTCCACTCTGTTCCACCCCCTCTCTCAAAAGCAGTATTTTCCCTCCTTCTATATAAGCAGTAGCCTTAAAACAAGTGTTTTCTATTATTGCAACTAACTCATTCCACTAACTATTTAAAAGGAAATGTTTCTACATTCCATATGTAAAATAGGTAGCCAATGGGAATTTGCTGTAAGACTCTGGGAACTCAAATCAGGGCTCCCTAACAACCTAAAGCAGTGGGATAAGGAGGCAAGGGGGAGGGATATTCAAGAGGGAGGTGACATGGGTAAACCTAAGGCTGAGCCATGTGGATGCTTGGTAGAACCCAACACAGTACTGTAAAGCAGTTATCCTTCAATTAAAACAAAAAATTTTTTTTAAAAAAAGGAAACATTTCTTTGTTTTTATTCTACTCCTATCTCTCTATCTTAGGCTACTATGAGTTTCACCTATCTTTGGCCCTCCAAAACATCACAATATAAAAGTTTAATACATATTGTTTCTTATGAATGAAAGGTTTACATTCAACAGCTAGCAAGAAATAACTTCTAATGACTTGGCACAAGAAGTGACCCTTGCATTTGTTGGAAGTCTGAGTAAAGGAATTCTGAAAGCGTCTTTGTGCTTGAGTCATGTCTTGGACTTTGCTTTTTCGAGTCACTATCTGATCCCTCAGGAGTTTCATCTTTCTGGAATTGGACTGTGCTATTTATTCTCGCACTTGGTGCTCTGTGGCTACACCTGTTTCAAATCCTCCGATGGCTACAGTGATAGTATGGCTTTGGGCAATGTATTCAAGTCTTCTTTAATTTAGAATGCTAGGTCATATGATTGCAATTAATCTTTTTGCTTATAGTGTGAGCTTTCACACAGGCATTTCAATTATCAACTACCTAAGGTTTTCTATAAGATTTAATATACAATGACCTAAACTCTCGTGAAAAAGGCAAATATAAACCTACACACACGTATATATATATATACACACATACATATACATAATTTAAAAGAATTTATTTCCAGCCAAGGAAGGGAGGGCGTCATGGCTTAGTTTCGGTTTAATAAGTAAAGTGAAGTGTCAAAAACTGGTCACTAAAAATTTTATTTAGAATAATTTCCTGCCAGTTCTATTTTTAAAGACATGTTTCATGCCAGTGCTATAAAGGTCAAAATGTGGCAGCATAATCCTGAGCAACTGAGATTAGTAATGTTTTACAATCCACAACCTTTGCCAGGAATGTTCCATGACTGTGGCAAATACAACTGAACACTCATTACTGCCTGTGTAAAGCTATGACAAACCTAGACAGCATGTGAAAAAGCAGAAACATCACTTTGCAGACAAAGGTCCATATAGTCAAAGCTATGGATTTTCCAGGAGTCATGTATGGATGTGAGAGTTGGACCATAAAGAAGCCTGAGAGCTGAGGAATTGATATTTTCAAATTGTGTGCTGCAGAAAACTCGAGAGTCCCTTGGACAGCAAGGAGATCAAGTCGATCAATCCTTAAGGAAATCAGTCCTGAAGAAGGACTGATGCTGAAGCTAAAGCTCCAATACTTTGACCACCTGATGCCAAGAACCAATTCACTGGAAAAGACTCTGATGCTGGGGAAAACTGAGGGCAGGAGGAGAAGGGGGCAGCAGAGGATGAGATGGACAGATAGCATCACTGACTCACTGGGCATGAACTTGAACAAGCTCTGGGAGATAGTGAAAGACAGGGAAGCCTGGCATGCTGCAGCCCATGGGGCCACAAAGAGTTGGACAGGACTTAGTGACTGAACAACAGCTCCCTGTGTGACAGTCATAAAGCCTAAAAAGGCATTTATGTGTACATATCAATAATTTCCAAATACTCCATTATTCCGCGACTAGCCAGGGTATAAAGATCACACATGTAGCATACTTCCTCCATTCTAAGGCACACAGGTGTCTATGTAACATTCATAAAATGAGGTGATCTTCTAAGCACTGATTTTGGATTTGACAGCATATTGCAGTACTTTTCCTTTTTTAAGTTACTTAGCTCACAAACTTGTACAAAATATTTAATTATAACAAAGATATTTGCCATGTAACGAGTGAGATAATATTAATCATACATAGAAATTTATCTGGGATATAACCTCTCTAGTTAAACAGCAACTCAATTTCAGTCCCATGAAACTAGAAAGAATATCAGCAGGTTTCTAAAGGCTGTCCAAGTCTGTTTAGACAATACAGAGAAGCAGTCCAAGCTTTGTAGGCTAAAACACCCCCTGAATTTAAATCTTAGCTCTGTTATTTGTCTAAGATAAGCTAAGCAAGTCAGTCTTCTCTCTGACTCCCTGCATCTCATGCATCTGAAGAAAAATGTAAATGACTGGCTGGGCTGTTACTACGTTAGAAAATAGCTAATGTAAAACACTTGACAGACGGTGCACCCTCCAGTGTGTCTAAACCTAATGGAGTAATTTAGAAATATTCTGGACATTCTAGTACAGTGATGCTCCCACTTAGGTGATATTCATCAGTTCAAATCCATCATTCCCTTAGAGCTGTACACTATACATCAATGCTATGCTCCTTAAGACGCAAAGGCAGACATTAAGACTGGAGGAGGTTTTGATCATCTTCCCCATTTATGGTTCTAATAACAAGGTAGAAAAAGAGTAAGTCTGGCTTCTCTTCTAGCCACCCAGGACTCAGGGTCTATACACAGAGCATATTAAGCACCAAAAGGTTGCTGTTGACAAGCCACAAGATAAAAGGCGCACCGATAAGAGACCTCAATACCCCTTGGCTAAGCCTCATGTACCTGCACACCCACCACACTGAGTCCATCTGGATTGTGGTGCTTCTAGCTACCAGCTGCAGCCATGTCTGGCTCAAGGCTTACATCAATGGATGTTAATCTTTAAGGGATTTTTCTCCTGCCTCTTTCTTACACGCAGAATGAAAGAGAATGGAAAATAGGAGAAAGGATATAAAGTTCTGTTTCTTCAATCTGAGACCAGCATGTACTGGACACACATATTTAATCATACTATCTCTGAAGCTCCAATATTTGACCACCTGAAACCAAGAGACATCTCACTGGAAAAGACCCTGATGTTGGGAAAATCAAGGAGGGAGAAGAAGAGGTCAACAGAGGACAAGTTGGTTGGATGACATCACTGAGTCAGTGGACATGAGTTTGAGCAAGCTCCCGGAGATGGTGAAGGACAGGGAAGCCCAGCATGCTGCAGTCCATGGGCCACAAAGAGTCATACACAACTGAGTGATTAAACTGAATGGATTCCTATTTCTCCTTCAAGACAGGGACCAAGCTCTTCTGGTGAAATGAATTCTTCACCAAAATAAATAAGGATCTAGGGACCCTCATGGTCTGGTGTCTCAGTCTTAGGAGTCTTGTACAAATTTTTGCGTATGTTCTTAGTGTGTGTGTACATGTGTTCTCTACTGCACAGTTTTGTTTTTTTACAAAATATGGAATGCTTCATGAATTTGTATGTCATCCTTGCAAAGGGGCCATGCTAATCTTCTCTATACCGTTCCAATTTTAGTATATGTACTGCTGAAGTGAGTACTGCACATTTTCAAGATGAACACACATTATACACAAATAAAGCCACTGTGTAGAGAATTTTTCTTCTCAATATTCAGTCAAAAGAAATCTAGTAACATGTCAGCCAAACTGTCTACCCAGACATAGTTTTTCTGAAGATTATTTCCATTATCTCAATAAATGTAAAAGAAAAAGTACCAAATAAAAGCATTTCAGAGTCTAGCAGCCATCAATGTTACTTTAAAATGAAATGGTGAAATACAAGCGTGATACTTGATGTTTAGAGACTTCTCCCCAAATTGCTCAAAATACAGTACAAACCCTTGTTAAACTGACAGTGGTTAATGCAAACAGAGCTTAATTCAAAGCAGTTGCTTTTCCCAGAGCACCATGACCCCCCACTTTTTCCTTTTTTAGCTTAAAAACTGGTTTACCTGAAGTGTGTATATTCAAAGTATGTTTTTAATCTACTGCTCTTTGAGCAGAATTTTACCACACTACCATATGCACTGAATGCAGCAAGTGTTCTTAAATTTACACCGCAAGTGTGTGCTGTTTCCTTTAAATTAAAGGTTTCTCAGTGTTACTTCATAGCAAATAGATGGGGGAAAAAATGGAAACAGTGACAGTGGGCTCCAAAATCACTGCAGATGGTGACTGCAGCCATGAAATTAAAAGACGCTTGCTCCTTGGAAGAAAAGTTATGACCAACCTAGACAGCATATTAAAAAGCAGAGACATTACTTTGCCAACAAAGGTCCATCTAGTCAAAGCTATGGTTTTTCCAGTAGTCATGTATGGATGTGAGAGTTGGATCATGAAGAAGGCTGAGCACAGAAGAATTAATGCTTTCAAACTGTGGTGCTGAAGAAAACTCCTGAGAGTCCCTTGGACAACAAGGAGATCAAACCAGTCAATTCTAAAGGAAGTCAACCTTGAATATGCCTGAAAAGGATTGATGCTGAACCTCCAATACTTTGGCCATCGGATGCAAAGAGCCGACTCACTGGGAAAGACCCTGATGCTGGGAAAGATGGAGGGCAGGTGGAGAAGAGGGTGACAGAGGATGAGATGGTTGGATGGCATCGTCGACTGAATGGACATGAGCTTGAGCAAATTATGGGAGGGAGTGAAGAACAGGGAACCCTGGCGTGCTACAGTCCAGAGTCTCAAAGAGTCGGACACAACTGAGGGACTAAATAACAATAGTAACACTTCTGGAAGATGTTAAGTTTTACTGTTTACTTTTTTTGGTCAGTCCTAGTAAACTCAAAGGTAAAAACCAAATAGCAGCCATCAATGTTACTTTAAAATGAAATGGTGAAATACAAGCGTGATACTTGATGTTTAGAGACTTCTCCCCAAATTGCTCAAAATACAGTACAAACCCTTGTTAAACTGACAGTGGTTAATGCAAACAGAGCTTAATTCAAAGCAGTTGCTTTTCCCAGAGCACCATGACCCCCCACTTTTTCCTTTTTTAGCTTAAAAACTGGTTTACCTGAAGTGTGTATATTCAAAGTATGTTTTTAATCTACTGCTCTTTGAGCAGAATTTTACCACACTACCATATGCACTGAATGCAGCAAGTGTTCTTAAATTTACACCGCAAGTGTGTGCTGTTTCCTTTAAATTAAAGGTTTCTCAGTGTTACTTCATAGCAAATAGATGGGGGAAAAAATGGAAACAGTGACAGTGGGCTCCAAAATCACTGCAGATGGTGACTGCAGCCATGAAATTAAAAGACGCTTACTCCTTGGAAGAAAAGTTATGACCAACCTAGACAGCATATTAGAAAGCAGAGCCATCACTTTGTCAACAAAGGTCCATATAGTCAAAGCTATGGCGTTTTCAGTGGTCATGTACAGATGTGCGAGTTGGATCATGAAGAAGGCTGAGCACAGAAGAATTAATGCTTTCAAACTGTGGTGCTGAAGAAAACTCCTGAGAGTCCCTTGGACAACAAGGAGATCAAACCAGTCAATTCTAAAGGAAGTCAACCTTGAATATGCCTGAAAAGGATTGATGCTGAACCTCCAATACTTTGGCCATCGGATGCAAAGAGCCGACTCACTGGGAAAGACCCTGATGCTGGGAAAGATGGAGGGCAGGTGGAGAAGAGGGTGACAGAGGATGAGATGGTTGGATGGCATCGTCGACTGAATGGACATGAGCTTGAGCAAATTATGGGAGGGAGTGAAGAACAGGGAACCCTGGCGTGCTACAGTCCAGAGTCTCAAAGAGTCGGACACAACTGAGGGACTAAATAACAATAGTAACACTTCTGGAAGATGTTAAGTTTACTGTGACTATTTGGTCAGTAGTATCTGAACCAATGGTATTAAGCTCTTAAGAGAAAGTGACCATCACCCTGCCTCCCAATTCAGTAGGAATCCTCAGAAGGTATATCTCTCTGTAAAATGAAGACACAGTCCATCAGAAGCCAATCCTACCTGGGACGGCTGTTAAGAATGACAAATTATACCAGGGCAACTACCCCTAAATATAAATATTCCATTAACCTAAACTCTTTTAAATAATCAATAAATGGTCAATATACAACTTTTATAGCCATTCAACATTTGATAGTGAGGGTCTTCGTTTAAAAAAAAAAAAAAAAAAAGCTACAAAAGTATGGCAAAGCATCAACATGAGATTATACTGCCTAGTATCTTGATGTGTTTCACCACATGCAACTGGAAGTAAATAATAACCAAGGTTTATGACTCACAAACAGTGGCTGTTGCTACTTAGGACTTTTTACATCTGGGGTTAAAACTACAAATATTTTAGATAATATACTCAAGACTTTGATGCTATTAGCATAGTAGCCTTTCGATGGACAGATGGGAGATGCCCAAAAAGGAGTGATTAGGCTTTCTTTCTGAGTGAAACCATGGTTGCAGTGTGCATCTGAATTCTGTAAACATTATGAACACCTATCTCCCTCCCCTAAATATTTCATAAGCCCAAGAAAAGCCTTTTAGAGAACAGCATCTGATCTGACCTTACCTACCCAAAAGATAACCATTTCTCCTCTCCTAATGACCAAAACGGTAAGAATTTTCATAGAAATGAAGGAAAAATGGGATGAAAGAAGGTAGTAAAAAAAGCAAAATTTTGGATTTGTGTTATAGACTGCTTGTGGCTTTATGATATTTTTAATATGATAATAAAAACTTTTTAAGGAAACAAATCCAAATCAAACCAAAATATATATATTTTTTAATTTTGGCCTCCTTTATTGGTTTTTTATTTATTTTCATTCATCTTTACTCTTTGGCCTGTGTGGGCCTCCCACTGCAGTGACCTCTCTCGTTGCAGGGCACTGGCTCTGGGCGCATGGGCTCCAGAGTGCTGGCTTGCAATTGGACTCATCCCCAAATGGTATTATTTGCCAAGCTCTAGAATATTAGCAATTCCATTTGTCTAGTTCTCTGAGAAACACCGTGATCACAGCGAGGAAAAGTAACCTAAGCTCATTCAGCCACTAGGTGACTGAATGGGGTGGGATTAAAACCAAGTCAGGCACCTACCTATATCCCTTCTTTTGTCTAAGATGATTATCTGTTCATGACAACTGATGCACATCAGCTCAACTTCTGTCCCATCCTGGATGAGAAAGTAACTCAGCCTTGGGTTTACTAGAAGCAACTCAAGTTACCTGCTAGGAAATCTTCATGTTTCTGTGTGATCCTATTCTTCGGATGGTTTTTTTATCAGAATCAAAGCTTGTCGACCTTTTTTCAAGCTGGCTTTGGTGTTTAACACCCAGCAAACGTAAGAGGTAACACAGCAGACAGCTTGACTTTGGGAAGAATCAAGGCTTTGTAAACTTGTTGGTAAAACATCTCGTTAAAATAACTTTAATGACTTCTCGTTAGTTACTTCCATTATTGATTCTAGCTTTTAAAGATTTCTATTCCTGGACCTTGAGCTTCTACAAAATATTCCAACTGTATATGTAACCACTGTATTTTTCCACCCACATCTTAAGCAGGCGTTTAGATCGGTGATGATACAAAAACATTAAACAGTTTCCAAAACTTTATATAAATACAAGCATGGGACATCCCTCAAATGTCTGTTAAAAATAATAGTAGTATTTATCACTTGACATCAGCATAAGAATTTAAATCCCACTAAATATTTTGGAAAGCACATGACCCAAAAATCTCAACTTTAGTTTTGATCACACAGCTGAGAGAAAACACATATTCTTCGTTTCAAATGTATAAGTTTTAAATTATGTTGTAATATTCTGGAATAATAAGTAAAAGGCAATTCAATCCAAAGGTTCAGTGACTGCTTTGCAAATCTTCTTTGCAATTTTGAAACACGAGAAAGAAAGAGAGGACGACTTAGCTAAGAAAAATTCAGTTCTCACCACCAAAGCCTGGTTTTAAGATTTCCAGGAATATCTTCATAATTAAAATCTGATTTTCAAATAAGTATTTACCACCTAAGGTGTCAGGAACTAAAGAGATTAAAGAGAGTAAGTAATGCATTATCTCTGCCCTCAAACAATTTCCAGTCTAGGGAAAATTAGATATAGGAAGAAATACTTTGAAAGCCCAGATGAGAGACCAATGTCACCTTCAATTAGAACTGTTTCCTGATTAAAAAGCTGAAATAACTGCTTATCTCTAAAGTCCCAGAGAGTCCTGTATATCCAACACAATGTATTCTAACAAAACTTATGAGGACATTTCCTCAATTTAATGTGAACCCTTCTAAAGGCAGGCTTCCATCTTATTTAGGTCGGTATAATCCTAAAAGATGATGCTTTTAAAGTGCTGCACTCAGTATGTCAGCAAATTTGAAAAACTCAGCAATGGTCACAGGACTGGAAAAGGTCAGTTTTTATTTCAATCTCAAAGAAAGGCAATGCCATAGAATGTTCAAAATACTATATAATTGCACTCATTTCACATGCTAGTAAAGTTATGCTCAAAATCCTTCAGCAGCGTGAACCCAGAACTTCCAGATGTACAAACTGGGTTTAGAAAAGGCAAAAGAGTCAGAGATCAAACTGCCAACATTTGTTAAAAGAGATCAAATACTATCTGGACCTTGAGCTTCTACAAAATATTCCAACTGTATATGTAACCACTGTATTTTTCCACCCACATCTTAAGCAGGCGTTTAGATCGGTGATGATACAAAAACATTAAACAGTTTCCAAAACTTTATATAAATACAAGCATGGGACATCCCTCAAATGTCTGTTAAAAATAATAGTAGTATTTATCACTTGACATCAGCATAAGAATTTAAATCCCACTAAATATTTTGGAAAGCACATGACCCAAAAATCTCAACTTTAGTTTTGATCACACAGCTGAGAGAAAACACATATTCTTCGTTTCAAATGTATAAGTTTTAAATTATGTTGTAATATTCTGGAATAATAAGTAAAAGGCAATTCAATCCAAAGGTTCAGTGACTGCTTTGCAAATCTTCTTTGCAATTTTGAAACACGAGAAAGAAAGAGAGGACGACTTAGCTAAGAAAAATTCAGTTCTCACCACCAAAGCCTGGTTTTAAGATTTCCAGGAATATCTTCATAATTAAAATCTGATTTTCAAATAAGTATTTACCACCTAAGGTGTCAGGAACTAAAGAGATTAAAGAGAGTAAGTAATGCATTATCTCTGCCCTCAAACAATTTCCAGTCTAGGGAAAATTAGATATAGGAAGAAATACTTTGAAAGCCCAGATGAGAGACCAATGTCACCTTCAATTAGAACTGTTTCCTGATTAAAAAGCTGAAATAACTGCTTATCTCTAAAGTCCCAGAGAGTCCTGTATATCCAACACAATGTATTCTAACAAAACTTATGAGGACATTTCCTCAATTTAATGTGAACCCTTCTAAAGGCAGGCTTCCATCTTATTTAGGTCGGTATAATCCTAAAAGATGATGCTTTTAAAGTGCTGCACTCAGTATGTCAGCAAATTTGAAAAACTCAGCAATGGTCACAGGACTGGAAAAGGTCAGTTTTTATTTCAATCTCAAAGAAAGGCAATGCCATAGAATGTTCAAAATACTATATAATTGCACTCATTTCACATGCTAGTAAAGTTATGCTCAAAATCCTTCAGCAGTACGTGAACCCAGAACTTCCAGATGTACAAACTGGGTTTAGAAAAGGCAAAAGAGTCAGAGATCAAACTGCCAACATTTGTTGAATCATAGAGAAAGGAAGGGAATTTGACAAAAACATCTACTTCTGTCATTGACTATGCTAAATTCTCTGAATGTGTGGATCACAACAAACAGTGGAAAATTCTTCAAGAGAAGAGAAAACCAGAACACCTTGCCTGTTTCCTAAGAGATCTGTATGCTTCTCAATAAGCAACTGCTAGAACCAGACATGGAACAATGGACTAGCTCAAAATTGGGAAAGGAGTATGTCAAGGCTGTATATTGTCACCTGGCTTATTTAATTATGTGCAGAGAACATCATGTGAGCACAGCTGGAATCAAGATTGCCAGGAGAAACATCAATAACCTCAGGTATGCAGATGATAACCAGTGAAGAGGAACTACAGATGAAGCTGAAAGAGGAGAGTGAAAAAGCTGGTTTGAAATTCAATATTCAAAAAGCTAAGATCATGGCATCCAGTCCCACCACTTCATGGCAAACAGACAGGGGAAAAAGTGGAAGCAGTGACAGATTTTTTTTTTTTTCTTGGGCTCCAAATCACAGCAGATGGTGACTGCAGCCATGAAATCAAATGACAAGTGCTCCTTGCAAGAAACCTATGCCAAACCTAGACTGTGTGTTACAAGCAGAGACATCACTTTGCTGACAAATATCCATAGCGTCAAAGCAATAGTTTCCACTAGTCATGTATGGATGTGAGACCTGGACCATAAAGAAGGCTGAGCGCCAAAGAATTGATGTTTAAATTTGCTAAGACCCTAAATATCCATAAAAACCGTCAAGCAATAGTTCAAGTCTTTAATGTGAACCCTTCTAAAGGCAGGCTTCCATCTTATTTAGGTCGGTATAATCCTAAAAGATGATGCTTTTAAAGTGCTGCACTCAGTATGTCAGCAAATTTGAAAAACTCAGCAATGGTCACAGGACTGGAAAAGGTCAGTTTTTATTTCAATCTCAAAGAAAGGCAATGCCATAGAATGTTCAAAATACTATATAATTGCACTCATTTCACATGCTAGTAAAGTTATGCTCAAAATCCTTCAGCAGTACGTGAACCCAGAACTTCCAGATGTACAAACTGGGTTTAGAAAAGGCAAAAGAGTCAGAGATCAAACTGCCAACATTTGTTGAATCATAGAGAAAGGAAGGGAATTTGAGAAAAACATCTACTTCTGCGTCATTGACTATGCTAAATTCTCTGAATGTGTGGATCACAACAAACAGTGGAAAATTCTTCAAGAGAAGAGAAAACCAGAACACCTTGCCTGTTTCCTAAGAGATCTGTATGCTTCTCAATAAGCAACTGCTAGAACCAGACATGGAACAATGGACTAGCTCAAAATTGGGAAAGGAGTATGTCAAGGCTGTATATTGTCACCTGGCTTATTTAATTATGTGCAGAGAACATCATGTGAGCACAGCTGGAATCAAGATTGCCAGGAGAAACATCAATAACCTCAGGTATGCAGATGATAACCAGTGAAGAGGAACTACAGATGAAGCTGAAAGAGGAGAGTGAAAAAGCTGGTTTGAAATTCAATATTCAAAAAGCTAAGATCATGGCATCCAGTCCCACCACTTCATGGCAAACAGACAGGGGAAAAAGTGGAAGCAGTGACAGATTTTTTTTTTTTTCTTGGGCTCCAAATCACAGCAGATGGTGACTGCAGCCATGAAATCAAATGACAAGTGCTCCTTGCAAGAAACCTATGCCAAACCTAGACTGTGTGTTACAAGCAGAGACATCACTTTGCTGACAAATATCCATAGCGTCAAAGCAATAGTTTTTCCACTAGTCATGTATGGATGTGAGACCTGGACCATAAAGAAGGCTGAGCGCCAAAGAATTGATGCTTTCAAACTGTGGTGCTGGAGAAGACTCTTAAAAGTCCTTTGGAAATCAAACCAGCCAACCCTAAAAGAAATCAACCCTGAATGTTCATTGAAAGGGCTGATACTGAAGCTGAAGCTCCAATACTTTGGCCACCTAATGCAAAGAACTGACTCTTTGGAAAAGACCCTGATGCTGGGAAAGAACAAAAGTAAAACAAGAATGGAGCGGTAGAGTATGAGATGGTTAGACAGCATCACAGACTCATTGGATATGAATCTGAACAAACTCCAAGAGATGGTGAAGGACAGGGAAGCCTGGTGTGCTGCAGTCCATGGGGTCATAAAGAGTCACACACAATGGAGTGATTGAACTACAACAAGAGACATGGTGCTGAATCAATATTTACCATATGACTGGCAAGTGAATGAAACCAAAATTTCCCCTTACTGGATTAACTGCCTCTTTCTACTCTGTGGCTCCAAAAACAGAGATAAGCACACGTACCTCACATGTCCACCCTTTACTCAGATAATTAGGGTTAAATCTCACCAGAATATAGCATGAAACTCAGAAAAACAATGCTTAACATCTCTAGTGACACTCTCATTTTCTAAAATGACAGACACATATTATAGTGCATGTAACTGTAAACATCTGATTAATTCAACATAGGCAGCCCTACAAATAATTAGGTGAAAGAAGAATTTCTTCCACAAAAATAGCTCTTTGTTTTAACTACCCCTTAGAAGGACCAGGTTATAAAATAAATGCTATCTGATCAGGGAAGCAAATTTGATCATCCTCCCATGAATTGACTCAGGACAACTGCTAATGAAGATAAGCCACCAAGTGAGATTCTTTGGAACAATGAATTTAGGATGGGTTACTTTTGAAGATGAAGATCCTGGCCATAAAAATCTACAACCTGAAGTCTCACCCATCATGTCAAGACTGAATCAATCTCCTTGGCTTTCTGGATTTGAGGGAGTGGGGAGCTGAGGCAGGAGAGTTGACATCCAGAAAACATGTTGATCTATCAAAGGAATATGTTAAGAAATAGAGATGAAAAGAGACAAATACTGGATAAAGCTCCAGTTATTCTACACTTCGTCCCTGCAACTCATATCCCAGTACCGTCTCTGCGGCTAAGCGAACTCTTAGTCAAACTTTGCAACTGATGATCACTTAAAAATGTGACCCATACATTTTTACTGCAGGCCTTCAACAGGACCTCAGCAACCCAAAAGAACAAATGTCTCCCTCTGAGTAACTACTAAACACCTGAGAATCAATGGAACAAAGATGTATGTGATGCAGTAAACTTCCTTTCTCTTTTATTCTGTTCTAATTACTTGGTACAAAGGAAGGGAACATTTTTAAATAGTAACATGAATTGACAGGTGGAAGTCTCCATGCTCAAGTTGCAGATCCAAATTTGGATACCATTAAGGTTGCTTTTTCTTTCTTTCTTTTTTTTTATAGACAGACTCATTTAAAAGACACCGCCAAAAAAAGTAGTAAAATCAGGTTTAAATCAGAAAAAGCTGAACATTTTACAATTCTAAGTAGATATATTTTTACTTACATGAATAAAAGCTTTAAATAAATACACATACACATTCATATCTCAAGTCCAATTTGGCAGACTGTAAAAGAGAGCCATCTGGGAACTTGATTCCTAAGACATGCCTTTACAGTAGTGCTGCAAAATCAAGCACCGTTTGAAGCTTTAGAGAACAGCTAAATCCTTAAAATATCATTCTGAGACTCCTTTATTTTCACAAGGGAAATATGTTAATGCTAATCTTGCTTCCAACTACTGTTCCTTTGGCAACTAGAACATGTAAAAATAACAGATTCTTGATTTCTCCACCCTTCACTTGATGAATAGTTCTTTTAAAAAATACTCAATAACATTTCATGTCACATTTTAGACATAACATATTAATATCCTAAATAAGAGTGCATACTAAAACATACTTTTTTCTTTGCATGACTAAAATATTGTGTTCCAAAGCATCACCATCTCATAACTGTATGATGAACCAAATGTATCTAAAGGAAGTGTGAAACACTGGACTGGAATGATAAGGGGGCGGAAAGAAAAAAAACTTATTTATAATATGTTCTACTTCTCAGCTTAAAAAAATTCAATATATAATTTGATTAGAGCAATGGTTTAAATACAGCAGGACTTAGCTGGAGTCAGACTGCTAGAGCCAAAATTAAAATCTTTAATGTTCACCCCTACCTTTATGCCAACTTCAGTTCCTCCAATATAGGACATCTGGGGTACTCTGCTGAGCTGCTTTCCACAAGAAACGATTCTTCTGTACCACTTAGGGACCCAGTCCCACCACAGACACCACGACACCTGCCGAAGGTGCTCTCCAGTGTGCTATGGCATGCCTGCCATCACTGTGCCTACCCTCCCACAGGCCTTCTATGGAAAGTGTGCAGAGATGGCTCTGTGGGAGTTACACCCTTCCCTGCAGATTGGGTGTGCTTCCAAGTTCACTGTGGATATCTGGTAAATGGTTAATAGTACAATGCAGTTACTCATTTGTGCAGAAGCTAAGTCTCATGGCCTCCGTACACATCTCAAATAGGATAGGTTCAACCTCCATCTACTATCATGGAGGCTACGTCATCAACTTGCTCACTATTCCTATGCTTTGGGAGGGTTTTAAAAAGCTTAAATAATACACATACACATTCATATCTCAAGTCCAATTTGGCAGACTGTAAAAGAGAGCCATCTGGGAACTTGATTCCTAAGACATGCCTTTACAGTAGTGCTGCAAAATCAAGCACCGTTTGAAGCTTTAGAGAACAGCTAAATCCTTAAAATATCATTCTGAGACCTTTATTTCACAAGGAATAGTTAATTGAACAAAAACCCTTTTTTCTGAGACTCCTTTATTTTCACAAGGGAAATATGTTAATGCAAATTTTGTTCCCCTTTTTTGGCAACTAGAACATGTAAAAATAACAGATTCTTGATTTCTCCACCCTTCACTTGATGAATAGTTCTTTTAAAAAATACTCAATAACATTTCATGTCACATTTTAGACATAACATATTAATATCCTAAATAAGAGTGCATACTAAAACATACTTTTTTCTTTGCATGACTAAAATATTGTGTTCCAAAGCATCACCATCTCATAACTGTATGATGAACCAAATGTATCTAAAGGAAGTGTGAAACACTGGACTGGAATGATAAGGGGGCGGAAAGAAAAAAAACTTATTTATAATATGTTCTACTTCTCAGCTTAAAAAAATTCAATATATAATTTGATTAGAGCAATGGTTTAAATACAGCAGGACTTAGCTGGAGTCAGACTGCTAGAGCCAAAATTAAAATCTTTAATGTTCACCCCTACCTTTATGCCAACTTCAGTTCCTCCAATATAGGACATCTGGGGTACTCTGCTGAGCTGCTTTCCACAAGAAACGATTCTTCTGTACCACTTAGGGACCCAGTCCCACCACAGACACCACGACACCTGCCGAAGGTGCTCTCCAGTGTGCTATGGCATGCCTGCCATCACTGTGCCTACCCTCCCACAGGCCTTCTATGGAAAGTGTGCAGAGATGGCTCTGTGGGAGTTACACCCTTCTCTGCAGATTGGGTGTGCTTCCAAGTTCACTGTGGATATCTGGTAAATGGTTAATAGTACAATGCAGTTACTCATTTGTGCAGAAGCTAAGTCTCATGGCCTCCGTACACATCTCAAATAGGATAGGTTCAACCTCCATCTACTATCATGGAGGCTACGTCATCAACTTGCTCACTATTCCTATGCTTTGGGGAGGGCTTCCCTGGTGGTTCAGATGGTCAAGAATCCACCTATAAGGCAGGAGACCTGGGTTCGATCCCTGGGTTGGGTAGAGCCCATGGAGGAGGGCGTGGCAACTCACTCCAGTATTGGTGCCTAGAGAATGCCCATGGACAGGGGAATCTGCCAGGCTATACAGTCCACGGGGTCACCAAGAGTCAGACATGACTGACTGACTAACCAAAGCACACATGCTTTAGGGAAGAAAAGAAGTAAAGACAGACCCTATTCATCAAAGTCAGGAATGTCAAAATGAAAAGTATCAACTGACTTTTGCATACATGTAGTCCCAAAATAAGTGGAGTAATTCAAACATATTTGGAAAATTCAAACTATTACTTCTTTCAAATAAAAGAATTCAATTCAAAAAAAATATATATATACATATATATATGTAAAAAGGTACCCTAGCTTGTTTGACTAGTGAAAATTATTACAAATTAAATAGAAAACCTAAAATTATGGGAAAATAAGATTTGTACTTAGGGTCCAGATTATTCAAGTGACTCAACAGCAATGAGTCTCTAATTGCTCTGTTCCCGACACTCATTCTCACCACACACAGCTCTCCTAGACTCTGTATGTTATCTCTGCTGTTAATCACTGTCGTCCACTAATCAAAAAAAAAAAAACCCTCCCATTTGTCAACATGTAGTTATGAACCGTCCTTTTCTATCTGCTCTCAGTATGTCCTGTGAACGTGTATCTTTAGATTATACTTGCACAAGACCCACAACAGGTCTGTGAGCTCTGAATACAGTATCTTAGGTACTGAATTTTGATAGTGTTTAAAATAATAGTTTGCTACATTTTTGTTAATGCTAATGTATGTAGAAGGGCAAGATAAAGTCCAAGTACTCACCCATGACTGTATGCTTCAGTTACAAGCCTTTCCTCTAAATAAAGAAACATACTAATACAGAAATAGATAAGTCATTATATTCCTAAATAAAGAACTTAGTTAAATTGCCTTCAGTTTTTTTCAAGTCTCATGGCCTCCGTACACATCTCAAATAGGATAGGTTCAACCTCCATCTACTATCATGGAGGCTACGTCATCAACTTGCTCACTATTCCTATGCTTTGGGGAGGGCTTCCCTGGTGGTTCAGATGGTCAAGAATCCACCTATAAGGCAGGAGACCTGGGTTCGATCCCTGGGTTGGGTAGAGCCCATGGAGGAGGGCGTGGCAACTCACTCCAGTATTGGTGCCTAGAGAATGCCCATGGACAGGGGAATCTGCCAGGCTATACAGTCCACGGGGTCACCAAGAGTCAGACATGACTGACTGACTAACCAAAGCACACATGCTTTAGGGAAGAAAAGAAGTAAAGACAGACCCTATTCATCAAAGTCAGGAATGTCAAAATGAAAAGTATCAACTGACTTTTGCATACATGTAGTCCCAAAATAAGTGGAGTAATTCAAACATATTTGGAAAATTCAAACTATTACTTCTTTCAAATAAAAGAATTCAATTCAAAAAAAATATATATATACATATATATATGTAAAAAGGTACCCTAGCTTGTTTGACTAGTGAAAATTATTACAAATTAAATAGAAAACCTAAAATTATGGGAAAATAAGATTTGTACTTAGGGTCCAGATTATTCAAGTGACTCAACAGCAATGAGTCTCTAATTGCTCTGTTCCCGACACTCATTCTCACCACACACAGCTCTCCTAGACTCTGTATGTTATCTCTGCTGTTAATCACTGTCGTCCACTAATCAAAAAAAAAAAAACCCTCCCATTTGTCAACATGTAGTTATGAACCGTCCTTTTCTATCTGCTCTCAGTATGTCCTGTGAACGTGTATCTTTAGATTATACTTGCACAAGACCCACAACAGGTCTGTGAGCTCTGAATACAGTATCTTAGGTACTGAATTTTGATAGTGTTTAAAATAATAGTTTGCTACATTTTTGTTAATGCTAATGTATGTAGAAGGGCAAGATAAAGTCCAAGTACTCACCCATGACTGTATGCTTCAGTTACAAGCCTTTCCTCTAAATAAAGAAACATACTAATACAGAAATAGATAAGTCATTATATTCCTAAATAAAAAGTTACACTTCAGATGAAGTTGAAGGTTTAACATTCCTGCCATATAATTATCTTGCTGGCAGACTGGAAATCTAAAAATTCTATTGTAGGGCCTCTCAACCTCAGCACTAGTGACATTTGGGATCAGAAATTCTTTGGTACAAGGGCTGTTAAAGGGTACTTAGCATCTCCGATCCCCTAGATAACAGTAGCACCCACTTCCCAACTTTAACAACCAGAATTATCTCCACACCTCACCAAATGTCCCCTGGGGAGCAAAAATGCCCCCAGCTGAGAACCACCAGTTGACCCACATCAAGTCCTTTCATCTACAATCAGTGCAGGACAAGATCTTTGACCTACAGGGGCCACCACATTACATTAGAACTGAAACTAAAGTGAAGTGCAGTCATTACTATTTTGTAAGGCATTATTTCCTTTCCTTCACACCTGCTTCCATTTATAAAAATGCGATCTCACAGCACAGGCACTCTGGCCACCATGGTTAAATGAGCCAATTGCCAGCTCCCTCAGGCCTCCACCCTTCGCTTCCTTGGCCAGAACCCCACAGCTGACCCCTGTGCTCTGTGGTCCAACAACACGGAACTATCAGGGTGATGCTCTCCAGTTTGAGTTGAGGTCCTCACACAGGCTTGTCACTAGGACTCCTGACACACCTCTTGCTTTTATGGACTTGTGGTTTCCACTGAAACAAGTTGGGCTGCATACTTCCTACTAAGGCTGCAACGACTTGACCTCCCAGTTTCAGTTTGTCGGTAATTTCATTGAAGGTTGAGCCCGGATACTGATTTTGCCTTAACACTTGAGGCTTGGCGTCTCTTGAAACAGGCTCCAGGCAAATTTTGCCCAGGGCACTTTTGGAATTAGAAGCCAACAAACATGTTTGACTTAATCCGCAGCCTGCCTGAATGTTGGCTACAAAGTTTCCAAACAGTGCGATTTTGAGGGGAAAGGTGCTTCTTCTTCACAGAGAGCAACAACTCCAAACAAAATTGCCCCATTTTGGGGAGGGAAAAAAAGGAAACATGACCTCAACCACCGCCATACTAATACAGAAATAGATAAGTCATTATATTCCTAAATAAAAAGTTACACTTCAGATGAAGTTGAAGGTTTAACATTCCTGCCATATAATTATCTTGCTGGCAGACTGGAAATCTAAAAATTCTATTGTAGGGCCTCTCAACCTCAGCACTAGTGACATTTGGGATCAGAAATTCTTTGGTACAAGGGCTGTTAAAGGGTACTTAGCATCTCCGATCCCCTAGATAACAGTAGCACCCACTTCCCAACTTTAACAACCAGAATTATCTCCACACCTCACCAAATGTCCCCTGGGGAGCAAAAATGCCCCCAGCTGAGAACCACCAGTTGACCCACATCAAGTCCTTTCATCTACAATCAGTGCAGGACAAGATCTTTGACCTACAGGGGCCACCACATTACATTAGAACTGAAACTAAAGTGAAGTGCAGTCATTACTATTTTGTAAGGCATTATTTCCTTTCCTTCACACCTGCTTCCATTTATAAAAATGCGATCTCACAGCACAGGCACTCTGGCCACCATGGTTAAATGAGCCAATTGCCAGCTCCCTCAGGCCTCCACCCTTCGCTTCCTTGGCCAGAACCCCACAGCTGACCCCTGTGCTCTGTGGTCCAACAACACGGAACTATCAGGGTGATGCTCTCCAGTTTGAGTTGAGGTCCTCACACAGGCTTGTCACTAGGACTCCTGACACACCTCTTGCTTTTATGGACTTGTGGTTTCCACTGAAACAAGTTGGGCTGCATACTTCCTACTAAGGCTGCAACGACTTGACCTCCCAGTTTCAGTTTGTCGGTAATTTCATTGAAGGTTGAGCCCGGATACTGATTTTGCCTTAACACTTGAGGCTTGGCGTCTCTTGAAACAGGCTCCAGGCAAATTTTGCCCAGGGCACTTTTGGAATTAGAAGCCAACAAACATGTTTGACTTAATCCGCAGCCTGCCTGAATGTTGGCTACAAAGTTTCCAAACAGTGCGATTTTGAGGGGAAAGGTGCTTCTTCTTCACAGAGAGCAACAACTGAAGAAAAACATTTTCAAAGTCAAGAATGTCTTCGCCCATCAGATGGGTTTTAGGAGAGAACAGGGATTAGGAGAAATAAATTCATCCATCTAGTTATTTTGGATGGAAATGAAACATGACCTCAACCACCGCCAAAGAAAGCATGCTGTTGTGGCGATGCAACTTGGGATCTCTCCACAATCTTCCAGTTAGTCAGGAATGCTGACAGACTCTTTCCTGCTCTGCACGTTATCACTGATAGGCCATTTAGAAAAGCTTAATCAACAGAACGAGAAACATACAGATACAAAATGGCTTGTTCATTTAAAAATACATAGTTGCTTTGAAAAGACTAACCCTATCCAGATTTTTAGGTCATACTGCTAAGAGACTGCATATACTATAAAAGATACTTACACACAGAGTTATTCTTCTTGAGAAAAAAATACTGGCCATATTTAAGATTTTAGAGTCATTTTTAAAATAACTTTAAAGCTCTTACAACAAGAATACTAACCATTCCAACTCAGTCTTTGAATTGGTAAAAGCTCATAGTAGGAAGAAGGTGTTTGTTTTTCCCCTTGGAAAAAAATACTACTTAGGTTTAAGAGCCACAGTAAGGAGGAAGTCATTATTACAAAATTAAATCATTTCCCTGTCATATTTATCTGGTAACATGAACTTACTCTGATTCACTGAAAGCACATTTAGATTTATCAGAAAAAAAAACCTTACCAGGGTTTAAAACCAGATTTCCTGAAACCATAAACTCACACACAAACAGCATTTTCCATCTAACACACAACACAAACACCTGTGCACATGTTTTCACACCCCTCCCAACTTTCACTTTCTCATCCATAGTATTAAAAGAGTGAAAAAACAGTTCATTTTTAGAAATCAGAAGTCCTTAGTGTGACATGTTGGTCCTGAGCACTGCTGCTTTTCAAATATTGTCTCTTTTCTCACTACCCCACCCTCATATTTATGTTAGCAATTGTCTCTATCTCAAATAATTGTTTTCACTCTGTAAACTAGACTATCACCTCTCCGTTCCCTTTATAAATATAACACGCCTCCTCACCATTAGCAACCAAACACAACCATGTTGGGCAAGCATTAAAATATAAACCACCATTTCAGTTAATATAGAGATTTCTAATACTAACATATCACAGTCTTGATTATAGACGGCTTCGACTCACAGTGCCTAAGCTATTTCTTAAATCGTCTGCTTCCGAATACAAACAGAGGAAGACAAGGAGACAATTTTTCAGTCCTTAAAACTCTCAGCAATTATTCACACAAGCCTTAAGTTTATAAAAAAAAAAAAAAAAAATGTAACAAACAATTGAAACTTACTTGATAGTGACTCGATTTGATAAATCCTGTAGATCCCCAGGATGGAAAAGCTGGGCTTCTTTCAATCCAATCTGTTCACAAGCTTTCAAGAAAACGTTTATATTATCCTGTGAAAAGAAGTGGAAAGGGACTGCTTAGCTGAGCTCTCTCTCTCTCAGACAAGGTTACCGATTTTTATGATATAACTTCCCGGCGTCAAAGTCCAATTACAGCCAGCAAAAAAAAAAAAAAGGAGGAAGAAAGACCAATGCATTCATGTATTTAAAATATATATATATTACTCCGGGGGCATGTACAGCCTTTCAGCTTTCCAGAGCATACACGGCAGTGCTCTCTGATGCCAGGCATATGCTGTTCTGTGATCTTTGTGACTGGCACGTTAAACATTACCTGCTACAGGACAAGTGCCTGGCCACTGAGCAGTAATCTACACTTTGATGTCTGTTCGGCTCTGCAAACAAACGCCCTCTTCCCAGCTTTGCACGACAAGCCTCACCTCTCCTCTTTAAAAATAACTCCAGCTACTGACATTCACCCACCCAGAAACTGTTGGCAGGGAGGAAAGGAGAGGAGGAACATTCTGTTTCTATGATTACAAATTACAGAACGGCTGTGGAATACCACACCTGGAATCTGGGCTTGGTTGCTGAGCCGGCCCTCGACAGACAGGAAAACCACACTATAGGACCCGGGAGAAGCCCACCGTTGATTGGCTGACCGCAGGGTCGAGGTGTGGTCGTTAACGCACGCCCTGCACCTGCCTCAGGAGCTGCCTCTACAACCAGAACATCTCAGTGGGCCTCCTATCTAATTTCAAAACCCAAATCCTCCATTCACAAACCCAGGCTTTTCTCGTTCATGTCAACGGCTGCACCAACACAGACAACAACAGAGACACACGTTGGTTGTGCAGAATTAGCTGGAGCTTCTGTCTTTACTCCACATGGAAAAAGAAAAGCCTTGATGCGGCTGAACGTGGGCAGGGGCCATGGGACTCTTCACCTTAGACGTGTCAGGTTCTCAGGCAAGAGACTGGCCTCCCTGCAGGCCGGCGCAGGCTGGTCCTCTCACACCTGCTGGCCATCCACCTCCGTGGGGTGAGCCTTTCAGGCCTCCCAAGATCTCACTGCCCTTGCTAACAGGTGCCCGTGGGAGTCCTGAAGAGCTTCCACAGACAGAGAGGCAGCTACTCTCTTCTGTGTTGGGAAGCTCATCCCCACAGGAAGAAAAGCAGGCCAGGATGGCAGAGGGGAGCGAATGAGAGAAATGGAAACAGAGGACAGTGAAGAGGCTAAATTTAACAGCTTGGATTCTTGAAGAGTGAGGGTATTTGGGGAAAGGGGAACAAACATACAGCAGAGAAAAGCAACTCAGGAAAATCAGGGAAATTTAAAAAAAAAAAAACAAAAACCTGTTTGTAGTGGCAGGAAATTATTCTAGTGTATTATCAGTAACAGGCAGCGTGAATGACCTAGCTGAAAGCTGCAATCAATGATTCATTTTAAATGAGAGGTCAACGATTAAAGGAACTTAATTCAGAAGTTGAACAGCTCAATGAAAGGCATTCAATCTGACTTGTGGGGGCAAGGGGAAATAGCAATGTACTGGCAAGATGCCAAGGGGGCAAAAGTGATTATTTTGGTACATCCACATAACTTCTAAAACATATACTATCTAATTACCAAATGATTTAAATTAATGGTTCTAAAACTGATCCTCGGAGAAGCAGACAAGAACAAATGATTTGGTGTAGCAGAACCACAAATCCTACAGGAAGTAAAGTGTCGTTCACTCAGTTGTGTGCTATTCTTTGTGGCCATATGGACTGTAAGCTCCTCTATCCGGGATTAGGCAAGAAGGCTGGAGTGGGTTGTCATTCCCTTTTCGTAAACCAGAGAGGCTGCCTCTACAACCACAACATCTCAGTGGGCCTCCTATCTAATTTCAAAACCCAAATCCTCCATTCACAAACCCAGGCTTTTCTCGTTCATGTCAACGGCTGCACCAACACAGACAACAACAGAGACACACGTTGGTTGTGCAGAATTAGCTGTAGCTTCTGTCTTTACTCCACATGGAAAAGAAAAGCCTTGATGCGGCTGAACGTGGGCAGGGGCCATGGGACTCTTCACCTTAGACGTGTCAGGTTCTCAGGCAAGAGACTGGCCTCCCTGCAGGCCGGCGCAGGCTGGTCCTCTCACACCTGCTGGCCATCCACCTCCGTGGGGTGAGCCTTTCAGGCCTCCCAAGATCTCACTGCCCTTGCTAACAGGTGCCCGTGGGAGTCCTGAAGAGCTTCCACAGACAGAGAGGCAGCTACTCTCTTCTGTGTTGGGAAGCTCATCCCCACAGGAAGAAAAGCAGGCCAGGATGGCAGAGGGGAGCGAATGAGAGAAATGGAAACAGAGGACAGTGAAGAGGCTAAATTTAACAGCTTGGATTCTTGAAGAGTGAGGGTATTTGGGGAAAGGGGAACAAACATACAGCAGAGAAAAGCAACTCAGGAAAATCAGGGAAATTTAAAAAAAAAAAAACAAAAACCTGTTTGTAGTGGCAGGAAATTATTCTAGTGTATTATCAGTAACAGGCAGCGTGAATGACCTAGCTGAAAGCTGCAATCAATGATTCATTTTAAATGAGAGGTCAACGATTAAAGGAACTTAATTCAGAAGTTGAACAGCTCAATGAAAGGCATTCAATCTGACTTGTGGGGGCAAGGGGAAATAGCAATGTACTGGCAAGATGCCAAGGGGGCAAAAGTGATTATTTTGGTACATCCACATAACTTCTAAAACATATACTATCTAATTACCAAATGATTTAAATTAATGGTTCTAAAACTGATCCTCGGAGAAGCAGACAAGAACAAATGATTTGGTGTAGCAGAACCACAAATCCTACAGGAAGTAAAGTGTCGTTCACTCAGTTGTGTGCTATTCTTTGTGGCCATATGGACTGTAGCCCACCAGGCTCCTCTATCCATGGGATTTCCAGGCAAGAAGGCTGGAGTGGGTTGTCATTCCCTTTTCCCGATGATCTTCCTGACCCAGGATCTCCGGCATGGCAGGCAGATTCTTTACCACCATTCTGAGTCACCAGGAAGCCCCTACAGGTAGCAAACCTCGCTTCAAAAAGGAAAAAGAATTCATTAGGAGTCCTCCCACAAACTCCATTTACTTCTGAAAGTTATAAAACATAAATTAAAAGTAGGGGGCTTCCCTCGTGGTCCAATGGGTAGGGAGTCCGCCTTGCACTGAAAGGGGCACCGGTTTGATCCCTGGCCCAGGAGGCTCCCACGTGCAGTGGAGCAGCTGAACCAGTGTGTCCAATTGCAAGCCAGCACTGTGGAGCGCGTGTGTTCAGAGCCTGCCCGCTGCAGTGAGGGAGGCCACTGCAATGGGAGGCCCACACAGGCTGAAGGGCAAAGATGGATGAAAATAAGTAAATAAAAAACCAGTAAGAAAGCAAAATTGAAAAAAAAAAAAAGCAAACCCATTGAGCTGACAGCCGAAACAATTCTTCACGTACTTTATAAAAACATAATAGCACTCATCCAGTTGACAATATGCACAGATTGATAAGAACAGATAAAGCCACACGCACCTCAAAATCCATGCAAGTATTTAGAAAGAAACCTCTTGAAATCTAAAGGGGCTATGTTTCATTGGAGACAAAGAAAAAACACAATGAATATGATTAAATTCTGGTTTTAAGTAAAGCCTCTACATTTAAAATCAGAATCTTTTCAACAGTTCAATGATGCTCAAATTAAAACTAAAAAACTTTATGAAAAATTAAATGTCTCAAAGGGGGTTTAAGTAAAAGCCTTAATTCAGAAGTTGAACAGCTCAATGAAAGGCATTCAATCTGACTTGTGGGGGCAAGGGGAAATAGCAATGTACTGGCAAGATGCCAAGGGGGCAAAAGTGATTATTTTGGTACATCCACATAACTTCTAAAACATATACTATCTAATTACCAAATGATTTAAATTAATGGTTCTAAAACTGATCCTCGGAGAAGCAGACAAGAACAAATGATTTGGTGTAGCAGAACCACAAATCCTACAGGAAGTAAAGTGTCGTTCACTCAGTTGTGTGCTATTCTTTGTGGCCATATGGACTGTAGCCCACCAGGCTCCTCTATCCATGGGATTTCCAGGCAAGAAGGCTGGAGTGGGTTGTCATTCCCTTTTCCCGATGATCTTCCTGACCCAGGATCTCCGGCATGGCAGGCAGATTCTTTACCACCATTCTGAGTCACCAGGAAGCCCCTACAGGTAGCAAACCTCGCTTCAAAAAGGAAAAAGAATTCATTAGGAGTCCTCCCACAAACTCCATTTACTTCTGAAAGTTATAAAACATAAATTAAAAGTAGGGGGCTTCCCTCGTGGTCCAATGGGTAGGGAGTCCGCCTTGCACTGAAAGGGGCACCGGTTTGATCCCTGGCCCAGGAGGCTCCCACGTGCAGTGGAGCAGCTGAACCAGTGTGTCCAATTGCAAGCCAGCACTGTGGAGCGCGTGTGTTCAGAGCCTGCCCGCTGCAGTGAGGGAGGCCACTGCAATGGGAGGCCCACACAGGCTGAAGGGCAAAGATGGATGAAAATAAGTAAATAAAAAACCAGTAAGAAAGCAAAATTAAAAAAAAAAAAAAAAAAAAGCAAACCCATTGAGCTGACAGCCGAAACAATTCTTCACGTACTTTATAAAAACATAATAGCACTCATCCAGTTGACAATATGCACAGATTGATAAGAACAGATAAAGCCACACGCACCTCAAAATCCATGCAAGTATTTAGAAAGAAACCTCTTGAAATCTAAAGGGGCTATGTTTCATTGGAGACAAAGAAAAAACACAATGAATATGATTAAATTCTGGTTTTAAGTAAAGCCTCTACATTTAAAATCAGAATCTTTTCAACAGTTCAATGATGCTCAAATTAAAAACTAAAAAAACTTTATGAATAAAGTCTCAAATGGTCTATGCAGCAGGAACAGGCTGTACTAAGATCAGAATTGTAACCGAAATCAAGCTTGCTGGAGTTGAGCCCACTGGTAATTTAGTTTTGTAATTTCAAAGGACCTAGGCAGAGAGTTGCCTAAGGGGGAGAGAAAAAATTATTAAATAAAGTGTTCGTGTCTGTTGAAACATCAAGAAGCCACACCCAGCTCAACATATTTAAAGGGAAGCATTTAGTCATTATTTACTGGAATCATTTCCCCTTGAAACTAGTAAGGATAAATGAAAGTGAAAACAAAGGACAAGCCTAAGACAAATCTTGTGTAATTGATCTGGTAGCCAGGACTCCAAGCTCTGCCACTGACCACCTATGTGGCTTCCAGAAACATTACTCAACCCCTTCTGCCCCCATTCACCTCATCAGGGAAATGAGTGGTCTGGGGATCTGTAACCCATCACCAAGGGCTTCCCAGATGGTTCAGTGGTGAAGAATCCACCTGCCAAGGCAGAAGTAAGAGATGTGCATTTGATCTCAGGGTCAGAGAGACACCCTGGAGTAGGAAATGGACACCAGCTCCAGTATTGATGCTGGGAAAGGCCCAGGAACAGAAGAGCCTAGCGGTCTACAATCCAGGAGATCACACAGAATTGGACATGACTGAACCACTGAGCATGCATGCAACCCATTACCAAGAACAAACACCTCTCTTGCAAGAGGAGGGAAGCTCAATTCTGCCTAACCTAACCCTGCAGGCAAATATCTCACAGCCCAATTTGCATAAAAATCTCAAACAAAAAGCCTGAACTAAACAACTGCAATTCCTCCACTGTGAGGACCCAAAACAGCTTCACACAAAAAGAAACAAACCAATGAACCCTGAAGATCTGCAACATTTTTAGTTTAAAATTCTTCTATGACATGAATAAAACCAGACACATAAAGAGAAAAAGTTATTTTTCTGAAGATTTCCATATTCTCTTCAATCCCTTCTCTTCCCCCTTCATCTTAAATCAGTTATAAGGGCAATCACAACAGAAGTTGGGTGGAGGGAGCCTAGGCCAATGAGAGATTAATGAATTAGGAACAGTACACAGTAACCACTGAGGCAGAATGATGAAGCTACAAACATTTACCAAGATTCCCAGGTTTCTATGAGTCGTGTCTGACTCTTTGAGGCCACATGGACTATAGCCCACCAGGCTCCTCTATGAATGGGATTTCCAGGCAAGAATGCTGGAGTGGGCTGTCCTTCTCTTCTCCCAAGGATCTTCCCGATCCAGGATCTCTGGCATGGCAGGCAGATTCTTTACCACCAAAACTTAGCCTAAAATTTAGCAGCTTAAAACTATAGACATTTATGATTTCACAGCATTTCTGAAGGTCAGGAAATTGGGAGTGGCCTGAGTGGAGATCTGTCATCAGGTTGTAGGTAAGATGTCAGCTGGGGCTCCAAACAGCTAAAGATCATCTAGGGCTTGAAGGAGCCACTTTCAAGGTGGTAAATCAAGCCTGGCTGTTGGCAGAAAGCCTCAGCTCTTTACCAAATGGACAGCTCCATAGAGTTGCTTGACAGAGCAAGCAATCCAAGAAGCAGCAAGATGGAACCTTCAGGTTCTCATGCCTGAGTTTCTCACACTGCAGAGCTGGCCATACAAGTTAGCCCTATTCAAGGTAGGAAGGACCACACAAGAACATGAACTGCAGGTGGTGAGAATCGCTGGAGACCACCTTGTGGACTGGGTGACAGAGTTCACTTTCTGGTCCGCCAGTTCACGTCCCTCTCACATACAAATACACCAATTCCCTCTCGAGGCCCTAAAAATTCTCATCTTTTGACAAGGTAAGCTCAAAGTCCAGGTGTGCAGGAGGCTCCTTAGGTCTAGTTCCTTCAAGACAGCCTTTGAATACCGTTCTCTCAACCTGAATGCCAGAGAACTAAAGCAACAAGTTACCTGCTCCACACACCCAACATACAACGGTGGGATGGGGTAGGGTAACCAGTAGACGCTTTTTAGTTCAACATGTGGAGACATAAAAGGCACATGGATCCACAGAAATTCTGAAACCCCAGAAAGCATATTGGATCACCCAGGAAATACAATAAGTTCCATATTCTCTTCAATCCCTTCTCTTCCCCCTTCATCTTAAATCAGTTATAAGGGCAATCACAACAGAAGTTGGGTGGAGGGAGCCTAGGCCAATGAGAGATTAATGAATTAGGAACAGTACACAGTAACCACTGAGGCAGAATGATGAAGCTACAAACATTTACCAAGATTCCCAGGTTTCTATGAGTCGTGTCTGACTCTTTGAGGCCACATGGACTATAGCCCACCAGGCTCCTCTATGAATGGGATTTCCAGGCAAGAATGCTGGAGTGGGCTGTCCTTCTCTTCTCCCAAGGATCTTCCCGATCCAGGATCTCTGGCATGGCAGGCAGATTCTTTACCACCAAAACTTAGCCTAAAATTTAGCAGCTTAAAACTATAGACATTTATGATTTCACAGCATTTCTGAAGGTCAGGAAATTGGGAGTGGCCTGAGTGGAGATCTGTCATCAGGTTGTAGGTAAGATGTCAGCTGGGGCTCCAAACAGCTAAAGATCATCTAGGGCTTGAAGGAGCCACTTTCAAGGTGGTAAATCAAGCCTGGCTGTTGGCAGAAAGCCTCAGCTCTTTACCAAATGGACAGCTCCATAGAGTTGCTTGACAGAGCAAGCAATCCAAGAAGCAGCAAGATGGAACCTTCAGGTTCTCATGCCTGAGTTTCTCACACTGCAGAGCTGGCCATACAAGTTAGCCCTATTCAAGGTAGGAAGGACCACACAAGAACATGAACTGCAGGTGGTGAGAATCGCTGGAGACCACCTTGTGGACTGGGTGACAGAGTTCACTTTCTGGTCCGCCAGTTCACGTCCCTCTCACATACAAATACACCAATTCCCTCTCGAGGCCCTAAAAATTCTCATCTTTTGACAAGGTAAGCTCAAAGTCCAGGTGTGCAGGAGGCTCCTTAGGTCTAGTTCCTTCAAGACAGCCTTTGAATACCGTTCTCTCAACCTGAATGCCAG
Organism: Tragulus kanchil; assembly: GCA_022376925.1. NCBI lineage: Eukaryota > Metazoa > Chordata > Mammalia > Artiodactyla > Tragulidae > Tragulus > Tragulus kanchil. The sequence goes on from JAIOJX010000003.1 coordinate 38,553,234, forward strand.
AGAACTAAAGCAACAAGTTACCTGCTCCACACACCCAACATACAACGGTGGGATGGGGTAGGGTAACCAGTAGACGCTTTTTAGTTCAACATGTGGAGACATAAAAGGCACATGGATCCACAGAAATTCTGAAACCCCAGAAAGCATATGTTGGCAGGTTCTTCACTAGGATTCAAGCCCAGGAAATACTTCCTTCGTGGTCTTTTGCTTCACTCTCTGGACAATTGCTTTTACCTTAAAAATTGTCTTTCCTTTGGAAAGTCACTCATGTTTGAAGATGTGAAGCTTTTTCAGTCTGCTTTCTGACTGTGGAAGTTTGGGGAACTAATGGTCTTTTAATTTTGTGACCCTTTATTCCTTTCAGTCTAAGTTTATAAAGTTTCTGCTAATACAATTCCCTCACAAACACTGTATATCGTCTGTGAATCTTATTAGACTTTATTTCATTAGTCAAAAGCCCACACACATGAACCCTTTTGAGAAAAGCCCTTCTCTACCTTGGTCTGCTGAGATGAGTAAGGGATACCACCCCTTAAGTTTCTTAGATGTCCTATTGCTAGACCGGACAGATTTCCAAGGTTCCATGTTGGATCTTTCTACGATATTAAAGGATGTTATGGCCAGATTCTCTCAGCTTCATCTCTAAATTACCTTATTTTCGCCGCCCCCAATGCTCTGAATTTGACCTTTGCCTGAAATTCATTTCTCATTTTTTTCAGAAAAAAAATCATGATTTATTAAAGAGTCTGATAATTCCTAAAACCAGCCATTCCTGTGGCCCCTCATATTTATCATTCTACTCTTCACTTTCTCTCACACATTTTACTATAATCCACAAGGGAAGGCCAGGAAACATCTCAACACTCCACTTGGAAATCATTTCAGCTGGAGCACCGAGTTAATTACGTACAGTTTATGTATAGAAGCGACTATCAGGTCAGAATCACTGAAACCACTTTAGAAGCTGGCTACAACACTTGCACAATAAAACACACAGACTAGACATTAATCTGGAGTGAAAAGATAAACTGTTTTAGATATGCTGAGTTTGAGATACCCGTATAGAGATTCCCAGCTAATAGCAAATTGAGTTTGGAGTCCATGAGAAGATTTTGCTCTTGAAACATGGTTTGAGGAAATCAAGCACGCATTGGTAGTACTAGAAACTAAGGATGTGGGCTTCCCTGGTGGTCCAGTGGGTAAGGACACCGCCTTGCAGTGCAAGGGGCGCCAGTTCGATCCCTGGCCTGGGAAGATCCCACGTGCTGCGGAGCGGCTGGACTGATGTGTCCAATCACTGAGCCGGAGCTCTGGAGCGCATGCGCCCAGAGCTGGGGCTCTGCGACAACAGAGGCCACTGCGATGGGAGGCCCACAAGAGCCAAAAGAACAAAGACGGATGAAAATAGAGAAATGAAAGACCAATAGAAGTGGCCCACCTGCTCCCCTCCCTCCCCAACCCGACCCCCGCCCAAAATAAATAAATAAATAAATCTTTAAAAAAAAAAGAAAGAAACTAAGGATGTGAATGAGCCCTCTTAGGAAAAGCAACACAAACAAGGTTCATGGCCAGACACCAAATTTTAAAAGTAGTTTAAAAAAAAAAGAAAAAAAAAAATTAGCAATCAGAGAAATCAGAGGAAAAACAGAAGTACATAGCATCATGGAAAAGAAGGAAGAGAACACTTCTCTAGCCATCCAGTGGTTAACATTCTCCACTTTCACTGCAGAGGGCATAGGTTCGATCCCTCGTCAGGGAATCAAGGTCTCACATGCTGTGTAGTACAGTCACATTAAAAGAGAAAAGAAGAGAAGAGAGAGTTTCAAGCTGAAAGAGCCGTATGGTCATAGAGAGCTAAGAAAAGCCTCAACAAGGCAAGAGTGAAAACTATTCAAAGACTCTGACCATCAAATGAAGAATTCTCAGTCAGTAATAAACTCCAGAGGTCTAAGGAGTAAATCAGTGACACGGAAGATCAGCCATGTACTGCAAAGCAAGGATCACCCCAAATGTCTCCTTCTCAGTGCCACCAGACAGCCTTGTCTCCTATTTGAGGTTGTCCCCATTCCTCCCAAAGTTGCCATCTCCCTGCCCTCCTGTTGGGGGTTTCCTACAACACTTGCACAATAAAACACACAGACTAGACATTAATCTGGAGTGAAAAGATAAACTGTTTTAGATATGCTGAGTTTGAGATACCCGTATAGAGATTCCCAGCTAATAGCAAATTGAGTTTGGAGTCCATGAGAAGATTTTGCTCTTGAAACATGGTTTGAGGAAATCAAGCACGCATTGGTAGTACTAGAAACTAAGGATGTGGGCTTCCCTGGTGGTCCAGTGGGTAAGGACACCGCCTTGCAGTGCAAGGGGCGCCAGTTCGATCCCTGGCCTGGGAAGATCCCACGTGCTGCGGAGCGGCTGGACTGATGTGTCCAATCACTGAGCCGGAGCTCTGGAGCGCATGCGCCCAGAGCTGGGGCTCTGCGACAACAGAGGCCACTGCGATGGGAGGCCCACAAGAGCCAAAAGAACAAAGACGGATGAAAATAGAGAAATGAAAGACCAATAGAAGTGGCCCACCTGCTCCCCTCCCTCCCCAACCCGACCCCCGCCCAAAATAAATAAATAAATAAATCTTTAAAAAAAAAAGAAAGAAACTAAGGATGTGAATGAGCCCTCTTAGGAAAAGCAACACAAACAAGGTTCATGGCCAGACACCAAATTTTAAAAGTAGTTTAAAAAAAAGAAAAAAAAAAATTAGCAATCAGAGAAATCAGAGGAAAAACAGAAGTACATAGCATCATGGAAAAGAAGGAAGAGAACACTTCTCTAGCCATCCAGTGGTTAACATTCTCCACTTTCACTGCAGAGGGCATAGGTTCGATCCCTCGTCAGGGAATCAAGGTCTCACATGCTGTGTAGTACAGTCACATTAAAAGAGAAAAGAAGAGAAGAGAGAGTTTCAAGCTGAAAGAGCCGTATGGTCATAGAGAGCTAAGAAAAGCCTCAACAAGGCAAGAGTGAAAACTATTCAAAGACTCTGACCATCAAATGAAGAATTCTCAGTCAGTAATAAACTCCAGAGGTCTAAGGAGTAAATCAGTGACACGGAAGATCAGCCATGTACTGCAAAGCAAGGATCACCCCAAATGTCTCCTTCTCAGTGCCACCAGACAGCCTTGTCTCCTATTTGAGGTTGTCCCCATTCCTCCCAAAGTTGCCATCTCCCTGCCCTCCTGTTGAGGACCCTCCCTTGCTCTGTTTCTCAAAGGAGATGAGTTAGGAAGGCAGTTCTCATGCCTCTTCTCCCGGACCCAAGTGTGAGACCATATTCTACTTCCTCCCAGAATTTTCCAGGTTTAAACATGAGCACAACAAGACACTTCTCTAGAGTCTTAACTACTCTCTAGCTCCATTTTAATCCCTGAAAAGAGAGTTATGAGAAAGTAACACAAGGCCAATGCGAGTCTTCTAACACCAGATCCAAAGGCAGCACAGAACTTTGTAACACTTCCTCTTTCATCCCTTTTCCTTCCAAAAGCATTTGTCCAGAAACATATTCCCATGTCGCCTAAGCAGGTCCCTCTGCTCTTTTATCAAAGACAGTGGCAGCTGGGGAAGCATGTCAGGAGTCCAGAGGTGAATTAATCACATTTTAGCAAGTTCTTATTGGTCCATATTTTGTTATTTTACAGATTTCACCCCACACTTCCACTCACTCCCATTCCTCCCGATTAAAATATAATTTCTCCCTAAGTACACACCCTAAAGAACTGATTTTCAAGCAAGTACAATATATGTACACACACACTGATAGCAGTACTGGTCACGATAGTCAAAAGGTGGAAACAGCTAAAATATCTATCGATGGACAGATCGATAAACTAATGGTGAAACATCCACACAGTGACCTTTGATTCAGACACAAAAAAATGAAGTACTTATACCGGCTACGGAGTGGGTGGATTTCCAGAACACTGCCCTACGGAAAAGAAGCTAGACCCACAAAGATCACATGGTCCACTTATCCACATTATCCACATTATCCACAGTATCCAGAACTGACAGGGCAAAACCAGAAGAGAGATAGAATGTAGACTGTTAGTTTTAAGGGGCGGGGGGAAAGAGGGTGAAATGGAGAAAAATTATTTAAAAAGTAAGAGCATAATGGAAATTTGGGGTGGTTGTGCAACACTGTGAATGTACTAAACGCCACTGAATTGTTCACATTCGAATGACTAATTTTATGCTATGGGAATTTCACCACCATAAATCACGGTTCACAAGAAGCTTCCACAAACTCTACCCAATACTCTGGCCTATAAAAGAAAAGAATCTTTAAAAGTGTGATTCATGCATATGTATAACTGATTCACTTTCCTTTTGAAACTAACACAACATTGTAAACCAACTACACTCCAATAAAAACATAAAAATAAGATTAAAAGTTGTATTAATGGGCTTCCCTGGTGATCCAGCGGGTGGAGAGTCCACCTTGCAGTCCAGGGGCCACTGGTTTGATCCCTGGCATGAGAGGATTCCACGTGCCACGGAGTGGATGGACCAGTGTGTCCAATTATGAGCCGGTGTTCTGCAGTGGGAGGGGCCACTGCGATGGGAGGCCCACACAGGCCAAAGAATTAAGATGGATGAAAATGAATAAATGGGGGCTTCCCTGGTGGTCCAGTGGGTAAGGACACCACCTTGCAGTGCAAGGGGCGCCGGTTCGATCCCTGGCCTGGGAAGATCCTACATGCCGCGGAGCGGCTGGACCGATGTGTCCAATTACCCAGCCAGAGCTCTGGAGCGCATGCACCCAGAGCCGGCGCTCTGCGACAACAGATGCCACCACGATGGGAGGCCCACACGGGCCAGGGAACAAAGATGGATGAAAATAGATAAAAGAAAGACCAATAGAAGTGGCCTGCTTGCCCCTCTCCCTCCCCAACCCGCCCCCGCCGCAAAAAAAAAATCTTAAAAAAAAAAAAAGGAATAAATGAAGGACCAATAAAAGAGGCCAAAATTAAAAAAAAAAAAAAAAGTTGTACTCGCATTTCCATCTGAATCTTAAAATCAGCGTGTTAATTTCTGCCTCTTATGAACAGTGCCAGAAAGTTATCAGATATGTGTCAGCAATTAAGACATTGTAACCACTGCTGGAAATTGAACTTTATTTGTTTATTCTAAAGTCTATACTGTCGAATAAGTCTCCCATCAGCCACGTCAGAATCACAAGAAGGGCAGGCAGAAAGTTACCTCTGCGGTGATGCTGAGGCACCAACAAGTTGGAGAACACCTGACCTGGCCTCTTGCTATTCAACGAGTGGTTCACACACCAGCAGCCTTGGCATCACTTAGACCTGTTACAAATGGAGATGCTGTAGCTCCAGCCCAGATCTGAACAGAACCCACACTCCTAGGTACTCCTCCAGGTGATTACAATCTTTGTACATAAGTTTTCTGGCAAATAACAAAATAAGGAAGCAAATTCCAGATATGATCTAAAACAGAGTTTTGCCTTAGTGTGGACACCAATCACCTAGGGATTACACAGATCACCAGTAGACCGCCACCAAAGTACTTGAATTCCATTTTTATGATGCCCTAATCATGATCAAAATTACTTTAAAGCAACTCCCAAGAAGCACAGTGACAATAGTCTATCCAAATTTGCATTTTAAGTACACAGTTTTCATTTAGAAAGGCGTTGCCTCACAATTTCGATCAGCTGGTACTAGCTTTTGAAAACTGTTTCCGAACATCCATACCTAGTTTATGGCTTAGTTAATACATGTAAGCTGTGAGGTAGCACCTACAATTTATGTCACTAATACATGGGTAAACAGAGATCCAGCTTTCATACTTAGCTATAAAGAAAATAAGCAGCGGGTCTTTGAGTTCTCCTTGGGTTCTTATTTCTCTACAATGAAAAAGCTCAGTCATTTGCTGATAAGAAAGGAACTGAGGACAAGGAAAGCAGTAAAGCCTTTTCACGTGTGAAAATATGACCCAACCAGGAATGCTTAAAACGATCTGCCATGGAACACTGAGGGCCCAGGGATGATCCACGATAACTGCGAGCAGCTTGGGGAATTTGATTTTGCTCAAGCACTGCTTGAGAAGCGGAGCAAAGCCAGACCAAGAGAGACATAACTGAGAACTGGTAAATTCGGGCTACACCAGATGAGAGAAATGGAGGGCTGAGTGCTCCAGCAGAACGCTAATTACTGAAATGTTCAATCTACTCGAGTTATGATCAACCACCCAAGAGTAGCAACAGGCTTTGTCAAACTGCAGCATGAACTAAGGTGTGCATGTGTGTGCGTGTTCAGTCGTCCAGTCGTGTCCGACTCTTGGCGATCTCATGGATCACCAGGCTTCCCTGGCCCTCACCAGCTCCTGGAGTCTGCCCAAGTTCACGTCTAATGAATCAGTGATGCCATCCAGCCATCTCATCCTCTGATGTTCTCTCTTGCAAATAACACAAATAAGGGAAGCCTGTTACAAATGGAGATGCTGTAGCTCCAGATAAAATGGTACTCCTCCAGGTGATTACAATCTTTGTACATAAGTTTTCTGGCAAATAACAAAATAAGGAAGCAAATTCCAGATATGATCTAAAACAGAGTTTTGCCTTAGTGTGGACACCAATCACCTAGGGATTACACAGATCACCAGTAGACCGCCACCAAAGTACTTGAATTCCATTTTTATGATGCCCTAATCATGATCAAAATTACTTTAAAGCAACTCCCAAGAAGCACAGTGACAATAGTCTATCCAAATTTGCATTTTAAGTACACAGTTTTCATTTAGAAAGGCGTTGCCTCACAATTTCGATCAGCTGGTACTAGCTTTTGAAAACTGTTTCGAACATCCATACCTAGTTTATGGCTTAGTTAATACATGTAAGCTGTGAGGTAGCACCTACAATTTATGTCACTAATACATGGGTAAACAGAGATCCAGCTTTCATACTTAGCTATAAAGAAAATAAGCAGCGGGTCTTTGAGTTCTCCTTGGGTTCTTATTTCTCTACAATGAAAAAGCTCAGTCATTTGCTGATAAGAAAGGAACTGAGGACAAGGAAAGCAGTAAAGCCTTTTCACGTGTGAAAATATGACCCAACCAGGAATGCTTAAAACGATCTGCCATGGAACACTGAGGGCCCAGGGGATGATCCACGATAACTGCGAGCAGCTTGGGGAATTTGATTTTGCTCAAGCACTGCTTGAGAAGCGGAGCAAAGCCAGACCAAGAGAGACATAACTGAGAACTGGTAAATTCGGGCTACACCAGATGAGAGAAATGGAGGGCTGAGTGCTCCAGCAGAACGCTAATTACTGAAATGTTCAATCTACTCGAGTTATGATCAACCACCCAAGAGTAGCAACAGGCTTTGTCAAACTGCAGCATGAACTAAGGTGTGCATGTGTGTGTGCGTGTTCAGTCGTCCAGTCGTGTCCGACTCTTGGCGATCTCATGGATCACCAGGCTTCCCTGGCCCTCACCAGCTCCTGGAGTCTGCCCAAGTTCACGTCTAATGAATCAGTGATGCCATCCAGCCATCTCATCCTCTGATGTTCTCTCTTCCTTCTGCCCTTAGTGTTTCCCAGCATCAGGGACTTTTCCACGAGCCGGCTCTTCACATCAGATGCCCAAAATACTGGAGCTTCAGCTCCAGCGTCAGTCCTTTCCAAAGAGTACTTGGGGTTGACTTCTCTTAGGACTGACTGGTTTGATTTCCGTGCTGCCCAAAGGACCCTTGAGAGTCTTCTCCAGCACCAGAGTTCGAAGGCATCAGTTCTTTGAATTAAGATACAGCCCTGGGCTTCCCTGGTGGTCCAGTGGGTAAGGACACCGCCTTGCAGTGCAGGGGGCGCCGGTTCGATCCCTGACCTGGGAAGATTCCATGTACTGTGGAGCGGCTGGACTGATGTGTCCAATCACCGAGCCGGAGCTCTGGAGCACATGCGCCCAGAGCCGGCGCTCTGCGACGACAGACGCCACCACAATGGGAGGCCCGCAGGCGCCAAAGAACAAAAGACGGATGAAAATAGACAAATGAAAGACCAATAGAAGTGGCCCGCCCATCCTCCTCCCTCCCCAACACCCCCCACTCCCCCCCAAAAAAAGATACAGCCCTGCACATTATCCAAATTAAATTTTACATCAAAAATTACATAATTCAAAAATGTACCTACTCCATTAAAAAACAACAACAATGTTGACACAGATACTTAGGAAGTTCTACCAGAGAACAGACTGGTGGCTGCCAGAGGAGAGAGGGGGCACGAAATGGGAATAAAAGAAACTTCTTTCTTCAAGTTATCCAGGTTGTATGCTCCAAGCAAAACAAGTAAATTGCTTATGGAACCCTAATGATCCTAAAATGCAAAATTTATGAATCTATAAAAGCATGTTTAATGGAGGAAAACGACACAGTAAAACTTTGGCGGCTGCTGGGGAATTAGTGTTCCGTCAGCACAGCCGCCCCCACCTCCCTCACAGCCGCTTTTCCAGGTGATGGGCACGCATCAGCAGCCCTCGTTTAAGCCTATCCCTGTGGCTGCAGGGACTCCCTCTTTATTAGGCTGACTCATTTTTAGTCATTTCTATGTCGAAAAAGCCCAAAGACTCTCCCGCTGTGACCATAAAATAGGGATCCTATTGTGGCTGACTGTAGCCCGCCAGGCTCCTCTGTCCGTGGGATTCTCCAGGCAAGAATACTGGAGTGGGTTTCCATGTCCTTCTCCACCTAAATCTGCTCACTAAACGCAAAATACATCTCATCTTTCTCCGCAGCCAGAGCTCCTGAGCTCTCCTGCCTCATACATGCCACATGTTGCCCTCACTTCAGCTCTTCTCTTTAAATATTCCTGGTTTCCTCAACATCTCTGGTCCCTCACATGATATTTTTCATTTCTCTCATTAGCCCAACTGGCTCTCCACAAAAGAGCTTAATTCACCCAATAACCCCAATTTTTCATGAAAAGAAGCTTACAGTGTCTTACTGTTCCATTTTACAAATGAAACTGAGGCTTAGGAGGTATGTGATTCGCCTAAGTCATCCAGTAAGTAAGGGGTGGAGCTGAGACTCAAATTGAGCACTTCAACTCAAGTCCATGCTCTTAACCACTGCATTAATTTTCCACTGCTGCCATGACAAACTACCGTAAGTTAATGGCCTGAAACAAATAAGTCTATGGTTTAACAACTGCAGAGGCCAGAAACTCAAAATCAGTCTCTCTGGACTAAAATCGAGGTGTCAGCATGGCTGTGATCCTTCTAGAAGCTCTGGGAGAAAATCCTTTTTTTTTCCTTTCTGAAGCCCACTTTCTCCATCTTAAAAACCAGCGGCATTGGCTAGGACTCTATCCCACTACCATCTATCTGATGCTCACACCACCTGCCACTTAAAGGATCCTGGTGATTACACTGCTCCCCCTGCCTCTGCTCCTCTCCTGCAACCCTAATTTTACCCTAATCCTCCCTCATCTTGCAGTGGATTCACAGATGCAATGGATTAAACTGTGAACATCTTTGGGAACTGTTCTGCCTACAATTACCATGCCTCCTTAAAGATGGGCTCCTGTGTGCTATGTTCTCCCTTCTCAAGGATGAAGCATCTGCCCCACCTTTTCAAAACGAGATCATTTAACCCTTTTATCCCTGTGGCTGCAGGGACTCCCTCTTTATTAGGCTGACTCATTTTAGTCATTTCTATGTCGAAAAAGCCCAAAGACTCTCCCGCTGTGACCATAAAATAGGGATCCTATTGTGGCTGACTGTAGCCCGCCAGGCTCCTCTGTCCGTGGGATTCTCCAGGCAAGAATACTGGAGTGGGTTTCCATGTCCTTCTCCACCTAAATCTGCTCACTAAACGCAAAATACATCTCATCTTTCTCCGCAGCCAGAGCTCCTGAGCTCTCCTGCCTCATACATGCCACATGTTGCCCTCACTTCAGCTCTTCTCTTTAAATATTCCTGGTTTCCTCAACATCTCTGGTCCCTCACATGATATTTTTCATTTCTCTCATTAGCCCAACTGGCTCTCCACAAAAGAGCTTAATTCACCCAATAACCCCAATTTTTCATGAAAAGAAGCTTACAGTGTCTTACTGTTCCATTTTACACGAAGTGAAACTGAGGCTTAGGAGGTATGTGATTCGCCTAAGTCATCCAGTAAGTAAGGGGTGGAGCTGAGACTCAAATTGAGCACTTCAACTCAAGTCCATGCTCTTAACCACTGCATTAATTTTCCACTGCTGCCATGACAAACTACCGTAAGTTAATGGCCTGAAACAAATAAGTCTATGGTTTAACAACTGCAGAGGCCAGAAACTCAAAATCAGTCTCTCTGGACTAAAATCGAGGTGTCAGCATGGCTGTGATCCTTCTAGAAGCTCTGGGAGAAAATCCTTTTTTTTTCCTTTCTGAAGCCCACTTTCTCCATCTTAAAAACCAGCGGCATTGGCTAGGACTCTATCCCACTACCATCTATCTGATGCTCACACCACCTGCCACTTAAAGGATCCTGGTGATTACACTGCTCCCCCTGCCTCTGCTCCTCTCCTGCAACCCTAATTTTACCCTAATCCTCCCTCATCTTGCAGTGGATTCACAGATGCAATGGATTAAACTGTGAACATCTTTGGGAACTGTTCTGCCTACAATTACCATGCCTCCTTAAAGATGGGCTCCTGTGTGCTATGTTCTCCCTTCTCAAGGATGAAGCATCTGCAACTCAAAACGAGACTCCAAGTGTGGTTAATTATGACCAAAAGCCATCACTTGAGAGATCATTAATAATGGTCATCTTTTAAAATGAGGATAACAGAGCAATTGTGGGGATGGAGTGAGGAAGTGATTGGCACAGCTTCTAGCACAGAGAAGTGATCAGTGAATAGAAATTGTCCAATTTCTCTTGTTACAAGCCAGGAGTACTTTGTATTGTGCATCTATAGTATACTGTCAGCTAACTGAGATCACGTGAGTTCAATCCCTGGTCTGGGAAGATCCCCTGGAGAAGAAAATGGCTGGAGCATTCTTGCCTGAATCCCATGGACAGAGCAGCCTGGGAGACTATAGGCCATGGGGTCGTGAAAGATCAGACACGACTTAATGACTGAACAAGAACAAAACTGAGATCATGCTGTGTTGGCCAAGAAGTTCATCTGGGTTTATCCACAATTTAAGGGAAAAGATAAGATTCCATAAGATTATGGAAAAACCAGAACAAAGTTTCTGGCCAACCCAATACAGAGGCAACAGCCAGTTGACAACGACATCACAGTTCACAGGAAGATGATCTGTGGGTTTTAACACATCAGGAGACTAGTCTAATTCAGAATAAAAATAAGATAGATATAAAGAATCTGAATTGAAAATCATGTGACATTATTAGTGAGGTGTTATAGATATAGGCCTAAAATGCATGACTCAATTTTCAGATAAAATAAAGTCACCGGGGCTTCCCTGGTGGTCCAGTGGGTAAGGACACTGCCTTGCAGTGCAAGGGGCACTAGTTCGATCCCTGGCCTGGGAAGATCCCACGTGCCACGGAGCGGCTGGACTGATGAGTCCAACTACTGAGCCTGAGCTCTGGAGCACATGAGCCCAGAGCCAGTGCTCTGCAGCAAGAGAGGCCACTGCAACGGGAAGCCCACACAGGCCAAAGAACAAAGATAAATAAATGAAAGATCAATGCTCCCCTGCCTCTGCTCCTCTCCTGCAACCCTAATTTTACCCTAATCCTCCCTCATCTTGCAGTGGATTCACAGATGCAATGGATTAAACTGTGAACATCTTTGGGAACTGTTCTGCCTACAATTACCATGCCTCCTTAAAGATGGGCTCCTGTGTGCTATGTTCTCCCTTCTCAAGGATGAAGCATCTGCAACTCAAAACGAGACTCCAAGTGTGGTTAATTATGACCAAAAGCCATCACTTGAGAGATCATTAATAATGGTCATCTTTTAAAATGAGGATAACAGAGCAATTGTGGGGATGGAGTGAGGAAGTGATTGGCACAGCTTCTAGCACAGAGAAGTGATCAGTGAATAGAAATTGTCCAATTTCTCTTGTTACAAGCCAGGAGTACTTTGTATTGTGCATCTATAGTATACTGTCAGCTAACTGAGATCACGTGAGTTCAATCCCTGGTCTGGGAAGATCCCCTGGAGAAGAAAATGGCTGGAGCATTCTTGCCTGAATCCCATGGACAGAGCAGCCTGGGAGACTATAGGCCATGGGGTCGTGAAAGATCAGACACGACTTAATGACTGAACAAGAACAAAACTGAGATCATGCTGTGTTGGCCAAGAAGTTCATCTGGGTTTATCCACAATTTAAGGGAAAAGATAAGATTCCATAAGATTATGGAAAAACCAGAACAAAGTTTCTGGCCAACCCAATACAGAGGCAACAGCCAGTTGACAACGACATCACAGTTCACAGGAAGATGATCTGTGGGTTTTAACACATCAGGAGACTAGTCTAATTCAGAATAAAAATAAGATAGATATAAAGAATCTGAATTGAAAATCATGTGACATTATTAGTGAGGTGTTATAGATATAGGCCTAAAATGCATGACTCAATTTTCAGATAAAATAAAGTCACCGGGGCTTCCCTGGTGGTCCAGTGGGTAAGGACACTGCCTTGCAGTGCAAGGGGCACTAGTTCGATCCCTGGCCTGGGAAGATCCCACGTGCCACGGAGCGGCTGGACTGATGAGTCCAACTACTGAGCCTGAGCTCTGGAGCACATGAGCCCAGAGCCAGTGCTCTGCAGCGAGAGAGGCCACTGTGATGGGAGGCCTACACAGGCCAAAGAACAAAGATAAATGAATGAAAGATCAATAGAAGTGGCCAAAGAAAAAAATAAAGTCACTGGATTTATGACTAACTTTTTCAACTAATATAGTCGAAATGTATTCCTGATAAATATCCGTTTGGCGACTGAGGCCATCAAGATCATTTTTAGCTTCAGATGTTGGTATCTGGTACATGAACTATGCCTCACTGTGCCAACATTTATAAACTAGACTAAATAAATTTCCCATGTTTTCATCTCACCTTTTTTTTTTCTTAAATAAAAATAGGGCAAGTACAAGCCCTAAGGCAAGTCGCCAGAAACCTCTCTCCAAGTTTACATGGATTTACATCATGATCCATAAAATTGGACCATTTTTTCTCAACTATTTAAGATTCTGCCTACAGACATTATTATCTGGTCTGCTTTTCCATCTCAATTGTACCAAGGCCACAACAGACACACTGCAGAAATTAAGACAAATACCTGAAAGGAGAAGGATGGTAATACGAATAAATAAAATAGAAATGAGTAGAACAGGCATAATGTCAAGGAGACAGCCAAAGACTCATCCTGTCTGCAGGCCACCCCACAGAACGGTTGCCTTGGGGGAATGTAAGCCTCCTGTCACCAGTCTCACTGAAAACCTAGAGACTGAGCATTTTATCTAAAATCTGAGGGCATGCAAATATTATGATTCAAATTTTAAAAACAAGCAAAAACATTGTAAGTCAAACAAAATTCATCATGGGCCATTTCATGACCTCTAGTGGGTCTCCTGGATGCCTTATGGGACCAGTCCAGTGACCTTTTGCTTTAGAATATTTATTTGCAGTGGACAAGGCTGGCTTCTGATTATTTTCCTTCTTGTTAAATAATCACAAACCATCCTTTTAGTCAGCTCTTCTATGATGTTGCTAGGGAATAACATCTAAAACAACACTGATTTTTTTTTTTTTTTGGACATTTGCAAATCTGCCAGTTTATACAAACACCCTCATCCTCCACAGGATCACTCCTGATTCTCCACTCCCCTCCACCAACCCTCTGCTCCATAGGTATTATACCTCAATCAACTAAAGGTGATGGGAGGCCTACACAGGCCAAAGAACAAAGATAAATGAATGAAAGATCAATAGAAGTGGCCAAAGAAAAAAATAAAGTCACTGGATTTATGACTAACTTTTTCAACTAATATAGTCGAAATGTATTCCTGATAAATATCCGTTTGGCGACTGAGGCCATCAAGATCATTTTTAGCTTCAGATGTTGGTATCTGGTACATGAACTATGCCTCACTGTGCCAACATTTATAAACTAGACTAAATAAATTTCCCATGTTTTCATCTCACCTTTTTTTTTCTTAAATAAAAATAGGGCAAGTACAAGCCCTAAGGCAAGTCGCCAGAAACCTCTCTCCAAGTTTACATGGATTTACATCATGATCCATAAAATTGGACCATTTTTTCTCAACTATTTAAGATTCTGCCTACAGACATTATTATCTGGTCTGCTTTTCCATCTCAATTGTACCAAGGCCACAACAGACACACTGCAGAAATTAAGACAAATACCTGAAAGGAGAAGGATGGTAATACGAATAAATAAAATAGAAATGAGTAGAACAGGCATAATGTCAAGGAGACAGCCAAAGACTCATCCTGTCTGCAGGCCACCCCACAGAACGGTTGCCTTGGGGGAATGTAAGCCTCCTGTCACCAGTCTCACTGAAAACCTAGAGACTGAGCATTTTATCTAAAATCTGAGGGCATGCAAATATTATGATTCAAATTTTAAAAACAAGCAAAAACATTGTAAGTCAAACAAAATTCATCATGGGCCATTTCATGACCTCTAGTGGGTCTCCTGGATGCCTTATGGGACCAGTCCAGTGACCTTTTGCTTTAGAATATTTATTTGCAGTGGACAAGGCTGGCTTCTGATTATTTTCCTTCTTGTTAAATAATCACAAACCATCCTTTTAGTCAGCTCTTCTATGATGTTGCTAGGGAATAACATCTAAAACAACACTGATTTTTTTTTTTTTTTGGACATTTGCAAATCTGCCAGTTTATACAAACACCCTCATCCTCCACAGGATCACTCCTGATTCTCCACTCCCCTCCACCAACCCTCTGCTCCATAGGTATTATACCTCAATCAACTATTAATACAAAAACCCCTGGCTTCTCTATTAAATCCTATACATTCTTTTCATCAAAACGTTCAGAAACGCTGACCACTTCTCACCATTCCCAATATTTCCACCTTATTCTCTTGCCTGAACTACTATATTAGTCAAAGTTCTCATGAGAAACAGAATCAACAGGATACACATGCAAAGAGATATACAATAAGGAATATGTTTATACGATTACAGAGACAGTCCCATGAACAGAATTCCCATCTACAAACTAGACACCCAAGAGAGTTAATGGTATAGTTCCAGTCCATGGAAAGAGCCTGAGAAACAGGAGAATCAATGAGATGTCATGACTTCCAGCTCCAAAGACAGCAGCCTGAAACCCTAGAAGACCCAACATTTCAGTTCTAGTTTGTCTGAAGGCAGGAAAAGACGAATGTTCTAGCTCATGCACTCAGGCAGGAGTGGCTCCCTCTTATTCACAGGAAGGTTGGGCTTTGGGCTCTAGGCAGGTCTTCAACCGATTAGATAAGGAAAGAGAAAGAGTGATCTGTTTTACTGTCTACCAATTCAAATGTTACTCTCATTCATGACACCCGAGACACACCTAGGATAAAATAGTGCCTGATCAAATATCTAAATACCCCATAGCCTAGTCAGCATGACACATAAAATGATGAAACTGTTTCTTATGGGACTTTTCTGCTTCTCCATTCCCTTCAGTCTACTCTTCACACACCAATCCGTGAATTTTTATTTTCAAGTTTTATTGAGACATAATTCATAGACTACACAATTCACCCAAAGAGTACAATACAACAGGGTTTTAGTGTATCCACATATACTATGTGCATCCTTTATCACTGACAATCAATAATTTCTCTAACAACAAATTAAATCACACTCAAAAGCTTCCAGTAGCTTCTCATCAGGCTTAGGGGAAAATACAGTCTCTTCATAGAAGCCCACAGAGCCCTAAGCAACCTGATGGCCTACCTCTTTGTCTCACTCAGTTCTAGAGCAGGAGTCCTCCTTAATGGTCCAGCTTCATTCTGCTTGATGGCCCCTCCTTTTCCTTCTGCCCATAAAACTCCCACTCATCCTCTGTATCTTCCCACTCCCTCACTTCATTCTATCCCTGATTGAATGTCAGCTCCTGAAATAAGATGCCCCTGAACACCTTCTCTGAAATATTTCCCATACATGCGCTCAACCATTCTCTCTCTGTTCAATTTTTTTCAGTGTAATTAGGGTAATGAACAGATATCACTATTAGAGATTCTTCATGGTAATTACAGACACTGACAGATTATTATCAACTTATTGACTACACTCCATTAGGAAGCAACTTTCTCTGTCTTATTTGTAGCTGTGTCCCAAATAAGGACACAAACCTATTTTTAGGTTTTCCCAGTAGTCATGTATAGATGCAAGAGTTGGATCATAAAGTAGCTGTGAGTCTGAGCAACGAAGAACTGACGCCTTTGAAATGTAGTGCTGGAGAAGACTCTTGAGAGTCCCTTGGACAGCAAGGAGATCAGTCAATCCTAAAAGAAATCAACCCTGAATACTCATTGAAAGGACTGATGCTGAAGATGAAGCTCCAATATTTTGGTCACCTGATGCAAAAAGACAACTCATTGGAAAAGACCCTGAGGTTGGGAAAGATTGAAGGCAGGAAGAGAAGGGGATGCAGAAGGA
This sequence comes from Tragulus kanchil, assembly GCA_022376925.1. NCBI lineage: Eukaryota > Metazoa > Chordata > Mammalia > Artiodactyla > Tragulidae > Tragulus > Tragulus kanchil. The sequence goes on from JAIOJX010000003.1 coordinate 38,569,894, forward strand.
TGAGAAGGTTGGATGGCATCACTGAGTCAATGGACATGAGTTTGTGCAAATTCCAGGAGCTGGTGAACGACGGGGAAGCCCGGCATGCTGCAGTCCATGGGGTTGCAAAGAGTCAGACACGACTTAGGGACTGAACAACTGAACAACAAAGTATTTTTAGGAAAGGAGGGATAGTCATAGGCCTAAACTCCATCAAGTAACCAATGCCCAGATACCAGTCTCACACCTGGGTTCTAATTTTTATCACTGTCATCAGTGCTTCTCTTTCTAATTTCTGTTTAAAACGTGCCTAAAGAGAGACATTTGAAGTGCTTTTGTATCTGAATAAAACTGTCATGTATGACATAATCTCACTCTGAACCAAAATTTTTTTAACTCTACAAGTTAATTATAGTGTTGCTTTAGGACTTTTAATTCACTAATGTTTTGATAAAAGTTGCCCTCAAGGCTGAGAGTTGCCACATAAATGTTCATCTTAGATTTAAAAACAAATAAGTTTTGGAACTCTAGGGAAGTGTTCCTAAACTTTTGCCAGTGCCATGACTAAGAGGTTATAGCTAGAAAGAAAACCAGAGTTTCCTGACTTACAGCGCCGCATCATTTCGGGCACTGTAGCCAACTTAAATGTTGAAACTGAGCTTCTAAGTTTCTACTCTTGGTGACACTTACCTTTAATTGGGAGTTGGAGAGAAGGTGACAAGGAAACTTTAGGAAATCTCCTGAAAATATTTCATAAATAGCTCAATCACCATTGTCTTATTTACATGGAGGTATTAGGGCATTTGGATAAGAAGTGAAAAAAGTGTTAGTCACTCAGTCATCTCTGACTCTTTGTGACCCCATGTACTTAGCTTGTCAGGTTCCTCTGTCCATGGCATTCTCCAAGCAAGAATACTGGAGTGGACAGCCATTCCCTTCTTGAGGGGATCTTCCCAACCCAGGGATTGAACGTGAGTCTCCTACATTGCAGGTGAATGTTTTAACTGTCGGAGCCACATGGGAAGCCCCAAGGAATCTGGATATTTAATATCTAACATTTGTTACTGTGAAGACATTTAATACAATCAGTCTGTTTTCTCAGATATAATTATTGGAAAATCCCAAACCATTTCAAAATACAGATGGTGATTCAGAGAAATTACAAAAAGATACATTAGGAAAGAAAATTTACATTAAAATACAACCATGGAAAATGCCTTTTTAAATGTACAAAGTGATTTTATTTTTAGTCAATAGGTAACATGTATGCTATGATTTCTTACACAAGTTAAATAGTACAATAAAAATGGTAACAATATAGTACTCTTCTACATCTTTCTTAAGAAGAAAAAGGACTATGTTTGTGTTATTGGTGTTTTGTTTTCAAAGAAAATTAATGGCGCTGGCATGCTAGTAAAATAACAACAGTTTAAATGTTAGTGTTCTAGACCTAATTACGATAGCTTGTACATGGTTCACCTTCCCTTTGAAATAAAAATATTTCTTTAATATAATTTTAATCATGAGATACAACTGAGCAGCTTTAATCAAGTTATTGATATAGTTCAACCTTCACTGTATCTACTAGGAAATGATAAAAAAAGAAAAAATATTTTAACTTAATAAAACTCCAAGGTCTGATGCAACATATATGAAATTGTTCCAGTCCAGTAATAGACAAGAAGTGGTAATTTATAGAAGAATCTAGCCTTCATTATTTATCAACTGTGAGGAAATTGAGAACATGAAAACTAAGAGCTGGGGCTAGAGTATGATCATGGGCTTCCCCGGTGGTCCAGTGGGTAGAGTCCACCGTGCAGTGCAAGAGGCACTGGTTTGATCCCTGGTCTGAGAAGATCCCACGTGCTGTGGAGAAGCTAGACCAATGTGTCCAATTAGGAGTCAGCACTCTGGAGCGCGTGCACCCATAGCCAGTGCTCTGCAACAGAGAGAGGCCACTGCAAGGGGAGGCCCACAGAAGCCAAAGAATAAAGACAGATGAAAAATAAACGAATGGAAAACCAATAAGAGACCAAAATCTAACAAACAAAAAAAAAGAATACGATTATGGGAGGGGACCTCTATGATATCCCTCACCCATTTAAAAATGGGGATCACGGCAGTCAGAATCAGTTCAGCATGAATGCTGTTATTATTAGCTAAATAATCAAATTGGCAAGGATGAATGAGTCAGAAAGAATTTGCATGGTGAAGCCCTTCCCAGGTTTACCAGGTGGAAGATCTCCTTTAACAAATCTACAAAGTCAGCAATGAAATTTGAGACCAGAAAACAGACACTAGATCTTAGCATTAAATGGTTATTTTAAACTAGGTCTGCACCATCTTCCACTCTATTCTCACACTGCTGTTTATTATCAGTGTTTTTCATATATCCACATCCAAATATTTTCACCCATGTACCTTATTACCAACTAGAGAGATATTCCCTCTGAGATGCACACTGGGTTTGACCTAGTACAGAACAACCCTCAATAACCATCTTTCAAGCAAGGCATATATTTATACTCGCCACTCATCCAAGCCACCTTCTAATATTGCTTGAGTACTTTCTCTTCAACCACACAAAATTTATTCCTCCCTCTTTTCCAGAAAAGAACCACACTTGAATGAAGATAATAATTATATTTTACTTCTTATATTATTTCAACTTGGAAGAGAAAAGAAACAGAAGAAAGCATTTTTCTCCCGAAAATACTCTATCTTGAGGTCTCATAGCTCACAAAGTCAGTGTCTCACAAGCCTTCACTCTCCCAATTTCTGGGCTTATTTTACAAAAAAAAAAAAAGCAGAGGGATAGACACAGTCAATGCTTGTGAGTAGTTTTTAGAAAAGTACATGATAAAACCTGGGTAAAAATACTTAAATTTGATTTCCCTGGTGGTCCACTGGCTAAGACTCTGTGCTCCCAATGCTGGGGCCCTGGATTCAATCCCTGGTCAGGGAACTAGATCCCACATACCCTAACTAAGACCCAGTGCAACCAGATAAATACATTAAAAAAAAAAAAAAAAAACTTAAATTTTATAGCTGAATCCTTAGGTGAATTTTCTGTTTTGGCTGGAAGAGAACAACAAGATGTTTCAAGAGTGACCTGGACATAAACTGGGCTGTACTACTTTGCTGACACCCAAGTACATAGAGGAGTGAAGACGAATGAATCAAAAATGATGTTACACTGGTACAAGAACAATGATCACTAACAAAATGGCAGTAAGAACAGACCCATAGGTTTGCCTTATTTCTTAACATAACTACGATGAACGCTAGAGACAATGACACATGTAATAGGTTAAGCTCGCGGATATCTTTGCCCATTTCCTACATTCTACGGCATTCCTAAATGAGGAGACAACATTCCCAGCCTCTGTAGGCAACCTCACACATTCTACTCTTGAAGGAACCTGACTAACCCTTTAGAACAAAGATGTTCAACATGAACCTGTATTTTTCATACAAATCTGAATATATTGAGCATTTTTCTACTAAGCCCCCTGATGGACACAAACATTCAAACAAATGATTCATACTCAAATTTTCTAGGAAACATCACTTTTCAAAGGAGAATCTCAACTGAAACGTCAAGTGTGAGATCAATCAAATCTATAGTCAGTCAGCAAACTGACCCTTATAAAATAGTAGGGCTTACTTTCTTGATTCTTCAGCTCAGTCGTTCTCAACCAGGGTTAAATTTACCCCATAAGGTCACTGGCATTGTCAGGAGACACTGTGGACACCATTGGTGGGCAGAGGGCACAGGGCTCTTAGTCTCTATTGAATAGAAACCAGGCATGCTGCTTAATATTCTAAATGCAAAGGACAGATGCCCACAACAAAGAATTACCCAGTCCAAAGCATCAACAGCGCCAAGGGTGAGAAACCTTGCTTTAGAAAATACAAACAAACCATTAGGGGTGGAAGATAACTCTGTGTTAACCGTTAATAACTTTCTTGATGTTTTCTACATGTATTGTATTTCATGCACACTAGTGCATCTGACAGTAGAATGTTATTGTGGTTCAATGACTCTTTTCACCATCAGAATGTCTTGCCTGTTTCTCAGGGTTTTGTTTTGAGGTGGAGATTTTTCATTCTCAAAGTTTTGGTTTTGAGTTTCAATGATTTGAACACACCCACATTTAACAGCAGCTAATTTTTGGAAGGCTGAAACTCTGGGGTAAGAAAACTGTAGCATGGCTTTGTAAAGAAAAAAGAGAATTTAAAAGATAGGGCGGGGAGGAGAGAGGAGGCCAGGGAGTTACGCTTGACTTAAAAAAAAAGAAAAAAAGATACAAGGAAATGTATTTCTTTACAAAACTCAGTCAATTAAGAAAAGCCACATGTCCAGAAGATCTATGAGAATATGATTGATGCCTTCCTCAAGAGAAATTTTTTTCATCTAATTATAGGAATGTTATAAGCAAAGCATTCAATATATTTCTAAACCATCTTAGTATCTCCCTCTGTGGTGTTATTACTCAGGGGATATTCCATGTATTTCAAACAATCCATCTGCCATGGGTAAATCTACTGCCTTGGCTTCAATGCTAAACATACATGGCAGTGGACCTGAAATGGGTAGAAGTCAGAGCTGAAGAAGGGAGAGTAAAAACAAAGCAATGAAAGAGGGGGATTGGAACATTCTGCTCACCAAGCGTAACAAACTTTTACACAGAGGTTGTGTCATTATTTCCGTATTTGACTTAACTTGGTATCTACCTCATACAACCTCATTTACAGAGATCACCTCAACCCACACACCTGAACTGAACAAACCAAAGGAAATGAATCTCTTGACCACAGTCTACTTAGCCGAGACCACTCTCTCCCCCAAGGAACTCATCTACCAGCTAGCCACAGACCCATGTAGCCAGTCTCACACATCTCGAAGTAAAACTCAAGGTTACCAAAGGGAAAACATGAGGGAGAAGGAGTAAATTAGCAGACTGAGATTAACATATAACATGACACTTAGGTAACAGCTAATAAGGACCTACTGTCTAGCACGGGGAACTCTATTCAATATTCTGTAATAATCTATATGGGAAAAGAACCTGAAAAGGAGTATAATCAATTCACTTTGCTATACACCTGAAACTAACACAACATGGTAAATCAACTAGAGCCCAAATAAAAGAAAAGGTCATCGGATCCATTCAGATTCCTCTCTCAGGAAATTCAGCTAAGGGGGATGCCATTTCCTGTTAGAAAAGGGACAGAAGAAAGTAATCATGCGGAATGCAGCTGCCATAGTCATGTTTGAGCACTAGACTAAAGAGAGTCCTCTGGAAACTCCCTATAATAAAACACTCTTCATTTCACTTAGCTTGCAAGCAGTTCTGCTCTGTTACTAAAAAAAGCGTTAACTACATGTAAAACTGGTGAATCTGACTAAAGTCTTGGAGTGTAGCAGTGTGAATTCCTGGTCTCACTACTGTACCAGAATTATACAAGAATGTCACCAAGGGGGAAATGGGGTGAAAGGCACAGAGGACCTCCCTGTACTGATTTTTTGGCAACTTTCTCTGAATCACAAGTCTTTTAAAAAATTAAAATCTCAAAATATTTCTAAACCATCTTAGTATCTCCTCTGTGGTGTTATTACTCAGGGGATATTCCATGTATTTCAAACAATCCATCTGCCATGGGTAAATCTACTGCCTTGGCTTCAATGCTAAACATACATGGCAGTGGACCTGAAATGGGTAGAAGTCAGAGCTGAAGAAGGGAGAGTAAAAACAAAGCAATGAAAGAGGGGGATTGGAACATTCTGCTCACCAAGCGTAACAAACTTTTACACAGAGGTTGTGTCATTATTTCCGTATTTGACTTAACTTGGTATCTACCTCATACAACCTCATTTACAGAGATCACCTCAACCCACACACCTGAACTGAACAAACCAAAGGAAATGAATCTCTTGACCACAGTCTACTTATCCGAGACCACTCTCTCCCCCAAGGAACTCATCTACCAGCTAGCCACAGACCCATGTAGCCAGTCTCACACATCTCGAAGTAAAACTCAAGGTTACCAAAGGGAAAACATGAGGGAGAAGGAGTAAATTAGCAGACTGAGATTAACATATAACATGACACTTAGGTAACAGCTAATAAGGACCTACTGTCTAGCACGGGGAACTCTATTCAATATTCTGTAATAATCTATATGGGAAAAGAACCTGAAAAGGAGTATAATCAATTCACTTTGCTATACACCTGAAACTAACACAACATGGTAAATCAACTAGAGCCCAAATAAAAGAAAAGGTCATCGGATCCATTCAGATTCCTCTCTCAGGAAATTCAGCTAAGGGGGATGCCATTTCCTGTTAGAAAAGGGACAGAAGAAAGTAATCATGCGGAATGCAGCTGCCATAGTCATGTTTGAGCACTAGACTAAAGAGAGTCCTCTGGAAACTCCCTATAATAAAACACTCTTCATTTCACTTAGCTTGCAAGCAGTTCTGCTCTGTTACTAAAAAAAGCGTTAACTACATGTAAAACTGGTGAATCTGACTAAAGTCTTGGAGTGTAGCAGTGTGAATTCCTGGTCTCACTACTGTACCAGAATTATACAAGAATGTCACCAAGGGGGAAATGGGGTGAAAGGCACAGAGGACCTCCCTGTACTGATTTTTTGGCAACTTTCTCTGAATCACAAGTCTTTTAAAAAATTAAAATCTCAAAATAATTTTTTTTAAGTATTAACTAAAATATTTACCTATCTGTATTAGTTCCCTAGGGCTGTCATAACAAAGTACCTGGATACCTACCCCACTTTACTATGCCCTCCATACACACACTCCACGGGACAATTCTATTCCAAAATCAGGTCATATCTCTGATGTACTGTCGTGTAGGACTTCGATATATAAGATTTCAATATATAGGCATACCTCAGAGATATTCTGCTTGGATTCCAGATCACCTCAATAAAGCAAGTCATACGAATTTTTTGTTTGCTGTACATATGAAAGTTATGCTTACACTATACTTTAGTCTACTAAGCATGCAATAGCATTATGTCTTATAAAGTAACCCACATACCTTAATATACAAATGTCGTATTGCCAAAACGTGCTCCCATCATTTGAGCTCTGAAGAGTTTCATAAAAGTAACATCAGAAATCACAGGTCACAGATCACCAGAACAAATATAATAATAATGAAAAAGCATGAAATACAGAAAGAATTACCCAAAGACAATCCAGAGACATTGGAGTGAACAAATGCTATCAGTAAAATGGAACAGATAAAATTTATTTGATGTTGAGTTGCCACAACTCTTCAATTTGTAAAATATGCAATATTAAGCAAAGAATACGAAAGTGAAGCACAATAAATGAGATAACCCTGTATTCTATTTTCTGAAGGGGACACAATTCAAATTTTAACACTATCCCATCAAAGAACTAATTCTAGGGATTTGCCTGGTGGTCCAGTGACTAAGAATCTGCCTTGGGTGGTGATGGTTTATTCACTAAGTCATATCCAACTCTCGTGACTCCATGAAGTGTAGCCCACCTGTCTCCTCTGTCCATAGGATTTCCAGCATACTGGAGTGGGTTGTCATTTCCTTCTCCAAAGAATCCACCTTAGCCAGGTTTAATACCTGGTCAGGCAACGAAGATTCCACATGCACGGAGCAACTAAGCCTGTATGACACAGCTCCTGAGCCCATGTGCTCTGGAGCCCACACACCACAATTAGAGAGGTTTTGGCCATCACGAGAAAACCTGCCTGACACAATGAAGACTCCATGTGACATAACTGAGACCTGACATAAAAATAACTTTTTTGAAGGCCTAATTCTAGAGGCTATTACTTCTCACAATGGAAATCTTGTCCACTAATTCATTCAAAAGAATTGTTGATCTACAGTATGTACCAGTCACTATGTTAGGTATTGTGAACACAAAAATTATTAGCATGTAGAGTCTGGCTCAAATTTTTATCTTTTTTCTATGAGTGTCCAAAACTAAAGCTTCTAACATACTACTACTGAGGAATTATTAGAGGTCAATCTTCATAGTCCAAATACAGCTAGTCATAAGTATTCCAATCACAAGGAATGGGCCAAAGAATGTTCAAACTACCCTAAAATCACACTCATTTCATGTGCTAGCAAGGTTATGCTCAAAATCCTTCAGGCTAAAATTCAATAGTACGTGAGTCGAGAATTTCTAGACTCTATCTAGATGTGTAAGCTAGATTTAGAAAAGGCAGAGGAACCAGAGATCAAATTTACAACATCCTCTGGATCATAGAAAAGACAAGATAATTCCAGAAAAATATCTACTTATGCTTCATTGACTACGCTAAAGCTTTTGACTGCGTGGATCACAACAAACTAGGAAAAATCCCTAAAGATATGGGAGTTTGAGCAAACTCACTATCTGGAGTGAAGGACAACGAAGCCTAGTGTGTTGTAGTCTATGTGGTCACAAAGAGTCGGACATGACTTAATGACTAAACAATAATAACATAGATGTTAAACAAATATCAGTCTACTGTAATTCTCTGCAGAATATTTATTATCTGGTACTTTCTTGTTCATTTGTTCATTTATTTGTGCAAGCCCCTCTCCTCCACCAGAATGTACACTTTTTGAGGGTAAGGTCCTCATCTGTCTTTGCTCCTTTCATGTGTCCCGATAAATGAGAAGAATTCTTACCTAATAGGCACTCAAGTATTTGTTAAAAGAATGAATGTGACACAAAAGAACATTCACAGAACATCCAGACTATATATCAGCCCTTTTCATCCTCATAACAACCCTAATCAATAGAGACAGGGATGCTAATTCACACTTAAAATTGACGCCTTAAGAAGCTGTGATAGAAAAATGTGCCATAACACACTAGTATAAGAAGAATTCAAATGATGGGTGATAAGGACTTCAAACCAAATGTGCTTAGCTCAGTTCTGTGGTTCTGGTCACTCTTTATGCTTCTAAATCCAATTAAAATTCTCAGTGTTCTATATTTGGGAAATCATCCTATTTAGTACATTTTGTTGTAGTTCTTAGAGATAAGATCAAAACTAGATAGAATTTCTCATACTTGAAATAGAAATACTTGGCAAGATCTTTGGATTTAAATATAAAATACACTGGTGCTTTCATCTAATCATAGATTCAGGAGACAGAATAAAGCTTCTAGTGGCCGACCACATTAAAGTACCACCACCATTCAAGCATTCCAAATATTTGGGGCGCTTGGAATCAAAGGTTAATTTTCTTTAAAATGCATATAACTGATCCAGGAAATGACAATTTAAAAATCTAAGCATTAAACTATCTGAGAAAAACTCAAGCCATCTGAAAACACAGTACTTTCAATATAATTCATACATGGAATTTTCATAGAAGATTTTCAAAAAGTTATTTTCGTATAAAATCTATTTTATTAAACTGAATGTTTCGGGCTTCCCTGGTGGTCCAGTGAGTAAAGACTCTGCCTTGCAGTGCAAGGGGCGCCAGTTCGATTCCTGGCCCAGGAAAATCCCACATGCCGTGGAGTGGCTGGGCCGGTGTGTCCAATTACAAGCCAGTGCTCTAGAGTGCGTGCACCCAGAGCCAGTGCTCTGCAATGAGAGAGTCACTGCAATGGGAGGCCCACACAGGTCAAAGAATAAAGATGGATGAAAACAAATGGATTTAAAAAATCAATGAAAAGAGGCCAAAATTTTAAAAAACAAAGTGTTTTTAAACTGAATGTTTCCTCCTAGAAAGATTTCAGAAATCAAAGTTCTTTCATTTTGTTCCTTAAATAACATCTCTGACTCATTATATAGAAATAATCCATACATATATGTATATTGCAATATACGAAGTGAAGTGAAAGTGCTCAGTTGTGTCCAACTCTGTAGCCCTGTTGACTGCAGTCTGCCAGGCTCCTCTGTTCTTGGAATTCTCCAGGCAAGAATACTGCAGTGGGTAGCCATTCCCTTCTCCATGGAATCTTCCCAACCCAGGGACCAAACCCAGGTCTTCTGCATTGCAGGCAGAATCTTTACTGTCTGAGCCACCTGGAAATCCCATTACAATCTATGCATATATATAACAATTTTTCACTTAACCAAAGTTGATGCCAATAAAAACACCATATCAGCTGCTTAGTCATGACAGAAACAGATCAGATGCATTTGGTAAGAAGGAAGGAATTAATATTCAGCCAACTTCTCTGGGAACATTATATATAGACAGTTAATCCTTACACAACACTGGTTTAAACTGCACAGGTACACTCACACGTGAATTTCTTTCAAGTTAATATAATGGAAAATTGTTTAGAGATTTTTGACAATTTGAAAAAACTCACAGATGAACCATGTAGCTTACAAATATCCAAAAAAAAAAAAAAAGAGAGAAAGCTAGATATATCATGTCTGCATAAAACATACCTAGATACTATCCTTACATGGACATAAGGTGAGTGATATTTAGTATAAAATTATGTGTTACTTTGTGTTTTATAACTTTGCTTTCAAGGAATTACATCACAGTACAATATGACTCTCTCATTTCCTGATGGTTCAGTTGGTAAAGAATCTCCCTGAAGGGCTTCCCTGGTGGTCCAGTGGTAAAAAATCCGCCTTGCAGTGCAAGGGGCACCGGTTCAATCCCTGGCCCAAGAAGATCCCAAGTTCTGCAGAGCGGCTGGACTGGTGTGTCCAATTACTAACCAGTGCTCTGGAGCGCATGCACCCAGAGCCGGTGCTCTGCAATGAGAGAGGTTACTGCAATGGGAGGTCCGCACCGGCCAAAGAATAAAGATGGATGAAAAGAAAGAAATAAATAAAAAAACAGTGAGGCCAAAATTTAAAAAAAAAAAAGAATCTCTTTGCAATGCAGGAGTTCCAGGTTTGATCCCTGAGTGGGGAAGATTCCCTGGAGAAGCAAGTGGCAATCCACTCCAGTATTCTTGCCTGGAGAATCTCATGGACAAAGGGGCCTAACGAGTTATAGTCCACCAGATCACAAACAATCTGACAAATTTAGCAAGTAAGCCATCATCTCATGACTGGAGAAACTGCATATCAAACTATCATAAAAGTAGGTTTTTTTAATATAACAATGTTTCTAATACTATATTATGAACATGACTGTAATACTGTATTTCATAAAATTGTATAATGATTCATTCCCTAGTGTTTAGGCTTGGCAACTGGAGAGCAATCATAGTGCTATTTTTGTTAGTCATGACAGAAACAGATCAGATGCATTTGGTAAGAAGGAAGGAATTAATATTCAGCCAACTTCTCTGGGAACATTATATATAGACAGTTAATCCTTACACAACACTGGTTTAAACTGCACAGGTACACTCACACGTGAATTTCTTTCAAGTTAATATAATGGAAAATTGTTTAGAGATTTTTGACAATTTGAAAAAACTCACAGATGAACCATGTAGCTTACAAATATCCAAAAAAAAAAAAAAAGAGAGAAAGCTAGATATATCATGTCTGCATAAAACATACCTAGATACTATCCTTACATGGACATAAGGTGAGTGATATTTAGTATAAAATTATGTGTTACTTTGTGTTTTATAACTTTGCTTTCAAGGAATTACATCACAGTACAATATGACTCTCTCATTTCCTGATGGTTCAGTTGGTAAAGAATCTCCCTGAAGGGCTTCCCTGGTGGTCCAGTGGTAAAAAATCCGCCTTGCAGTGCAAGGGGCACCGGTTCAATCCCTGGCCCAAGAAGATCCCAAGTTCTGCAGAGCGGCTGGACTGGTGTGTCCAATTACTAACCAGTGCTCTGGAGCGCATGCACCCAGAGCCGGTGCTCTGCAATGAGAGAGGTTACTGCAATGGGAGGCCCACACAGGCCAAAGAATAAAGATGGATGAAAAGAAAGAAATAAATAAAAAAACAGTGAGGCCAAAATTTAAAAAAAAAAAAGAATCTCTTTGCAATGCAGGAGTTCCAGGTTTGATCCCTGAGTGGGGAAGATTCCCTGGAGAAGCAAGTGGCAATCCACTCCAGTATTCTTGCCTGGAGAATCTCATGGACAAAGGGGCCTAACGAGTTATAGTCCACCAGATCACAAACAATCTGACAAATTTAGCAAGTAAGCCATCATCTCATGACTGGAGAAACTGCATATCAAACTATCATAAAAGTAGGTTTTTTTAATATAACAATGTTTCTAATACTATATTATGAACATGACTGTAATACTGTATTTCATAAAAATTGTATAATGATTCATTCCCTAGTGTTTAGGCTTGGCAACTGGAGAGCAATCATAGTGCTATTTTTGTTATCAATCAATACTTTTAAATAAATACGAATTTCTTTTTCGGATTACCTTTTGAATTTGATGTGCATCATTAGTAATGTATATACCACCTTTAGTGATTTGTATCAGATGAGACAATACTGATACAGGTACTCACAGACAAATGATTTATCTTGTAAATGGATAATGTAAACTTATGGTATCAATCAACTACAGTACCATAAATTTATTTTTCACTTCCTTATGATTTTCTTAACATTTTCTTCTCTCTGACTTACTTTAGAGACTGGCAGGCCACAGTCCATGGGGTCGCAAAGAGTCAGACACAACTGAGCAACTGAACTAAACTGAACGTACCTTCTTGTAAGAATGTAGTATGTAACACATAGAGCACAAAGAATATGTGCTGATCAACTATTTGTGTTACCGGTAAGGCTTCTGGTCAACAGTAATTTGCAGTGACGTTAAGGGGTGGTCCAAAGTTATACTCAGATTTTCAACTGTGCAGGATGTCAATGCTCCTAACCCTCACACTGCTCAACAGTCAACTGCATTCTATATTTCAAAAGAAAATAGTAATTTTCTAATTTTAAAAAGAACAAAATGGTAACAACTCTTTTTTTCTTCTCTCCTAACAGATGTTTTCGAATAATAAATACTCCATCACCAACTTATTCCTATCAAAATTCTGATGAGACGCTCATGCCAACTGTAGACCCAGCCATTGTAGTACACATTTAGACCTCCATCATGTCCTTAACATCTGTAAACACATGGAGAGCCAAACAGAAGCGGTCTGGATGTATCATAAAGACCCTTGATGATCCCAAAGATAACATATATTTTATCTCTGTGTGCTGTTGTGTGCCAAGTCGCTTCAGTTGTGTCCAACTCCATGTGACCCTCTGGACTACAGCCCGTCAGGCTCCTCTGTCCATGGGATTCTCCAGACAAGAATACTGGGGTGGGTTGCCATGCCCTCCTCCAGGGGATCTTTCTGACTAGTTATTAGCTGTCTTAAACTTCAGTATTTTGTAAAATTAATCTTTTTACCTGACTCATATCATCAGGCTTGATTCTATGGGACTTTCAACATTTTGAAAAGTATCCATCACTTGTCATTATAAATTATTTATTTCCATAAACATAGTCCCACCTTATTAGTGATTTCTTAAGGGTCCTGATACAGCCAAGGATCTATATAATAATAGTATGGGTATTTTTCATACACAAAATTCCAAAGTTAAGTTAGAAGGAAACTAGAGAATCATGCATAGCTATCTCATGGGAAATATTAGTGGGGCAAAGAATAAGACAGTGACTCACCGAGCATCACACGGGATGTTCGTATGACAGGTCTTAGGTTTGTTGCAAATACCCTTCAAGATATACATGCTGATTGAGGGCAATGCATAAGAACAAAACATCTGAAACATAACAACCTATCAGCTTTGGACAGTTTCCAAAAACCGTGTTCACTTAGCAACCAATGTATGGAAGGCTGAGCTCTGGAAAGAACGTGATCCTCAACAAACGCAATTGGTAGAAGAAACAGGTCAAGAAAGAGGATACAGGAAGTGTGAAGGTACAAAAAGTAAAACAAAGAAAAAACTAAATAAATGGAATAAAAGCCTCCCATGTAAATTGGAAACAGAAGAGAAACTAAAGCTACAAGGAGAAGATCACTAAAAATCTTTTTCTTGAGCAAAAGTCTCCAAACCTGATTCAATGATAATTCCAGATAACAGAATCTATTGATACCCATTTTCTTACACTTAGAGGCACAGAAATGTAGTTTTGAAGAAAATTTATTACTTACCAAGCCTGCTATTGGTGTGGACAGCCTATTGATCTTCTTAATGACCCCAGGTTTAAGTTTATTGATCAAACTGAAAATAAGTAAAGAAACAACATACAGTTACAAGAATGCCAACATTAGCTTAGCGTTGAACATTCTCAAAAAGCATACAGGTCATTCATCCAACCCCAGTTTCTTAAGTCCCAAGAACCCAAGGAAAAAGCAAATAACCAAGAAAATACACCACGAAACAGAGAGCAGCACTGTCAATAATGGTGAATAGGCCTCTAAGAACATATAAACACACTTCTACATTCAAAAATACGTCCTTAAAAACAGCTCCACACTTACTAAAGAAAGGTAATACTAGATTCTGTTTCAACAGTTGATGGATCTCTTTCATTATAAATTGGTTCTCTTTAACCTAAGCATACTTTTTCTATGAATCATTTTGTTGATTTCTTTTCCTCAAACTTATCCACATTTTTAAAGGCAGCCTACCCATGTAGCCATTCTCCTCCAAACTGCCCTCCCAGTCAGACAGCCCATAAAACTGAGACAGATGGATACACAGGTATGTATGGCTGGATCCCTTCTCTATTCACTTGAAACTGTCAAAATATTGTTTGTTAATTGGCTATACCCCAATTAAAAGTTTCAAAACATGAAAAAAAATTGCCTCAAGTAAATGAAAACTATCAAAACCGTGTTCACTTAGCAACCAATGTATGGAAGGCTGAGCTCTGGAAAGAACGTGATCCTCAACAAACGCAATTTGGACAGTTCAAAACCGTGTTCACAGCAAAATGTGAAGGTACAAAAAGTAAAAACAATTGGTAGAAGAAACAGGTCAAGAAAGAGGATACAGGAAGTGTGAAGGTACAAAAAGTAAAACAAAGAAAAAACTAAATAAATGGAATAAAAGCCTCCCATGTAAATTGGAAACAGAAGAGAAACTAAAGCTACAAGGAGAAGATCACTAAAAATCTTTTCTTGAGCAAAAGTCTCCAAACCTGATTCAATGATAATTCCAGATAACAGAATCTATTGATACCCATTTTCTTACACTTAGAGGCACAGAAATGTAGTTTTGAAGAAAATTTATTACTTACCAAGCCTGCTATTGGTGTGGACAGCCTATTGATCTTCTTAATGACCCCAGGTTTAAGTTTATTGATCAAACTGAAAATAAGTAAAGAAACAACATACAGTTACAAGAATGCCAACATTAGCTTAGCGTTGAACATTCTCAAAAAGCATACAGGTCATTCATCCAACCCCAGTTTCTTAAGTCCCAAGAACCCAAGGAAAAAGCAAATAACCAAGAAAATACACCACGAAACAGAGAGCAGCACTGTCAATAATGGTGAATAGGCCTCTAAGAACATATAAACACACTTCTACATTCAAAAATACGTCCTTAAAAACAGCTCCACACTTACTAAAGAAAGGTAATACTAGATTCTGTTTCAACAGTTGATGGATCTCTTTCATTATAAATTGGTTCTCTTTAACCTAAGCATACTTTTTCTATGAATCATTTTGTTGATTTCTTTTCCTCAAACTTATCCACATTTTTAAAGGCAGCCTACCCATGTAGCCATTCTCCTCCAAACTGCCCTCCCAGTCAGACAGCCCATAAAACTGAGACAGATGGATACACAGGTATGTATGGCTGGATCCCTTCTCTATTCACTTGAAACTGTCAAAATATTGTTTGTTAATTGGCTATACCCCAATTAAAAGTTTCAAAACATGAAAAAAAATTGCCTCAAGTAAATGGAAGCTATCAGTCAACATCTCAATAAAAAATGTCATCCCTAAATGAGCATATTCACTAATATCTTTTGAAATATGTCTTATTTATACATCTTATCTAAAACGCATTTGCTGTATAATTGCTACATCAGGAAAATTCACAGAAATTTCCCCATGAGAGCTCAATATGCAACTTCTTCTTATGATACTGATGGATAAATTCCATGGTTATCTGTTTCCAAATGACCACTGAAACATTAAGATGTGAAAATACATTATATTGCTGCCATCATTGTTAATTCTAATATGTGCTGGGCAATGGCTGATTTGAGTACAGTGCTTTCATACTTGAACCTGATAACTACAGTTTATAGATGCTTTAAATTCTATTTCACATATATTTTTCTTGAGTATATAATGTCTCTAATAAAAGAATATTCTAGACTAAAAAATAAAGAAATAAAAAAATAGCTTAGAAAATCATGTCTGTTTTGTTTTGCCAGATTGAAAGGGTGCAGTGGAATTCATTCAACCAACCAACCAACCTGTTCCTATTGGTAACTCACTCAAGGCTGCGATGGCCTTGTTATCACCGCAGAATAACTGGATACAACTTAAATGCACCAGAACTCCCCAAAACAGGGTAAGAGTTACCTCAGAATCTAACACGGAACAACTTTTTATTATTATTACAGAATTTCCAAAAGTATCTGTCACTCTCTAGATTGCAAAACACTTTTAGAACTGAGCTCTGACAACGTGAAATGTAAGAGTTCAACCTGGGGTTCTAAATCTAGATTCTCGTGAAATCTCTTTTTTTTGTTGCAGTGCACTGACAATAGTGCCAACCCATGTGGAAACTGAACACATAACCGTGCTTTTCTAGTAGGGCTAGCCTGCTTAGTCCATCTTTGTTATTTCTTTTTTTCCTCAAACTTATCCACATTTTTAAAGGCAGCTACCCATGTAGCCATTCTCCTCCAAACTGCCCTCCCAGTCAGACAGCCCATAAAACTGAGACAGATGGATACACAGGTATGTATGGCTGGATCCCTTCTCTATTCACTTGAAACTGTCAAAATATTGTTTGTTAATTGGCTATACCCCAATTAAAAGTTTCAAAACATGAAAAAAAATTGCCTCAAGTAAATGGAAGCTATCAGTCAACATCTCAATAAAAAATGTCATCCCTAAATGAGCATATTCACTAATATCTTTTGAAATATGTCTTATTTATACATCTTATCTAAAACGCATTTGCTGTATAATTGCTACATCAGGAAAATTCACAGAAATTTCCCCATGAGAGCTCAATATGCAACTTCTTCTTATGATACTGATGGATAAATTCCATGGTTATCTGTTTCCAAATGACCACTGAAACATTAAGATGTGAAAATACATTATATTGCTGCCATCATTGTTAATTCTAATATGTGCTGGGCAATGGCTGATTTGAGTACAGTGCTTTCATACTTGAACCTGATAACTACAGTTTATAGATGCTTTAAATTCTATTTCACATATTTTTTTCTTGAGTATATAATGTCTCTAATAAAAGAATATTCTAGACTAAAAATAAAGAGAAAAAAATAGCTTAGAAAATCATGTCTGTTTTGTTTTGCCAGATTGAAAGGGTGCAGTGGAATTCATTCAACCAACCAACCAACCTGTTCCTATTGGTAACTCACTCAAGGCTGCGATGGCCTTGTTATCACCGCAGAATAACTGGATACAACTTAAATGCACCAGAACTCCCCAAAACAGGGTAAGAGTTACCTCAGAATCTAACACGGAACAACTTTTTATTATTATTACAGAATTTCCAAAAGTATCTGTCACTCTCTAGATTGCAAAACACTTTTAGAACTGAGCTCTGACAACGTGAAATGTAAGAGTTCAACCTGGGGTTCTAAATCTAGATTCTCGTGAAATCTCTTTTTTTTGTTGCAGTGCACTGACAATAGTGCCAACCCATGTGGAAACTGAACACATAACCGTGCTTTTCTAGTAGGGCTAGCCTGCTTAGTCCATCATTAATCACTGCCAGAAAACTATCATCTGAAACAGTGATTTTCCTATTCAATAATGTTTCCACACACAAAAAAAATTCTTTATTCTGTAACGTAGCTGCAAAGGAAAAGCAAATATAGGAGGAAGAATCAAACATTCTGAATCTACTGGTCTCCCCTTCACAATGGGCAGCAGAAAACAAAAAATCTGACACTTGTGGAATGTCACTCCTTCCACATTCCAGAGATTTATATATACACTTGAGTGTGCTAAAAATAAAAAGACAAAAGTTCTGATTGAATAACCTCCAGAATGTTGTTCGACAGGATTCAAAATTACAAAACAGTAGTTTATGAAGACTAAGTCTGGTGAACAAAAGCTGTTTTTCTGTTTTCACAGTTTCTTCACACAAAGGTCTTTAGACAACAGAGATGACAGAACCACCCCTCAACTTGAAGCATTTCCTAGCACTGTTCCTAATACTTTCTCATTTGTGTACTGAATACCATACAGGAAAGGAAGACTTTCTCTCTTCATGGTCACAAGATTGTATTTAATCACTAGCTGAATAGCTAAGAAAAGAATTGAGCAGGTTTATAAGAAACGACAACCCCAACTGAATTCTTCTGGTTGTTTCCTACTAAGGAAGTATGTCTTGAATTCCTTTATTGGTGGCTTCGTGCAATGCACAGTACTAAGAACTGAAACATTACTTAACAGAAACATAGTTCTAGCATTGTGCCAATCAAGAAATTCATAGGAGTTGTTGACCACTAGTTTGGCAGTGACTTTCCTACAGGAACTTGAATCTTAAAATACATTTTAATTTTTCTGAAATCTAAAAAGTGAGATAAGCTAGGGCAGCTTATAAAATGTCAGGGAAGTCTGACATCGGTTGTCCCTCTTAAAGGAACAGTGTCATAGCTTCCTCCTCCACCCGTTTGAGTCACGGGTGACATTGGCCAGATTATTCAATTTACTTCTCTTGCCATTTTTTTATTACAGTGTTCGTGATGTCAAGAAGAAAAAAATTTAAGACAGATTCTAGAATGGATAATAACACAGCCTATTCTCAGTTAAGTTAGTGGAAGGAAGAAAGGGATGGAAGTAAAGGAAACAGCACAGATAAACCATGTCTCCTTTTGCATCAGCAGGCAGCATTCTTGTGCCTGCCCGGTGGTGGGCTATAACAGCCACACTGTTTCCCTCTGCCTGTCAGCTACTCGCTGCGTGATCTTCCTAAGTGATGCAGCTTTTATAAGCACTGCTCGTAAGGGATGGAAAAAGCTGTTTTTTTTTTAAATTTTTTTTGCGGGGGCGGGTTACAGAGGGAGGGGGCAGGCGGGCCACTTCTATTGGTCTTTCATTTATCTATTTTCATCCATCTTTGTTCTTTGGCCCATGTGGGCCTCCCATCGCAGTGGCCTCTGTTGTCGCAGAGCACCGGCTCTGGGCACATGTGCTCCAGAGCTCCGGCTGGGTAGTTGGACGCATCAGTCCAGCCGCTCCACGGGCACGTGGGATCTTCCAAGACCCGGGATCAAACTGGCGCTCCTTGCACTGCAAGGCGGTGTCCCTACCCAATGGACCACCAGAGAAGCCCGGAAAAAGTTTTATCAGTGCTTTCTGTACCACATTTTAGATATTTAAGCTCTTTTAATGTTTTCCACTATGAAGAGGTTTGGGCATAGCTAAGAAAAGAATTGAGCAGGTTTATAAGAAACGACAACCCCAACTGAATTCTTCTGGTTGTTTCCTACTAAGGAAGTATGTCTTGAATTCCTTTATTGGTGGCTTCGTGCAATGCACAGTACTAAGAACTGAAACATTACTTAACAGAAACATAGTTCTAGCATTGTGCCAATCAAGAAATTCATAGGAGTTGTTGACCACTAGTTTGGCAGTGACTTTCCTACAGGAACTTGAATCTTAAAATACATTTTAATTTTTCTGAAATCTAAAAAGTGAGATAAGCTAGGGCAGCTTATAAAATGTCAGGGAAGTCTGACATCGGTTGTCCCTCTTAAAGGAACAGTGTCATAGCTTCCTCCTCCACCCGTTTGAGTCACGGGTGACATTGGCCAGATTATTCAATTTACTTCTCTTGCCATTTTTGTATTACAGTGTTCGTGATGTCAAGAAGAAAAAAATTTAAGACAGATTCTAGAATGGATAATAACACAGCCTATTCTCAGTTAAGTTAGTGGAAGGAAGAAAGGGATGGAAGTAAAGGAAACAGCACAGATAAACCATGTCTCCTTTTGCATCAGCAGGCAGCATTCTTGTGCCTGCCCGGTGGTGGGCTATAACAGCCACACTGTTTCCCTCTGCCTGTCAGCTACTCGCTGCGTGATCTTCCTAAGTGATGCAGCTTTTATAAGCACTGCTCGTAAGGGATGGAAAAAGCTGTTTTTTTTTTAAATTTTTTTTGCGGGGGCGGGTTACAGAGGGAGGGGGCAGGCGGGCCACTTCTATTGGTCTTTCATTTATCTATTTTCATCCATCTTTGTTCTTTGGCCCATGTGGGCCTCCCATCGCAGTGGCCTCTGTTGTCGCAGAGCACCGGCTCTGGGCACATGTGCTCCAGAGCTCCGGCTGGGTAGTTGGACGCATCAGTCCAGCCGCTCCACGGCACGTGGGATCTTCCAAGACCCGGGATCAAACTGGCGCTCCTTGCACTGCAAGGCGGTGTCCCTACCCAATGGACCACCAGAGAAGCCCGGAAAAAGTTTTATCAGTGCTTTCTGTACCACATTTTAGATATTTAAGCTCTTTTTAATGTTTTCCACTATGAAGAGGTTTGGGCATACCTTTTCCCCCATGCCCACCAACAAAGGAAACAAGGGTTTCCTTTTCTCCAGATCCTCACCCACAGTTGTTTCTTCATTGCCTTTTTGATAAAAAACCATTCTGATAAATGTGAGTTGACAGCTTACTGCAATTTGCATTTTCATTATGTTGAGCATCTGTTCATGTCTCTTGGTCACTGTGCAATTTCTTTGGAAAAATGTCTATTCAGGTCCTCTGTCCATGTTTTCATCGAGTTGTCTGCTTATTGGATGTTGAGTTGTGATATTGGGTGAGTTTGTAAATTAATTCTTAGGTAATTATGCACTCCGATACTATTAACTGAGTGACTCTATTCTCTCATATGTCCTTTTTTTATGTCCTTTTTCTTAAAAAAAAGATTTTTTTTTTTGCCTCTAGGTCATCATTTATTTTTCATTCATCTTTATTCTCTGCCATATGTGGACCTCCCATCACAGTAGCCTCTCTCGTTGCAGAGCACCAGCTCTGGGCACATGTGCTCCAGAGCTCCGGCTGGGTAGTTGGACGCATCAGTCCAGCCGCTCCACGGCACGTGGGATCTTCCAAGACCCGGGATCAAACTGGCGCTCCTTGCACTGCAAGGCGGTGTCCCTACCCAATGGACCACCAGAGAAGCCCGGAAAAAGTTTTATCAGTGCTTTCTGTACCACATTTTAGATATTTAAGCTCTTTTTAATGTTTTCCACTATGAAGAGGTTTGGGCATACCTTTTCCCCCATGCCCACCAACAAAGGAAACAAGGGTTTCCTTTTCTCCAGATCCTCACCCACAGTTGTTTCTTCATTGCCTTTTTGATAAAAAACCATTCTGATAAATGTGAGTTGACAGCTTACTGCAATTTGCATTTTCATTATGTTGAGCATCTGTTCATGTCTCTTGGTCACTGTGCAATTTCTTTGGAAAAATGTCTATTCAGGTCCTCTGTCCATGTTTTCATCGAGTTGTCTGCTTATTGGATGTTGAGTTGTGATATTGGGTGAGTTTGTAAATTAATTCTTAGGTAATTATGCACTCCGATACTATTAACTGAGTGACTCTATTCTCTCATATGTCCTTTTTTTATGTCCTTTTTCTTAAAAAAAAGATTTTTTTTTTTGCCTCTAGGTCATCATTTATTTTTCATTCATCTTTATTCTCTGCCATATGTGGACCTCCCATCACAGTAGCCTCTCTCGTTGCAGAGCACCAGCTCTGGGCACATGTGCTCCAGAGTGCTGGCTCGTTATCAGACACACAGGCCCAGCCATTCCTCCACATGTGGGATCTTCCCAGGCCAGGGATCGATCTTGTGCCCCTTGCACTGCAAGGCGGACTCTATCCACTGAACCACCAGGGAAGCCTTCTCATATGCCCTTTATCACAGACTTCCTACGCATAAGAATTTATTTGGGGCCTTGCTATGACATTAATATGTACAGTTATAAAGCAATCCATAACTTTTTAATTACTATGCTTTCCCAAGTCTGTCATTTGTTCTAATATTGGCAGTTTCATTCCACAGAAATTTTTAGTTCTAGAATTTTTCCTATTCTCATCTGTTTATTCTTCTTAATGTTAAAATACTATTTATTCTAATAAAAGTCTGACTAGAATTAACACGGATATTGGCCTAAAATTATAAATCAATTGACATCGATTACACTATACAGGAATATCATTTATTATTTTGTTTCTCAAATAATACAGTTTACCATTAAATTTTCAACATACAAATTAAAAGGCTCACACTCCTCTCAACCATAAACCATGTTTTAAGCCTTTTCACTATTGCCTTTATTCCTTAGATCTCATTTGACTTTCTGATCGATGATTGTAAAAATTCTAGAGAATAAGTCTCTCATATAAGGGAATTATTCCACTTTTAACTGATGTGATATAATGACATGCTTGTACCTTTTGCAATATTCAATTCCCTTTCATAATACTTCTCATTGCGCTGACCGGAATTCCTATACTTTCACCATTTCCTGGCAAACACATGGTTTTTTCCATTTACCTACCTGAGAGTTTTTATTGCATCAAAAAAACTACTTCAAAATTAACTTCTTTATGGGCTTCCCTGGTGGTCCAGTGGGCAGAGTCTGCCTTGCAGTGAAAGGGGCGCCGGATTGATCCCTGGCCCGGGAAGATCCCACGTGCCAAGGAGGGGCTGGACGGGTCTGTTTATTTACGAGCCAGCGCTCTGGAGCACATGCGCCCAGAGCCAGTGCTCTGTAAGAAGAGAGGCCACTGCAATGGGAGACCCACAGAGGCCAAAGAATAAAGATGGATGAAAATAAATAAATGAAGGACCAATAAAAAAAGGGCACAATTAAAAAATATAAATAACCTCCTTCTGATCAACTTAAATATAAACTGTTTATATCACATACATTTAGCATACACATTACTCTCATTTATTTTTAGTAGAACACCATTCTCATTTTTTTCCTCAGAGACCCTAGCACTGAAATGCTATGTGCCTTTCCCCTTGGCAATGTTTACTTAGAATGAGAAAGTCCTACAGATGGTACATGTAATCTTATGAGACAGGACCAAAGCTTTCTATCTTCAAAGTTGACACCACAATATTTTAAAGACTCATGCAAAATTTGCATTCAGTCTGTATAACATGACCACCTATATTATTACAGAAATTAATTTTTAACTGGCATTAAAGTTGGCCATCAACTTAAAAAACTACATTTTAAAAAGAAGATGTTTTGCTACATGCAGATATAAAATTTTAGAAAAAGTGACTGTGAAGCTTAAAAAGAGAGTATACAGATGGCATCTATAAAATACTGCATGAAGAGAAAGCAGTTCCTCAATTTTTAATTATCATTATGAACTTGAACACATGCCTCTTTGCCTACCACTGTGTTATCATATAGTACAGAGTCTTCAAAGTTTGTATTACTACAAGTGAAGAAAAATAGTTCTTATTCCTTAAACTTTGAATGGCTACAACATGGATCAGGGTCAAGAGGTTGGTGAGCAGGAGAGATGCATGAATACAATTGTCCTCAGGAAATTCAAAACAGAAAGCGCTCTAAGTAAAACCCTTCACCCTCACAGAGGGGCCTCTGAGTGCTGCACGGAGACCTGCACAGAAGCCAGAAGAACCCTCTGAGGTCACTGTCCTCAACAAGTGAACGTCTCCAACTCTAACAAAGGAATGAGAAGTGGCCGGATTCTCCATCTTGTTTGGTGCTTGAAAACAATCACCTGAGTAGCCCATAGCAAATTAACAGGAGTCTTTGTAAATCATTTTTTTCTTCTTCATTTGAATACATCTTCAACAAAATACCATCGTCATTTCAGGAAGACAGTATACGATTCACATAGCAGGTATAAAGAGAAACAGGACTCCTCAAACTCACTCAAATAAGTGAATGTTTACTTGCTCCACTCGTTCCAAGCTGCAAGCCATGAAAAGGGCTGGTTACAATGTGAGAAGAGTTGCCTCAGTGATGTGAGCCGTGAGTCCAAAAAGGCATCGTCCGCATGGCTGACTTGGGAATGGAATAAAGACCTGGCATTATTCCAGAGATGGGAAGTACAGACTGACTAACCAGAGACACACCCAGTAAAATTACCTTCAAATACCTCTTCTTACTTCATAAGGATCATAAAGAATGTTTTCATTTAAATATTTCCAAGATTGCTATCACGAGATGAGTAACTATGAAATTACTCATATTCCTAGCTGGATATGTCCCAACAAAACATATTCAGAGAAGAGAAATAATTCTACAGAGCCACAGAGCAAGACAGGATCGCGGACATTTTTAAGTATCTAGGAAGGGAGTTTTCATAAACCCTAACAAACACTGAAGAGATGAGACAGATGAATGAATACTATGAATAAAATTCATAGAAAATTATAACAAGGGGCTGAAATCACTCCTGTCAATTCTCTTACTAATTAGAAAAAAACCCAAATTAGCTTCTGTTCCCATTTCACTGTTTCATAAAGGCAAGAGAGATTACATGTCAAAGGTATACAGTAAAACAATTACCATAACGGACTTTAATCAGGAAGTGTCCTTTAGCCCTCCACTGACTAGATCCCACATGTGGGTGTGTGCTAAGTTGCTTCAGTCATGCTTGACTCTTTGTCAGCCCTTAGGGACTGTGCCTGCCAGGCTCCTCAGTCCATGGGATTCTCCAGGCAAGAATATTGGAGTCGGCTACTATCCCCTCTTCCAGGGGGATCTTCCCAGGCCAGGGGTTGAACATGTGTCTCTTAACATCTCCTGCATTGGCAGGTGGGTTCTTTACCACTAGTGCCACCTGTGGGAAGTCCCAGTAGGATCCCACAGTCAATCAAATGAAACGATACTAAAATGCTTCACAGAAGATACTAACTTCAATAGCCAATCAGATTAAAAGGCAATAAATGCCCATAACTGCTCTCATTACTCGAATGTGTATTTGGTCTGAAACCTCAGTGCAGAGTTTATACCCAATTTAAACTATCTGAAGTGTCAGTACATTGCCAGTTGAGAAAAAGCTATAATGAGCTCATTTCCTCCAACACTTGCCTTTGATCTTTCAGAATGCCAGTTCAAACTACTACTAAAGCATAAAAGGCTGCTGACCTTGCTAGTAAAATAACATGAAAACTTTTTAATGGTGAAAATGAACTAGGATGCCTAGAGATTTTTAAAAAGCCAAGAAGCATACACTATACTTTGTAAGAATTGGTCATTTTTCTGGCAGTGACCCAAAGAGAAGTCAGCCTTTTCCTACAGAATATTTTTAAAAATCTGAATTCATCTTTTAAATCATATTTCAGCTAAAACCTGATATCTCAGATGGGTACAATATTCTCAAAGACAGAGAGCCTATTATATTTTGTTGTTGCTTTGTTGCTAAGTCCTGTCCAACCCCACAGACTGGAACCCACCAGGATCCTCTGTCCATGGCATTCTCCAGGCAAGAATACTAGAATGAGTTGCCATTTTCTTCTCCAGGGGGATCTTCCTGACCCAGGGATCAAATCCGAGTCTCCTGTGTCTCCTTCACTGCAGGTAGATTCTTTACCTACTGAACCATTTCCTCTCTGGATCTTCCCAATCCAGGGATCAAAACCGAGTCTCCTGCATTGGCAAGCTGATTCTTTACCACGGAGCCAACTGGGAAGCCCCTACTATATTTCCCATTAATTTCAAAGTCAGGGTTTATAATACCAGGCTTTGGAATAGCAGGTTTTACTGTCCTCTTTGATATCACAACTTTCTGGCCAATGTGATCAAACAATGATGCTTAATCATCTTGCAGACCAACCAGCTAGGGTTTTCTTTAGTTATAAACTCGCACAGAATATAGTTACTTGGCCTTTTTCCTTCCAACACTAGGTCTATTAGATGGAAATCTGCTGTATGACTTGGGGAACTCAAACCAGGGCTCTGTGGGGCTTCTCTGGTAGCTCAGTGGTGAAGAATACACCTGCCAGTGCAGGGACTAACTTCAATAGCCAATCAGATTAAAAGGCAATAAATGCCCATAACTGCTCTCATTACTCGAATGTGTATTTGGTCTGAAACCTCAGTGCAGAGTTTATACCCAATTTAAACTATCTGAAGTGTCAGTACATTGCCAGTTGAGAAAAAGCTATAATGAGCTCATTTCCTCCAACACTTGCCTTTGATCTTTCAGAATGCCAGTTCAAACTACTACTAAAGCATAAAAGGCTGCTGACCTTGCTAGTAAAATAACATGAAAACTTTTTAATGGTGAAAATGAACTAGGATGCCTAGAGATTTTTAAAAAGCCAAGAAGCATACACTATACTTTGTAAGAATTGGTCATTTTTCTGGCAGTGACCCAAAGAGAAGTCAGCCTTTTCCTACAGAATATTTTTAAAAATCTGAATTCATCTTTTAAATCATATTTCAGCTAAAACCTGATATCTCAGATGGGTACAATATTCTCAAAGACAGAGAGCCTATTATATTTTGTTGTTGCTTTGTTGCTAAGTCCTGTCCAACCCCACAGACTGGAACCCACCAGGATCCTCTGTCCATGGCATTCTCCAGGCAAGAATACTAGAATGAGTTGCCATTTTCTTCTCCAGGGGGATCTTCCTGACCCAGGGATCAAATCCGAGTCTCCTGTGTCTCCTTCACTGCAGGTAGATTCTTTACCTACTGAACCATTTCCTCTCTGGATCTTCCCAATCCAGGGATCAAAACCGAGTCTCCTGCATTGGCAAGCTGATTCTTTACCACGGAGCCAACTGGGAAGCCCCTACTATATTTCCCATTAATTTCAAAGTCAGGGTTTATAATACCAGGCTTTGGAATAGCAGGTTTTACTGTCCTCTTTGATATCACAACTTTCTGGCCAATGTGATCAAACAATGATGCTTAATCATCTTGCAGACCAACCAGCTAGGGTTTTCTTTAGTTATAAACTCGCACAGAATATAGTTACTTGGCCTTTTTCCTTCCAACACTAGGTCTATTAGATGGAAATCTGCTGTATGACTTGGGGAACTCAAACCAGGGCTCTGTGGGGCTTCTCTGGTAGCTCAGTGGTGAAGAATACACCTGCCAGTGCAGGGGACACGGGTTTGATCCCTGATCCGGGAAGATCCCACATGCTGCGAAGCAACTAAGCCCATGAGCCACAACTATTGAGCCTGTGCTCTAGAGCCTCAGAGCCGCAATTATGGAGCCTATGTGCCGCAACTATTGAAGCCCGTGTGCCTGAGAGTCCGAGTTCCACAAGAAGTCACCATAACAAGAAGCCTGCTCACCTCAACTAGAGAGTAACCCCCACACCCTGCGACTAGAGAAGAGCCTGTGGTAGCAGTGAAAACCCAAAATAGCCAAAAATCAATTAATTAATCTAAAAAAAAGAAAGTGTTTTTAAAAAATACAGGGCTCTATAACAACCTAGAGGGGTGGGATGGGGAGGGAATGGGAAGGAGATTTAAGGGTGGGAGGGACGTTTATATACCTCTGACTGATTCATGTTGATGTTTGGCAGAAACCAACAAAATTTTGTAAAGCAATTATCCTTCAATTAAAAAATGAATTAATTTTAAAAAATGCTATTATTAACCAGGGTTATAAACAATGCAACTCACATTAAGAGGTTTTTATATATATATATAAATATCATGTAGTACTTTGGGATCCCATCATAAACTCAAATTGCTAATTCCCATAGTTTTTACTTCCACTATTTTGGGGAAATATTCATTTAAAGAATGTTTTATTTTCAATCACTCAGTCCTGTCTGACCCTTTGTGACCCACGGACAAGCCATGGAATCTTCCAGGGAAGAGCACTGGAGTGGGTTGCTAGTCCCTCCTGCAGGAGATCTTCCCAACCCAGGAGTCTAATTAGAGTCTCCTGCATTGCAGGCAGATTCTTTTCCAGCTGAGCTACAAGGTAAGCCCCATTTAAAGAATACTGGGTGCTAAGTAGATTCGACTTATTTGTTAAGGCACAGGACCCCAAACTGATAGCATTTCAATCAGGAAACAACGTAAGAATGAACTTCTGGAAGTTGTGGATTTAAATGACATTTTTTAAAAACCAATATATTGGGCTTCCCTGGCGGTCCAGGTGCAAGGAGTCCGCCTTGCAGTACAAGGGGCACCGGTTCAATCCCCGGTCTGGGAAGCTCCCACGTGCTGTGGAGCAACTGGACTGGTGTATTCAATTAGGAGCTAAAGCGCATGCTCCCAGAGCTGGTGCTCTGCGGTGAGAGAGGCCACTGCAATCGGAGGCCCACACAGGCCAAAGAATAAAAGGATGGATGAAAATTAATATAAATAAAAAGAAAAAAAAAACAATGTATCTCTCAAGAGGCCTCCAAAGGACTGCCGTGGCCATGAAGGTAGAGCCTATATATTTAATTTACCATGCTGGTTGTCATCAAAACAGTTCGCTTTTTATCGACTCTGAATTTCCTCACTGGAGACAATATATTCAAATTGGGTATCGTTTTCAGAAATCGCCTCAAGTCATTCAGAGCCCAGGCTGGTACATAAATTGCATTTTAAGTAAAATAATGGTAAGTATGTTTCATGACCCAGTTCTGGAAAACGATGCCCCCAAAAGGGAGATCACTGAAAGCATTCCAAGTAGTAGTTCGTCGTTGGAACTCTATAACCACAATGTGACTTCTTTGGAAAGGTCACCCATTGGGGCTGTTAGACATGTGCCCATAAGCCTACGAACAACTCTGTGCTCCACAGGTCTGCCTCCTACATAAACCCCACTACCTCCAATCCTGACATACAGGGCTTACAATTAACACCAAAGCTATTTTCCAGCAAGCTTCTAAATAGTCTATACTCACAGCTAAGGTTTCAGATCACATGTGTCTAATAATCATTTATTTCCCTCCAGCTTCCGAACACATCAGTATATACATATAATTTGCAAACTAAGATAACGTAACTTCCTTTGAATGATCAGTTGAGCTGACCACATAGCCAACCAAGATTAAACACTATGTGGCAACAACAACTCTGAATGTAGCATCAGAAAAGGAAAAGAAAACATGCCTTAAACTTTCCTTGCAGCCCTGTTCATATAGCTGCGCTACTATGTATGAGGTAGAATCGTACAGAGTGGACGTATGGTTCAACTGAATAACACTCCTCTAAGACAAAGGGATGTGAACACCTACCAATTCCTGGCGGTCCAGGTGCAAGGAGTCCGCCTTGCAGTACAAGGCACCGGTTCAATCCCGGTCTGGGAAGCTCCCACGTGCTGTGGAGCAACTGGACTGGTGTATTCAATTAGGAGCTAAAGCGCATGCTCCCAGAGCTGGTGCTCTGCGGTGAGAGAGGCCACTGCAATCGGAGGCCCACACAGGCCAAAGAATAAAAGGATGGATGAAAATTAATATAAATAAAAAGAAAAAAAACAATGTATCTCTCAAGAGGCCTCCAAAGGACTGCCGTGGCCATGAAGGTAGAGCCTATATATTTAATTTACCATGCTGGTTGTCATCAAAACAGTTCGCTTTTTATCGACTCTGAATTTCCTCACTGGAGACAATATATTCAAATTGGGTATCGTTTTCAGAAATCGCCTCAAGTCATTCAGAGCCCAGGCTGGTACATAAATTGCATTTTAAGTAAAATAATGGTAAGTATGTTTCATGACCCAGTTCTGGAAAACGATGCCCCAAAAGGGAGATCACTGAAAGCATTCCAAGTAGTAGTTCGTCGTTGGAACTCTATAACCACAATGTGACTTCTTTGGAAAGGTCACCCATTGGGGCTGTTAGACATGTGCCCATAAGCCTACGAACAACTCTGTGCTCCACAGGTCTGCCTCCTACATAAACCCCACTACCTCCAATCCTGACATACAGGGCTTACAATTAACACCAAAGCTATTTTCCAGCAAGCTTCTAAATAGTCTATACTCACAGCTAAGGTTTCAGATCACATGTGTCTAATAATCATTTATTTCCCTCCAGCTTCCGAACACATCAGTATATACATATAATTTGCAAACTAAGATAACGTAACTTCCTTTGAATGATCAGTTGAGCTGACCACATAGCCAACCAAGATTAAACACTATGTGGCAACAACAACTCTGAATGTAGCATCAGAAAAGGAAAAGAAAACATGCCTTAAACTTTCCTTGCAGCCCTGTTCATATAGCTGCGCTACTATGTATGAGGTAGAATCGTACAGAGTGGACGTATGGTTCAACTGAATAACACTCCTCTAAGACAAAGGGATGTGAACACCTACCAACAGAGCAGATGAGACAGAGACTGTTATCTTCATCTACCTAGTAACAGCTTGTATTTACACAATGTTTCATCATTTATAGAAATCTTGATATCATGTATCGGGTTTGCCTAAAACTTTGTTTGGGTTTTTCTGTAAGATGTTATGGGAAACCCAATGAAACTTTTTGGTCAACCCAGTATTATGGAACTTTGTTAATTAAGCCAATCAGATGCTCTGATCTCCACTTTACAGATGAGAAAATAGGGTTCAGACATGAAGTTACTTGTTTAATGTCCAAAAGCATGAAGCAAGGAACCAAATCTAAGCCACCTAACTCCTGACCCTTGCTGTAAACAACCTTCCTTGAAAAGGCTAAGTGAAATCATCTAATTATGAGCACAAACACTCCCAGGGCTTGCCTGTGGACACATTCCATAAATACTCCTGTCATAAGTGTCCAGGTTGGAATACTTAAGTGCTTTCAAAAATGTGAGTACGTACTCAAATACATTCTTATACTTTATTTGCTCATGTCGTCAACCAGCACCGTCACCCAGGACTTCGCCCTTCCGTTCCACAGCCTGGCTGCCCCTGACCCCACCACCTGGCCGACTGGACTCTGCACCCACGGGGGGACCAAAGCATTGCCCTAAACAGACACTGTAGGCCCCACACCATCAATCACGGTGCAAGCCTATGAACCAAAGCCTCAGATGTGATGCTTAATAACATCATATTAACTGAATGCCGGGCTGGACCATAACTCAAATTGATTGTAGTAATGTAACGACTCCGTTTAAAAGTTCAAAGGAAAAATTTGCTACAGTCTACATCTGTTCTACAATCATCACTATTTACTGATGAAGGAAACATGCTATACATTAATTGCCAAACCAGGCAACTCCACACATTAGAATAGTCACAGCAAGTGAGAGCTGCTGCTATGTGATAAGGCTTTCTCCTCAACCACCCGCCCCTACGGGCCCATCAAGCAATAACAGAATCTTTCTTATTTACTATGTATGAGGTAGAATCGTACAGAGTGGACGTATGGTTCAACTGAATAACACTCCTCTAAGACAAAGGGATGTGAACACCTACCAACAGAGCAGATGAGACAGAGACTGTTATCTTCATCTACCTAGTAACAGCTTGTATTTACACAATGTTTCATCATTTATAGAAATCTTGATATCATGTATCGGGTTTGCCTAAAACTTTGTTTGGGTTTTTCTGTAAGATGTTATGGGAAACCCAATGAAACTTTTTGGTCAACCCAGTATTATGGAACTTTGTTAATTAAGCCAATCAGATGCTCTGATCTCCACTTTACAGATGAGAAAATAGGGTTCAGACATGAAGTTACTTGTTTAATGTCCAAAAGCATGAAGCAAGGAACCAAATCTAAGCCACCTAACTCCTGACCCTTGCTGTAAACAACCTTCCTTGAAAAGGCTAAGTGAAATCATCTAATTATGAGCACAAACACTCCCAGGGCTTGCCTGTGGACACATTCCATAAATACTCCTGTCATAAGTGTCCAGGTTGGAATACTTAAGTGCTTTCAAAAATGTGAGTACGTACTCAAATACATTCTTATACTTTATTTGCTCATGTCGTCAACCAGCACCGTCACCCAGGACTTCGCCCTTCCGTTCCACAGCCTGGCTGCCCCTGACCCCACCACCTGGCCGACTGGACTCTGCACCCACGGGGGGACCAAAGCATTGCCCTAAACAGACACTGTAGGCCCCACACCATCAATCACGGTGCAAGCCTATGAACCAAAGCCTCAGATGTGATGCTTAATAACATCATATTAACTGAATGCCGGGCTGGACCATAACTCAAATTGATTGTAGTAATGTAACGACTCCGTTTAAAAGTTCAAAGGAAAAATTTGCTACAGTCTACATCTGTTCTACAATCATCACTATTTACTGATGAAGGAAACATGCTATACATTAATTGCCAAACCAGGCAACTCCACACATTAGAATAGTCACAGCAAGTGAGAGCTGCTGCTATGTGATAAGGCTTTCTCCTCAACCACCCGCCCCTACGGGCCCATCAAGCAATAACAGAATCTTTCTTATTTACTAATTTAAAATAATATATATTTCACCAATGCTATCTTTAGATACGGAGACCGATAACCCCTTCCTACTGGCAGGTACTGTGAGGGTGTCAGTTTGCAGGGATCAAATCTCACCTGTTACCAGGAAAACATATCAGTGACTACGTGGCCACAGACGAGGGAAGAAGACACCTCAGAGCACGTGTGTGCGCGCACGCACACACACACACACACACACACAGACACACACCTTCCCCCAACACAGATACCTCTGCTTTTGAATTATTTTGAAAATGCTTTTAAGTACTTACTCACACAACAGAACACCGTTCTCTAGAGAGGCTCGAAAATCCTTTGTTTCAAAATTCTTCTCTGTTACTGCCTGAAAGACAGATTTGGATATTAATTCTCTCTTTATCAAGAGTAAATACACAAGTCAAATTCAGTATCAGATTAATTAATATACACCCAATGCCATACTTAAAGAATATACAGATATCATCAAAAGCTGTTCCATGTAGGAAATTATACATGCAGTTCTATGTTACAAAGAGAGCAGTGGAACACTTCAGTATAAACAAATATAAACAGAAAAAAAGCCCACAGTGAGTGTTCTCTATAATGTAACCATTTTATCAAGGATAAAGAAAACCTAGAAGCTTTATTTTAGCATATTTTCTATTTAAAAAAAAAAAAACCTATGAGCAAGATACCCAGCTCAGGGCAAATAAAGCCAGACTAGGGTATAAACTTGAAATATCAACTATATACGCACATCATTGATCTCAATTTGACCCTTAAATTCTTCAAGTTCCATTACAAAACTGAATAGCAGAGGGTGTGACTCTCCTTAAACATCCTCATGAAATGTCCCTGATTTACATAAAGAACTATGTACTAAGAATAATGAAATCCTGACACTGACACACAAAAGACAGAGAGGGAAGGTGGTACATAGTTTAAACAGACAAGTCCCCACTTCTGGCTCTTACAAATGAATGGCCACCATCAATGTTCTTAGTGAAACTGCTGATAAAAAAAAAAAAAAAAAAAAAAACATCTATCAATTCTACCTTTCTCTGTCTTTTGAGGGTAAGAGTTTGGGAGGAAAGGGGATACCTTAGGGTAATTAATGTTCAGTTGCTAAGTCGTGTCTGACTCTTTGTGAACCCATGGACTGCAGCATGCCAGGCTTCCCGGTCCCTCACTATCTCCTGGAGTTTGTTTAAACTCATGCCCACTGAATTGGTATTATCTAACCATCTCATCCTCTGCCCTCCCTTTTTCCTTCTGCCTTCCATCTTCCCCAGCATCAGAGTTTTTTCCAGTCAGTTAGCTCTTGGCATCTGGTGGTCACAGTGTTGGAGCTTTAGCATCAGTCCATGTGTCTGTGTGTGTGTGCGCACACGTGTGTGTGTGTGTGCTCAGTCACTTCAGTCGTGTCTGACTCTTTGCAACCCTATGGACTGCAGCCCACCAGGCTCTTCCATCCATGGGGTTTTCCAGGCAAGAATACTGGAGTGGGTTGTCATTTCCCTCTCCAAGGGATCTTCCCAACCCAAGGATCAAACCTGGAGTCTCCTGCATTGGCAGGCGGCTTCTATACCACTGAGCCACCTGGGAAGCTCAGCATCAGTCCTTCCAATGAATATTCAGGGTTGACTTCCTTTTAGGATTGACTGGTTTGATCTCCTTGCAGTCCAAGGGACTCTCAAGAGGCTTCTCCAGCACCACAGTTTGAAGGCATCAATTAAAACTTGGGGCAAAGGAACAACAGGAGGAGAGAAAATGGAAGCCATGTAGGGAACACTGATCCAAGAACTTCCTGGGACTGGGTCCCCAGCCAGTTGAGCGATGAGAAAGCCAGACTAGGGTATAAACTTGAAATATCAACTATATACGCACATCATTGATCTCAATTTGACCCTTAAATTCTTCAAGTTCCATTACAAAACTGAATAGCAGAGGGTGTGACTCTCCTTAAACATCCTCATGAAATGTCCCTGATTTACATAAAGAACTATGTACTAAGAATAATGAAATCCTGACACTGACACACAAAAGACAGAGAGGGAAGGTGGTACATAGTTTAAACAGACAAGTCCCCACTTCTGGCTCTTACAAATGAATGGCCACCATCAATGTTCTTAGTGAAACTGCTGATAAAAAAAAAAAAAAAAAAAAAAACATCTATCAATTCTACCTTTCTCTGTCTTTTGAGGGTAAGAGTTTGGGAGGAAAGGGGATACCTTAGGGTAATTAATGTTCAGTTGCTAAGTCGTGTCTGACTCTTTGTGAACCCATGGACTGCAGCATGCCAGGCTTCCCGGTCCCTCACTATCTCCTGGAGTTTGTTTAAACTCATGCCCACTGAATTGGTATTATCTAACCATCTCATCCTCTGCCCTCCCTTTTTCCTTCTGCCTTCCATCTTCCCCAGCATCAGAGTTTTTTCCAGTCAGTTAGCTCTTGGCATCTGGTGGTCACAGTGTTGGAGCTTTAGCATCAGTCCATGTGTCTGTGTGTGTGTGCGCACACGTGTGTGTGTGTGCTCAGTCACTTCAGTCGTGTCTGACTCTTTGCAACCCTATGGACTGCAGCCCACCAGGCTCTTCCATCCATGGGGTTTTCCAGGCAAGAATACTGGAGTGGGTTGTCATTTCCCTCTCCAAGGGATCTTCCCAACCCAAGGATCAAACCTGGAGTCTCCTGCATTGGCAGGCGGCTTCTATACCACTGAGCCACCTGGGAAGCTCAGCATCAGTCCTTCCAATGAATATTCAGGGTTGACTTCCTTTTAGGATTGACTGGTTTGATCTCCTTGCAGTCCAAGGGACTCTCAAGAGGCTTCTCCAGCACCACAGTTTGAAGGCATCAATTAAAACTTGGGGCAAAGGAACAACAGGAGGAGAGAAAATGGAAGCCATGTAGGGAACACTGCTCCAAGAACTTCCTGGGACTGGGTCCCCAGCCAAGGGTCCCCAGCAGATACACCACAACAGCTGGGAGAGCAGCTGCCATAGAGATGGACCCACCACACGCAAGCAGAAAGGCCAGGCTCCATCTGCCACTTCAGGAAGAAATCCAGTCCCAGAAACCCGACTGAGAGGTCCCTAATCTTAAACTCTGTGTCCTTACCACTGACAACTTTACAGTCCACCTAGAGTCCCTGTCTGTCTTCTGCATCTTTTCCCCAACCTCCAAGAGTGCCATAGCTATACAGACAATGAGTAACACACAAAACAATGGCTCTTTCTAAAATTAAAGTCAGTTTCTCATAAACTGGTTCTATAAATATGGACAGGAGCCTGGCCAGGCGGTGACACACTGAAATGCAGGAAGTAGCAGATCCTTTCCTACAAAGGGCATTCTCTAGGAAGGGTGACATCACTTCATGAAGTAAATATTCACTGAATGTCTTTGTTACATGTACCTACCTGGATACTGTGTGGAGATCTAAAAAAAATAAATCCAAGTGGTCACAGCCACAGAAGTAAAACACAAAGTTTAAAAGTACAGTAAAACATATCCAAATGGAATCATACATTTCTTCAGGGTAACCTTGAGGGTCTCGTGTATTACCCCAGGTAAGCTGTACAGCACAACGTCTTCTGAATTTCTCCCCAAATAGATCCAAAAGAACCCAAGGTGAGCACTGATCCCAGCTAGTGAAAACACAGGAATGAAAGTGTTCTACCTTGGATTGGGACTTGAATCCAAAACCCAGCCACAGCCCTGTTTGGGACTTGAACCCACATAACTGGGACTCAAACCCAGCCAAGACCCACCAGAGCTGGTTTCAGGACCTAACAGAGCTCAGGTTCTTCATGTCTCTTTGCAGAGAAGAAATCAGTAAGAGACAAAGTAATAGGTAAGAAATGGATTTATTCAGATTCAGAGAAAAGCACACTCCACAGACAGAGCGTGGGCCATCACAGAGCAAATCCAGTGGCCTGAAAACATGGCGTTTTTAGCTTTTATGGGCTGGGTAATTTCATATGCTAATGAGTGGGAGGATTATTCCAACTCTTTTGGGGAGGGGATGGAACTGTCATAGCGCCTCTGAGTGTGTCATATAGCTTGCTGACTGAGGATCAAAGTCTGCTCTGCCATCTTGGATCCATTTGACTCTAATGGGTTTACGGAGAGCAGCTGCCATAGAGATGGACCCACCACACGCAAGCAGAAAGGCCAGGCTCCATCTGCCACTTCAGGAAGAAATCCAGTCCCAGAAACCCGACTGAGAGGTCCCTAATCTTAAACTCTGTGTCCTTACCACTGACAACTTTACAGTCCACCTAGAGTCCCTGTCTGTCTTCTGCATCTTTTCCCCAACCTCCAAGAGTGCCATAGCTATACAGACAATGAGTAACACACAAAACAATGGCTCTTTCTAAAATTAAAGTCAGTTTCTCATAAACTGGTTCTATAAATATGGACAGGAGCCTGGCCAGGCGGTGACACACTGAAATGCAGGAAGTAGCAGATCCTTTCCTACAAAGGGCATTCTCTAGGAAGGGTGACATCACTTCATGAAGTAAATATTCACTGAATGTCTTTGTTACATGTACCTACCTGGATACTGTGTGGAGATCTAAAAAAAATAAATCCAAGTGGTCACAGCCACAGAAGTAAAACACAAAGTTTAAAAGTACAGTAAAACATATCCAAATGGAATCATACATTTCTTCAGGGTAACCTTGAGGGTCTCGTGTATTACCCCAGGTAAGCTGTACAGCACAACGTCTTCTGAATTTCTCCCCAAATAGATCCAAAAGAACCCAAGGTGAGCACTGATCCCAGCTAGTGAAAACACAGGAATGAAAGTGTTCTACCTTGGATTGGGACTTGAATCCAAAACCCAGCCACAGCCCTGTTTGGGACTTGAACCCACATAACTGGGACTCAAACCCAGCCAAGACCCACCAGAGCTGGTTTCAGGACCTAACAGAGCTCAGGTTCTTCATGTCTCTTTGCAGAGAAGAAATCAGTAAGAGACAAAGTAATAGGTAAGAAATGGATTTATTCAGATTCAGAGAAAAGCACACTCCACAGACAGAGTGTGGGCCATCACAGAGCAAATCCAGTGGCCCCCAAAACATGGCGTTCTTAGCTTTTATGGGCTGGGTAATTCCATATGCTAATGAGTGGGAGGATTATTCCAGCTCTTTGAGGTAAGGGGTGGAACTGTCATGGCACCTCTGCGTGTGTCATTTAGCTTGCTGACTGAGGACCAAGGTCTGGTCTGCCATCTTGGACCCATTTGACTCTAATGGGTTTAGGCTGTGTCCTTGGGCTATGTCACTGTTTATTGTGCCCTGCCTCTTTCCCTAACCCTTACAGTAATATCTCATTTATCTGGGAACTCCTACCCAAAGCTACAAAGCATGAAAAAGTTCCAGGAACATCCAAAACCAATGTCAAAGTCCATTCTCTCTAGTCAGTCAGAGGAAAGCCCCTCAGAGCTACAAATTCTTAATTATCCACCACTGAAACAATGTGGAGATTATGTTCCTAGGTCAAGGTACGTTAGAAGCAGTGAGTGAGCAGGAAGAAGGGTGTGCCCACAGACAGATGCAGGCAGTGAAGAGAGCCAGTCAGCAGCCCTGGATGGGCCAATCAACAGGCAGCAAAGAGAGCGATGAAATGGAAAGAGAAAGGGCTCAAGTCATACAAAAGCATATTCAAATCCCACTTTCATTAATGAGTAGCTGTGTGAACTTAAGCAAGTTGAATGGCCTCCATGAACCCCAGTCTACTCATTTGAAACTGAATGAATAGCCCCTAATTGTTAGTTACAAGGGCCAAGAGGCTATGCAATCACGTACCTAAGGGTGGCTCACAGCAGTATATGCTTAACCTCACTACATGCATCAACCTTCAGGTAACACCCTGCAAATAATTAATCCCCAAAAGAATACCTTCGTACTGAATAGACAATGCTAAGTTAGATTCAGAATATTAACAAAGCCCACTGTTTGGGACTTGAACCCACATAACTGGGACTCAAACCCAGCCAAGACCCACCAGAGCTGGTTTCAGGACCTAACAGAGCTCAGGTTCTTCATGTCTCTTTGCAGAGAAGAAATCAGTAAGAGACAAAGTAATAGGTAAGAAATGGATTTATTCAGATTCAGAGAAAAGCACACTCCACAGACAGAGTGTGGGCCATCACAGAGCAAATCCAGTGGCCCCCAAAACATGGCGTTCTTAGCTTTTATGGGCTGGGTAATTCCATATGCTAATGAGTGGGAGGATTATTCCAGCTCTTTGAGGTAAGGGGTGGAACTGTCATGGCACCTCTGCGTGTGTCATTTAGCTTGCTGACTGAGGACCAAGGTCTGGTCTGCCATCTTGGACCCATTTGACTCTAATGGGTTTAGGCTGTGTCCTTGGGCTATGTCACTGTTTATTGTGCCCTGCCTCTTTCCCTAACCCTTACAGTAATATCTCATTTATCTGGGAACTCCTACCCAAAGCTACAAAGCATGAAAAAGTTCCAGGAACATCCAAAACCAATGTCAAAGTCCATTCTCTCTAGTCAGTCAGAGGAAAGCCCCTCAGAGCTACAAATTCTTAATTATCCACCACTGAAACAATGTGGAGATTATGTTCCTAGGTCAAGGTACGTTAGAAGCAGTGAGTGAGCAGGAAGAAGGGGTGTGCCCCACAGACAGATGCAGGCAGTGAAGAGAGCCAGTCAGCAGCCCTGGATGGGCCAATCAACAGGCAGCAAAGAGAGCGATGAAATGGAAAGAGAAAGGGCTCAAGTCATACAAAAGCATATTCAAATCCCACTTTCATTAATGAGTAGCTGTGTGAACTTAAGCAAGTTGAATGGCCTCCATGAACCCCAGTCTACTCATTTGAAACTGAATGAATAGCCCCTAATTGTTAGTTACAAGGGCCAAGAGGCTATGCAATCACGTACCTAAGGGTGGCTCACAGCAGTATATGCTTAACCTCACTACATGCATCAACCTTCAGGTAACACCCTGCAAATAATTAATCCCCAAAAGAATACCTTCGTACTGAATAGACAATGCTAAGTTAGATTCAGAATATTAACAAAGTAGAAATAATGGAATATAGAGAGATATTCAGAAAACCCAACTATCAGAATGGTCTGTTTCTCCAAAAAAGATTACAGAAAGGCAAAACCATAGCATGCATCAGATTTAAGGCCATCTCCCTCCATATGTCAACATATGAATGGACTCTGGTCTATGTGTTGTGTGCACACACATGCTCATGTCTGACTCTGCCAGTCCACGAACTACAGTCCACCAGGTTCCTCTATCCATGAAATTTTCCAGGCAAGAATACTGGTTCAGGGGCATCCCTGGTGGTCCAGTGGGGAAAGAGTCCACCTTGCAGTGCAAGGGGCGCCGGTTCAATCCCCGGCACAGGAAGATCCCACATGCCACAGAACGGCTGGACGGGTGTGTCCAGTTACGAGCCAGCACTCTGGAGTGCATGTGCCCAGAACCAGTGCTCTGCAACGAGAGAGGCCACTGCGATGGGAGGCCCACACAGGCCAAAGAATTAAGATGGATGAAAATAAATAAATGAAGGACCAATAAAAAAAAGAGGCCAAAACTACAAAAAAAAAAAAAAAAAAAATACTGGTTCGTTTGTTCAGTTGCCCAGTCACATCTGACTCACAGTGACCCCTCAGACTGCAGCATGTCAGGCCTCCCTGTCCCTCACTATCTCCTGAAGCTTGCCCAAGCTCATGTCCAGTGCATCAGTGATACCATCGATCCATCTCATCCTCTGTCGCCCTCTTCTCCTTCTGCCCTCATTCCCAGCGTCAAGGTCTCTTCCAATGAGTCTGCTCTTCGCACCAGGGGACCAAAATACTAGAGCTTCAGCCTCAGTCCTTTCAATGAGTATTCAGGGTTGATGTCCTTTAGGATTAGCTGGTTTGATCTGCTTGTTGTCCAAGGAACTTTAGGAGTCTTCTGCAGCACCACAGTTCAAAGGCATCAACTCTTTGGCACTCAATCTTCTTTACGGTTCAGCTCTCACAAAAGTACATGACCACCGGGAAAACCATAGCCTTGACTATCAAGACCATTGTTGGCAGAGTAACATCTCTGCCTTTCAGCACACTGTTTAGTTTTGGAATAGCTTTCCGGCTAAAGAGAAATCATCTTCTGATTTCACGGCTGCAGTCACCATCCGCAGTGATATTTGAGCCCAAGACAGGGAAATCTCAGTACTTCCACCTTTCCCCTTCTATTGGCCATGAAGTATGGGATTGAATGCCATGATCTTGGATGTGTTTTTTTTTTTTTTCCAATGTTTAGTTTTAAGTTGGCTCTTTCGCTCTTTTTTTTTTTAAAACCTTTATTTTGCTTTTAACTTTTACAGAGTTTTGTTGGTTACAGATACGTATGTTCCCAGGTTACAGCCCTGTCATACTCCTTTCTCAATCTTGAACCCGTCAGGTGCTCCACACAGGGTTCTGACTGTTCCTTCTTGACCCACATACAGGTTTCTCAGGAGACAGGTAAGACGGTCTGGTATCCTACCTCTTTCAGAGATTTCCACAGTTTGTTAGAAGCCACACAAAGGCTTTAGCATAGTCCACATGGGAGTGGGCAGTGATTTCCTACTTCACAGGATCTTCCTGACCCAGGGATCAAACCCACATCTTTTATCTTCGACAATGGTAGGTGGATTCTTTATCACTGTCCCCACTTGGATGCCCACTCATTTATACTTGACCAAAATCTAAATAATGTTGTAAGACCAGATTCCATTTATGCTGTATTTACAAAGAATGAAAAGACTAAATTTATTCTCAAATAATGGTCTATATTTTGAGGACATGGGAATTTGGTGTGTTCTGTACATGACTGAACATACTATAAAATGAAACCACCATTCTAGAAGGAAGCGTATGAAACGTGTCTGATACCTTAACACGGCTACTTTGGAGAACACTATGTGCAGACCTAGGGATGTAGACTAAGATAGATAAGGCCAGGACAAGAACCCAGAGACACTGGCAGAACTGCTTCACAGCATTATGCACAATAGAAAAACTGATGTCCTTTAGGATTGACTGGTTTGATCTGCTTGTTGTCCAAGGAACTTTAGGAGTCTTCTGCAGCACCACAGTTCAAAGGCATCAACTCTTTGGCACTCAATCTTCTTTACGGTTCAGCTCTCACAAAAGTACATGACCACCGGGAAAACCATAGCCTTGACTATCAAGACCATTGTTGGCAGAGTAACATCTCTGCCTTTCAGCACACTGTTTAGTTTTGGAATAGCTTTCCGGCTAAAGAGAAATCATCTTCTGATTTCACGGCTGCAGTCACCATCCGCAGTGATATTTGAGCCCAAGACAGGGAAATCTCAGTACTTCCACCTTTCCCCTTCTATTGGCCATGAAGTATGGGATTGAATGCCATGATCTTGGATGTGTTTTTTTTTTTTTTCCAATGTTTAGTTTTAAGTTGGCTCTTTCGCTCTTTTTTTTTTTAAAACCTTTATTTTGCTTTTAACTTTTACAGAGTTTTGTTGGTTACAGATACGTATGTTCCCAGGTTACAGCCCTGTCATACTCCTTTCTCAATCTTGAACCCGTCAGGTGCTCCACACAGGGTTCTGACTGTTCCTTCTTGACCCACATACAGGTTTCTCAGGAGACAGGTAAGACGGTCTGGTATCCTACCTCTTTCAGAGATTTCCACAGTTTGTTAGAAGCCACACAAAGGCTTTAGCATAGTCCACATGGGAGTGGGCAGTGATTTCCTACTTCACAGGATCTTCCTGACCCAGGGATCAAACCCACATCTTTTATCTTCGACAATGGTAGGTGGATTCTTTATCACTGTCCCCACTTGGATGCCCACTCATTTATACTTGACCAAAATCTAAATAATGTTGTAAGACCAGATTCCATTTATGCTGTATTTACAAAGAATGAAAAGACTAAATTTATTCTCAAATAATGGTCTATATTTTGAGGACATGGGAATTTGGTGTGTTCTGTACATGACTGAACATACTATAAAATGAAACCACCATTCTAGAAGGAAGCGTATGAAACGTGTCTGATACCTTAACACGGCTACTTTGGAGAACACTATGTGCAGACCTAGGGATGTAGACTAAGATAGATAAGGCCAGGACAAGAACCCAGAGACACTGGCAGAACTGCTTCACAGCATTATGCACAATAGCAACAACTAAAAACACTCTGAATGCCCAAGAAAAAGAAACGGGATAAATTATAACATAACCATAAAACAGAAAATCACATGAAAAAAATTCATGTCAGAAAAGGACGTTTATCACTTAAAAAGTAGATTTATCACAATATGTGAAGAACACTTTGCATATTAATTACAAAGCAATTAGTCAAAAAATAGAGAATGTTCCCAAATTCTATAACTCTATGCATTATGTAGGGTTCTCTG
Source organism: Tragulus kanchil (assembly GCA_022376925.1). Taxonomy (NCBI): domain Eukaryota; kingdom Metazoa; phylum Chordata; class Mammalia; order Artiodactyla; family Tragulidae; genus Tragulus; species Tragulus kanchil. The sequence goes on from JAIOJX010000003.1 coordinate 38,612,760, forward strand.
GTAGCTCAGTTGGTAAAGAATCCGCTTGCAATGCAAGAGACCTAAATTCAAACCCTGGTTTGGGAAAATCCCATGAAGAAGGAAATGGTAACCCTCTCCAGCATTCTTGCCTGGAGAATCCTCATGGACAGAGGAACCTGGCGGTCCTCGGGATTGCAAAGAGTTGGACAAGACTGAGTGACTAAGCACAGCATGCATTATGTAAATATGCATATATATGTGTGAATTATATAAATAAATATAGAATAAAAATATTAACAGTAATTATTTCTAAATGGTAGAATTATAGAGAATTTTCATATTTTTTTGTTTATGTATATTCTGAAGTAATCATGATTATTTCTGGTGAAGAAGATATACAAATTCATTAAAATTTTTAAGACATTCAAAAGAAGTCAGATTCTATCAGATATAGGCCAATTTCCTATGTTGCCTACATTTAAAGATTAAAGAGAAAGACACCAGCTTTCATATAGGTAATTTTTCTCATTACCTATGAAATGCATACAATCCTAAAGTGTAATAATTCTTACCCTTCCCCTTTGACTAGTCAGAAGGTTTGAGGCTCAGAAAGTTTAACTTTCTATAAACTTATAGAACCATCCACATGGAACAGACACCAAAAACCTATAGCATTTTACAAGCGTTCAGTGAGAGAATGTCTCAACTGCATCAGGCACAGAGTGTTTCTAAACTAAAACAAATTAAGTCGTCTTCTGTCTGTGTTTGGATTTTTTTTTTCATCTAAATTAGCGTGTTATCATGCAGCATGTCTTCAAAAATAATTTCCCACTTATTAAGGACACTAAAATGGTAACTCAGTAAATAAACATGTTGAATTCATTTTTTTCAGTGTTCCTGAAAATAAGAGACCTGTGTCTGAACACATAAAGATTTTGTGTACGTCTGTGTGTGCATGTTGTATAATAGAGAGATAAATTATAACATAACCATAAAACAGAAAATCACATGAAAAAAATTCATGTCAGAAAAGGACGTTTATCACTTAAAAAGTAGATTTATCACAATATGTGAAGAACACTTTGCATATTAATTACAAAGCAATTAGTCAAAAAATAGAGAATGTTCCCAAATTCTATAACTCTATGCATTATGTAGGGTTCTCTGGTAGCTCAGTTGGTAAAGAATCCGCTTGCAATGCAAGAGACCTAAATTCAAACCCTGGTTTGGGAAAATCCCATGAAGAAGGAAATGGTAACCCTCTCCAGCATTCTTGCCTGGAGAATCCTCATGGACAGAGGAACCTGGCGGTCCTCGGGATTGCAAAGAGTTGGACAAGACTGAGTGACTAAGCACAGCATGCATTATGTAAATATGCATATATATGTGTGAATTATATAAATAAATATAGAATAAAAATATTAACAGTAATTATTTCTAAATGGTAGAATTATAGAGAATTTTCATATTTTTTTGTTTATGTATATTCTGAAGTAATCATGATTATTTCTGGTGAAGAAGATATACAAATTCATTAAAATTTTTAAGACATTCAAAAGAAGTCAGATTCTATCAGATATAGGCCAATTTCCTATGTTGCCTACATTTAAAGATTAAAGAGAAAGACACCAGCTTTCATATAGGTAATTTTTCTCATTACCTATGAAATGCATACAATCCTAAAGTGTAATAATTCTTACCCTTCCCCTTTGACTAGTCAGAAGGTTTGAGGCTCAGAAAGTTTAACTTTCTATAAACTTATAGAACCATCCACATGGAACAGACACCAAAAACCTATAGCATTTTACAAGCGTTCAGTGAGAGAATGTCTCAACTGCATCAGGCACAGAGTGTTTCTAAACTAAAACAAATTAAGTCGTCTTCTGTCTGTGTTTGGATTTTTTTTTTCATCTAAATTAGCGTGTTATCATGCAGCATGTCTTCAAAAATAATTTCCCACTTATTAAGGACACTAAAATGGTAACTCAGTAAATAAAAACATGCTGAATTCATTTTTTTCAGTGTTCCTGAAAATAAGAGACCTGTGTCTGAACACATAAAGATTGTGTGTACGTCTGTGTGTGCATGTTGTATAATAGAGAGATACTCTAAATGTTAATAAAATGAAAACTTATCTGTAAATGGTTTCAGCATTTCTCTTGAGATTTTCACGAACATGACAAAATGTTCATACTGTATATACTACCTCAACAATGAAAAACATCTGATCATTGCAAACTAAAATTTTTCATTAGCAGTTTACATTTCCCTATACAGAGAAACTCATATAAGTCCTCTCCTACAAAATTAAAACCAAATAGTTCTTCCAAGAGTTTTACACTAAAATGAGAACATTAATTCATAGCAGGAATTTTCCGTCTACGGCAGATGCCTGGACCATGTTCCTTAAGAAATACATAGTAAGGTCCCTACCATAGCCAGGTGAGGACACTGTGGAGCCTGGAGCTTGTGAAACTCCACCATTTCCTACCTGTAACCCTGGACCAGGGTGTTTAACCTCTTTGTTTTCTCGTAAGTGCAATAGAGACACAAAGTACCTATGTCACAAGGCTGCAGAGTATTAAATGGATTACTGTCATGAAGCCCTCAGCACTTGCCTAATTTAGGAAGAGCATTCACCAGTGTTAGTACAATCAGCTATTACTATCCATCTGCAGAATGCAAATAAACAGTTTCATGATAGCAAACAGAGAGAAAGTCCACATTGCCAGAAGTAACAACCTTTACTTAAAAGTACAAAACTGGGGCTTCCCTGGTGGCCCAGTGGGTAAAGAGTCTGCCTTGCAGTGCAAGGGGCGCTGGTTCGATCCCTGGCCCGGGAAGATCCCACGTGCCTAGGAACAGCTGAGCCGGTGTGTCCAATTATGAGCCAGTGCTCTGGAGCACATGCTCTCAGAGCCAGCTGTCTGCAACGAGAGGCCACTGTGATGGGAGGCCCACACACACCAAAGAATAAAGATGGATAAAAGACACTCATGAAAGAAATTAAAGAAGACTTAAACAGATGGAGAGATATTCCATGTCCCTGGGTCGGAAGAATCAATATTGTGAAAATGACCATACTACCAAATATCATCTACAGATTCAATGCAATACCTATTCAACTTCCATTGACATTTTTCACAGAACTAGACCAAACAATAACACAGTTCATACGGAAACACAAAAGACCTCGAATAGCCAAAGCAATTCTGAAAAAGAAAAACGGAGCTGGAGGGATCAGCCTCCCTAACTTCAGACTCTACTACAAAGCAAAAGTCATCAAGATAGTATGGTACTGGCACAAAAACAGAACTATCGACCAATGGAACAAGATAGAGAACCCAGAGATAAACCCACACACCTATGGGTACCTTATTTTTGATAAAGGAGGAGAAACTATAAAATGGGACAAAGACAGCCTCTTCAACAAGTGGTGCTGGGAAAATTGGACAGCTACATGCAAAAAAATGAAATTGGAACATTTCCTGACACCATACACTAACATCAACTCAAAATGGATTAAAGACCTAAATGTAAGACCAGAAACCATCAAACTCTTAGAGGAGAATATAGGCAAAACCCTCAAGGACATAAATCAAAGCAAGATCTTCTCTGACCCACCAACTAAAATAGCAGAACTGAAAAGAAAAATGAACATATGGGACCTCATGAAACTTAAAAGCTTTTGTACAGCAAAAGAAATTACAAAAAAGCTCAACAGACACCCCATAGAGTGGGAGAAAATCATAGCAAATGAAACAACAGACAAAGAATTAATCTCCAGGATCTACGGGCAGCTCAGACAACTCAGCACAGGGAAAACGAACAACCCAATCAAAAAATGGGAAAAGATCTAAAGAGACGCCTCTCCAAAGAGGACATACAGATGGCCCAAAAGCACATGAAATGATGCTCAACCTCGCTTATTATTAGAGAAATGCAAATTAAACCTACAGTGAGATGTCACCTCACACCCGTCAGAATGGCCATCTTCAAAAAATCTGCAGACAATAAAGAGAAAAGGGAACCCTCTTGCATTGCTGGTGGGAATGTAAACTGATACAGCCTCTATGGAAGACAGTATGGAGATTTCTTAAAAAACTAAAAATAGAAGCACCCTATGACCCAGCAATCCCACTACTAGGCTCATATCCTGATGAAATCAAAACAGAAAGAAGCACCTGTACCCCAATGTTCATTGCAGCTCTCTATACAATAGCCAAAACATGGAAGCAACCTAGATGTCCATCGACGAATGAATGGATCCAGAAGTTCTGGTACATATATACAATGGAATACTACTCAGCTGTTCAAAGAAATGCAAAAGACTCAGTCCTAATGAAGTGGCTGGTTCTAGAACCTATCATAAAAAGTGAAGTAAGTCAAAAAGAGAAAGACAAATACAGTATACTAACACACATATATGGAATCTAGTAGGACGGTCTTGATATCACACGCAGGGAACTCATGGAAAAACAGACAGAGCATAGACATAGGGACATCGTGGCGAAGAAATAGGAAGAGGGAAGCAAGGAGGAAGTAACAAGGAAACCTATAGTGTTATGTGTGGAAAAGATAGCTAGTGTCATAGTGCTCGGGGAACAGGAGTGCTTACAATGGCTTGGGGCGAAGGTCTGGATGGGTGGGATGGGGGGATCTGGGCGGGTGGGGACCATGGATATGCATATGACTGATCTGGGAACATACATGTCTGTGAACAACAAAACTCTGTAAAACCTTTAAAATAAAGAATAAAAAATAAATAAATAAATAAATGATGACTTAGAGGTGCAAAGGGAAAAAAAAAGTATAAAACTGACTTAGAATATTATAAACCTCCATTAGACTACCTTCTATATCCTGGAAACTATTTTTTAAAAAAAGACAAAATAAAGAGATCTAGAAAGGACCTCAAAATAGAGTAAAGGCAGTTTTTTGGTTTTTTGTTTTTTCAAAACAAAAAAAACCCACAGAAATCATACTTTAAAAATGTGAACCATCTATATTTGAAGAATTCACTATGCTAAAAGAAATTACAAAGTCTGGAAGGAAAAACTGTCTAGTAGTTCTAATCCAACAAGTATTCATTATGTTTTCACCAGTTTTGAACCACACTCATTAGCAAGCTATTTGAGGTGTGACACATTTTACATAATGAGGCTGTGATTCACGGGGACTGAATAGAGACCACGTGTTTCCCAATGAGCTATCAAAAGTCAACACATACAGGACTAATCACCATGTCATCAAACGGCCACACCTCGCCTTCTATAAAAACTTTTCTTCTGTTTTTCTTGTCCCTTCTGATATTTTCCTAATGTAGTTAAATAAGATCACGACCACCTGAAACAACCTAAGATGTATGTTAGATTTCATCTGGGGTTTAATCCTCTCACTCCACACACTTCTATTAAGTGATTGTTCAGTCCTCTAATTTTTAAAGGGAAAGAAGTATTTGCCATATCTACATCACAGCCCACAAACGATATGTGAAAATATCTGACCCCTTCACAAAGAAAAGGGAAAAAAGAAAAACTAGAGTCGAGGCCAGTGCATCTTGGAGCCATGTGACCCTGTATGCTGACTGGCCAACCTGCTGGAAAGAAGCTGAGAAGTGACAGCATCACGTCTGAGGTTCTTGGGTGAGATGCCTCCTGTGAATTTATAATTACTCCCCCTGAGCATGCTAGAGGGCAAAACAGCGTGGCCGAAAGCTCACTCTGCCAAACATTGCTGCCAGACCTGTCCTCCCACCTGCAGTCTCCAAAGAAACCCTTGATAGGAAGCTTTTAAAGGGCGTATGTTGTGGAAGGAAATACCTACCAACTAAATCCATCCTCATAAGTGCCAAGCTGGCAAATTTCAAAAATTCCCATTTCTTTTGCTAAGAAATATATTAATTGAATAAACCAACGAGAATGATCTTCATACCCTTTACTGTTTTCTTTAGGGTTTTATTTTAATCCTCTCACTGGATGAGATTTCCCACCTACATGAGCACTGAGTTTTTCTACAGCTTCACTTCTCCGTTCCAGTTCTGGCCATGAAATCCACACGTCTTAAATCCCAAACATTCTGGGAACCTTTCAAAGGCCACTTCACACTAGACTAATTATCAGTAAAACACTCACTAACAAAAGTCAGCAGGCACTCACCTCGCTTAAATTTTTCAGTTACTTCTAATAAGTAGTCATTTGAACCACACTCATTAGCAAGCTATTTGAGGTGTGACACATTTTACATAATGAGGCTGTGATTCACGGGGACTGAATAGAGACCACGTGTTTCCCAATGAGCTATCAAAAGTCAACACATACAGGACTAATCACCATGTCATCAAACGGCCACACCTCGCCTTCTATAAAAACTTTTCTTCTGTTTTTCTTGTCCCTTCTGATATTTTCCTAATGTAGTTAAATAAGATCACGACCACCTGAAACAACCTAAGATGTATGTTAGATTTCATCTGGGGTTTAATCCTCTCACTCCACACACTTCTATTAAGTGATTGTTCAGTCCTCTAATTTTTAAAGGGAAAGAAGTATTTGCCATATCTACATCACAGCCCACAAACGATATGTGAAAATATCTGACCCCTTCACAAAGAAAAGGGAAAAAAGAAAAACTAGAGTCGAGGCCAGTGCATCTTGGAGCCATGTGACCCTGTATGCTGACTGGCCAACCTGCTGGAAAGAAGCTGAGAAGTGACAGCATCACGTCTGAGGTTCTTGGGTGAGATGCCTCCTGTGAATTTATAATTACTCCCCCTGAGCATGCTAGAGGGCAAAACAGCGTGGCCGAAAGCTCACTCTGCCAAACATTGCTGCCAGACCTGTCCTCCCACCTGCAGTCTCCAAAGAAACCCTTGATAGGAAGCTTTTAAAGGGCGTATGTTGTGGAAGGAAATACCTACCAACTAAATCCATCCTCATAAGTGCCAAGCTGGCAAATTTCAAAAATTCCCATTTCTTTTGCTAAGAAATATATTAATTGAATAAACCAACGAGAATGATCTTCATACCCTTTACTGTTTTCTTTAGGGTTTTATTTTAATCCTCTCACTGGATGAGATTTCCCACCTACATGAGCACTGAGTTTTTCTACAGCTTCACTTCTCCGTTCCAGTTCTGGCCATGAAATCCACACGTCTTAAATCCCAAACATTCTGGGAACCTTTCAAAGGCCACTTCACACTAGACTAATTATCAGTAAAACACTCACTAACAAAAGTCAGCAGGCACTCACCTCGCTTAAATTTTTCAGTTACTTCTAATAAGTAGTCATTTAGAAGACGTTTAGAATTCCCAAAGAACTCCTGACCATATTTTTGTGTGAATCCCCATACAAAAACCCAGTGCCCACTGGAGGCGGTTTTAAAAGAGAGGAAGAATGTTGGCTGACAAAAACTAGCTAATGAACTTCAACTTACAGCTGATTACAAGTTCCTCACTAATTGACTGATCATCTATTAGACCAAGACGATCATCATGCCAATCATTTTCAGGCAAGTCTTGCCAAAAAAACAAACAAATAACAAAAGTGAAAACTCAAGGAACATTTAGCATCGGAAGCCACTGTGCAACACAGGAACCACATGATGAAGCAATTCACAAACAATTGTTCTGCCTTAATGCCTACATTTAGGGACAAGGTCTAATGTCTATCTTCCAATGAGAAAGCCCTTAGGGGGCATGGCTTCCACGGACAGAGGCCCCAGGCCAGCACACTCAAGAAGCTTCTGTATTTTCAGTCTGTCTCTGACAAGCTGCCCAAGGGTTAAAAGCACCCTTCCCTCCTTTCTTCTATTAAACCTCATTTATGATATAATATAATCATTATATAATCCCTATGACGCCACAAAACAGGTCCAATTTTCACAACAAAGTCCATTAGAGGTATATATTATTTATGACTCAGTAACTCTGACAAATTTCATTGTCGTGCTAAAAACCTATAAATGCAAGGATTGTGGCATATGGTTGAAAATATTTTTAAAAAATAAACATAATTTAAATAGATAAAAGTGTCTACCTCCTAGCTCTTTCCTTGCCCAGAGTAAAATTACTGAAAAGGTTATTCACAATTTTAGGGAAGCCAGTTCTTCCCAAAAGAATGGGCTCTGTCCTTTTTTCTTTTTTTATTGGAGTATAGCTGTGATACAGTGTTATGTTAGGTTTAGGTGTACAGCAAAGTGATTCAGTTAGACATATACATATATTCAATCTTTTGCAGGCTTTTTCTCATACAGGTTATTACAGAATATTGAGTAGAGATCCCTATGCTATACAGTAGGTCCTTGTGGGTTATCTCTTTTATAGACAGTAATGTATGTATGCTCTTCTCAAGCTCTTGATTTATCCCTCCCTCACCCTAGCATATTTTCTCTTTGGTAACCATAAGCTCCTTTTCAATACCTGTGAGTCTGGGCTCTGTCCTTTCTAAACTACCCTAATAGAAATTTGAAGTCAGAGAAGCTGAGATGGGAGCCTCAGACTTCCTTTGTATTGAAAAAAAAAAAGGGCTCGAATTTCCCCAGGCCTCAGTCTTCTCAGATATAAAAGAGGTCCCCAGATTATAACAGTAAACACGTAACTCTGCTTACTCTGTGCACAATCTCCCTTAATCTTTGTCACAACCCAATGTGGTGAACACTCTTATCCCATCATGATGGGAGGAACCTGAGTTATAATGATTGGGGCTTCCCAGGTGGCACTAGTGGTCCAGAGTCAGCCTGGCAGAGCACGAGACACAGAAGACTCGGGTTTGATCTCTGGGCTGGGAAGATCCCCTGGAGATAGAAATAGCAGTCCCTTCCAGTATTCTTACCTGGAAAAATCTCATGGACAGAGGAGCCAGGTGGGCTACAGTCCATGGGGTCACAAAGAGTTGTGCACCAACCAAGCACTTACACTGTTTACATGGAGACCTCGGGTTCGTGCTTAGTTGCTTCAGTCACATCCGACTCTGTGTGACCCCATGGACTGCAACTTGTCAGGCTCCTCAGTCCATGGAATCCTCCAGGCAAGAATACTGGAGTGGGTTGCCATGCCCTTCTCCAGGGGGACTTTCCCAACCCGGGTCTTGCACACAAATTCTTTATCACTGAGCCATCAGGAAGCCATATATATATATATATATATATATATATATATATATATATATATATATATATATATATATATATATATATGAGACCCCATGGATTGTAGCTTGCCAGGCTTCTCCGTTCATGGAATTTTCCAGACAGGAATACTGGAGTTGGTTGCCATTTCCTTCTCCGGGAGACCTAGGTTGGGCCCTATATAATAGGCAGTGAGCATCCAATGAGAGTTTCTATGGACACACTGAGTAGATTTTACAAGGTCATTAGGAACCTACCTAGGCCATCCCAGCCTACCCTGCACACTCTCAAGGGCAGGACTATCTTACTCAACTTATCACTGGCTGTAATACGGCTTACACATACTGGTCACTTACGTTAAATATAATCAGTCTTCCAGTAAATATTTGCACTACAAATACTTCAGCAAGGAAGAACAAGATCCCAAAAAGGCATAACTGATGGTCAAATTTCAAGTGCATGGAGGCAAGGGGCAGGGACTGGTTGTGTTTTTAGAAGAACTTGCCTCAGTTCCCAAAATCATTGATGCCAGTGTTGTCAGTAACTCAAGAACACACACAAGAGTCTGTATCTCTAGGGATACATCTTTTGAAAGGGAATATTCTTAAATGAAAACCTCAAAGCTGAGAGATCTTCATCACTGATTTGCTACCCTAAAATTTTTCCAGACTGAAGAATACATTAGAATTCAACGTTCCATTTAATGGATCTTTCTTAACTTTTAACTAAAATAGGAAAATATTTAGCTAGTCAACTCATTCAAAAATCATGTAATGACAATATCATACACATACCCAGCCTAGTGCTTAGCACTGGAAATACAAAGAGATAAAGCAATTCTTGGAAATTTCTTTTTAAAAATCTAACGCTGTTTCAAAATATGTGGTTTAAGTGGCATTTCAAGCCTAGGCATCTCCCTAAAATGTGGTTAACCCCTGAATTACAGCATGTTCTTGGTTAACTTATACTGTATATTCAGCACTGCTTTCAGGGACATAATTCTCAAGTCACTTAAGATTTGGCATTGTCCTACACAATAACGCAGCATATACTAGGGCTCTTTCTGCCAATGCTAATATAACTTGAGAGCAAAACCAAAGCCAACGCACCGTCTTCCAAGACAGTGGTGTCAGGACTGCACAGATCACTGAACTCTAAATGGAACCCAAAAGGCTCAGAGTGGTTGAAAATCTAAACATGTTCTGCCCCACTGCCCACAGCAAGCCTTCGGTCTTAGGGGCCAGAGTACATTACACCTCCTGCTTTCCCTTCTCCTGGGAAGGTCCCAGGTCTTCATGCAGTCTGGAAGGGAAGACAGATAGCAAGGACACAGTTTTACAATCATAATCCTAGGCCATCCCAGCCTACCCTGCACACTCTCAAGGGCAGGACTATCTTACTCAACTTATCACTGGCTGTAATACGGCTTACACATACTGGTCACTTACGTTAAATATAATCAGTCTTCCAGTAAATATTTGCACTACAAATACTTCAGCAAGGAAGAACAAGATCCCAAAAAGGCATAACTGATGGTCAAATTTCAAGTGCATGGAGGCAAGGGGCAGGGACTGGTTGTGTTTTTAGAAGAACTTGCCTCAGTTCCCAAAATCATTGATGCCAGTGTTGTCAGTAACTCAAGAACACACACAAGAGTCTGTATCTCTAGGGATACATCTTTTGAAAGGGGAATATTCTTAAATGAAAACCTCAAAGCTGAGAGATCTTCATCACTGATTTGCTACCCTAAAATTTTTCCAGACTGAAGAATACATTAGAATTCAACGTTCCATTTAATGGATCTTTCTTAACTTTTAACTAAAATAGGAAAATATTTAGCTAGTCAACTCATTCAAAAATCATGTAATGACAATATCATACACATACCCAGCCTAGTGCTTAGCACTGGAAATACAAAGAGATAAAGCAATTCTTGGAAATTTCTTTTTAAAAATCTAACGCTGTTTCAAAATATGTGGTTTAAGTGGCATTTCAAGCCTAGGCATCTCCCTAAAATGTGGTTAACCCCTGAATTACAGCATGTTCTTGGTTAACTTATACTGTATATTCAGCACTGCTTTCAGGGACATAATTCTCAAGTCACTTAAGATTTGGCATTGTCCTACACAATAACGCAGCATATACTAGGGCTCTTTCTGCCAATGCTAATATAACTTGAGAGCAAAACCAAAGCCAACGCACCGTCTTCCAAGACAGTGGTGTCAGGACTGCACAGATCACTGAACTCTAAATGGAACCCAAAAGGCTCAGAGTGGTTGAAAATCTAAACATGTTCTGCCCCACTGCCCACAGCAAGCCTTCGGTCTTAGGGGCCAGAGTACATTACACCTCCCTGCTTTCCCTTCTCCTGGGAAGGTCCCAGGTCTTCATGCAGTCTGGAAGGGAAGACAGATAGCAAGGACACAGTTCCTGGTGTATTCCTGGATAATTAAAAGCCAACTATCTTTAGAAACACTCTAAATTCTCACTCTGACATCATTAGGCCAAATGCCAGCTACACTCAAATTGTGGGAGCGGGGGGGTGGTGCAAAAAAAAAAAAATGAGTTGGCCCAGGAGAAGTGGCCATGGCCCAACACCATTACCAACTTTTAGCTTACAGTCTCCTATTTTTATTTTTGCTAAGCCACGAGTATTAATGAACCACAAATGGAAAACAACTGGAAAGAAGTAAATAAAACCAAGGGAAGAAAGCCTGGCTCCAGGGCAGACAATGAGTGTGCCAGGTTTCATCCAGATACGAACTCCAAGACAACCTGAGTCCCATTAGCAGCTAGTTAAATCCACCAGAAACATCACACACAACCATATGCTCCATTTTTACAGCTATACTTTGTACTGTTAACTATTACAAAAACGACTTCTAGAGGATAAAGGATACAGTGCATGTTGTCTATGAATACCAGTTCCTACTCCAACTTTATGCTGAGGCAGACCACAGGGAAAAGACGGCAAGGAAAGAAAGTTTACCAAAAGCCTAGCTTAGAGTGTATCGTTTTTACCCCTAGATCTAGGAGATTTTAAATAAACAGCACACAAGGCATATGGCGATGTGAATATCCATTATCAGGATATTTTAAGGAGACTTCAAATGCGTAATATAATCATGGGTTCTCAAGAGCCAAGATGCATCATTGTTTTGTGTAGAAATGTCTCACACACACATTAGCAAGTCTCAACAACTACCTGCTTATCTCTCAGCGAATTACTATGAGAGTCATGACTGTGGGAAACATTCATTTTGGGAAAGTGTGTCTGTATCACAAGTGAGAGTGACTACTTATTTTACATGAACTTCAAATGGATAGTTACACCCCTGGGACCTAGGATATGCTTTACTCCCCTGTGTATGTTGGGTATTAAGAGACAAACTTGAGACTACTGTGACACAGGAGTTGTCTAAAAGATTCTTGATGGATTCCTACTGCAAGCCAACAACATCGTCCCTCTCGGATCCAATCATCAGCCTTCCTTCCATTTAACAATGAATTTCTAGGCAGCAAAGAGATAATTACAATCCTATTCCTAGGTACACACCCGAGAGAAATAAAAACACAGGTTCACACAAAAAATTTGTATATGAATGTTCATAGCTGTATTATTTGTGTTAGCGAAAAATAGAAAATAACCCATCAACTGATGAATGTATACACAGAAACGTGGTATAATCATACATAAAATATCATTCAGCCATGAAGTAATGACATCTACATCAGGGACAAACCTGTCAACATGAGGCTAAGTAATAGAAATCAGACATAAAGACCACATATTGTAAGATTCCATTCATGTGACATGCTAGGGGCAGACAAATCTGTGGAAATAGTGATTAGTGGTTACCAGGGTTTAAACAAAGGGAAGAATGGGGAGTGAGTACTAACAGGTATAGGGTTTCTTCTAGGGGTGATGAAAATGTTCTGAAATTAGGCAGTGGTAAGGGCTGCACAATTTTATGAATACATTAAAAACCAATTAGTCGTATACTTTAAGAGTGAACTGTGAAAGTGTTAGACAGTCACGTCTTGACTCTTTGCTGTGACCCCACAGACTACCGTCAGGCTGCTCTGTCCATGGAATTCTCCAGGCAAGATTAACAGAGTGGGTTGCCATTCCCTTCTCCAGGGGATCTTTCCGATCAGGGAACTGAACCTTGGTCTTCTACATTGTGGGCAAATTCTTTGCCATCTGAGCCACCAGGAAAGCCTGAGAATAAATTGTATGGCTCATGAATTATATCTCAATAAACACATTCTTAAAAATGCAATTAATTGTACACTTAAAAATGTGTGAAGTTTGGGGTCTCCCCGGTAGCTCTGTGGTGAAGAATTTGCCTGTCAATGCAGGAGATACAGGTTCAATCCCTGATCTGGGAAGATCCCACATGATGCAGAGCAACTAAGCTCATGAACCACAACTATGGAGCCTGTGCTCTAGAGCCTCGAAGCCACAACTACTGAAGCCCAGGTGCCCTAGAGCCCGAGTTCCACAACAAGAGAAGTCACCGCAACAAGAAACCTGCTCACCTCAACTAGAGAGTGGCCCCCACTTCCTGCAACTTGAGAAGAGCCTGCAGCAGCAGTGAAAATTCAGAATAGTCAAAAAATAAATAAATAATCATTTTTTTAAAAAATCCCAGGTTACTTTAAAAAAAAGAAATTTGTGTACTTTATTCAAGTTTAATAAAGATGACTTCTTTTTTCTTTTTTTTTTTTTAACATTTATTTATTTATTTTTTGGCGGGTGTGGGGAGGAAGGGGGGTGGGCGGGCCATTTCCACTGGTCTTTCATTTGTCTGTTTTCATCCATCTTTGTTTTTTGGCCCGTGTGGGCCTCCCATCGCGGTGGCCTCTGTTGTCGCAGAGCACCGGCTCTGGGCGCATGAGCCCCAGAGCTCTGGCTCGGTAATTGGACCCATGGGTCCAGCCGCTCCACGGCACGTGGGATCTTCCCAGGCCAGGGATCAAACCGGCGCCCCTTGCACTGCAAGGCGGTGTCCTTACCCACTGGACCACCAGGGAAGCCCTAAAGATGACTTCTTAAGAGGTCTTCAATATCATCTCACATCATATACACAAAGGAAGTTCAATATAAGTTATTTATTCATTTATTTACTATCTCCCTAAATGTTTATCTCCCTGAAAAACTTACACATAATTTCATATGAATGGATGTAAATTTGCAAAGGGAAATTTTCAGGCTAGTACTTCCCATACAGAAATGTTTTAATAATAATATTTCATTCTATACATATGCATCTATTTTTAAATGTGTCATCTTTTCATTATCTCTAAACAATTCACAACCCTAAGTTTTCTTATGTGTATTTATGGCCTTTTTTTTTAATATAATTCATTTTACTTATATGGTTTCAAGACAGGAAAAACATGTAAGGTGTGATGAAGAGCACCACAGCACCTCCACGCTGGCTCCTGTTGTGAATTTAGTACTGTTGTGGCTCAGACAGTTAAGAATCTGCCTGCAATGGGGCTTCCCTGGTGGTCCAGTGGGGTAAAGAGTCCGCCTTGCAGTGCAAGGGGCGCCGGTTCGATCCCTGGCCTGGGAAGATACCATGTGCCATGGAGAGGCTGGACCGGTGTGTCCAACTACCAGCCAGCGCTCTGGAGCGCATGCACACAGAGCTGGTCCTCTGCAATGGGAGACCCACACGGGCCAAAGAATAAAGATGAATGAAAGTGAATAAATGAAACACCAATAAAAGAGGCCAAATTTTACCAAAAAAGAAATAAAAATAAAAGAAAAAAAGAATCTGCAATGAATGAGGCCTGGGTTCAATCCCTGGGTCAGGAATATCCCTTGGAGACTGGAATGGCTACCCAACTCCAGTAGTCTTGCCTGGGAAATCTCATGAACAGGGAAGCCTGGCAGACGACTGTCCCTGGGGTCACTTGACTGAGCAGCTAACACTTCTGCTTTCACCTATCCTGAGGTTCTTTAGCAATAACTGCCTGGGGTGTGAGGTGAAGGATGTGTCATTTAAGGAACTTTTCAGGTGCCTCAGTGGTAAAGAATCCACCTGCCAAATCAGGTCCGATCCCTGGGTCAGAAAGATCCCCTGGAGAAGGAAACGGTCACCCACTTAAATATTCTGGCCTGGAAAATTCCATGGACCGAAGAGCCTCACAAGCTACTGTCCATGGGGTTGCAAACAGTTGGACACGACTGAGCATGTACAGACACGCGCACGTGCATCAGCCACACACAACAGAATGGTTAAGAAATCCATTTTCTTCAAACAACTTGTAGGAGCAAAGTTTCACACAGGTTCTCTCTAGGGCCTTCAAAGATCAACAAAGCTTCCAGAAGTAGAGAGGCTCCATATTGCTCAGGGCTCCATAACATGTCTAATGATGAGTTTAAAATATCCTTGGCTGAGTAATACTTTTAGCTTCTATTGGAATCATTTGTTTCAATACTATAAAAACTGAAGCAATGGTGAGTAATACAGCTGTAAGGTGTGATGAAGAGCACCACAGCACCTCCACGCTGGCTCCTGTTGTGAATTTAGTACTGTTGTGGCTCAGACAGTTAAGAATCTGCCTGCAATGGGGCTTCCCTGGTGGTCCAGTGGGGTAAAGAGTCCGCCTTGCAGTGCAAGGGGCGCCGGTTCGATCCCTGGCCTGGGAAGATACCATGTGCCATGGAGAGGCTGGACCGGTGTGTCCAACTACCAGCCAGCGCTCTGGAGCGCATGCACACAGAGCTGGTCCTCTGCAATGGGAGACCCACACGGGCCAAAGAATAAAGATGAATGAAAGTGAATAAATGAAACACCAATAAAAGAGGCCAAATTTTACCAAAAAAAAAAAAAAATTAAAAAAAAGAAAAAAAGAATCTGCAATGAATGAGGCCTGGGTTCAATCCCTGGGTCAGGAATATCCCTTGGAGACTGGAATGGCTACCCAACTCCAGTAGTCTTGCCTGGGAAATCTCATGAACAGGGAAGCCTGGCAGACGACTGTCCCTGGGGTCACTTGACTGAGCAGCTAACACTTCTGCTTTCACCTATCCTGAGGTTCTTTAGCAATAACTGCCTGGGGTGTGAGGTGAAGGATGTGTCATTTAAGGAACTTTTCAGGTGCCTCAGTGGTAAAGAATCCACCTGCCAAATCAGGTCCGATCCCTGGGTCAGAAAGATCCCCTGGAGAAGGAAACGGTCACCCACTTAAATATTCTGGCCTGGAAAATTCCATGGACCGAAGAGCCTCACAAGCTACTGTCCATGGGGTTGCAAACAGTTGGACACGACTGAGCATGTACAGACACGCGCACGTGCATCAGCCACACACAACAGAATGGTTAAGAAATCCATTTTCTTCAAACAACTTGTAGGAGCAAAGTTTCACACAGGTTCTCTCTAGGGCCTTCAAAGATCAACAAAGCTTCCAGAAGTAGAGAGGCTCCATATTGCTCAGGGCTCCATAACATGTCTAATGATGAGTTTAAAATATCCTTGGCTGAGTAATACTTTTAGCTTCTATTGGAATCATTTGTTTCAATACTATAAAAACTGAAGCAATGAGAATAATTTCGTTAACACTACAGTTGGCCCAGGAAACTCCAGGAGATGGTGAAGGACAGGGAAGGCTGGCCTGCTGCAGTTCATGAAGTCGCAAAGAGCTGGACGTGACTCAGGGACTGAACAACCACCATTGGCCCTCAGTACCATCGGCTGGGAATGTGGAATGCATGAATACAAAGGGCCGACTCTACCAGGGCATTTTATCAATATATGTGGGACTTCAGCATGCCTGGACTTTGGTATCATCAAGGGGTCTGGGAACCAATCTGCCACAGTTACCAGAGGACAACTCTATTCTGGTATAATGAAAAGATTATACATAAAAAGATTGACATGAATGTTTCCTGTTAGGATAACAGAAGAAAGACTGCCTATTTAAATGAATGAGATTGTCTTTCTCAAAAAATAAAAAAATAAATAAATATACATATATATATATATGGCCCGTGTTGAGAGCTTAGGGTCAGAAAGTCTGCTTGACCCCCTCACATGGAGGTGAGGGCTCCCTCCTCCCCACCACACCTTCTGCTCCTAGCTGCCCAGGGTATTCACATCACTTGCAGGCAAATGGGGACTTGCCTTTGTGGCTCCCTTACTGGCTTGTGCCCCTAAAGGAGCTATGACAGCTAGCTGACAGGCTGACTGGAACCTGAACACATTTTGTTTGGCCCACACAGAATGCTTAAGTCAGGAAACAGGAAGCAAAAAGCATTAGCAGCTTCTCTTTAAAACTATACGGTCTGGGGCTTCCCCTGGTGGTCCAGTGGGTAAGGACACCGCCTTGCAGTGCAAGGGACGCCGGTTCGATCCCTGGCCTGGGAAGATCCCACGTGCCGCGGAGCGGCTGGACCCATGTGTCCAATCACCGCGCCGGAGCTCTGGAGCGCATGCGCCCAGAGCCGGCGCTCTGCGACGACAGACGCCACCGCGATGGGAGGCCCGCAGGAGCCAAAAGAACAAAGACGGATGAAAATAGAGAAATGAAAGACCAACAAAAGTGGCCCGCCTGCTCCCCTTCCTCCCCAACCCGACCCCCGCCCAAAATAAATTAAAAAAAAAAAAAAAACAAAAAAAAAAAACCTATAGGGTCTGGACCCATGGGGCATGCGTTACCTCAGAGCCACAGCGAGCTGCCTGAGTTAATGATGGTCCCCCCGTACCCAAGACCCCCGCAGGGCCTGGAGGGAAGGACAGGGAAGGCTGGCCTGCTGCAGTTCATGAAGTCGCAAAGAGCTGGACGTGACTCAGGGACTGAACAACCACCATTGGCCCTCAGTACCATCGGCTGGGAATGTGGAATGCATGAATACAAAGGGCCGACTCTACCAGGGCATTTTATCAATATATGTGGGACTTCAGCATGCCTGGACTTTGGTATCATCAAGGGGTCTGGGAACCAATCTGCCACAGTTACCAGAGGACAACTCTATTCTGGTATAATGAAAAGATTATACATAAAAAGATTGACATGAATGTTTCCTGTTAGGATAACAGAAGAAAGACTGCCTATTTAAATGAATGAGATTGTCTTTCTCAAAAAATAAAAAAATAAATAAATATACATATATATATATATGGCCCGTGTTGAGAGCTTAGGGTCAGAAAGTCTGCTTGACCCCCTCACATGGAGGTGAGGGCTCCCTCCTCCCCACCACACCTTCTGCTCCTAGCTGCCCAGGGTATTCACATCACTTGCAGGCAAATGGGGACTTGCCTTTGTGGCTCCCTTACTGGCTTGTGCCCCTAAAGGAGCTATGACAGCTAGCTGACAGGCTGACTGGAACCTGAACACATTTTGTTTGGCCCACACAGAATGCTTAAGTCAGGAAACAGGAAGCAAAAAGCATTAGCAGCTTCTCTTTAAAACTATACGGTCTGGGGCTTCCCCTGGTGGTCCAGTGGGTAAGGACACCGCCTTGCAGTGCAAGGGGCGCCGGTTCGATCCCTGGCCTGGGAAGATCCCACGTGCCGCGGAGCGGCTGGACCCATGTGTCCAATCACCGAGCCGGAGCTCTGGAGCGCATGCGCCCAGAGCCGGCGCTCTGCGACGACAGACGCCACCGCGATGGGAGGCCCGCAGGAGCCAAAAGAACAAAGACGGATGAAAATAGAGAAATGAAAGACCAACAAAAGTGGCCCGCCTGCTCCCCTTCCTCCCCAACCCGACCCCCGCCCAAAATAAATTAAAAAAAAAAAAAAAACAAAAAAAAAAAACCTATAGGGTCTGGACCCATGGGGCATGCGTTACCTCAGAGCCACAGCGAGCTGCCTGAGTTAATGATGGTCAGACCCAGAGGGAACACCCAGCCGTCAGCCCACAGACCCTACCTTCCCATCTGCTACACCCACCCTTCCTCGCTTCAGTCACCACCTGGCTGGCCCGCAGGCATGACGGTTTGAAAATTTATGGAGTTCTTTCACTGTATCCTCAAGGCCCAGAATAACTCCTGCCCTCCAGGAAGGACTCTCACTTGTGGACTCAATGTGCAATTAAAAGAATCGCTTATGGTGCCTGAAAAACAATACACATCCCAGGCCTTTCTCTACAAACTCATGGTGTCGTCTCAGTCCTGCCTAACTCTTTGGCACCCTATGAACTGTTGCCCACCAGACTCGTCTATCCAAGGGATTCTCCAGGCAAGAATACTAGACTGGGATGCCATTCCTTCTCCAGGAGATCTTCCCGACCCAGGGATCAAACCCAGGTCTCCAGTATTGCAGGCAGATTCTTTAGCGACTGAGTCACCAGGAATCCTGATTCAAACAGTCTAGACAGACTTTTTTCCCAGAAGCGTCCTTACTGAGTCTTGCTATGAATGGTATCTGTAATTCTTGCGAGACTTTACTTGCTTATAAGAAAAAGAATTTGGACTAAACCATCACTACAGCTCATAACTCTAAATGCTGTTTCCTTGATTATTGGAAATCTAAGGAAAGCAAGCAGAAAATCAGTTCCTATTCTCTTCTACCACCTACTGGCGAGTTTCTGATACTGCAGAGGCATAACCTGCACTTAGGGGATTCATTTTCTATTTTCTGTGGCTAGACCAGAGGACAATTTTTATAAATCCAACAAAATAGCTTAAAAATATAATACCAAGCTACATTTGTAAAAACAAAAAAGATAACTATCTTACAAATCCATACAATTTGTCAATTGTACCTCAGTTCAGCGGAGAAACCTGTATGCAGGTCAAGAAGCAACAGTTAGAACCAGACGTAAAACAATAGACTAGTTCAGCATTGGGAAAGGAGCACGTCAAGGCTGCCCGTTGTCACCTGGCTTATTTAACTTCCATGCAGAGTACATCATGCGAAGTGCCAGGCTGGATGAATCACAAGCTGGAATCAAGATTGCCAAGAGAAATATCAACAACCTCAGATAAGTAGATGATACCATTTTAATGGCAGAAAGTGCCAGGAGACTTCATCTTAATGAGGATGAAAGAAGAGAGCAAAAGAGCTGGTTTAAAACTCAATATTCAAAAAATTAAAATCATGGCATCCAGTCCCATCGCTTCATGGAAAATGGATGGCAAAAAGCGGAAACAGTCGCAGATTTTGATTCCTTGGGCTCCAAAATCACTGTGGATGGTGACTACAGCCATGAAATTAAAAGACTCGTGCCCCTTGGAAGAAAAGCTACAAAAACCTATATAGCATGTTAAAAAGCAGAGACATCACTTTGCCAACAAAGGTCCATCTAATCAAAGCTATAGTTTTTCCAGTAGTCATGTACAGATGTGAGAAGCTGAGGGCTGAAGAATTGATGCTTTCAAACGCTGGTGCTAGAGAAGCCTTTTAAGAATCCCTTGGACTGCCAGGAGATTAAACCAGTCAATCCTAAAGGAAATCAACCCTGAATGTTCATTGGAAGGACTGATGCTGAAGCTCCAAGATGTGGGGAAAAGAGCTGATTCAAACAGTCTAGACAGACTTTTTCCCAGGTTTATATCATTGGTATCTGTAATTCTTGCGAGACTTTACTTGCTTATAAGAAAAAGAATTTGGACTAAACCATCACTACAGCTCATAACTCTAAATGCTGTTTCCTTGATTATTGGAAATCTAAGGAAAGCAAGCAGAAAATCAGTTCCTATTCTCTTCTACCACCTACTGGCGAGTTTCTGATACTGCAGAGGCATAACCTGCACTTAGGGGATTCATTTTCTATTTTCTGTGGCTAGACCAGAGGACAATTTTTATAAATCCAACAAAATAGCTTAAAAATATAATACCAAGCTACATTTGTAAAAACAAAAAAGATAACTATCTTACAAATCCATACAATTTGTCAATTGTACCTCAGTTCAGCGGAGAAACCTGTATGCAGGTCAAGAAGCAACAGTTAGAACCAGACGTAAAACAATAGACTAGTTCAGCATTGGGAAAGGAGCACGTCAAGGCTGCCCGTTGTCACCTGGCTTATTTAACTTCCATGCAGAGTACATCATGCGAAGTGCCAGGCTGGATGAATCACAAGCTGGAATCAAGATTGCCAAGAGAAATATCAACAACCTCAGATAAGTAGATGATACCATTTTAATGGCAGAAAGTGCCAGGAGACTTCATCTTAATGAGGATGAAAGAAGAGAGCAAAAGAGCTGGTTTAAAACTCAATATTCAAAAAATTAAAATCATGGCATCCAGTCCCATCGCTTCATGGAAAATGGATGGCAAAAAGCGGAAACAGTCGCAGATTTTGATTCCTTGGGCTCCAAAATCACTGTGGATGGTGACTACAGCCATGAAATTAAAAGACTCGTGCCCCTTGGAAGAAAAGCTACAAAAACCTATATAGCATGTTAAAAAGCAGAGACATCACTTTGCCAACAAAGGTCCATCTAATCAAAGCTATAGTTTTTCCAGTAGTCATGTACAGATGTGAGAAGCTGAGGGCTGAAGAATTGATGCTTTCAAACGCTGGTGCTAGAGAAGCCTTTTAAGAATCCCTTGGACAGCAAGGAGATCAAACCAGTCAATCCTAAAGGAAATCAACCCTGAATATTCATTGGCATGAGTGATGCTGAAGCTTAAACTTTAATACTTTGGCCATCTTATATGAAGAGCTGAGTCACTGGAAAATACCCTGATGCTGAGAAAGATTAAGGGCAGGAGGAGAAGGGAGCAGGAGAGGACCAGACGGTTGAATGGCATCATCAACTCAATGGACGTGAGTTTGAGCAAAGTTCAGGAGACAGTGAAGGACAGGGAAGCCTGGCATAATGCAGTCCATAGACTCACAAAGAATTGGACACTGTTGAGCAGCTAAACAACAACAACTATAAAACCACCCATTTGTCTCCTTTATTAATTTTCTAAGAGCTTCTGATTTGTTTCCACAAAACTGATTTTGGAACACACGATAGATTTTGAGATGTTTTGTAGAAAATTGTGCACTATTTAACTATACACTTGAGACCCACTGCAAGCAACAACTTTCTACTCTAATAAAATGCTCCAATATGGTATGATCTGAAATTTTGCAGAAAGTAAACTCCTGATAAAGAAAATACTCAAACATCTGGGTGAGATTTCTAAGAGTCTTCCCATTCCTTTGGATGATCTCTCTCTTACCCATCAGAGCACCAGGGAGCTCACGGCTCTGGATTCTTTGAGGCTTAGGTTATAGACATGAATTCTGCTTTCTGAGCCCAGAACTACACTTCAAAAGGAACAGAATAACCAACCATAACAAACAAGACACGCTTGAATGTTTAGGCAAAACCAAGAAGGGTTCCTGGTAGAGGGCAGCGGGCTGTGACAGGTGTGGGAGGCAGGAGGATACGGGTTAATCTGGAAAACTTCTCCAACGTGATTACTTCACCCTCCTCGAAACTGTGAGGCTTGATCTGCCAACCACTCCCTCCAGATTCTTCAGGTCACCATGCTCCCTCCTAAATGCTGACATCACTTTGCCAACAAAGGTCCATCTAATCAAAGCTATAGTTTTTCCAGTAGTCATGTACAGATGTGAGAAGCTGAGGGCTGAAGAATTGATGCTTTCAAACGCTGGTGCTAGAGAAGCCTTTTAAGAATCCCTTGGACTGCCAGGAGATTAAACCAGTCAATCCTAAAGGAAATCAACCCTGAATGTTCATTGGAAGGACTGATGCTGAAGCTCCAATACTTTGGCATCCTGATGAGAAGAGCTAATTCACTGGAAAAGACCCTGATGCTGAGAAAGATTAAGGGCAGGAGGAGAAGGGAGCAACAGAGGATGAGATGGTTGGATGGCATCACCAACTCAATGGACGTGAGTTTGAGCAAAGTTCAGGAGACAGTGAAGGACAGGGAAGCCTGGCATAATGCAGTCCATAGACTCACAAAGAATTGGACACTGTTGAGCAGCTAAACAACAACAACTATAAAACCACCCATTTGTCTCCTTTATTAATTTTCTAAGAGCTTCTGATTTGTTTCCACAAAACTGATTTTGGAACACACGATAGATTTTGAGATGTTTTGTAGAAAATTGTGCACTATTTAACTATACACTTGAGACCCACTGCAAGCAACAACTTTCTACTCTAATAAAATGCTCCAATATGGTATGATCTGAAATTTTGCAGAAAGTAAACTCCTGATAAAGAAAATACTCAAACATCTGGGTGAGATTTCTAAGAGTCTTCCCATTCCTTTGGATGATCTCTCTCTTACCCATCAGAGCACCAGGGAGCTCACGGCTCTGGATTCTTTGAGGCTTAGGTTATAGACATGAATTCTGCTTTCTGAGCCCAGAACTACACTTCAAAAGGAACAGAATAACCAACCATAACAAACAAGACACGCTTGAATGTTTAGGCAAAACCAAGAAGGGTTCCTGGTAGAGGGCAGCGGGCTGTGACAGGTGTGGGAGGCAGGAGGATACGGGTTAATCTGGAAAACTTCTCCAACGTGATTACTTCACCCTCCTCGAAACTGTGAGGCTTGATCTGCCAACCACTCCCTCCAGATTCTTCAGGTCACCTGTTCAGAGTTCGTCTTCTGCCTCCTAAATGCTGCTCATTCAACTGCCAACACCAAGCAGGTAGCCCTGAGCAGGATCCTCCACCTGCCCCACCAGCCTCGCACTCACACCATCTTGCAGAGCATTTCCTCCTGAGTGCCCTGACATCACCACACAGCCCACACAGAAAACAGCCCTCACCCTCTCACCCAGGGCTGAGTCGCCACACCCTGCTTCTCTACTGAAATCCTGATACCCACACTCTCCCAGCGGCTGAGACTCAACACACGAGCATGAACCTTCCTGCCCCTCCAAAGCCACATCATTCTCTCCACCCCAGTTCTTGGCTTCTTCTCTGCCAGACCTAACATTTCAACAGCCAGTGAGTCAGCTCTTTGCATCAGGTGGCCAAAGTATTGGAGCTCCAGCTTTAGCATCAAGGCTTGATTGCCCTGCCTTAATTTCTTCCTTCTCTCCTCTCACTTCAGGGGCTACCTATCATTCCTTTAAAATCCCAATGGGCTTTGTCACCCAAAACTCTACTGCTCAAAATCGTCCAAAGGTCCATTTGGCCTGTAGACTAAGTCCATCCACTCTCCCTCCAGGTCCTTCAGCCCTGGCTTCTCCCACAGGATTCCTTGATTCTATGTAAACAGAGAAACATCCTCATCGTCTAATGCATTCAGCCCACCATCTCAACAACTCAAAGTATACCCCTCCACTGTCTTCCCCAAATACCACTGGCTCAGAAAGTTTCCTTCTCCCCCTACATCTTCTGGGAGTCCAGTTTTCAGAACCACTGATTCAGGAGCTGCTCTACTCTAGTTATGTCACCATCATGCGGTCACTTGCTCTTCTGTCATAGACTGAAACTTCACAGAGGTCAGAAACCTCCAGCCAGGTTACACGCTTCTCCTGCTCAACCCCACTGTGTAACATGCACAACAAACATTTGCAAGAAAAAAACCAAGAAGGGTTCCTGGTAGAGGGCAGCGGGCTGTGACAGGTGTGGGAGGCAGGAGGATACGGGTTAATCTGGAAAACTTCTCCAACGTGATTACTTCACCCTCCTCGAAACTGTGAGGCTTGATCTGCCAACCACTCCCTCCAGATTCTTCAGGTCACCTGTTCAGAGTTCGTCTTCTGCCTCCTAAATGCTGCTCATTCAACTGCCAACACCAAGCAGGTAGCCCTGAGCAGGATCCTCCACCTGCCCCACCAGCCTCGCACTCACACCATCTTGCAGAGCATTTCCTCCTGAGTGCCCTGACATCACCACACAGCCCACACAGAAAACAGCCCTCACCCTCTCACCCAGGGCTGAGTCGCCACACCCTGCTTCTCTACTGAAATCCTGATACCCACACTCTCCCAGCGGCTGAGACTCAACACACGAGCATGAACCTTCCTGCCCCTCCAAAGCCACATCATTCTCTCCACCCCAGTTCTTGGCTTCTTCTCTGCCAGACCTAACATTTCAACAGCCAGTGAGTCAGCTCTTTGCATCAGGTGGCCAAAGTATTGGAGCTCCAGCTTTAGCATCAAGGCTTGATTGCCCTGCCTTAATTTCTTCCTTCTCTCCTCTCACTTCAGGGGCTACCTATCATTCCTTTAAAATCCCAATGGGCTTTGTCACCCAAAACTCTACTGCTCAAAATCGTCCAAAGGTCCATTTGGCCTGTAGACTAAGTCCATCCACTCTCCCTCCAGGTCCTTCAGCCCTGGCTTCTCCCACAGGATTCCTTGATTCTATGTAAACAGAGAAACATCCTCATCGTCTAATGCATTCAGCCCACCATCTCAACAACTCAAAGTATACCCCTCCACTGTCTTCCCCAAATACCACTGGCTCAGAAAGTTTCCTTCTCCCCCTACATCTTCTGGGAGTCCAGTTTTCAGAACCACTGATTCAGGAGCTGCTCTACTCTAGTTATGTCACCATCATGCGGTCACTTGCTCTTCTGTCATAGACTGAAACTTCACAGAGGTCAGAAACCTCCAGCCAGGTTACACGTCTTCTCCTGCTCAACCCCACTGTGTAACATGCACAACAAACATTTGCAAGAAAAAAAAAAAAAACCTTAGTTTGTTTCTCCTGAAGGCCAAAACTGCCTATGCATTGGAAGGCTTGATGCTAAAGCTGAAGCTCCACTACTTTGGCCACACTGATGCAAAGGGCCAACTCATCCGAAAAGACCCTGATGCTAAGAAAGACTGAAGGCAAAAGGAGAAGGAGGCAGCAGAGGATGAGATGGTTGGATAGCATCACTGGCTCAATGGACATTAATCTGAACAAACTCCAGGAGCTAGTGGAAGACAGAGAAGCCTAGTATGCTACAGTCCAGGTGGCCATAAAGAGTCAGACATGACTTGGCGATTGAACAACAACAAAAGGCCAAAAGGATAAAAGTGAAAAGAAACTGCTGGGTGAGGTGCACAGAAAAGGTTTCATTAAGATTCAGAGAACAGGGCATCCCTGGTGGTCCAGTGGGTAAGGACACCATCTTGCAGTGCAAGGGCCGCCGGTTCGATCCCTGGCCTGGGAAGATCCCACGTGCCGCAGAGCAGCTAGAGCGATGTGCCCAATTACCGAGCCAGAGCTCTGGAGCGCATGTGCCCAGAGCCGGTGCTCTGCAGCGACAGAGGCCACCGTGATGGGAGGCCCACACGGGCCAAAGAACGAAGATGGATGAAAACAGACAAATGAAAGACCAATAGAAGTGGCCGGCCCACCCACCTCCCTCCCCAACCTGCCCACCCCCCGCCCAAAAAAAAAAAAAAAAAAGATTCAGAGAACACAGCTCAGACCAGAAAGAAAAAAAAAATAAAAGATTCTGACCTTTTTGGGGAAAAAATAAACACAGGTGTGATGAGACAGAGAAGACGAGAAAGCTACCTGACAGCCACAAAAGGCAGCCATGGAAACTGGGAGGATGGAAGACCCAGCGAGCCCCCTTGCCTCTCCAGCCATGATCCAGAAACAAGAGGTCCAGCTCAGGCAGATGGTACTGACTCTGGGGAAAAACACCTGAGAGCTTCCGGGGGCACCTGAGAGCCCTAACTAATGTCTTGAGGGGAAAGGGAAAAGCCAAAAAAACAGTTAACTAATATTTTCCTCCCCTCACAGAGAATAATGACAGGCATCATGCATCCTGGAACAGAGAACAGAGTCAGAAGATGGAAAAGTTGGAAGAGAAGGAAAACAGATTCGGTGTCAGCAGGGAGGGGGGCGGGAGCGCGCATGAAATAATGATCACCCCAGCCCGAGGCTGAGCCAGATGGCAGCCAGGGACAACGGAGACCCACACAGGCCGCATGAAATTTTGATGAATTCCTTCATGGCCACACCATAATCCATAAAGAGGCTAATAATAGAACAAATGTCAAAGCAGAACAAAAAAGACTTAAAATCACCTGCATTATTGACTCATCTTTATCTGGACATTTTTCAAAATGTGGTTGTTTCATAAGTGCTTCCGCTGATGACAATGACCACTGTTGATGTCACAAATTCCGTTTCTTTTTTGAACCCTAAGCTGATGTTCCAGGCCACTGTGAAAACTGTATTACCATGAAATGCTGGGTCATAGAGGTACCCACACCCTTGATCCAAAATGAGAACCAGAGTCATGGATGAGGGAGAACCAGAGTCTTCCATGGGCTTCCCAGGTGGCACTAGTGGTAAAGAACCCACGTGCCAATGCAGGAGACATACAGATGAGGGTTTGATCCCTAGGTCAGGAAGATCCCCTGGAGGAGGGCGTGGCAACCCACTCCAGTATTATTACCTGGAGAATCCCACGGACGCAGGAGCTGGCTGACTACAGTCCATAGACTCGCAAAGAGTTGAACACGACTGAGGCGACTTAGCACAGCACAATACTCTTCCATGCCACTTCCTAGCATCTCAACATGAGAAATTTAGTCAAGCTACAGCTTCTGTAACAACACACTCTTAATCCTCAACAAAGCAGACTAACTAATGTGCAAGAGTATGTACATGGCCTAACAAACTCTAGCATGTCTAAGCAAGGCAGGATGCTTCTGAATTGTATCCAGTCAAAATCTAGAGTCAAAATGAGGCTAAAGGGCACTGGTCTTACCTGCTGGATGAAATTAGTTAAATCTCTTAAAGAGAGGTTTTTTTCCAGGAAGACACTGTAGAAAAAGGCACAGCCATTTGAAAACTGGTAGGAAGTGACGCTCCAGGTTAAAAGAGCTAAAACTTGACTGGATAATCCAGAAGGAACATGAGTAGGTATATGCATGTGTGCAGGATCCAGAGGTATATGAAAAAGAATTGAGGGAACTTTCGCCCTCCTGCAGGTCCTAGGCAAATAACCTCTTAATTAACGAACACTGAGTAAGGGGCTACCCTGGCAGCCCGGTGGTCCTCCAATGCAGGAGGAGCAGGTTTGATCCCTGGTCACAGTACTAAAATCCCACAGGCAGTGCAGTCAAAAAAAAAAAAAGAGAGAGAGAGAGAGAGAGAGACAGGGAAAGAGACACGAAGTGGACTAACGATTCTGAAACTAGCTGGGCAACCCGGAGTGTATGTAGAGCAAGACTACCTGACCAGGCCATCAGCAGCTGGGTTTTCCTGGTAGATGTGAAAGGACAAGGGAGTAAGTTTGAAGACAATGTCAAGAAAGTGGCTTAGTCTTAGGCCATGCAGACTACATTAAGCAGGAGAAGGGAGCAGAGAGAGGCAGCCGGTAAGAAGGAAGAAAATAAAGGGGCTTGGAGTTGAAAAGCTGTTTTCAACTCAACAGGTTGAGTTAGTTGAAGCTGTAAGGTAAGATGTTGGACAAGCTGAAGAGTCAGACACCGGGATTTAATAACACAACAGTGCTGCCCTCCCTGGGTTGGGAAGATCCCCTGGAGAAGGGAAAGGCTACCCCCTCCAGTTTTCTTGCCTGGAGAATTCCATGTCTTGTCCGTGGGTCGCAAAGAGTCGGACATGACTGAAAGACTCACCTTCACTTTTCATTTTCACCCAGGAAATAATCCAGGATAAGAATGTCAAAGAAAAGTGGCTGGAATAGAAATGGCAGGGAGGTGGACTGGGAGGTAAGAAGACCTAATGGGCTCTCCCAATCTACAGTGTGTTAACCAACATGACAAGGCGGCTGGGCAGGGCAGGAGGGAAGCATGAGTCAGATGCTCAAGCCTTCACTGAATAAAAAAGGAGCATGAGAGGTCAGAGGTCAGCAATGAGTAGGAAAGATATTGGACAGTCTAATCCCTCAGACTAAGGGGCAGGTATTTCATGTAAGCATTTCAGGCTAACCATCTGAAGTGGTCACTGCTTCCAGTCCTGGGTGTGGGAGAGACGGCAAACTCCACCAGAGAAAGCTACTAGAAAAGAGAGGACTGGGTTCCTCTTATGGCAAAGAGGTAAACAGAAGGTTTAGGGATGGGGTAAATGGTGATGCATTAACCATAAAATTGTTCCAGGGGACAGAGTGGAAAGGTCTGAGAGGAAGCAGGCTACCGGACCAAGAAATCAAGCGTCAGGCACCATGACCAAAGCTCCACCATCTTGGCTGTACAAAGGCGGAGGAAGGACACCGGAGGTTAGCTGGCTAGGGGGAAGCCCTCTGTGTGATACTGAACCATTTCCCTATTACGCTTAACAGTAAGTAACTTGTGACTCCAAGTCAGACCCAGGCTATACAGATCCTGCAATTTTTTCTTATGATAAACCATCTTGCGTTATGAAACTACGTTGAACAAACATCCTCTGCTCAACACACACCCAGAAGATTGATGTGATGAATAATACTTCAAACATTATGTCACTGGCCTATAAACAGAGGGCAATTTGGGCTTGGAGTTGAAAGCTGTTTTCAACTCAACAGGTTGAGTTAGTTGAAGCTGGAAGGGAAGATGTTGGACAAGCTGAAGAGTCAGACACCGGGATTTAATAACACAACAGTGCTGCCCTCCCTGGGTTGGGAAGATCCCCTGGAGAAGGGAAAGGCTACCCCCTCCAGTTTTCTTGCCTGGAGAATTCCATGTCTTGTCCGTGGGTCGCAAAGAGTCGGACATGACTGAAAGACTCACCTTCACTTTTCATTTTCACCCAGGAAATAATCCAGGATAAGAATGTCAAAGAAAAGTGGCTGGAATAGAAATGGCAGGGAGGTGGACTGGGAGGTAAGAAGACCTAATGGGCTCTCCCAATCTACAGTGTGTTAACCAACATGACAAGGCGGCTGGGCAGGGCAGGAGGGAAGCATGAGTCAGATGCTCAAGCCTTCACTGAATAAAAAAGGAGCATGAGAGGTCAGAGGTCAGCAATGAGTAGGAAAGATATTGGACAGTCTAATCCCTCAGACTAAGGGGCAGGTATTTCATGTAAGCATTTCAGGCTAACCATCTGAAGTGGTCACTGCTTCCAGTCCTGGGTGTGGGAGAGATGGCAAACTCCACCAGAGAAAGCTACTAGAAAAGAGAGGACTGGGTTCCTCTTATGGCAAAGAGGTAAACAGAAGGTTTAGGGATGGGGTAAATGGTGATGCATTAACCATAAAATTGTTCCAGGGGACAGAGTGGAAAGGTCTGAGAGGAAGCAGGCTACCGGACCAAGAAATCAAGCGTCAGGCACCATGACCAAAGCTCCACCATCTTGGCTGTACAAAGGCGGAGGAAGGACACCGGAGGTTAGCTGGCTAGGGGGAAGCCCTCTGTGTGATACGAACCATTTCCCTATTACGCTTAACAGTAAGTAACTTGTGACTCCAAGTCAGACCCAGGCTATACAGATCCTGCAATTTTTTCTTATGATAAACCATCTTGCGTTATGAAACTACGTTGAACAAACATCCTCTGCTCAACACACACCCAGAAGATTGATGTGATGAATAATACTTCAAACATTATGTCACTGGCCTATAAACAGAGGGCAATTTGGGCTATATTCACATTACCTGAAGCAAAACTAATTTTTTAAAGCTAACATTTTTCTCAGTCACAGTTTGGTTTAGAAAAACTTTCCCGTGTTCCTTAAAGTGTACCTTCCAAATGGACGTGTCAAAACTTGTCATTTATTAAAATCAAATCTCCGGTTTTTAACTGTAAATATTTACGAATACAACTTGTAGACGATCCCTCACATAGTCTCTGAGAACTTCATTGAACTATTATCAGAAAAAGTAGTTACAATTGTTATTTAGCCATTGACAACAACTGTCAATCACAGAAGAAAGAACATTCAGAGTTCATTCAACAAAACCAATGTACTTTATAAATCTGCTTAGTACTGGGAGAGACAAAGTAACTTATTAACTTAATATACTGAAAAGTGAAAAAGTGAAAGTGTTAGTTGCTCAGTCATGTCCAACTCATTGCGACTCCATGGATTGTAGCCCACCAGGCTCCTCTGCCCATGGAATTTTCCAGGCAACAATACCGGAGTGCGTTACCTTCTCCAAGGGATCTTCCAAAATATAGGGATGGACCTCGGTCTCCTGAACTGCAGGCAGACTCTGCCATCTGAGCCACCAGGAAAGCCCTTAAACCAGAGGTGGGCCAACTAGGACCTGTGGGCCAAGCTGAGGCCCACCAACTGTTTCTATAGATAAAGGTTTATTGGAATACGGAACACAAACTTCAACTGATTGCAATCAGATTTCTCACTACAATAAGGCAGAGAAGTCTGAGAGGAAGCAGGCTACCGGACCAAGAAATCAAGCGTCAGGCACCATGACCAAAGCTCCACCATCTTGGCTGTACAAAGGCGGAGGAAGGACACCGGAGGTTAGCTGGCTAGGGGAAGCCCTCTGTGTGATACTGAACCTTTTCCCCTATTACGCTTAACAGTAAGTAACTTGTGACTCCAAGTCAGACCCAGGCTATACAGATCCTGCAATTTTTTCTTATGATAAACCATCTTGCGTTATGAAACTACGTTGAACAAACATCCTCTGCTCAACACACACCCAGAAGATTGATGTGATGAATAATACTTCAAACATTATGTCACTGGCCTATAAACAGAGGGCAATTTGGGCTATATTCACATTACCTGAAGCAAAACTAATTTTTTAAAGCTAACATTTTTCTCAGTCACAGTTTGGTTTAGAAAAACTTTCCCGTGTTCCTTAAAGTGTACCTTCCAAATGGACGTGTCAAAACTTGTCATTTATTAAAATCAAATCTCCGGTTTTTAACTGTAAATATTTACGAATACAACTTGTAGACGATCCCTCACATAGTCTCTGAGAACTTCATTGAACTATTATCAGAAAAAGTAGTTACAATTGTTATTTAGCCATTGACAACAACTGTCAATCACAGAAGAAAGAACATTCAGAGTTCATTCAACAAAACCAATGTACTTTATAAATCTGCTTAGTACTGGGAGAGACAAAGTAACTTATTAACTTAATATACTGAAAAGTGAAAAAGTGAAAGTGTTAGTTGCTCAGTCATGTCCAACTCATTGCGACTCCATGGATTGTAGCCCACCAGGCTCCTCTGCCCATGGAATTTTCCAGGCAACAATACCGGAGTGCGTTACCTTCTCCAAGGGATCTTCCAAAATATAGGGATGGACCTCGGTCTCCTGAACTGCAGGCAGACTCTGCCATCTGAGCCACCAGGAAAGCCCTTAAACCAGAGGTGGGCCAACTAGGACCTGTGGGCCAAGCTGAGGCCCACCAACTGTTTCTATAGATAAAGGTTTATTGGAATACGGAACACAAACTTCAACTGATTGCAATCAGATTTCTCACTACAATAAGGCAGAGAGAGTTGAGCAGTCCTAACAGAGACCTACTGGCCATAAAGCCTAACATGAAATTAAATATGGGCTTGGGCTCCTGGTGACAGTTCCAGAGGGCCTGCCAGGAGGAGGATTAGGGCAAAGAAGACAGCAGCCAAACCCATACTTCCCTAGGAAAGGCCAGCTCAACACCTTCTGGATTTCTTTGATAGGAAAGGGTTTTTCTGTGCCACTGAGCTATGGGCTTCCCTCGCAGCTCGTTGTAAAGAGTCTGTCTGCAATGCAGGAGATCTGGGCTCAATTCCTAAGTCAGGAAGATCCCCTGGAGAAGAAACTGGAAACCCACTCCAATATTCTTGCCTGGAGAATCCCATGAACAGAGGAGCCTGGCGGGTACAGTCTATGGGGTCGCAAGAACTGGACACAACTTCGCGACTAAACCCCCAAAGTGGGTAAGGGTGCTCCCCATTGAGAAAATGGGCTGTATCTACAATCAGTGAGTCCTGGAAAACACAGTTCATGGAAATGTCAACAGGCTAGAAATTCCACGTAGAACCTGGCCAACGAGAGCTGTGCCCCACAGGGGATGCTTCACATACTGGGATTAGACAGAAGCTCTGCCCCAAAGCTTACAGACTCCTAGGTGTACAGCCAGTAGAAGAAGGTGGACCTTCTCTAAGAACCACTCTCTTTCAGACTGCTTCCTCCTAAGTTAGGTGATATTGACTGGACTTTTAAGATGAAATCTGAACTCACAGCAGAAGAAAGATCTGATACTTAGAAAAAACAAATCTCAGATTTCTCTTCAGATGGACCACAAACTGAAACAAAGCTCCATGTAAATGCATATGAAGTGTGCCTTTCTGAAATTTCCTTTAAATGTATGGAAGAAAGTTCAAGAATTGCATAAATAACATTCCAAACAGAAAACCTCAAGACTGGGAAGAAGACGAGGGGGTGGAGAGAAACTCTCCAGAAAAGATCAACTGAAGAATGAAGAGGCATCTTGTGGGAACCATCTTGAGATAAAGCCCAGTAGAAGGAATGTAGTCAATATTTTGGAGACAGTGATAGGTTTGAAGACAATAAAAATAAAAAGGTAAGGCTTTCAAGAACATAGACCAGGGGCTTCCCTGGTGGTCCAGTAGGTAGAGAGTCTACCTTTCAGAGTAAGGGGCACTGGTTCGATCCCTAGCCCAGGAAGATCCCATGTGCCGTGGAATGACTGGACCAGTGTATCCAGTTACAAGTGAGCATCCAGAGTTGCTGAGCTGGTGCTGTGGGGTGAGAGAGGCCACTGCAATGGGAGGCCCAGACAGGCCAAAGAACGGAAATGGCTGAAAAATAAATAAATGAAAAACCAATAAAAGAGGCCAAAAAAAAAAAAGAACACAGACCAGGCTGTGGATGACTGGAATATGGAGAAGGCTGAGAACCCAGCTGCCAAATGACTGCTGGAGAGCTTAAGGTAAAATTGTCAGAGCCATGCTCAGGCACAACTCTGTAAGAGCCAAAAAGGATGCTACAAATTCCCTTTTGTTTGAAGAAAGAATAAACTTGTAGGGCTTCCCTGGTAGCCCAGTGGTAAACAGTCCTCCTGTCTATGCAGGAGACACAGGTTTGATCCCTAGTCCGGGAAGATCCCACATGCCGCGAGCAACTAAACCCAATGAGCACAACTACTGCGCCTGCGCTCTAGAGCCCAGGAGCTGTAACTACTGAAGCCCGTGCTCCACAACGAGAAGCCACCGCAACGAGAAGCCTGCACATCACAACGAGAGAGTAGGTTCCACACACCACAACGAGAGAAAGTCTGTGCAGGAACCAAAACACAGCACCGTCAAAAATAAATTCGTTTTTAGAAAGAATAAACTTGTTATGGGGGTGGGCGGGAAGCTGGGCAGAGAACAAATAAGAAAGTAAAACAATATGAGGCCTAAGTCTTTTGGCCAGTATCCTTCACTGCACATGTGATCTCCATGTGCTCAATTTACTAAAAAAGATGCCCTTGCTCATGTGAAATGTGTCAGGAAATTGACAGAAGTAGAAAAAATAAGCATAAAATCTGGGACCTAATTATGGAAACTTTTCAATCTTTCTCTAAGGAGTTTATAAAACTGAAATGAATGAAATGAAGCTTTCTGTTATTTGTTTAAGAAATGTAAGCAGACATATGGGAAAATGATACACTTGTATATCCCTAGAGTATAAAATGCATCTTGGTTTGCATCCATTTATTATGGCATAGCCAATGAGTTTCCCATAGTCTAATACAGTTTAATAGTACATATTCTAAAATTCTGTATTAAGATTGTTATTTGTTTATAATGAAGTAGTCATAACTGGATAAGTCTCAATTGATATTGCCTTTGTAGATGACTTTAATTACTTTAATGCTAAAAA
The DNA here is from genome assembly GCA_022376925.1 of Tragulus kanchil. Lineage (NCBI taxonomy): Eukaryota > Metazoa > Chordata > Mammalia > Artiodactyla > Tragulidae > Tragulus > Tragulus kanchil. The sequence goes on from JAIOJX010000003.1 coordinate 38,647,484, forward strand.
ATACCAATTGAATTTTTTTTTTAATTTATTTTTGGCTATTCTGGGTTTTCACTGCTGCCACAGGCTCTTCTCTAGTTGCAGGGAGTGGGGGCTCCTCTCTAGTTGAGGTGAGGAGGCTTCTCGCTGCGGAAGAGACTTTTCTTACTGCGGAAACTCGGGCTCCAGGGCACACAAGCTTCAGTAGGTGCGGCACATGGGCTTCATAGTTGCAGCTCCGAGGCTCTAGAGCACAGGCTCAGTAGGTGTGGCTCACAGGCTTACTTGCTCTGCAGCCTGTGGGATCTTCCTGGATCAGGGATCGAACCCCTATCTCCTGCACTGGCAGGCAAACTCTTCACCACTGAGCTATCAGGGAAGCCCAGTACTAATTGAATTTTTACTGGAAAGGTGCAGTCAATATTTCACAGTCACATGGTAAAGGCAATTAATGTGTATGTTCCTTTGAGCAAAATCTTTCAATGAAAAAAAAGAAATATATCATAAGCACTACCAAGAGCAATGCACTACATGGAATGAAGTAACTCTGCTTGGGGAGAAAGGGAAAAAAGGAGAGACAAAAGGTGACATGTTATTGAAGCTATTCAGGTAGGGAAAAGATAGAGGCTGGGTCAACTATAAAACCAGTATTATGACTCCAGAAACCGCTCCCCTTTCTCACAGGCCTCAGTGACAGGATTTGAAAATATGAAAGTTAAAATGTTGGTCTCTCAGTCATACCCGACTCTGCAACCCTACGGACTCTCGCCCACCGGGCTCCTCTGTCTGTGGGATTCTCCAGGAAGAATACTGGAGCGGGCAGTCATTCCTTGCTACAGGGGATCTTCCTGACTCAGGGACTGAACCTGGGCCTCCTCTTCTTTACAGGTGGATTCTTTACAGTCTGAGCCACTAGGAAAGCCCTCGTTTGAAAATACGGGCTTCAAGGAATCGTTGAATGAATACTGCCCTCTGGTGGCCCACAAGTGCTATTCCCCTATCAGGGCTTTCTCCCAAGTAACTCAAATTTTACTGTGTTCTTTCCCAAGTCCTCTTCCTTCAAGTCATGCCTCCTTTATTCCAGTTAGATCTCACATGACAGCTGAATATTTCTGACAAAGCAAATCCTAATACAGTCAAGTTTTAGCCCTTCCGTATAACCAGTATTCACTTCACAGAAACGTATCCTGTTAAGAGTCACTGATACTGTAAGTCCAGGCGGGAAGAATGGCCTTCACACAAGTAGAACTTGGGGACCCTCATTCCCGTGGAATGACCAGTTGCACATGTAACCTGCTTTTTCTCAAAATGCTCCTCTGATTCTTTCACTGTGAGAATTTACTTTCAGGTATTGTTTCCACAAACTTTGCCTACACCCTTCTGCACACATTCCATTAGTCCATCCTATGTAAGCCCGTTCCCCCCAAAAACAGTTTCAATGTATTTTACCTCTCATGGGTTGGTGGCGGGGGAGGTAGGAGGACTTAAAAAAATGTAAGAGGGGGCTTTCCTTGTGGCTCAGTGGGTAAGAATCCATCTGCCAATGCAGGAGACACAGGTTCGACCCCTGATCTGGGAACATCCCACATACCGCAGAGCAGCTAAACCCACACATCAATGAAGACCAAGCACAGCCAAAAATGAGTAAAAGTTTTTTTAAAAAAAAGAAAAGTAAGAGGGAGATAGTGGTTTGTTGGAGCCTCCTTTCTCAGCAAATTAACATAACTGAGTAGCCAGTCTCTCCCAATTTATTACCCTTTATTTCATGTACAGAATTCCAACTGATTAAAAAATGGAGGCCCAATGTTGGTCTCTCAGTCATACCCGACTCTGCAACCCTACGGACTCTCGCCCACCGGGCTCCTCTGTCTGTGGGATTCTCCAGGAAGAATACTGGAGCGGGCAGTCATTCCTTGCTACAGGGGATCTTCCTGACTCAGGGACTGAACCTGGGCCTCCTCTTCTTTACAGGTGGATTCTTTACAGTCTGAGCCACTAGGAAAGCCCTCGTTTGAAAATACGGGCTTCAAGGAATCGTTGAATGAATACTGCCCTCTGGTGGCCCACAAGTGCTATTCCCCTATCAGGGCTTTCTCCCAAGTAACTCAAATTTTACTGTGTTCTTTCCCAAGTCCTCTTCCTTCAAGTCATGCCTCCTTTATTCCAGTTAGATCTCACATGACAGCTGAATATTTCTGACAAAGCAAATCCTAATACAGTCAAGTTTTAGCCCTTCCGTATAACCAGTATTCACTTCACAGAAACGTATCCTGTTAAGAGTCACTGATACTGTAAGTCCAGGCGGGAAGAATGGCCTTCACACAAGTAGAACTTGGGGACCCTCATTCCCGTGGAATGACCAGTTGCACATGTAACCTGCTTTTTCTCAAAATGCTCCTCTGATTCTTTCACTGTGAGAATTTACTTTCAGGTATTGTTTCCACAAACTTTGCCTACACCCTTCTGCACACATTCCATTAGTCCATCCTATGTAAGCCCGTTCCCCCCAAAAACAGTTTCAATGTATTTTACCTCTCATGGGTTGGTGGCGGGGGAGGTAGGAGGACTTAAAAAAATGTAAGAGGGGGCTTTCCTTGTGGCTCAGTGGGTAAGAATCCATCTGCCAATGCAGGAGACACAGGTTCGACCCCTGATCTGGGAACATCCCACATACCGCAGAGCAGCTAAACCCACACATCAATGAAGACCAAGCACAGCCAAAAATGAGTAAAAGTTTTTTTAAAAAAAAGAAAAGTAAGAGGGAGATAGTGGTTTGTTGGAGCCTCCTTTCTCAGCAAATTAACATAACTGAGTAGCCAGTCTCTCCCAATTTATTACCCTTTATTTCATGTACAGAATTCCAACTGATTAAAAAAAAAAATGGAGGCCATGCCAATGGTCCAAACCACGTCACAAGTGTAAACCGAGGTCAGCCTGCACTTACAGAAAATTGTCAAGACACCTTAACACACACCAGTCACAACTCTCCAACTCGGCTATGGTTGGTTCACCTCACCCAAGACAGTGTCAGTCACTCAGTCGTATCTGACTCTTGGTGACCCCACGGACTACAGACCACCAGGCTCCTCAGTCCATGGGATTCTCCAGGCAAGAATATGCAGTGGGTTGCCATCTCCTTCTCCACACCCTAGAACACAGCACCTGCTAACCTTCCCAGGAAAACCCTGGTCTCCAAGTCAATCACGTGATTTTCCAGGTTGCTGCCCGTACATCTCAATAAACTAACTCTTGCCGAAATCCCTCGGGAATATTGCTTCACTCCTTGTGAGATTGTGTACTCCCCAAATCTATGGATTATCTTTCTTGAATAAAAGATATCAACCTTGATACTAAATTGTATCATTTGTCATCTGTCACAACCCAGAGACACTTCCTCTACATCCAGGCTATCAAAGGCTTCCTCCAATTTCTCTCTGTTGATGCCTGGGTCTGTCAGCCACCAACAGAGGCCTCAGTGATGCACTCCAAGGTGAGCCAGCAGGCATGGCTTTCATGTCAACATGTGTTTCATGAGCCATTTTGGTACACACCATGAACAGCTGAGATCTGAGTGAATCTGCATAGGAAAAATTCAGTAAATATTCCACAGACCCTACTGCTTCCTGTCCTTTACAAGGTCTGGAGGCTGCCCAGAAAGGCAGATGAGGAGATCAAAATGCACTGCCAGGCTTTCATCTCTTAATTGGTCTTCATCTCTTAATTGGTCTCTTTCTTTGGCTTGCTTTTGGAAGACAATCATGTGGGATGAGGCTTTAGTTTCCTTCCTCTTTACACAAACCCAAGTTAACTACAGCCAGAAGGGGTGCAGGCCTGCTTGCTGAGCAGCATCCAACTCTTTGGGACCCCACGCACTGTAACCCACCAGGCTCCTCTGTTCATGGGGATTCTCCAGGCAAGAATACCAGAGTGGGCTGCCATACCCTCTTCCAGAGGATCTTCCCAACCCAGAGATCGAATTCAGGCCTACTACACTGCAGGTGGATTCTTTACCATCTGGGCCACACAGCACTAGTACCTGATGACTAATTTTACTGGCTAGTGTTCTGAGTACCTCAGTAGTTTATATTTAGAATCATGTTATATATGTGTATATATATATGTGTGTGTATATATATATATGTGTGTGTGTGTATATGTGTGTGTGTATATATATATATAGTATGCGTGTGTGTGCTCAGTTGCTCAGTCATGTCCAGCTCTACAACCCCATAGATGGTAGCCCACCAGACTTCTCTGTCCATAGGATTCTCCAGGCAAGAATACTGGAGTGGGGCTTCCCCTGGTGGTCCAGTGGGTAAGGACACCGCCTTGCAGGGCAAGGGGCGCAGGCTCGATCCCTGGCCTGGGAAGATCCCACGTGCCGCAGAGCGGCTGGACTGATGTGACCATTTACTGAGCTGGAGCTCTGGGGTGCATGCGCCCAGAGCCGGCGCTCTGCGACGACAGAGGCCACTGCGATGGGAGGCCCATAGGAGCCAAAGAACAAAGACGGATGAAAATAGAGAAATGAAAGACCAATAGAAGTGGCCCATCCATCCCCCTCCCTCCCCACCTCACCCCCCAAAAGATAAATAAATGAAATAAACGTTTAAAAAAAAAAAAAAAAAGAATACTGGAGTGGGTTGCCATGCCATCCTCCAGGGGATCTTTCCAACCCAGGGATCAAACCCTCATGAATCCAATCTCTTGCATTGGCAAGAGGCTTCTTACCACTGAGTCACCTGGCCAGAAAGGATATGAAAACTCAAATCTGTTGACATGATAGTCTTGTTCCCAGGGGTCAGCAGGATTCATAGGAACTGCAAACCCAGGTTTCTCCCAAGTTCACATCTGTCTTTACAGGGTGTTTACTAAGTCAATGTGGAATGAAATTGAGGCAACATCTATGGAAAATCTAAACCAAACAGTACTCAGAGACAAAGTCTTTCTCATAATCTAACAAACTCTGGGAATATTACCTGTAGATAAAGGATTAGAAACTTACAGAAAATGCACTTAAATTTTCCAGTTATCACTGCTTTTACACAGCAACGTACCAATCGCTGAAGACAGGTAGAATTTACCAGAATTAATCCAATGAATCACAGTGTCACATGCAACGAAACCTTGAAGTTGCAGCTAAGATTTCCTAATAGCTGACAACCAAAAGTAAAAGTAAAGTGAAAGTCACTCAGTCGTGTTTGAGTCTCTGCGACCCCATGGATGAGCCATGGAATTCTCCAGGAAGATTACTGGAGTCGGAAACTGCAAATCACTATCTATAACAGGAAGAAACTAAGGCTCCTCAATGAAAGAGATAAAGACAAGTAAACGGTTCGTGAAAAAAATGGACAGGATGTAGTAATAAGCCCAGACTTTCACTCAGACACCTGCTGCCCCATTCAAGCCCTGTCACTTGCTAGCTAAGTTAGAGCATTGCTAGGTCTATTCTTTTTCTCTTACTGAAACAAATTTTCATAAGAAGGATGGCCAACTCCTATCCATCCTGTAAGACTTTCTGCCTTCAATAGTAAAAATTTTAAAAAGACGAAAAAAGCTACAAAAATATTCCTTTCCACTACTCCATACTGCCCATGGATATATCTGACACACTGGTGAAGGGTTTAAAAACACTGGAGAAGAATGGCACAGGTGACTAGGAATCTGTTGAGAAAAATAGCAATCTATGAGTATATTAAATAAGGATGACAATAATTAGTGCTGAGACACAAATTCTACTCTTGGAAAGACACTGAAAAAAAAAAAAAAATCAAATCAGGGCTTCCCTGGTGGTCCAGTGGGGAAACAGTGTTCCAAGAAGATCCCATGTGCCTTGGAGTGGCTGGACCAGTGTGTCCAATTACGAGCTGGCGCTCTGGAGCGCATGCACCCAGAGCCGGTGCTCTGCAACGAGGAAGGCCACTGCAATGGGAGGCCCACACAGGCCAAAGAATAAAGATGGAGGAAAATAATAAATAACTAAGAAAAAGCTTGTGGCATGAAGTTTAAAAAATCAATAAGAAAATCACTTAAATTTCCCAAAAAAGGGTTATGATAAAGGATTAGAAACTTACAGAAAATGCACTTAAATTTTCCAGTTATCACTGCTTTTACACAGCAACGTACCAATCGCTGAAGACAGGTAGAATTTACCAGAATTAATCCAATGAATCACAGTGTCACATGCAACGAAACCTTGAAGTTGCAGCTAAGATTTCCTAATAGCTGACAACCAAAAGTAAAAGTAAAGTGAAAGTCACTCAGTCGTGTTTGAGTCTCTGCGACCCCATGGATGAGCCATGGAATTCTCCAGGAAGATTACTGGAGTCGGAAACTGCAAATCACTATCTATAACAGGAAGAAACTAAGGCTCCTCAATGAAAGAGATAAAGACAAGTAAAACGGTTCGTGAAAAAAATGGACAGGATGTAGTAATAAGCCCAGACTTTCACTCAGACACCTGCTGCCCCATTCAAGCCCTGTCACTTGCTAGCTAAGTTAGAGCATTGCTAGGTCTATTCTTTTTCTCTTACTGAAACAAATTTTCATAAGAAGGATGGCCAACTCCTATCCATCCTGTAAGACTTTCTGCCTTCAATAGTAAAAATTTTAAAAAGACGAAAAAAGCTACAAAAATATTCCTTTCCACTACTCCATACTGCCCATGGATATATCTGACACACTGGTGAAGGGTTTAAAAACACTGGAGAAGAATGGCACAGGTGACTAGGAATCTGTTGAGAAAAATAGCAATCTATGAGTATATTAAATAAGGATGACAATAATTAGTGCTGAGACACAAATTCTACTCTTGGAAAGACACTGAAAAAAAAAAAAAAATCAAATCAGGGCTTCCCTGGTGGTCCAGTGGGGAAACAGTGTTCCAAGAAGATCCCATGTGCCTTGGAGTGGCTGGACCAGTGTGTCCAATTACGAGCTGGCGCTCTGGAGCGCATGCACCCAGAGCCGGTGCTCTGCAACGAGGAAGGCCACTGCAATGGGAGGCCCACACAGGCCAAAGAATAAAGATGGAGGAAAATAATAAATAACTAAGAAAAAGCTTGTGGCATGAAGTTTAAAAAAAAAATCAAATCACTGGGAGAATTTTTACAAAACACAACTGACTTGTATCTAGAATACAGAATGCATCCATGCCCAGCTCAGTCATGTTTATACTTTGAGGCCCCGTGAGCTGTAGCCCACCAAGCCCTTCTGCCCATGGAATTTTCCAGGCAAGTATACTGGAGGCGGGTACCATTTCCTACTCCAGGGGATCTTCCTGACCCAGGGATCAAATCTGCATTTCTTGCCTCTCCTACACTGGCAGGAGGACTCTTTACTCCTAGCAACACCTGGAAAGCCCAGAATATAGAATTGTAGAAATCAAATAACCCAATCTTAAAAATGGGCAAATAACCTGAACGAACATTTATCGATGACAACTAAGCACACAAAAAAGGCTTAACATCGTTAACATAATAAAAAGAAAGACTCCCTGTGGAAAACAGTCTGTGGATTTCTGATAAAGTTAAACATATGGTTACACGATGACCCATCAGTCCCATGCCTCAGCATTTACTCAAGGGAAATAAAAAGGCGTGAATGTTCACAGTGGCTTCATAACTGCCCACATGTAGAACCACCCAAATACCTGTCAAATAGGAATCAATACACTGCAGTATATCTGGCCCAGGAAAACCACTTAGCCACGAGAAGCAATGAAATACCGATACAAACATGAATCAGTCCCAGATGCATTATGATAAGTGAAAGGAGTATGATTCTGTTTATGAGACAATCTCAAAATGACAAAACCATAGGAATGCAGCACAGCCAAAAATAAATTAAATTATAGGAAAAAAGAAAATAGTCCTTAAAAAATAAGGTTGGAGGGATAAATGCACAGCCTTCTCTTAGGACACACAAGATATCTAGCTAATTCCTAACAGTTACAGCAAACCCAGTAAATCTGGCTGAATAATATTAAGTGTAAACATGAGGCAATAAGATTTAGATAAAAATTAGTAAATAAATATTATAAGATAAACAGACAATATTAAGTACTAATATTAGTAAGTAATAAACTTAACACTGATAGTTATTCAATATGTTCATCTGGTTTGTTCACTAACATAACCCCAAACACCAACAAAAGTCACTAGCCCATAGCAAGGACTCCTATTTACTGAATGAGTGAATCTTTAAACATAAAACAGCTATAAGCAGGATACTTAAACATAAAATGTCAATGCAAAACATATCCTGAGTGTAGTCAAAATTTGATTGCAGATGCTGGTAAAACTGAATGATAACAGTGAGTTCTCCCAGAAAGTAAGTGCGATTTAAAAGAACTATTAAGTAAATGAATCTCTAATTAACCAAGATATTTAAGAGTAAATTTTTGTAGAAAGGACTTTGGGATCTCTATCTTCCACCAGAGGCCATGCCATTCCTCCAAAAGTGCATGTCTTTCTTAGTGTTTAATGTTATGTATGATTAGCTACGTGACTTCTGAATTAAAATAAAATCACGGAAAACAGTCATATATTAACAACAACAAAAAAGGGCTCAGTCTATACCATAAACAAGGCCTTAAAAGCCTTTTATAAGAAGAAAGAAAAGTTGCTCTTATCTTGGGCACTAAATAAAAGTTGAACTACCAGAATCTGATCCAAACGCAAAGCTTCATAGCTTTCACAATAAAATCTTCAATTACAGACTACAAGTAGTTAAGTCCAATTTACAATGCTAAACGTATAATAGGTTCAAAGCCCTTGAAAAAAGCAGGGCAATCACAAAGAACTGCCCTCTTATGACAAAAAAGTATTGCCCCAAATAGTTATTTTTGTTTAAAAAAAACAATGGCAAGGGAGGAGTTGTCCTAACACGGCTCTCAGTGGCTAAAAGCTTTAATAATGCAAAGTCATCTCATCTTTGTTAGCTACCGAAACAAGGTTTAAATTTCACATTCAGGTGGTAGCTGCTGCGGAATGCATTAAATAAGGAATGTTTGATCCCGAGGAGAACAAACCTAATCTTCAGGTGTGGACTGATACAAAGGGAAGGACGTCCACGGAATTCAGGAGAATCAACACCTCACAAATTCCTGGTCCCTGCCCAGGTGTTACATTACCTGCCACAGTGCCTCGAGGTTCACCCTCCCCTGCAGATGCAGAGAAGCTTTCCATATTAACGTGGGGAAACCAGCTTCCAGTGCTTGGCTTGCTCTGTGCATAACTTTGATCCAAGCTCTGAAAAATCTGTTTCTGTTACATTCCACTAGCTATCACAGGTATCAAGGACTAGCAACCGTCACGGTTTCATCAAGTCTGTCAAATATTCAGTCTGGAGAAAGTCTGGAGAAACTCACATACTTAAAAATTAACATGCTGTTCTTCACAACATAATTTTATTCCACCATTCCATGAACATCTATGGATGGTTTCCTCTGCTTCAGGCAGGATGCTTTTAACAAAAATGTGACTATGCTTTGTATACGCAACCTTCTGAAAACATGTGTGGGGTCTTCCCCGAGGGCTCAGCGGTTAAATGAATCCATCTGCCAACGCACAAGATACAGGAGACACAGGTTCGATTCCTGGTTCAGGAAGATCCCCTGGAGGAGGAGATGGCAGCCCACTCCAGTATCCTTGCCTGAAAAATCCCATGGACAGAGGAGCCTGGTGGGCTCTTCACTCCAAGGGGGTTGAACAGAGTCAGACACAACTGAGCAAATGAACAAAGCAGAGAGAAAAATACATGCAGTTTTGGGGAAAACTTATGAAATCTTCCCTTGCATTTTAATTATTAATTTGCTTCTTCCAAGAGATACTGTGTAAATAACATCACTCTGTGTGTGTGTGTGTGTGTGTGTGTGTGTGTTTTACAAGGACGAGAAACTGACAAAGAAAGGCCAATTTATAAAAATGCTGTTACCTTTTTTATTACAAGCATCATGTCTCATTGACCACCTTCTTCAACTAAGTAAATAAGTCATTCTTTGTTTGAAGAATAGCATTCCAGCAATGAATGGCTGGGTAACATTTAGACACAGAGCTCTCTCTCAGAAAGCTCACCCACCACCTCCTGAGCTTGCCTCCAGCAACAAAGATGCCTTCAGATTTCTCTTTGGTTCACACTGCCATCAACACCACAGAGGGGAGAGTATATTCCAAAGACTGTGCTCAAGTTTATTTTGGGGACTAAAATGAATGCTAACATTACGAGAACAGAAAATGAGGTATCAACTTGAAGAAAAAACAAAGAAGCCCAATATCCTAAACAAGTTTGTTTAAATAGTGTCTTATGAAAACATGTGTTTTACAACCATGGGACCTAAATTAAATCTGGTTTACAAAAGACTTTAACTGAAAATACAGGATACAAATGTTTTGTTTTATTTGATTTATTTACTTTTGGTTGCACTAGGTCTTCACTGATGACTGGTTTTTCTCTAGTTGCAGTGAGGGGGGCTATTCATAGCTGGAGCACGCAGGTTCCTCACTGCAGTGGTTTCTCTTGTTGCCGAGCACAGGCTCTAGAGTGCAGGTTCAGCCGCTGTGGTGCGTGGGCTTGGTTGCTCTGCGGCATGTGGAATCTTCCTGGACCAGGGATCAAACCTGTGTTTCCTGCACTGACAGGTAGATTCCTATCCATTGCATCACCAGGGAAGAAGAATGTTTGAACATTCTTCTGTTATAATCTAACCTGATGATAAAATTCTAAATAGCAGGGAAAGGGAGTTGAAACTTCTCTGGAACCATATCCTCACCACAACTATTTGCTGCTGCTGGCAGATTCAACCCACCAATTTCAATCAATGATTGCTTGCATTTTCTTTATAATTCAATCTCTACTTTTTTAAAATACTGGATACTACTTATTGCATTACTCTAATCTGTGAGTTGAAACCAAATACATGCATCCTTAGAGGAGACGTTCTCTGCCTTTCAAGAACTAGGCTACAACCTAGTGAGAAAGCAGATATATTAATAGTGGTTTGAGATGCCTTCATATTCCAGTGTAAATTTGGGAATACCCAACTGTCATGTCCAATTGGGGGAAGGCCGCTATATGAGGAATAAAACCCTTCTGTTTAGTTACATTCTTCCACTGTATTTCACGCTCTGCTTGGAGGTTGCTAACACACAAACGCAGACACACTCTGACCTCTGCTGCCAGAGATAGGGATTTTTCCAACAAGTATTTTATTTCAGTTATATTTTTCCATAAAGTTCCAAGTATCCATCCTCAGACTGCAATCCCTGATAACCTACAAACGCTGGACATCTGCACCCTCACTCTGGCAGAAAAAGCCAGAAAGGGTAAAACCTAAAGGTCAGTGGATCAGCCTCTCCCTGTTTACCACCCAGGCCATAGCTCTCTTGGAAGCTCCACCCTAAAGTCACCTGTGACTCATGAACAATCTAAGCACAAGGGTGTCTAAGAAGATGAATCTTTGCATATGGATTTACTAACATTCTCACAAATGTCAGTGTTCAAAGGGTGACAAAAAAAAAAGAATGGATATCGATAGCTAAAAAATTGTTTTATTTTATTTATTTACTTTTGGTTGCACTAGGTCTTCACTGATGACTGGTTTTTCTCTAGTTGCAGTGAGGGGGGCTATTCATAGCTGGAGCACGCAGGTTCCTCACTGCAGTGGTTTCTCTTGTTGCCGAGCACAGGCTCTAGAGTGCAGGTTCAGCCGCTGTGGTGCGTGGGCTTGGTTGCTCTGCGGCATGTGGAATCTTCCTGGACCAGGGATCAAACCTGTGTTTCCTGCACTGACAGGTAGATTCCTATCCATTGCATCACCAGGGAAGAAGAATGTTTGAACATTCTTCTGTTATAATCTAACCTGATGATAAAATTCTAAATAGCAGGGAAAGGGAGTTGAAACTTCTCTGGAACCATATCCTCACCACAACTATTTGCTGCTGCTGGCAGATTCAACCCACCAATTTCAATCAATGATTGCTTGCATTTTCTTTATAATTCAATCTCTACTTTTTTAAAATACTGGATACTACTTATTGCATTACTCTAATCTGTGAGTTGAAACCAAATACATGCATCCTTAGAGGAGACGTTCTCTGCCTTTCAAGAACTAGGCTACAACCTAGTGAGAAAGCAGATATATTAATAGTGGTTTGAGATGCCTTCATATTCCAGTGTAAATTTGGGAATACCCAACTGTCATGTCCAATTGGGGGAAGGCCGCTATATGAGGAATAAAACCCTTCTGTTTAGTTACATTCTTCCACTGTATTTCACGCTCTGCTTGGAGGTTGCTAACACACAAACGCAGACACACTCTGACCTCTGCTGCCAGAGATAGGGATTTTTCCAACAAGTATTTTATTTCAGTTATATTTTTCCATAAAGTTCCAAGTATCCATCCTCAGACTGCAATCCCTGATAACCTACAAACGCTGGACATCTGCACCCTCACTCTGGCAGAAAAAGCCAGAAAGGGTAAAACCTAAAGGTCAGTGGATCAGCCTCTCCCTGTTTACCACCCAGGCCATAGCTCTCTTGGAAGCTCCACCCTAAAGTCACCTGTGACTCATGAACAATCTAAGCACAAGGGTGTCTAAGAAGATGAATCTTTGCATATGGATTTACTAACATTCTCACAAATGTCAGTGTTCAAAGGGTGACAAGAAAAGAATGGATATCGGATAGGCAAGTTGTAATACTTGCCATAGGTAACTAATAAAAGAAAAAAAGACATGAATTCAGCTGTGTCAATAATCTGAAGGAAAAAGAAAGTTAGAACCTACAGCTCATGCCTTGAAAATGAAAGTGAAAATCACTCAGTCGTGTCTGACTCTCTGTGACACCGTGGACTAGAGCCTGCCAGGTTCCTCTGTCCATGGGATTTTCCAAGCAAGAATACTGGAGCGCTCCCCTGGTGATCCAGTGGGTAAGGACACCACCTTGCAGAGCAAGGGACACCGGTTCGATCCCTGGCCTGGGAAGATCCCACGTGCCGCGCAGCGACTGGACTGATGTGTCCAATCACCGAGCCGGAGCTCTGGAGCGCATGCGCCCAGAGCGGGTGCTCTGCAGCGAGAGAGGCCACTGCGATGGCAGGCCCACACAGGCCAAAAGAACAAAGATAAATAAATGAAAGACCAATATAAGCGGCCAAAAAAAAAAAAAGAATACTGGAGTAGGTTGCCGTTCCCTTCTCCAGGGGATCTGCCCAACCCAGGGCTCGAACGTGGGTCTCCTGCATTACAGGCAGATCCTTTACTGTCTGTGCTACCAGAGAAGACCCTTAGAGTAAACTAATTCCATATAGATCAAAGATTTTAAAGTATAAAAGATAGATCTACAAAATAACCTAAAGAAACTAAGAGGATTTTGTACTCTAAGAATGAGAAAGGTGTCTATAATACAAAACCCAGAAACCATAAAAGATTAATACATTCAACTCTACACAAATTTACCTTATTCATAGAAAACCACAAAAGAGCATGCACCTGTACACATGTACACAAAATAAACCCACTTGTAACTCACATGCTTGACAAAGAGCCAGTTTCCTTCAAGAATTCTTACCCAAAGGAGGGAGAACTATAAAGAGTTAATGGAAAAAACACAAATTATTCTTAAACATATTAACAGATGGTCAATCTCATCAGAGGCATACAAAATCAAAGCTACAAGATACCATCTTCATCTTTCTGACTAACAATTAGAATAGCAGAAACAGACCCTCTCCTACGTGCCTGGTGGGAGTGCAAATTGGCACACCCTCCAGAGAGGAACACCAACAATTCCCTGCTGGGAACAGTTATAACCACACACGTGCAAAGTGGTGGATGCCCCATGCCACTCAGAGAAACACTGCTGATAATTATAAACAATCAGGAAAAAAATGATCTATCGAAAAGAGACAAGTTCAATACACTCTAGCTCATCCAGTCAATAAAATACAATAATTACAAATAGTAGAGCTTGCAACCTTCAAAAAAATTTTGTAAACCCCTTTATGTGCCAAATATGGGCTTCCCCAGGTGGCACAGTGGTAAAGAACCCACCTGCCAATGCAGGCGATGCAAGGTGGATCCACGGAGGATAAAATGGCAACCCGCCCCAGTATTCTTACCTAGAAACTCCCATGGACAGAGGAGCCTAGTGGGCTCTTGTCAATGGGGTGGCCAAGAGTAGAACACAACTGAGCCCCTGAGTACACACAGGGACACGTGTCAATACACAAGAGAGGTCAGGCCACCCTATACCAAAAGCATGGAAGAGAATACTGTGTATACTATATTTCAATTTAACTTTTAGGAATGCATCACGTACAGAATATGCAGCCTGTCCAAAGCATTCAGGCTTCTCAGAAGTCACGTGAGTAGTTTTTCCACTTTCTCACCAGGCAGGGACAACCCCAGTGATCCACTAGCTTTCTCAGAGGGGAGGGCAGCAGTGCACTGGCTGTGGACCTGAAACTTCTAAGCTGACTGAAGTATTTTACTTCTTGGCTAGAAAAGTCTCGGGAAAAAAGGGTCCAAAACGTTGTCACTGCAAATTTAACCAACTAGAGATTTATTTAACAAGTTTCTAGTTAAGAATAGAATGTTCTAATAAGAGTTGATTGGAGGTGGAGAATTAACTCTCCTTTAAGCTTTGATCAGTTCTTTTCACCCTGATCTGATCTTAGAAGTACCATGACACTGGATAGCTTCATATCAAGAAGAATTTGGGTGAAGCTGGCCTGGGTAAGGAGCAGACCCTGGGAGACAAGACAGGAAAATACTCTACTTCTCAGGGCAGAGAATAAAAGCTACAAGATACCATCTTCATCTTTCTGACTAACAATTAGAATAGCAGAAACAGACCCTCTCCTACGTGCCTGGTGGGAGTGCAAATTGGCACACCCTCCAGAGAGGAACACCAACAATTCCCTGCTGGGAACAGTTATAACCACACACGTGCAAAGTGGTGGATGCCCCATGCCACTCAGAGAAACACTGCTGATAATTATAAACAATCAGGAAAAAAATGATCTATCGAAAAGAGACAAGTTCAATACACTCTAGCTCATCCAGTCAATAAAATACAATAATTACAAATAGTAGAGCTTGCAACCTTCAAAAAAATTTTGTAAACCCCTTTATGTGCCAAATATGGGCTTCCCCAGGTGGCACAGTGGTAAAGAACCCACCTGCCAATGCAGGCGATGCAAGGTGGATCCACGGAGGATAAAATGGCAACCCGCCCCAGTATTCTTACCTAGAAACTCCCATGGACAGAGGAGCCTAGTGGGCTCTTGTCAATGGGGTGGCCAAGAGTAGAACACAACTGAGCCCCTGAGTACACACAGGGACACGTGTCAATACACAAGAGAGGTCAGGCCACCCTATACCAAAAGCATGGAAGAGAATACTGTGTATACTATATTTCAATTTAACTTTTAGGAATGCATCACGTACAGAATATGCAGCCTGTCCAAAGCATTCAGGCTTCTCAGAAGTCACGTGAGTAGTTTTTCCACTTTCTCACCAGGCAGGGACAACCCCAGTGATCCACTAGCTTTCTCAGAGGGAGGGCAGCAGTGCACTGGCTGTGGACCTGAAACTTCTAAGCTGACTGAAGTATTTTACTTCTTGGCTAGAAAAGTCTCGGGAAAAAAGGGTCCAAAACGTTGTCACTGCAAATTTAACCAACTAGAGATTTATTTAACAAGTTTCTAGTTAAGAATAGAATGTTCTAATAAGAGTTGATTGGAGGTGGAGAATTAACTCTCCTTTAAGCTTTGATCAGTTCTTTTCACCCTGATCTGATCTTAGAAGTACCATGACACTGGATAGCTTCATTAGGGCTGGAGGGCACAAGAAGAATTTGGGTGAAGCTGGCCTGGGTAAGGAGCAGACCCTGGGAGACAAGACAGGAAAATACTCTACTTCTCAGGGCAGAGAATAAAAGCAGCAATAAGAATGAGTCACAGGGCTTCCCTGGTAGCTCAGTGGTGCAGAGTTCACTTGCCAATGCAGGAGAGACAGGTTTGATCCCTGATCCAGGAAGATCCCCCATGCTGCGAACCAACTAAGCCCATGAGCCACAACTATGGAGCCTGTGCTCTAGAGCCTCGGAGCCGCAACTATGGAGCCATGTGCCACAACTCCTGAAGCCCGTGAGCCCTAGAGCCCGAGTTCCAAAACAAGAGAAGTCATCACAAGAAGAAGCCTGTTAACCTCCACTAGAGAGTAGCCCCCGCTCCCTGCAACGAGAGAAGAGCCTGTGGCAGCAGTAAAATCTCAGAATAGCCAAAAATAAATAAATAAGCAAATAAAGTTAAAACAAACAAACAAAAAATAATGAGCCACAACAGCTACTGTGCAGGTTCCCTTTCATGGAGGGGCATCAGCATGAGTTCAGAAAACTACAAAATCTCCATTTTCCTATTTGAGGTGACCTTTCTTTTTCATTTTTATTTATTATTTATTTCTGGCGACATTGGGTCTTTGCTGCTGTGTGAGGGCTTCCTCTAGTCGCAGGAAGTGGTGGCTTCTCAGGTGCGGATCAGGGGCTCTCGAGCAGAGGCCCAGCAGCCACGGCACACAGGTTTAGTTGCTCTGTGGCCTGTGGGATCTTCCTGGTCCATGGATGGAACCCGTGTCCCCTGCACTGGCAGGGGGATGCGTCACCACTGTCTCAACTGGGACGTCTCAGCTGACTTTTCTTTTTTCATTTATTTATTTTTATTTTACTTTTACAGAGTTTTGTTGTTGATCAGCTGACTTTTCTGATGCCCATAGTTGTTCAGCCTCCTGTCCTCCCAGCTAATCCCACATCTCTTTTATTCAGAAAAGAAGCCCAGTGGTATGGAGAGGAGTGTGGGCAGGAGTATTTATCCATACACGCCTGTGCGCCTCCTGGCCAAATTTCTGAGGGCCCTTCCCTATTTATGGGAGAGGGCCAAGGGATCTGATCTTAGAAGTACCATGACACTGGATAGCTTCATTAGGGCTGGAGGGCACAAGAAGAATTTGGGTGAAGCTGGCCTGGGTAAGAGCAGACCCTGGGAGACAAGACAGGAAAATACTCTACTTCTCAGGGCAGAGAATAAAAGCAGCAATAAGAATGAGTCACAGGGCTTCCCTGGTAGCTCAGTGGTGCAGAGTTCACTTGCCAATGCAGGAGAGACAGGTTTGATCCCTGATCCAGGAAGATCCCCCATGCTGCGAACCAACTAAGCCCATGAGCCACAACTATGGAGCCTGTGCTCTAGAGCCTCGGAGCCGCAACTATGGAGCCATGTGCCACAACTCCTGAAGCCCGTGAGCCCTAGAGCCCGAGTTCCAAAACAAGAGAAGTCATCACAAGAAGAAGCCTGTTAACCTCCACTAGAGAGTAGCCCCCGCTCCCTGCAACGAGAGAAGAGCCTGTGGCAGCAGTAAAATCTCAGAATAGCCAAAAATAAATAAATAAGCAAATAAAGTTAAAACAAACAAACAAAAAATAATGAGCCACAACAGCTACTGTGCAGGTTCCCTTTCATGGAGGGGCATCAGCATGAGTTCAGAAAACTACAAAATCTCCATTTTCCTATTTGAGGTGACCTTTCTTTTTCATTTTTATTTATTATTTATTTCTGGCGACATTGGGTCTTTGCTGCTGTGTGAGGGCTTCCTCTAGTCGCAGGAAGTGGTGGCTTCTCAGGTGCGGATCAGGGGCTCTCGAGCAGAGGCCCAGCAGCCACGGCACACAGGTTTAGTTGCTCTGTGGCCTGTGGGATCTTCCTGGTCCATGGATGGAACCCGTGTCCCCTGCACTGGCAGGGGGATGCGTCACCACTGTCTCAACTGGGACGTCTCAGCTGACTTTTCTTTTTTCATTTATTTATTTTTATTTTACTTTTACAGAGTTTTGTTGTTGATCAGCTGACTTTTCTGATGCCCATAGTTGTTCAGCCTCCTGTCCTCCCAGCTAATCCCACATCTCTTTTATTCAGAAAAGAAGCCCAGTGGTATGGAGAGGGGAGTGTGGGCAGGGAGTATTTATCCATACACGTCTGTGCGTCTCCTGGCCAAATTTCTGAGGGCCCTTCCCTATTTTAAGGGCTCAAGAGGGGCAACTTGAGGAAGCCAAGCCTGTGGTAACTAGCAACCTGGAGTCGCCGCCGGGGCCTGAGAGCAGCCGAGGAGAGCTGAAAGGGACACCGCGTACCAGAGACGCTCTCTACACCCTTGGCACTGAGAGCACTGTTTCCACCAGATCATGGTCCTATCCCATATCCTGAAACCGATGCCAGGGCCATTAACTGTGCACAGCGCACAGAAAAAGGGGCGACAGGGAACGAATACCCAGCTCAAGAGAAAACTAAATCCTTGTTGTCATGGAGCTCATGACCTCTCTGGGATCACAAGTGATGAACATGGACCACCCCAGCCACCCCAGCAGTCTCGAGAGCCGGACAGCAGAGCCGTTTCCAAAACTAAAGACCTCAGGGCATACGCCCAGAGGGGAGAGGGTGGCCAGGGGCCTGGGACAGATGGGCCAGGCGAGGGCATGGCACTGTTTTTCCTAACTACATTCCCCTCTATCAGGCCATCGTCTCATCATCTCACCCAGGCTTCCCGCAAGAGAATTCTACACTCCCGTCCGTACCCCTGCATCTCCATCACCACTTCACTTCTTAGTGAACGCCAGCGGGTCTTCCACAGACACACCCTCTGAAACTGCTCTAAGTCACCCGTGAGCTCCAAAGGTGAAACAGACACCCTTCAGTCATCTCTCTGAACTCTAATCTGACAACCCCTTCTTAACCTATTTTTACTGAACTACAGTTAATTTGCAACGTTGTGCTAATTTCTAACGTACAGCAAACTGACACAGGTGTACATATATACATTCTTTGTTATATTCTTTCCTGTGATGGCTGGTCTCAGGACATTGAATATAGTTTCCTGGGCTATCAGTAGGACCATGTTTTTATCCATCCTATGTGTACTAGCTTGCATCTGCTAACTCCAGCCTCCCAGGCCTTCCCGCCCTCACCTCTGCTCCCCCCAAAGGTGACCACAAGCCTGTTCCCTCTGTCTGTGTGTCTGTTTGTGTTTCGTAGGTAAGCTCCTTTGTGTCATATTTTAGACTCTGCATACAAGTGAGATGATGGTATTACTCTCTCTTTCTGGCTTATTTCTCTTCATATGATCATCTCTAGTTCCATCCATGTTGCTACAAGGGGCATTATTTAGTTCTTTCTTGTGGCTGAGTAGTAGTCCATTGTACATACATACTCTTTATCCAATCATCTGTCAATGGACATTTAGGCTGTTTCCATGTCTTGGCTATTGTGAATAGAGCTGCCATGAACATAGGGGCATATAAATCTTTTTGAATTATAGTATTGTCTGGATATAGGTCCAGCAGTAAGATTGATGGATCATACGGTAATTCTATTTTTAGTTTTCTAAGGAGCCCCCATACTATTTGCCATAATAGTTACATCAATTTATATTCCCACCAACAGTGTAGGAGGGTTCCCCTTTTCTCTATGTGATCTACACTATTTAGTGTTTGGAGACATTTTAATGATGATCATTCTGCCCAGTGGGAGATAGTACCTCATTGTAGTCTTGATTTGCATTTCTCTAATAATGAGTGAAGCCGAGCATTTTTTTAACGTGTCTATTGGCCATCTGTAAATCTTCTCTGGAGAAGTGTCTATTTAGGTCTTCTGCCCCTTTTCTGATTGAGTTGATTGCTTTGATACTGTTTACTTCAACATTTAACTATTTGTGCGCCACACACCTTCCTGGAAATCTGCTGAATGCTATGAATCCTCTTCCCAGAAAAATCCTACACATACTCTACCGTGAGCTCCAAAGGTGAAACAGACACCCTTCAGTCATCTCTCTGAACTCTAATCTGACAACCCCTTCTTAACCTATTTTTACTGAACTACAGTTAATTTGCAACGTTGTGCTAATTTCTAACGTACAGCAAACTGACACAGGTGTACATATATACATTCTTTGTTATATTCTTTCCTGTGATGGCTGGTCTCAGGACATTGAATATAGTTTCCTGGGCTATCAGTAGGACCATGTTTTTATCCATCCTATGTGTACTAGCTTGCATCTGCTAACTCCAGCCTCCCAGGCCTTCCCGCCCTCACCTCTGCTCCCCCCAAAGGTGACCACAAGCCTGTTCCCTCTGTCTGTGTGTCTGTTTGTGTTTCGTAGGTAAGCTCCTTTGTGTCATATTTTAGACTCTGCATACAAGTGAGATGATGGTATTACTCTCTTTTTCTGGCTTATTTCTCTTCATATGATCATCTCTAGTTCCATCCATGTTGCTACAAGGGGCATTATTTAGTTCTTTCTTGTGGCTGAGTAGTAGTCCATTGTACATACATACTCTTTATCCAATCATCTGTCAATGGACATTTAGGCTGTTTCCATGTCTTGGCTATTGTGAATAGAGCTGCCATGAACATAGGGGCATATAAATCTTTTTGAATTATAGTATTGTCTGGATATAGGTCCAGCAGTAAGATTGATGGATCATACGGTAATTCTATTTTTAGTTTTCTAAGGAGCCCCCATACTATTTGCCATAATAGTTACATCAATTTATATTCCCACCAACAGTGTAGGAGGGTTCCCCTTTTCTCTATGTGATCTACACTATTTAGTGTTTGGAGACATTTTAATGATGATCATTCTGCCCAGTGGGAGATAGTACCTCATTGTAGTCTTGATTTGCATTTCTCTAATAATGAGTGAAGCCGAGCATTTTTTTAACGTGTCTATTGGCCATCTGTAAATCTTCTCTGGAGAAGTGTCTATTTAGGTCTTCTGCCCCTTTTCTGATTGAGTTGATTGCTTTGATACTGTTTACTTCAACATTTAACTATTTGTGCGCCACACACCTTCCTGGAAATCTGCTGAATGCTATGAATCCTCTTCCCAGAAAAATCCTACACATACTCACTGCAAATAATCCAGAAACCCACTGCAACTTAATCTTGGACCCAATGGGTCAAGAGATCCCAGGTTAAGAACAGCTGACTACTAGCTTGATGTCTGTAACAACTTTACAAATTACAGTTGACTTTTTTTTTTTTTTGGCGGGATGGGGCGGGTTGGGGAGGGGGGTGGGCGGGCCACTTCTATTGGTCTTTCATTTATTTATTTTCATCCATCTTTTTTTGTTCTTTGGCTCCTGTGGGCCTCCCATGGCAGTGGCCTCTGTTGTCGCAGAGCACCAGCTCTGGGCGCACGCACTCCAGAGCTCCAGTGCGGTAATTGGACACATGGGTCCAGCTGCTCCATGGCACGTGGGATCTTCCCAGGCCAGGGATCAAACCGGCGCCCCATGCATTGCAAGGCAGTGTCCTTACCCACTGGACCACCAGGGAAGCCCCTACAGCTGACTTTTGAACATCTTAGGGGTTGGAGGTGCCCTCCACATGGCCGAAAATCCAAGTACAACTTTGCAGTTGACCTTCTGTAGCTACAGTTTCACATTCATGGATTCAACCAATAGTTCACGATCATGTAGTACTCTCATGCCTATTTAATGAAAATATCCATGTATAAATGGGCCTGTGCAATTCAAACCCATGTCATTCAAGGGCCCACTGTATTCCACTCATACTTTGAATCTCCTTTCTGGGTCCCTCTTCCTATTCCTACCTCTTAAACATGGATGTTGCCCAGAGTTATGAATTCAGGTCAGTCCTATCATTCAAACCATTCCTACTTGCTCAACCACTCTCTGGCTCTCAGTCATCACTGGTATGTTTAGAAGCCCTACACCTGTTATCTCAGCCCACACCACATCTTGAAGGGTCACACTTCCGTAACTACCACTGAGTGAATAATCTACTCTGGTGAACATCATACTCCATGTGACCAGAATCAAATTCATTATCCTCCCCTCACCTCCCCAGCTCCCACTTAATTAGGCTGTCTTTCTCTAATAGCTTTTTCTCAGCAAATAACACCAAAACAATGTCATAATTCCTCTTCTGAAATGGCTGAGAAGCTCCTATCGGATTGACATTCCCAGAGATAAGGACGATAAACCTAGGAATGATATATTTTTAAAAATGTTCTAAGGGCTCTGGAGAAGATACGAAAGCCAGCAATTACTGGTGGTGGGTTGACACATGAAAGAATGAAGGAACTACAGTAGATGAGACCCTAGTCCATGCCAATCACGTGGCTAAAACTCTTGTTAAAAAAAAAAAAAAATCACAGGGCACGTCCCTGGTAGTCCAGTGATTAATACTTTAAGCTTTCAATACACGGGGCATGGGTTTGATCTCCAGTCAGGGAACTAAGATCCCACATGCTGTGCAGCACAGCCAATAAATACATGGGGGAAAAAAATTAAAAGAAAAAAAGAAAAACTTGCAGTCTCATTGGGCTTCAGAACTAGAGGACTGACCTAAGGACAACCACAGTCTCTGGAGGGAAATTCCAGGCCAGAGAGAGCCAGAGAAAGGAAGCATAAGATCTCCTCCCAAAGCTCTTAAGGTCCCGGACCACAGATGTTCAGGCAGATTCCAAGCATCCAGACTAGGGGGAAAAGAGCTGAACTGAGACTCAAGTTGCCACCATCACAGGTAAATCAGAATATATAGTTCATATCCAGGCAAACAAAGTACCTGAGTGTGTGAATGCACATATGTGCTCAGTCGTGTCCAACTCTTAAACTACAGCCCACCAGGCTCCTCTGTCCATGGAATTTCCCAGGCAAGAATATTGAAGATGGCTGCCATTTCCTACTGCAAGGGATCATCTTCACACCGGGATCAAACCCAAGTTTCCTGTGTCACCTACACTGCAGGTAGATTCTTTACCACTTAGATAACTGGAAGCCCAAGGAAGTACTTGCTTTAAACAAAAAACAGAAGAGAACAGAACAAAAATTCCATTTCTGGCAAAAATGTAACAGAACTGTAATTCTACAACTTATCATACATAATGTCCAGGATACTGTCCCAATTAGCTGACATGAAAGTACCAGGAAATAGTATCTCATTCCCAAAGGAAATGACAAGGGAGATTCTAAGGTACTGCAGATTTTTTAATTAGCAAGCAAGTATTTTAGGTAAAATACTTAGGTACAGTGAAGAAGGGAACGGCAACCCACTCCAGTATTCTTGCCTGAAAGGTCTCGTGGACGGAGGAGTCTGGAAGGCTGCAGTCTATGGGGTCACAAAGAGTCAGACACGACTGAGCACACACTCAGGTATAGAGAGGAAAAATGTTAATAATGATGAACAACAATCTCAGTAGAGAAATAAAAACTATACAACTAAATAATCATGACTACAAAAGACAAATAGAAATTTAAAATAACATTTCTGAGATAAAAACTTCCCTAGACAAGACTAACACCAGAGGCCAGAGTCTGAATTACAGAGAAAGCTACTGAACAGTCTATCTGGCCAAGGCTGCCCCTAAGCACTTTGTGCTACGACGAACCTCCGTGCTTCTGAGAATAGCAAACATGTCACCCTCTTGCAAAAGTTACTGCAGAACTCCCTACCTCACTAGAGATCAAAGCCCAACTCTTTAGAAGCATGTTCTCTCACCTTTGGATCCCTTCATTGACGGCTCCAAAGAACTTTTGTTCACAATCAGTACTGACTGTTTTAGAGGCTCAAAGTGAGAAATGTTTCAAACACAAGAGTGCATGAGCTCACATTCCGTTAAACATGAAAATAATGGTAATTTTAAAAAAGTTGCCACCATCACAGGTAAATCAGAATATATAGTTCATATCCAGGCAAACAAAGTACCTGAGTGTGTGAATGCACATATGTGCTCAGTCGTGTCCAACTCTTAAACTACAGCCCACCAGGCTCCTCTGTCCATGGAATTTCCCAGGCAAGAATATTGAAGATGGCTGCCATTTCCTACTGCAAGGGATCATCTTCACACCGGGATCAAACCCAAGTTTCCTGTGTCACCTACACTGCAGGTAGATTCTTTACCACTTAGATAACTGGAAGCCCAAGGAAGTACTTGCTTTAAACAAAAAACAGAAGAGAACAGAACAAAAATTCCATTTCTGGCAAAAATGTAACAGAACTGTAATTCTACAACTTATCATACATAATGTCCAGGATACTGTCCCAATTAGCTGACATGAAAGTACCAGGAAATAGTATCTCATTCCCAAAGGAAATGACAAGGGAGATTCTAAGGTACTGCAGATTTTTTAATTAGCAAGCAAGTATTTTAGGTAAAATACTTAGGTACAGTGAAGAAGGGAACGGCAACCCACTCCAGTATTCTTGCCTGAAAGGTCTCGTGGACGGAGGAGTCTGGAAGGCTGCAGTCTATGGGGTCACAAAGAGTCAGACACGACTGAGCACACACTCAGGTATAGAGAGGAAAAATGTTAATAATGATGAACAACAATCTCAGTAGAGAAATAAAAACTATACAACTAAATAATCATGACTACAAAAGACAAATAGAAATTTAAAATAACATTTCTGAGATAAAAACTTCCCTAGACAAGACTAACACCAGAGGCCAGAGTCTGAATTACAGAGAAAGCTACTGAACAGTCTATCTGGCCAAGGCTGCCCCTAAGCACTTTGTGCTACGACGAACCTCCGTGCTTCTGAGAATAGCAAACATGTCACCCTCTTGCAAAAGTTACTGCAGAACTCCCTACCTCACTAGAGATCAAAGCCCAACTCTTTAGAAGCATGTTCTCTCACCTTTGGATCCCTTCATTGACGGCTCCAAAGAACTTTTGTTCACAATCAGTACTGACTGTTTTAGAGGCTCAAAGTGAGAAATGTTTCAAACACAAGAGTGCATGAGCTCACATTCCGTTAAACATGAAAATAATGGTATCATCGTCTCATACATAGCGTAGCATCTAGAAAATTCTTAGCATACTCTTCAGAGAATTAGGGGCAAGTAAAATCTTAGTACTGTTTCATAGCATATGTTTTATAGTTCATGTTTTAATGGTTTTGAACTTCTAAATCTTCCACAAAAGTGTCTCAGGAACCTACAGGGATCTGAACTCATGCCTTGACAACTGCTTCTTCAGACAGATCCCTCCGGTGTCCAGCTGCCCCAAAAGCCGGGCGATCCCAGCCTCAGGGAATTCCCTGTGCACACCACTCGCTCCTGCTCTGCACACCTTGTTCCCTCTCCTTAGAAGAAAAGGCTTCCAGTTCCACCTTTCCCAACACCACCCCATGGCCCCAACAGGGACTAAGTACTGCTTGCTTGGAAAGCATTTCCTCATCTCTCCCCTCGGGTCTGATTTTGATGTTTCTTCTATTCTTCCCCCATGACTCTCTCTGCCTATCTGTGTGATGTCATTAATCCAACAACTAAACCAAGCAACATAATGTAGACTCCTCATTTCTGAATCCCCAGGCTAAGGCACTGTACATACATACACACCCCCACCCCCCATGCGTGCACACAGACATCCCTTAATAAATACTAATCTAATGAAGGAATAAATTCAATCATTCTCCCACTTATAAATACATGGGCTGACAATCTAATGAAGGAATAAATTCAATCATTCTCCCACTTACAAACACATGGGTTGACAATCTAATGAAGGAATAAATTCAATCATTCTCCCACTTATAAATACATGGGCTGACAATGGGGCCTATAAGGATATAAGCAAGCAGTTTATCCTACTTTCCAACAGTAAAATTACTAGGGAGCTCTTTGTAGTAGAATTTCAGGTAACTAAGGATGAGTGTTTTGGACGTCTCCACATTCAAATAAAGAGATGAAAAGGAATTTGGGGACAACTGTGATGGGTGACAGGAATCATTTATGATGGTGAAGGAATAGCTTTCTAAATGCCTAGTAATTATGTTGGGTCACCAGGAAAGAATTCTTAGATGATAGATGAAGAGCTAAGATAGTCTAGCTCTCCAAGAGAAATGAAAAGGCACTCTGATTATGTTTTTTGCATGAAGTTTGCATAATAATAAGAAATGTTGAAGAGGGAAGAAAATATGGGAAAGACCAAGAGCAGAGTGAAAGTACAGCCTGTCCTCCGTATCCACTGATGTGGAAGCCAAGGACATGAAAGGCTAATTGTACCAGGAGACGTCATACATGTGACTTGAGTGTGTGGACTGGGGTATGGGGTGAGGGTAGGGGATGGGGAGGAGGCCAGGGATGGGGCAAATAGAAACACTCAGTATCACACCCTTGCCTATCCAGGAGAGCAGATGCAAGGGGCACAGTTCCCAGGCCTGGTAAATGCTTCTTAGAAGATGCCAGCTGCCCCAAAAGCCGGGCTTAAACCTGTGCACACCACTCGCTCCTGCCACCTTTCCCCAAAACCACCACCCAAAATGGCCCCAACAGGGACTAAGTACTGCTTGCTTGGAAAGCATTTCCTCATCTCTCCCCTCGGGTCTGATTTTGATGTTTCTTCTATTCTTCCCCCATGACTCTCTCTGCCTATCTGTGTGATGTCATTAATCCAACAACTAAACCAAGCAACATAATGTAGACTCCTCATTTCTGAATCCCCAGGCTAAGGCACTGTACATACATACACACCCCCACCCCCCATGCGTGCACACAGACATCCCTTAATAAATACTAATCTAATGAAGGAATAAATTCAATCATTCTCCCACTTATAAATACATGGGCTGACAATCTAATGAAGGAATAAATTCAATCATTCTCCCACTTACAAACACATGGGTTGACAATCTAATGAAGGAATAAATTCAATCATTCTCCCACTTATAAATACATGGGCTGACAATGGGGCCTATAAGGATATAAGCAAGCAGTTTATCCTACTTTCCAACAGTAAAATTACTAGGGAGCTCTTTGTAGTAGAATTTCAGGTAACTAAGGATGAGTGTTTTGGACGTCTCCACATTCAAATAAAGAGATGAAAAGGAATTTGGGGACAACTGTGATGGGTGACAGGAATCATTTATGATGGTGAAGGAATAGCTTTCTAAATGCCTAGTAATTATGTTGGGTCACCAGGAAAGAATTCTTAGATGATAGATGAAGAGCTAAGATAGTCTAGCTCTCCAAGAGAAATGAAAAGGCACTCTGATTATGTTTTTTGCATGAAGTTTGCATAATAATAAGAAATGTTGAAGAGGGAAGAAAATATGGGAAAGACCAAGAGCAGAGTGAAAGTACAGCCTGTCCTCCGTATCCACTGATGTGGAAGCCAAGGACATGAAAGGCTAATTGTACCAGGAGACGTCATACATGTGACTTGAGTGTGTGTGGACTGGGGTATGGGGTGAGGGTAGGGGATGGGGAGGAGGCCAGGGATGGGGCAAATAGAAACACTCAGTATCACACCCTTGCCTATCCAGGAGAGCAGATGCAAAGGGGCACAGTTCCCAGGCCTGGTAAATGAAATAACCTACACATGAGTCTTCTCTGTACAGCCTAGGACTATTCATTTCCATTTACTGAATGGACATGAACATGAGGAGAGAATGGAAGAACCAGAGTGCTGCCTTTCTATCCCAGTAGAAGGCTGGAGGGCCTTAGGAACGCAGTAAGGTCCCAGGGCTACAGGAACTGTACACCTTTCCAGTGATCAAGAATATTAATCCATTCCTCTCCCAATGGACATACAGGTTACTTCCACATGGTAGCTATCGTAAACAGTGTTGCAATGAACATTAGAGAGCACATATCCTTTGGGATCATGTTCTTCTCCAGATATATGCCCAGGAGTAAGACTGCAGAATCATATGGTATCTCTGAGATGTGGTACATATATACAATGGAATATTGACTCAGCAATTAAAATGAATGAAATAATGCTATTTCTAGCAACATGGACGGACCGAGAGGTGGTCATATTGAGTAAAGTGAGTCAGACAGAGTATGTGCATCTAAAAAGAAATGATACAAATGAACTTAGAAAACAGAGAGAGATTCACAAGCTTAAGGTTGCCCCGGTGGAAGATGCAGGAAGGGATAGGAAATTTGGGGTGGGTGTGTACACACTACTGTACTTAAAATGGATAACCAACAAGAACCTACTGTACAGCACATGGAACTCTGCTCAATGCTATATGGCAGCCTGGATTGGAGGGGAGCTTGGAAGGAAATGGATGCATGTATATGTATGGCTGAGTCCCTTTACTGTTCACCTGAAATTATCACAACAGTATTAATCAGACCAATACAAAATACAGACCAATACAAAATAAAAAGTTTAAATAAAAAAATCTTTTAAAAGTGTGTAGAAAACTGTCAACCCTAAAAAAAAGATGTATATTTTCAAAGTAGATAAACCATATTTTACTCTGATCAGTTCTGTCTAATTCAGTAAGAATTGTCATAAATTACTTTTAGATTTGATATGTGTTGACTGGGGTATGGGGTGAGGGTAGGGGATGGGGAGGAGGCCAGGGATGGGGCAAATAGAAACACTCAGTATCACACCCTTGCCTATCCAGGAGAGCAGATGCAAAGGGGCACAGTTCCCAGGCCTGGTAAATGAAATAACCTACACATGAGTCTTCTCTGTACAGCCTAGGACTATTCATTTCCATTTACTGAATGGACATGAACATGAGGAGAGAATGGAAGAACCAGAGTGCTGCCTTTCTATCCCAGTAGAAGGCTGGAGGGCCTTAGGAACGCAGTAAGGTCCCAGGGCTACAGGAACTGTACACCTTTCCAGTGATCAAGAATATTAATCCATTCCTCTCCCAATGGACATACAGGTTACTTCCACATGGTAGCTATCGTAAACAGTGTTGCAATGAACATTAGAGAGCACATATCCTTTGGGATCATGTTCTTCTCCAGATATATGCCCAGGAGTAAGACTGCAGAATCATATGGTATCTCTGAGATGTGGTACATATATACAATGGAATATTGACTCAGCAATTAAAATGAATGAAATAATGCTATTTCTAGCAACATGGACGGACCGAGAGGTGGTCATATTGAGTAAAGTGAGTCAGACAGAGTATGTGCATCTAAAAAGAAATGATACAAATGAACTTAGAAAACAGAGAGAGATTCACAAGCTTAAGGTTGCCCCGGTGGAAGATGCAGGAAGGGATAGGAAATTTGGGGTGGGTGTGTACACACTACTGTACTTAAAATGGATAACCAACAAGAACCTACTGTACAGCACATGGAACTCTGCTCAATGCTATATGGCAGCCTGGATTGGAGGGGAGCTTGGAAGGAAATGGATGCATGTATATGTATGGCTGAGTCCCTTTACTGTTCACCTGAAATTATCACAACAGTATTAATCAGACCAATACAAAATACAGACCAATACAAAATAAAAAGTTTAAATAAAAAAATCTTTTAAAAGTGTGTAGAAAACTGTCAACCCTAAAAAAAAGATGTATATTTTCAAAGTAGATAAACCATATTTTACTCTGATCAGTTCTGTCTAATTCAGTAAGAATTGTCATAAATTACTTTTAGATTTGTATAACTAAAATGAGGTAAATTTTTTTTCTAATCAAAAGTGATCTTTCTCAGCTATCAATTTCAATCATGAAAGTTCTTCATAAGAAACTATCACATAGAAACACATATATTATTGTTGCCTTCTGAATATATTTAGAAACATTTTAAAGGACAAGAAGTTATCTAAATTAAAATCAACCTTGTCATTGGATTCCACATGTACCTTGCTTCTCATCTGGTAAATGTTATATACATGAAAAAAAAGATATTATTCCCTAGGTATTACGTTATTTGATTTTATATAAAAAAATCATATTCATTTGTAAATGTTGCCAATTTTATGAGAAGAGATATAATATTTTGCGTCTTAAACATTTGACATAAAAACCAGAAATGACCCCCAAACTAAAATATAAATATTCACCATCAGTGCTGATTTTGAAACATTAAAACTTTTTCTTTAAACATTTATAAGTCCTATTTCAATTCTTAAAGACAAAAGAAGCAATGGTTAAAACTGTAGAACAATGAATTTTATGTCACTTTTTTGCATTACACTCCAGGAAGAATTTTTGTCATAGTTTTTAACCTTCCAACAGAACACGATGTCTTTATCCTGTGTTCTTCAGCATAACAATTTATACATAATTAGCTTAAAGACAATTAAAGGTAAATCTAAACTATTATATCTCACAATTAGCATTTGATCCCAACTGAACGAAAACTGCTATGACTAGCCCTACCAAAACATTAACCTAGAGAGGGAAATGAAAAAATACCAATCCTTTATTTTAATAACTTCAGTATTATTATGTATACTGTTTTAAATTTATATTTCTTAACTGACAGTTTAAAACATATTAAAATTTCAAAATCTTAATTCATAACTTAATTTTAAATCATATTGGACTTAAAGAAGCATGCAATATGAAGAGCAATAAAAATTATACCTGAACTTTGAAAAAATATGACTAAATAGTTTATAATCCTAAATTTAAAATACAGATATCTCAGAGAAAATCCTTATGTGGGCTTCCCTGATGGGTATCTCAGAAAAAATCCTTAGATATAGAAGTCTTGTACTTAGCAATTAAGACAGATTAAGGCCTTTGCTATGATCACGTAAATTATATACACGATCACAAAGGATATCCCAAAATTTCTAAGAGAACTCAAACAGGAGCTCTGTAACCACCTAGAGGGCTGGGATGGGGAGGGAGATGGGAGAGCAGTTAAAGAGGGAAGGAAAATATGTATACCTGTAACTGATTCATGTTGATGCTTGGAAGTAAACAAACATCTGTAAAGCTATCATTCTTCAATTTAAAATTGTTACAAAAATTAATCATAAAAACACATTATCAATCATTAATACTCTTGTCCTCTATATAAAGCAAAGGAGAAACTCATGTGTTGGTTCCCTGAAAGCAACTACATAGCTTAAGGAAGCTATAAGTGCTTCTTTAAACTCTCAGCATTAATCAAAGTCCAAAAATGTCCAAATGGGAAAAAAAAAGATTAGTGGGATAATTAAAAGGAATGAATAAGAAGTCCCCTCTGCCATGAACAAGGTCAGGGCTTGGTCTTACTCCTCAAGGCCAACTCTCTTCCTCTCCAGGGATGTATCTTGTCTTCTTTTTTCCCAGGTACCCATCAGGAAATCAACCATCTCCACTGAGTTAAAATGGGATATTTAAAAAATGCACTTCAGGGCTTCCCTGGTGGTCCAGTGGGTAAGGACACCGCCTTGCAGTGCAAGGGGCGCCGGTTACATCCCTGGCCTGGGAAGATCCCACGTGCCGCAGAGCGGCTGGACCCATGTGTCCAATCACTGAGCCGGAGCTCTGGAGCGCATGCGCCCAGAGCCGGTGCTCTGCGACAACAGACGCCACCGCGATGAGAGGCCCACACGGACCGAAGAACAAAGATAGATGAAAATAGATAAATGAAAGACCAATAGAAGTGGCCCACCCACCCCTCTCCCTCCCCAATCCACCTCCCTCCGCAAAAAATAAATAACATAGAAAATATTTTTTAAAAATGCACTTGACCTTCTCATTAACAACTAGAATAACCCTTAGAAAATACTGTCAATCCATAACTGATATTAGGCTTAAAGTCAGAGGCCTTCAGCTCCACCCTTCAGAAGCTGTGCACAAACGTGCCTCAGTGGGCTTCAGAGTCCTCACCTGTGAAATGGGGACTTCATCGGCCAGTCCTCGCAGAGAGGGGGTCCAGAAGGATCAGAGGAGGCTGCACAGGAAAGCGCTTGAAATGCCTCCAGACACTAGCAAAACCAGGACCGATAGGAACCTGGGACACTTCAATCAACCCTTAGGCTCTCACCGTCCTCTTTGAGGAGTTAATCATTATCTCTTCGGGGGTAACTGTAAAAAACCTATCTAATACTTCAAGAATGTAAAGATAAACAGGAAAGGCAAAAGACAGCTGACAATTACAGTCCTTGTGAAATCATCAGTTTCTAAAAATACCAGGAGTTTCACAGAGAAGAACGTTGGGATGGGAACATTAAGAAATGCAGTTTAACACATGATTAAGGGTGAGTCAAGGTTGGGCTGAAGGAGCCATTCAGGTACGTGTGTCTCTTGTCCCACAAAAAAGAACTTGAAAATCCAAAGAAGAAAATTTAAACTGGCTGGTCAATAAGAATCTGAGGTTATAAATTTCATATACAAAACATTTGTGGTTTACAATTTCTTGTAGTAAAGCACCCCTATCCAAAGAAAAAACAAAAAGAAAGGAAAGGTTGTTCAGCTGTGGTGAAGTGCAAGTGAAGTCGCTCAGTCATGCCGGACTCTTTTGCGACCCATGTATGAGCCATGAAATTCTCCAGGCAAGAATACCGGAATGGGTAGCCCAGGGATCAAACCCAGGTCTCCCGCCTTGCAGGCAGATTCTTAACTGTCTGAGCCATTGGCAGAGCCCAAGAATCCTGGAGTGGAGAGCCTATCCCTTCTCCAGGGGATCTTCCCAACCCAGGGGTCAAACCAGGGTCTCCTGCATTGCAGGCAGATTCTTTACCAGCTGAGCTACAAGGGAATCCCACTGTGGTAACCCTGTATAATTTGGACAATTTCACAGGGTAGGTGGGGATGCTTAGCAATCATTAATAAAGCACAGGACTTTACGGGATGTAAAATTAACACCTCATTAAAGTTGCTGAAATATATATATATATATATATATAATAAAGCACAGAAGAAGAAAGGGCAGAGATGCACTCTGAATGTGACATACTGGCACAGTGACATCTTTCTTGCCTCCTGTGCTCTCCAACAAGCAGACAAGAGAAATTAGAAACCAGAGACAGTGGTTAGAAGTCGGACCAGGTTCCGAGTCACTGTTTATCCCTTGGTATGCTCCCAGCACCTTAGCTACCTCTTCTGGAATTTGGCCCTTTTCCTTACTTCTGGTGTCATGTCTTCTGCATTCCTTAGAAACACCAGTTGAAACAGCTTTGTGCTTGAATCATTTCATCCTCAAAACCCCAAGAATCAGGTTTGACTACCATTTTGTAATTAGAAACATAAGCCCAGAGTTCAGTCATTTTCTCATGGTCTCACTTAAGAGCTTAAAAGCACATGAAAAGTTCCTACATGTGAATTTTATTGCACCACTTCAAGAAGCTACGTGGGGAACTTGAAAGATTCACATATAGAAGGTTGGGCTGAAGGAGCCATTCAGGTACGTGTGTCTCTTGTCCCACAAAAAGAACTTGAAAATCCAAAGAAGAAAATTTAAACTGGCTGGTCAATAAGAATCTGAGGTTATAAATTTCATATACAAAACATTTGTGGTTTACAATTTCTTGTAGTAAAGCACCCCTATCCAAAGAAAAAACAAAAAGAAAGGAAAGGTTGTTCAGCTGTGGTGAAGTGCAAGTGAAGTCGCTCAGTCATGCCGGACTCTTTTGCGACCCATGTATGAGCCATGAAATTCTCCAGGCAAGAATACCGGAATGGGTAGCCCAGGGATCAAACCCAGGTCTCCCGCCTTGCAGGCAGATTCTTAACTGTCTGAGCCATTGGCAGAGCCCAAGAATCCTGGAGTGGAGAGCCTATCCCTTCTCCGGGGGATCTTCCCAACCCAGGGGTCAAACCAGGGTCTCCTGCATTGCAGGCAGATTCTTTACCAGCTGAGCTACAAGGGAATCCCACTGTGGTAACCCTGTATAATTTGGACAATTTCACAGGGTAGGTGGGGATGCTTAGCAATCATTAATAAAGCACAGGACTTTACGGGATGTAAAATTAACACCTCATTAAAGTTGCTGAAATATATATATATATATATATATAATAAAGCACAGAAGAAGAAAGGGCAGAGATGCACTCTGAATGTGACATACTGGCACAGTGACATCTTTCTTGCCTCCTGTGCTCTCCAACAAGCAGACAAGAGAAATTAGAAACCAGAGACAGTGGTTAGAAGTCGGACCAGGTTCCGAGTCACTGTTTATCCCTTGGTATGCTCCCAGCACCTTAGCTACCTCTTCTGGAATTTGGCCCTTTTCCTTACTTCTGGTGTCATGTCTTCTGCATTCCTTAGAAACACCAGTTGAAACAGCTTTGTGCTTGAATCATTTCATCCTCAAAACCCCAAGAATCAGGTTTGACTACCATTTTGTAATTAGAAACATAAGCCCAGAGTTCAGTCATTTTTCTCATGGTCTCACTTAAGAGCTTAAAAGCACATGAAAAGTTCCTACATGTGAATTTTATTCTTGGCCATCCACTGTCAAGAAGCTACCCAGCACCTCAAACGTTTTTGGTACATATTACACACAGACACACACACACACACACACACACACAACTATGGGAAATGCAAGGTGAAAAAAAACAGGTGTCAGCCCTTCAAGTGACTACATTAGGATGGGAGAGGAAGTCAAGCAAAAACCACTATTTTAAAAGAAAATGACCCAGATAACCATGATGATGTGGTCACTCACTTAGATCCAGAATCTTATAGGGTGAAGTCAAGTGGCCCATAGGAAGCATTACGATAAACAAAGCTAGTGGACATGATGAAATTCAGTTGAGCTTTTTAAAATCTTAAAGTGCTGCACTCAGTATGCCAGCAAATTTGGAAACAGCAGTGGTCACAGAACTGGAAAAGGTCAGTTTACACTCAAATCCCAAAGGGCAATGTCAAGGAATGTTTGAACCACCGTACAGGTACGCTCATTTCACATGCTTCTAAGGTTATAATCAAAATCCTTCAAGCCGGGCTTCAGCAGTTTGTGAACCGAGAACTTCCAGATGTACAGGCTGGGTTTAGTTGCCACACCCTCCTCTAGGGAGAACAGAGGAACCAGAGATCAAATTGCCAGTATTCATTGGATCATATGGAATGCAAAGAAATGAAATTTTAAAAAAATTACTTCTGCTTCATTGACGATGTGAAAGTCTTTGTGTGGATCACAACAAATTGTAAAGTTCTTAAAGAGCGGGGAATACCATACCACCTTACCTACCTCCTGAGAAACCTGTATGTGGGTCAGGAAGCAACAGACAGAACTTTGCATGGAACAACTGACTGGTTTAAAATCTGGAAAAGAGTAGGACAAGGCTGTGTATTGTCACCCTGTTTATTTAACTTCTATACAGAGGACATCATGAGAAATGCTGGACTGGACCTTAGCTACCTCTTCTGGAATTTGGCCCTTTTCCTTACTTCTGGTGTCATGTCTTCTGCATTCCTTAGAAACACCAGTTGAAACAGCTTTGTGCTTGAATCATTTCATCCTCAAAACCCCAAGAATCAGGTTTGACTACCATTTTGTAATTAGAAACATAAGCCCAGAGTTCAGTCATTTTTCTCATGGTCTCACTTAAGAGCTTAAAAGCACATGAAAAGTTCCTACATGTGAATTTTATTCTTGGCCATCCACTGTCAAGAAGCTACCCAGCACCTCAAACGTTTTTGGTACATATTACACACAGACACACACACACACACACACACACACACAACTATGGGAAATGCAAGGTGAAAAAAAACAGGTGTCAGCCCTTCAAGTGACTACATTAGGATGGGAGAGGAAGTCAAGCAAAAACCACTATTTTAAAAGAAAATGACCCAGATAACCATGATGATGTGGTCACTCACTTAGATCCAGAATCTTATAGGGTGAAGTCAAGTGGCCCATAGGAAGCATTACGATAAACAAAGCTAGTGGACATGATGAAATTCAGTTGAGCTTTTTAAAATCTTAAAGTGCTGCACTCAGTATGCCAGCAAATTTGGAAACAGCAGTGGTCACAGAACTGGAAAAGGTCAGTTTACACTCAAATCCCAAAGGGCAATGTCAAGGAATGTTTGAACCACCGTACAGGTACGCTCATTTCACATGCTTCTAAGGTTATAATCAAAATCCTTCAAGCCGGGCTTCAGCAGTTTGTGAACCGAGAACTTCCAGATGTACAGGCTGGGTTTAGTTGCCACACCCTCCTCTAGGGAGAACAGAGGAACCAGAGATCAAATTGCCAGTATTCATTGGATCATATGGAATGCAAAGAAATGAAATTTTAAAAAAATTACTTCTGCTTCATTGACGATGTGAAAGTCTTTGTGTGGATCACAACAAATTGTAAAGTTCTTAAAGAGCGGGGAATACCATACCACCTTACCTACCTCCTGAGAAACCTGTATGTGGGTCAGGAAGCAACAGACAGAACTTTGCATGGAACAACTGACTGGTTTAAAATCTGGAAAAGAGTAGGACAAGGCTGTGTATTGTCACCCTGTTTATTTAACTTCTATACAGAGGACATCATGAGAAATGCTGGACTGGATGAATCACAAGCTGTAATCAAGATTGGCAGGAGAGGGGCTTCCCTGGTGGTCCAGTGGGTAAAGAGTCCACCTTGCAGTGCAAGGGGCACCGGTTCGATCCCTGGCTGGGAAGATCCCACATACTGCGGAACAGCTGGACTGGTGTGTCCAGTCTCAAGCCAGCGCTCTGGAGCGCATGCACCCAGAGCCGGTGCTCTGCAGGGAGAGGCCACTGCAATGGGAGGCCCCCACAGGCCGAAGAATAAAGACGGATGAGAATAAACAGATAGAAAACCAATAAAAGAGGCCAAAATTTAAAAAAACAGATTGCCAGGAGAAATATCAGCAACCTTAGATATGCAGCTGATATCTCTCTAATGGCAGAAAGTGAAGAGGAACTAAAGAGCCTCTTGATGAGGGTGAAAGAGGAGAATGAAAGAGCTGGCTCAAAACTCAACATTCAACAACTAAGATCGTGGCATCCATTCTCATTGCTTTATGGCAATTAGTAGAGAGGGGGGAGTAGAAGCAGTGACAGATTTTCTCAGGCTCCAAAATCACTGCAGATAATAGCTGCAGCCACAAAACTGAAAGATGTTTGCTCCTTGAAAGGAAAGCTATGATAAACCTAGACAGCATATTAAAAAAAGCCCAAACACATTTTCTTTGTCTGTCTCCTTGAAAGCCAGATTCAACGCTTTGGGTTTAATCAAAATCCTTCAAGCCGGGCTTCAGCAGTTTGTGAACCGAGAACTTCCAGATGTACAGGCTGGGTTTAGTTGCCACACCTCCTCTAGGGAGAACAGAGGAACCAGAGATCAAATTGCCAGTATTCATTGGATCATATGGAATGCAAAGAAATGAAATTTTAAAAAAATTACTTCTGCTTCATTGACGATGTGAAAGTCTTTGTGTGGATCACAACAAATTGTAAAGTTCTTAAAGAGCGGGGAATACCATACCACCTTACCTACCTCCTGAGAAACCTGTATGTGGGTCAGGAAGCAACAGACAGAACTTTGCATGGAACAACTGACTGGTTTAAAATCTGGAAAAGAGTAGGACAAGGCTGTGTATTGTCACCCTGTTTATTTAACTTCTATACAGAGGACATCATGAGAAATGCTGGACTGGATGAATCACAAGCTGTAATCAAGATTGGCAGGAGAGGGGCTTCCCTGGTGGTCCAGTGGGTAAAGAGTCCACCTTGCAGTGCAAGGGGCACCGGTTCGATCCCTGGCTGGGAAGATCCCACATACTGCGGAACAGCTGGACTGGTGTGTCCAGTCTCAAGCCAGCGCTCTGGAGCGCATGCACCCAGAGCCGGTGCTCTGCAGGGAGAGGCCACTGCAATGGGAGGCCCCCACAGGCCGAAGAATAAAGACGGATGAGAATAAACAGATAGAAAACCAATAAAAGAGGCCAAAATTTAAAAAAACAGATTGCCAGGAGAAATATCAGCAACCTTAGATATGCAGCTGATATCTCTCTAATGGCAGAAAGTGAAGAGGAACTAAAGAGCCTCTTGATGAGGGTGAAAGAGGAGAATGAAAGAGCTGGCTCAAAACTCAACATTCAACAACTAAGATCGTGGCATCCATTCTCATTGCTTTATGGCAATTAGTAGAGAGGGGGGAGTAGAAGCAGTGACAGATTTTCTCAGGCTCCAAAATCACTGCAGATAATAGCTGCAGCCACAAAACTGAAAGATGTTTGCTCCTTGAAAGGAAAGCTATGATAAACCTAGACAGCATATTAAAAAGCAAACACATTCTTTGCCCACAAAAGGTCCATCCAATCAAAGTTTTGGTTTTGCCAGTAGTCATGTACACATGTGAGACCTGGACCATAAAGAAGGCTGAGTGCCAAGGAACTGATGCTTTCAGACTGTGGTGCTTGAGAAGACTCTTGGGAGTCCCTTGGACAACAAGGAGATCAAACCAGTCAATCCTAAAGGAAATCAACCCTGAATGGTCATTGGAAGGACAGATGCTGAAGCTGCAATACTTTGGACACCTGATGCAAAGAGAAAACTCATTGGAAAAGACTCTGATCCTTGGAAAGACTGAAGGGAAAGGGAGAAGAGTGGGGGCAGAGGGTGAGATGGTTAGATAGCATCACCAACTCAACAGACACAAGTTTGATCCAACTCCGGGAGATAGTGAAGGACCGGAAAGCCTGATGTGCTGCAGTCCATGGGGTCACAAAGAATCAGACACGACTTAGTAACTGAAGAACAACAACATCTCGGGCATCCCTGGTTGTCCAGTGGGTAAGGACACCGCCTTGCAGTGCAAAGGGCCGCTGGTTCAATCCCTGGCCTGGGAAGATCCCACATACCACAGACCGACTAGTCTGATGTGTCCAATCACCGAGCCGGAGCTCTGGAGCACATGCGCCCAGAGCCAGTGCTCTGCAACAACAGAGGCCACTGCGATGGGAGGCCCACACAGGCCAAAGAGCAAAGATAGATGAAAATAGATAAATGAAAGACCAATAGAAGTGGCTCACCCACCCCCTCCCTCCCCAACCCCTCCCACAAAATGTTTAAAAAAAAAAAACAACATCTCAAGATATAAAAGGAATATCCATTGAAGATGAATGTTTAAAGAAGATGTGATATACATATACTTATATATACAAATTCATACATACATCAGAATATTACTCAGCCATAAAAAGAATGAAATAATGTCATTTGCAGCAACATGAATGTACCTAGAGACTATCATACCAAGTGGAGTATGCCAAAGAAAGACAAACATCAAATAATAGCTGCAGCCACAAAACTGAAAGATGTTTGCTCCTTGAAAGGAAAGCTATGATAAACCTAGACAGCATATTAAAAGCAAACACATTCTTTGCCCACAAAAGGTCCATCCAATCAAAGTTTTGGTTTTGCCAGTAGTCATGTACACATGTGAGACCTGGACCATAAAGAAGGCTGAGTGCCAAGGAACTGATGCTTTCAGACTGTGGTGCTTGAGAAGACTCTTGGGAGTCCCTTGGACAACAAGGAGATCAAACCAGTCAATCCTAAAGGAAATCAACCCTGAATGGTCATTGGAAGGACAGATGCTGAAGCTGCAATACTTTGGACACCTGATGCAAAGAGAAAACTCATTGGAAAAGACTCTGATCCTTGGAAAGACTGAAGGGAAAGGGAGAAGAGTGGGGGCAGAGGGTGAGATGGTTAGATAGCATCACCAACTCAACAGACACAAGTTTGATCCAACTCCGGGAGATAGTGAAGGACCGGAAAGCCTGATGTGCTGCAGTCCATGGGGTCACAAAGAATCAGACACGACTTAGTAACTGAAGAACAACAACATCTCGGGCATCCCTGGTTGTCCAGTGGGTAAGGACACCGCCTTGCAGTGCAAAGGGCCGCTGGTTCAATCCCTGGCCTGGGAAGATCCCACATACCACAGACCGACTAGTCTGATGTGTCCAATCACCGAGCCGGAGCTCTGGAGCACATGCGCCCAGAGCCAGTGCTCTGCAACAACAGAGGCCACTGCGATGGGAGGCCCACACAGGCCAAAGAGCAAAGATAGATGAAAATAGATAAATGAAAGACCAATAGAAGTGGCTCACCCACCCCCTCCCTCCCCAACCCCCTCCCACAAAAATGTTTAAAAAAAAAAAAAAAAAACAACATCTCAAGATATAAAAGGAATATCCATTGAAGATGAATGTTTAAAGAAGATGTGATATACATATACTTATATATACAAATTCATACATACATCAGAATATTACTCAGCCATAAAAAGAATGAAATAATGTCATTTGCAGCAACATGAATGTACCTAGAGACTATCATACCAAGTGGAGTATGCCAAAGAAAGACAAACATCAAATAATATTGGTTATATATGAAATCTTTTAAAAAATACAAATAAATTTCTGTAAAAAACAGAAACAGTTTCACAGAACAACAACAAAAAAAAACCAAAACAAACTATTGTTAACAAAGAGGAAAGGGATGGGGTGGAGGGGGAAGGGGGATAAAGCAGGAGTTTGGGATTAACATATATACACTGAGATACGTAAAAGAGAGAACCAACAAGGTCATACTATACTCCATATTTTGTAATAAACGATAAGGGAAAATAATCTGAAAAGAATACATATGTGTGCATATATATTCTTTGATAGATATGAATGTATGTATATATACATATGTGTATGGATATATGTATACATACAATGTATAACTGGATCACTGTGCTGTACGCCTGAAACTAACACTACAATGTGCATCAACCATACTCCAATTTTTCAAGAAAGCTAAAAAGAGATGCCATGCACACCAGAGATAAAAATAAAACAGGAGAATAACATGAGGGACTTCTGAGGTGGCCCAGGGGTAAAGAAGCCACCAGCCCATGCAGGAGACACAGCAAACTTGGGCTTGATCCCTGCGTCAGGAAGATTCCCCTAAAGTAGGAAATGGCACCCCACTTCAGTAATTCTTGTCTGGAAAATCCCATGGACAGAGGAGCCTGGTGGGCTACAGTTCATGAGGTCAAAAAGAGTTGGACAAAACTGAGCAATTAATCACATATACAGGAGAATAACATGTAAGAGGAAGAATTACTGCTCGGCTGAAACATCAAAATTTCTTAGAAAAAGGGATCTGAAGGAAACAGAAGATGAAACATCAAAAGACAAGTCTGCAACCCTACCTCCACTCATGGGGACACCACACTCCTTACTGAAGTTCGAAATTCCATTGATAAAAGACCTGTTATCAGCCGACCTTGCTCCTACTTACAACTCCTGACATTGAAGATGAATGTTTAAAGAAGATGTGATATACATATACTTATATATACAAATTCATACATACATCAGAATATTACTCAGCCATAAAAAGAATGAAATAATGTCATTTGCAGCAACATGAATGTACCTAGAGACTATCATACCAAGTGGAGTATGCCAAAGAAAGACAAACATCAAATAATATTGGTTATATATGAAATCTTTTAAAAAATACAAATAAATTTCTGTAAAAAACAGAAACAGTTTCACAGAACAACAACAAAAAAAAACCAAAACAAACTATTGTTAACAAAGAGGAAAGGGATGGGGTGGAGGGGGAAGGGGGATAAAGCAGGAGTTTGGGATTAACATATATACACTGAGATACGTAAAAGAGAGAACCAACAAGGTCATACTATACTCCATATTTTGTAATAAACGATAAGGGAAAATAATCTGAAAAGAATACATATGTGTGCATATATATTCTTTGATAGATATGAATGTATGTATATATACATATGTGTATGGATATATGTATACATACAATGTATAACTGGATCACTGTGCTGTACGCCTGAAACTAACACTACAATGTGCATCAACCATACTCCAATTTTTCAAGAAAGCTAAAAAGAGATGCCATGCACACCAGAGATAAAAATAAAACAGGAGAATAACATGAGGGACTTCTGAGGTGGCCCAGGGGTAAAGAAGCCACCAGCCCATGCAGGAGACACAGCAAACTTGGGCTTGATCCCTGCGTCAGGAAGATTCCCCTAAAGTAGGAAATGGCACCCCACTTCAGTAATTCTTGTCTGGAAAATCCCATGGACAGAGGAGCCTGGTGGGCTACAGTTCATGAGGTCAAAAAGAGTTGGACAAAACTGAGCAATTAATCACATATACAGGAGAATAACATGTAAGAGGAAGAATTACTGCTCGGCTGAAACATCAAAATTTCTTAGAAAAAGGGATCTGAAGGAAACAGAAGATGAAACATCAAAAGACAAGTCTGCAACCCTACCTCCACTCATGGGGACACCACACTCCCTTACTGAAGTTCGAAATTCCATTGATAAAAGACCTGTTATCAGCCGACCTTGCTCCTACTTACAACTCCTGACAATAGATAAGGCATCTTTTCCTACCACTCAGGAGGAAGAGAAATAAAATCTCAAGAACTCCAGGAAACCAGTTTGTAAAGTCATTACAACTAATGGGACAATATTTAGGAAACAAAGATATGTCTCCTCGTGGCATAGCACGTGGCCAGTTAGACAAGCTCTGGAGACCAAGGTCGCCCGCCCTGCCCCCGCTGGCAAGCAGAGGTCTCCAAAGAAAAGTAAAAGGAGTAAAGACAAGAGCTTGACACTGGAGAAGGGGCAAGAGACACTGAGTCTCCCAGGGCAATAACCAAAGGCACCACGCCCCATACGCTGGCAATTTAAGAAGTTGGGAAAAGCAGGAGTAAAAGCCAAGAAACAAGAAGTTAAGACTGCTATTAAAGACAGGGGCAGAAACAATGAAATGGAAATCCAATCCTTTGCAAGCATACCAAAAACAGAAATAAATAAAACCAAAATTGGTTCTTGGAAAAGATCAATAAGATACACACACCACAGTGCAGAGGGTTTTTAAATTTTATTTTAAAAAGCATACACTACAATGACCAAAAGGCAGACTAAAATGGAGTAATAAACAAAAATCTAATATAATGTCAGCTCATTTATTTTTTATCTCCCCCTACCAAAATGTAGCTAAGCCCCCCAAGGCTGGTGACCTGTACCCACTTATTTGTCGCTGGGGTGATTTAGTAGTCAAATCATATCTGACTCTCGTGACTCCGTGGCCTGTAGCCCACCAGGCCCCTGTGCCCATGGATTTTTCCAGGGAAGACTACTGGAGTAGGTAGCCATTTCCTTCTCCAGAGGACCTTCCTGGCCTACAGACTGAACCCTGGTCTCCTGCATTACAAGTGGCCTCTTGCACTGCAGGCAGATTCCTTACTGACTGAGCTACCAAGGAAGTCCTAAAAAAGAATACACCAAACTCATACACAATCCTGTGCATCCGTGACTAAGTTGCTTCAGTCATGTCTGAGTCTTGGCAACCCCATGGCCTGTAACCCGCCAGGCTCCTCTGTCCATGGGATTCTCAGCAAGAATACTGGACTTGGTTGCCATGCCCTCCTCCAAGGAATACTTCTGGCCCAGAGGGTTGAACCTGTGTCTCCTGTCTCCTGCATTGGCAGATGGGCCCCATGTTGCCCATTAATTCCATCTGGAATACAGTAAATTTGTCTAGGAAAAAAAATCTCAAGGACTCCAGGAAACCAGTTTGTAAAGTCATTACAACTAATGGGACAATATTTAGGAAACAAAGATATGTCTCCTCGTGGCATAGCACGTGGCCAGTTAGACAAGCTCTGGAGACCAAGGTCGCCCGCCCTGCCCCCGCTGGCAAGC
Organism: Tragulus kanchil; assembly: GCA_022376925.1. Classification (NCBI taxonomy): domain Eukaryota; kingdom Metazoa; phylum Chordata; class Mammalia; order Artiodactyla; family Tragulidae; genus Tragulus; species Tragulus kanchil. Next base: position 38,690,919 of record JAIOJX010000003.1, read on the forward strand.
AGAGGTCTCCAAAGAAAAGTAAAAGGAGTAAAGACAAGAGCTTGACACTGGAGAAGGGGCAAGAGACACTGAGTCTCCCAGGGCAATAACCAAAGGCACCACGCCCCATACGCTGGCAATTTAAGAAGTTGGGAAAAGCAGGAGTAAAAGCCAAGAAACAAGAAGTTAAGACTGCTATTAAAGACAGGGGCAGAAACAATGAAATGGAAATCCAATCCTTTGCAAGCATACCAAAAACAGAAATAAATAAAACCAAAATTGGTTCTTGGAAAAGATCAATAAGATACACACACCACAGTGCAGAGGGTTTTTAAATTTTATTTTAAAAAGCATACACTACAATGACCAAAAGGCAGACTAAAATGGAGTAATAAACAAAAATCTAATATAATGTCAGCTCATTTATTTTTTATCTCCCCCTACCAAAATGTAGCTAAGCCCCCCAAGGCTGGTGACCTGTACCCACTTATTTGTCGCTGGGGTGATTTAGTAGTCAAATCATATCTGACTCTCGTGACTCCGTGGCCTGTAGCCCACCAGGCCCCTGTGCCCATGGATTTTTCCAGGGAAGACTACTGGAGTAGGTAGCCATTTCCTTCTCCAGAGGACCTTCCTGGCCTACAGACTGAACCCTGGTCTCCTGCATTACAAGTGGCCTCTTGCACTGCAGGCAGATTCCTTACTGACTGAGCTACCAAGGAAGTCCTAAAAAAGAATACACCAAACTCATACACAATCCTGTGCATCCGTGACTAAGTTGCTTCAGTCATGTCTGAGTCTTGGCAACCCCATGGCCTGTAACCCGCCAGGCTCCTCTGTCCATGGGATTCTCAGCAAGAATACTGGACTTGGTTGCCATGCCCTCCTCCAAGGAATACTTCTGGCCCAGAGGGTTGAACCTGTGTCTCCTGTCTCCTGCATTGGCAGATGGGTTCTTTATCACTAGCACCACCTGCATGTTGCCCATTAATTCCATCATCTGGAATACAGTAAATGCTCAATAAACATTTTTTTCAGGGCGTGCATACAGGTTTTTTAATAAGAATATTATAAATTATAAATTACAATGTGAAAATCTAAAGAGAACTGACAGATTCCTGAAATCTTATGAAATGTCAAACTAAAATGAAAGACAAAATGGATTTTTAATCAATTCCTCCCTGAAATGTACCCTTTCTTAAATGTCCAAAAATAGGCCAGGAAAATATATTAAAGGAACAAAATATAATAACCATGAAAATTTTAAGACAAAGCTGAAGCCCACTAGGGCTTATTTTTTAAATGACATTAATCAAGGTTACTTGTAGGTGACAAAAACTTTAATTTTAATTTCTATCCCCAAACGACGACCTCCTATGAACTGGATTATTAATTTTACTTTCTCTTAAAATATAACTTTTTAATTTTATATGTGTGTGTGTGTCTGTGTATACACACAATGATTATACCTACCTACCAATACTATTTGAAGTCATCAAAGGACAAGTTTGTTTTCCTGACAAAAGGTGATAGAAGAGTTATTTGAAACAACACATCAAATTTCCGTCATGTATTTCTTTGATGTAATATGCATATCACCAACTCATGTGTTTCCCTATCCTGATAATACACATAAGCCTGACGAGAAGAGCTGCTGGATCATCAATAATGAGTTGGTTTATACAAGAGGACAAAGCTAAGGATTCAAGCAGGCTTTCAAATGTGAACCAGTCTCACTCTTTTCTTTGACTCTTGGAGAGTATTTCCAGCTACGTATACTATTTAAAGTTGCACTTTAGGATTCAGAGACACTATATTGCCCCCTTTCATTAATTAACCCTTTGAAACAGACTACACCCTCCTCATCCTGTTCCCCCAACAGCACCCAGGACATCAAGCTCTTTGCTATATGTGCTGCTCAATTTGTGATAATGCTATCCCAGCTCTAACTTCCAAACACACAGCTCTCTGAGGGAAAAGAAACAAGAAAAATAACAGCTAAGTATAAATTTTCAAGGACTTAGTGAAATTACAGTTTAAAAAAAAAAAATTACAATACACCAAAAAACACTGCGGGGAAAGTCTAGACTTCAGAACAGGATTTCTTGATTTCCACACTATTGGCATCTGGGGCGAGATAAACCTTGGGTGTGGGGGTTGACTTGTGGATTGTAAGTATCTCTAACCTCAACCCACTAGAAGAAAGCAGCATTCCCACCCCCAGAACAGCCAAAACTCTCCAGATTTGCCCAAATGTCACCTGCTGGGCAGAATCACTCCCAGTTGGAAACCAGTATTCCCAAAGAATAAGATGATCCTTCTGGCCCAAAGTCAACACAGAACAGTGTAACATTAAAAAGGGGTGCCTGGTTCCTCCTTGGAATACTGACTCCAAAAGGAAAAGAAGGATCCTAAAGTCTAATCTTCTTCACAGGGCAGTCCACAGAGAGGTTGCCCATGTGCCAGACCTGAACTACGCTTTCTCCTCGCCAACAGCATTGAGGTAACCTTTCCAAGAGCCACATATTTTACATCCCAGTGAAAATTGTTGGCTAGGATTTCTCTCCACTGACTATAAACGTCCTATAGTCTACTAACCACAGGCTAAACATGGCATCGCTGAAACCATAACTATGACAACCACTTAGTACATGAAGCTGCCTGCATTTAATCCAAAGTCATAATTTGAGAGAAAATCTTACAGTCCAGATTTTTAAATGCAAAAACATTTCTATGCACTGAAAAATGCTGAAGTTTCAGAAGTTTTAAACCTTTGGTAAAGGGAAATAACCACTCGGAGTTGCTTCATAGATGGTCAAAAACATGCTAAATATTAATATTGCATCTACAGGAAGCCTAAGACAAGTTTAAAAACACTGGGCATGGCAGTATATCAAATACAGCATGTTTTCCTCTCCCAGCTTCAAATCTAAGCCATACATCTTCCCTGGACCAACAGTTCCAGGCAAAGATATCAGGCCACCAACATACAGGACATCAATCCAGGGCTATCCCAGCTCTAACTTCCAAACACACAGCTCTCTGAGGGAAAAGAAACAAGAAAAATAACAGCTAAGTATAAATTTTCAAGGACTTAGTGAAATTACAGTTTAAAAAAAAAAAAATTACAATACACCAAAAAACACTGCGGGGAAAGTCTAGACTTCAGAACAGGATTTCTTGATTTCCACACTATTGGCATCTGGGGCGAGATAAACCTTGGGTGTGGGGGTTGACTTGTGGATTGTAAGTATCTCTAACCTCAACCCACTAGAAGAAAGCAGCATTCCCACCCCCAGAACAGCCAAAACTCTCCAGATTTGCCCAAATGTCACCTGCTGGGCAGAATCACTCCCAGTTGGAAACCAGTATTCCCAAAGAATAAGATGATCCTTCTGGCCCAAAGTCAACACAGAACAGTGTAACATTAAAAAGGGGTGCCTGGTTCCTCCTTGGAATACTGACTCCAAAAGGAAAAGAAGGATCCTAAAGTCTAATCTTCTTCACAGGGCAGTCCACAGAGAGGTTGCCCATGTGCCAGACCTGAACTACGCTTTCTCCTCGCCAACAGCATTGAGGTAACCTTTCCAAGAGCCACATATTTTACATCCCAGTGAAAATTGTTGGCTAGGATTTCTCTCCACTGACTATAAACGTCCTATAGTCTACTAACCACAGGCTAAACATGGCATCGCTGAAACCATAACTATGACAACCACTTAGTACATGAAGCTGCCTGCATTTAATCCAAAGTCATAATTTGAGAGAAAATCTTACAGTCCAGATTTTTAAATGCAAAAACATTTCTATGCACTGAAAAATGCTGAAGTTTCAGAAGTTTTAAACCTTTGGTAAAGGGAAATAACCACTCGGAGTTGCTTCATAGATGGTCAAAAACATGCTAAATATTAATATTGCATCTACAGGAAGCCTAAGACAAGTTTAAAAACACTGGGCATGGCAGTATATCAAATACAGCATGTTTTCCTCTCCCAGCTTCAAATCTAAGCCATACATCTTCCCTGGACCAACAGTTCCAGGCAAAGATATCAGGCCACCAACAAGTAAACAGGAGTGGACTGGAGGACTAACAGTGGAAGAGCCTCAGGGTAAGACTTTGACCACTGTGACGCCCAGGGAGACATGAGCCCCAGACAGACCTGGATCTCCCAGACATGCTGCGGTTCAGTCGCTAAGTCATGGCTGATGCTTTGCGAGCCCATGAGCCACAGCCCATCACGCTTCCCTGTCCTTCACCATCTCCAGGAGTTTGCTCAAACTCACGTCCATCAGGTCCTGTCCCCGAGGACTGCATTATCTCAGCTACTCAGCAAGTTGGTCTTTGATGGTGTTTGTCCAGTGGGATGTGTCAGATGAAGGAGACAAATAATAACCGAAGGATCAGGGTCATGTTTCCCTATTCTCTCCCACTGCCTCTCAAAAGACTTTACAACTCCAACCCGCCTGCACTCCTCAATGGCCCCAGATTTGTTCTAGTGATTTCTGGCAACAGTATTTCCTTAGGTAACCTTCTCACCCACCTTTTTGAACTTCTGTTCCTTGATATCTTTAATTGGCTCCCCTACCTCTTCCTAGACATTAGTAAGAGCTTGCCTTCTTGAAAAGCTCTTCATTTGATTCATGGGAGTTGCGCTGTTTCCTGCTAGAATCCTGATACACATCCCAAATGTCTTATGTGGAGAAAACATAGAGGATAATGTCTTAATAATGAAATTAAGAAAGAGGTATTTCTCATAAAAAAGAAAAGTCCAAGAGTCAGTGTTGCCTTATGATTTCATTACATTCACCATAGACAGACCCACCATGGTTGCAAAGAAAAGTACAAAATGATTTAAATTATTTATTTGCTAACTTTAAGAGGATTTTCCAGGTGGCGTTAGTAGTAAAGAACTCACACACCAATGCAGGAGACTTAGGAGACTTGGGTTCAAGTCTCCTAAGGGCTCAACCCCTGGGTTGGGAAGATCCCCTGGAGGATGGCATGGCAACTCATTCTAGTATTCTTGCCTGGAGAATCCCATGGACAGAGGAGCCTGCTAGGTTACACATCCATAGCACCTCAAAGAGTCAGACATGACTGAAACAACTTAACACACACACACGCTAACTTTAAAATCACTCTGCATTAGGTGATTAGTAAAATCTAACCTAACTTTATATTTGAGTACAATATAAACATCCCTGACATTCCTAATGTCAAGTTGCGAATTATTTATTGACTAATGATGCCAGAATTATAGGTCTAAATTCACTGAAATAACAGAATACTATTTACTGGGCTCTGTCATTAGAGACTTGGAAGACACTCCCTTTAACCACAAAATACCAGCACCATTACACACTATTTCCAGTTATACTGATGGCTTTCCTGGTCTTACTCAGCATTTATTTCCTCCAGAAGCTACCCAACTCAGTCACCAAGTCTCAGGTCTCGTTCAATAAGAATTTATGTGTAAAGCACTCAATTTGTTCAACATTTTCTTCTTTCCTGAGAATTCTACTGAGCCATCATTATGGGCTCAGGTACTATGCTTAGTGCCATGTGGTTTGGCAACTCCTCTCAAGAAGCTTCCAACACCGTGCACAGCATGGGTGACCATAATCAACAATGCTGTGTTGTACCTTTGAAAGTTGCTAAGAGAGTAGAAGAATTGAGTGCCGAAGAATTGACATCTTCAAACTGTGGTATTGGAGAAGACTCTTGAGGTTCCTTGGACTGCTAGGAAATCAAACAGTCAATCCTAAAGGAATTTTCATCCATGAATATTCATTGGAAGGAATGATGCTGAAGCTGAAGCTCTAATACTTGGGCCACCTGATGGGAAGAGATGACTCAATGGAAAAGACCCTGACACTGGGATAGATTGAAGGCAGAAAAAGAAGGGGATGACAGAGGATGAGATGGTTGGATGGCATCACTGAGTCAATGGACATGAGTTTGAGCAAACTCCAGATGGTGGAGGACAGGGAAGCCGAGTGTGCTGCAGTCCACGGGTCACAAAGAGTCGGACATAACTGAGCAACTGAACTGAACTGAACTGAAGAGAGTAGATCTTTTTCTTCTATATTTTTTTGACATGGACCATTTTTAAAGTCCTTATTGAATCGGTTACAATATTGCTTCTGTTTTATGTTCTGGGTTTTTGTCCGAAAAGTATGTAGGATCTTAGCTCCCAGACCAAGGATCAAATTCATGCCCCCCTGCACTAGAAGACGAAGTCTTAACCACTGGACTGCCAGGATAACATCTTCAGAGAGTAGATCTTAAAAGTCCTCCTCAGAGGAAAAAAATATCTGTACCTATGTGAGGGGATGGATGTTAACTTATTGTGTTGATCATTTCATAAAATATACATATATTAAATCACTGTGCTGTGCACTTTAATACAACTTATATGTTAATTATACCTCCAAAAAACTGGGGGATAGTAAATATCGAATATTTATTAAATAAAAAAGCAGCAGCAGCTTGCAGCAAAGACAGACAACTAATTCTAAGTGAAGTGGTGTCCTCAATTTGGGGTGTCACTGGAAGAAACTGTGATGTTGCAGACAGGACAGGTCTCGTTCAATAAGAATTTATGTGTAAAGCACTCAATTTGTTCAACATTTTCTTCTTTCCTGAGAATTCTACTGAGCCATCATTATGGGCTCAGGTACTATGCTTAGTGCCATGTGGTTTGGCAACTCCTCTCAAGAAGCTTCCAACACCGTGCACAGCATGGGTGACCATAATCAACAATGCTGTGTTGTACCTTTGAAAGTTGCTAAGAGAGTAGAAGAATTGAGTGCCGAAGAATTGACATCTTCAAACTGTGGTATTGGAGAAGACTCTTGAGGTTCCTTGGACTGCTAGGAAATCAAACAGTCAATCCTAAAGGAATTTTCATCCATGAATATTCATTGGAAGGAATGATGCTGAAGCTGAAGCTCTAATACTTGGGCCACCTGATGGGAAGAGATGACTCAATGGAAAAGACCCTGACACTGGGATAGATTGAAGGCAGAAAAAGAAGGGGATGACAGAGGATGAGATGGTTGGATGGCATCACTGAGTCAATGGACATGAGTTTGAGCAAACTCCAGATGGTGGAGGACAGGGAAGCCGAGTGTGCTGCAGTCCACGGGGTCACAAAGAGTCGGACATAACTGAGCAACTGAACTGAACTGAACTGAAGAGAGTAGATCTTTTTCTTCTATATTTTTTTGACATGGACCATTTTTAAAGTCCTTATTGAATCGGTTACAATATTGCTTCTGTTTTATGTTCTGGGTTTTTGTCCGAAAAGTATGTAGGATCTTAGCTCCCAGACCAAGGATCAAATTCATGCCCCCCTGCACTAGAAGACGAAGTCTTAACCACTGGACTGCCAGGATAACATCTTCAGAGAGTAGATCTTAAAAGTCCTCCTCAGAGGAAAAAAATATCTGTACCTATGTGAGGGGATGGATGTTAACTTATTGTGTTGATCATTTCATAAAATATACATATATTAAATCACTGTGCTGTGCACTTTAATACAACTTATATGTTAATTATACCTCCAAAAAACTGGGGGATAGTAAATATCGAATATTTATTAAATAAAAAAGCAGCAGCAGCTTGCAGCAAAGACAGACAACTAATTCTAAGTGAAGTGGTGTCCTCAATTTGGGGTGTCACTGGAAGAAACTGTGATGTTGCAGACAGGACAGAATCCAGAATCTAGGTGTACACCTTGCTCTTTCCCAGGAAGGTTACTCAGGCTCTCTCATCTTCAGCTCTCTTGTTTGTAGAATGCACTTGTTTGAAGTGACTGGAACCAAGTACTCACCGTATGTCAACTTCCTTTCTTCCTTTGAAGGAAGGGCCAAATTCTTTCGGAGCTGAGTGAAAGAGTGTGCAGAAAAGCTGGGCCATGAAAGGTACAGATGTGGCCTTGTTTCTCCCTCTGAAGAGACTGCTAGAAAGACGATGTTTATAAACTATTACTAGCACAGACACGGGGACACATGGCAGAGACTACAACTCCTCTGGCTTTAGTTTACCTTACGCGTATTTTCTGCTGGTCCCACATTCACTAGCCCTTTGTGATCTAAATTTTCTTTCACTACAGTGGATGTATCTGAGACTTACACAAGCTCCCTCGATTTAATTTTACAATAAGATAGAATTTTTTTTTAATTTGATAGAAGGTGGAATTTATTTTACTAGCATGAAATTCACCTAGGCAGATTTTCAGTTCAAGATGGTGGAGTGGAAGGTCATGCACTCATCTCCCCCTGTGAGAACACAACATCACAACTAGTTATTGAACAACAATCGACAGGAGGACACTGGAACCCACCAAATAAAAGTGCCTCATGTCCAAAACAAAGAAGAAGCTACAAGGAGACGGTAGGAAGGGCATGATCACAATAAAAATCAAATCCCATACTGTCCAGGTGGGCAATTCCCAATCCAGAGAACCATAATACCAAAGAAATTCTCCCATTGTTGTGAAAGTTCTGAGCCTCATGCTAGGCTTCGCAGCCTGGGGATTTGGCAAAGAGACTAGGAATCTCCAGGAAATCTGACTTTGAAGACCAATGGGATTTGACTACAGGACTTCCATAGGGCTGAGGGAAACAAGACTCCCCTCTCAGCACAAACAAAATCTTGAGCTCACCAAGACCCAAGGGAAAGGAGCACACAGGAGGCTGAACCAGACCTACTCACTAGTGTTGAGGGTCTCCTGTGGAGGTATGACAGTGATCATGAAAGGCTTAAGAGAAACTTTCAATTTAAAAGAGTCAAAGGCGGTTCCAAAAAGTAAAGAATCTGCCGGCCAATGTATGAGACACAGGAGAAACAGGTTGGATCCCTATGTCAGGAAGATCACCTAGAAGAGGAAATGGCAACCCACTCCAGTGTTCTTACCAGGAAAACCCCCAAAACAGAGGAGCCTGATGGGCTGTAGCCCATGGGGTCACAAAGAGTCAGACACAACTGAGCGTCTGAGCAAAGTCAAAAGGAAAACTGGAAGAAAAAGACAATGCAGAGAGTAAAGGGGGGAAACCATAACTTAGATCATCTTCGGAGAGCTAAGACACTAGATTGTGATCCTAATAAAGCAAAACGCTACAAGAAAGGCACAGTCAGAAAATAAGTCTGGCACTTGGATGAGAGCGGGGTTTGGGAAAGAACAGATGTATGTGCGTGTATGGCTGGGTCCCTTCACTGTTCACCTGAAACTATCACAACATTGTGAATTGGCTAGACCCCAATAAAAAATGTTTGCGGTGTTAAAAAAAAAAAAAGAAGTCTGCCAGAGACTTCATTGCCAACCTCTTCTCCCTTAATAACAAAACTCCCACACTGTTGGAAGCAGTTACATGTCCACCTACCTTTCTCACTCTTCTGCAGATAAGGGTAATTGATGTGAAGTAGAAATATTTAGGTGGGCTTCCAAGAAAATTCTGTTCTATGACACTGGCAGAACTTCCTATGGGTCTTCAACATGATCTCCTCAAGGCACACCACAAACTTGTGTCCCCAAATGACCCAAATGCAATTTTCCCCCAAAATGCTTCAGTTGTGCAAAGGATTTTAACGCCGCATTGGCCGTTACAAGCACAGAGAGGGTGGCTGTACCTAAACTGAATAATGAAATCTTCATTTTAAATGACTTGGTTATCATCAAGAAGCCAGAAATTCACCTGGACCTTTTTAAGCTAAGAAGATTCACTTCCTTACACAAAAAGGATTACTGTAAATTTGCAGTGTGGTTGTCAACCACATTCTTTTACCAGAACTAAGGACAGATTTCAAAAGTATTAGCTATCTGGCAAATGATACCTTTCAGGATCTATAAGCATTTTCCAAGTCTAAAAATGTTTGCAAATTGGCTTAAAAACAATCAGTTGTATGAAGCTATCTTTTGAATAAAACACCTAAAATGCATTTCCTTTCGTAATGGAAACTATAAAAGCTTGTCTTTTCTAAAATAGCTCATTAGACTCATTTTTAAGAAGACATCAAAAGAAAGTATTGGAAGGATCTCATAATTGCTTCTTCAAACTGAATCCAGCAGAAAAGCGAAATTAATGACATGCCTCAAAGATACACACAGACATAAAATATGAAAAGTAACTTGAAGAATTAAAAAGATGCATGAAGAACAAGGAATAATTGAAATAAGAATAATGTATAGATATTTGAGGAAATGTATATGAAAAGACACTTATTGCATGTAAATTATACACCTTACTCTGAACTGAAACTAGTTCTGGACGAAAACAATAGTGAGCACAGAACACAGTGGAATTCTCTTTCTTCAGCTTAAAAGGTCTCAGGCAAGCCAATGAGCCTTAGATTTATGCTGCAAGTCCATACAAATTAGTGCTAAGATGAACTGGAGGGTCCCTAGAAAGAAAAAAGATGAAAGAGTATCATCGCGAAACAGAATTTAGGGAATTTCTGTGTCCCAGGGGTTGGGACTCTGCACTTTCACTGCCAAGGGACCTGGGTTCAAGTCCTGGGTGGAGAACTAGGATCGTGCAGGCTATGTGGAGCAGCCCAAAGAAAATGTTAGAACAAAAAAGAATTCATTACTCATAAAGCATTTGTTCATTCTAACTTCCAGAGCTTATAAACAATAGTATTTTTTTTTTTCAAAGCTTAAGAACACTATAGAAGAGACCTAATTTGAAAATCAGAGGTTAGCATACACAGCAAGTTATCTAAGTACACTGCGGGATTCACACACATACAGGCAGCATGTGCTCAGGTGCACACAGACACACCTATAAAAATTAGTCATTCCAGGGAAAGTCAGTGATAAATCACCTACTTTTACTATATACAGATGTGTGTGTGTGTGTGTGTGTGTGTGTGTGTGTGTGTGTGTGTGTGTGTGCGCGTGCATGCAAGCGTGGTCTGTCACATCTGACTCTTTGCGACCCCATGAACTGTAACCACTCCCCAGGCTCCTCTGTCTGTGGGATTTCCCAGGCAAGAAATACTGGCGTGGGTTGCCCTTTCCTCCTCCAGGGGATCTTCCCCAAACAGGGTTGGAACCCATGTCTCCTGCATTGGCAGGCGGATTCTTTACCACTGAGTCAAAAAAATAATAACATGGACACTTTTCATTTGTTGAGTACCTGCACATCTTCCCCGGTTCCTTTTTTTATTTTTTTTTCTAAACCTGATCTTGCAATGCTCATGTTACAGTAGTGAGAACTTAGCCCTAGGGATGCTAGCATCCCGTCCATGGTCACACGTTTGACTCTGGACCTACCACGCAGCTCTGCCTGCACAGTACTAGCCCAAGTCTAGCACTCTTGCCACTATACCACGCTAACCACGGAAGAGGAACAGACCCAACATGCTGCCAATGTACACCTTCGTGGCAACACTGTGCATCTCTACTTAAAATCTTAAAAGGGGGGCTTCCCTGGTGGCCCAGTGGGTAAGGACACTGCCTTGCAGTGCAAGGGGCGCCGGTTCAATCCGGGGCCTGGGAAGATCCCACTTGCCGTTTTTCGTCCATATAAATTAGTGCTAAGATGAACTGGAGGGTCCCTAGAAAGAAAAAAGATGAAAGAGTATCATCGCGAAACAGAATTTAGGGAATTTCTGTGTCCCAGGGGTTGGGACTCTGCACTTTCACTGCCAAGGGACCTGGGTTCAAGTCCTGGGTGGAGAACTAGGATCGTGCAGGCTATGTGGAGCAGCCCAAAGAAAATGTTAGAACAAAAAAGAATTCATTACTCATAAAGCATTTGTTCATTCTAACTTCCAGAGCTTATAAACAATAGTTTTTTTTTTTCAAAGCTTAAGAACACTATAGAAGAGACCTAATTTGAAAATCAGAGGTTAGCATACACAGCAAGTTATCTAAGTACACTGCGGGATTCACACACATACAGGCAGCATGTGCTCAGGTGCACACAGACACACCTATAAAAATTAGTCATTCCAGGGAAAGTCAGTGATAAATCACCTACTTTTACTATATACAGATGTGTGTGTGTGTGTGTGTGTGTGTGTGTGTGTGTGTGTGTGTGTGTGTGCGCGTGCATGCAAGCGTGGTCTGTCACATCTGACTCTTTGCGACCCCATGAACTGTAACCACTCCCCAGGCTCCTCTGTCTGTGGGATTTCCCAGGCAAGAAATACTGGCGTGGGTTGCCCTTTCCTCCTCCAGGGGATCTTCCCCAAACAGGGTTGGAACCCATGTCTCCTGCATTGGCAGGCGGATTCTTTACCACTGAGTCAAAAAAATAATAACATGGACACTTTTCATTTGTTGAGTACCTGCACATCTTCCCCGGTTCCTTTTTTTATTTTTTTTTCTAAACCTGATCTTGCAATGCTCATGTTACAGTAGTGAGAACTTAGCCCTAGGGATGCTAGCATCCCGTCCATGGTCACACGTTTGACTCTGGACCTACCACGCAGCTCTGCCTGCACAGTACTAGCCCAAGTCTAGCACTCTTGCCACTATACCACGCTAACCACGGAAGAGGAACAGACCCAACATGCTGCCAATGTACACCTTCGTGGCAACACTGTGCATCTCTACTTAAAATCTTAAAAGGGGGGCTTCCCTGGTGGCCCAGTGGGTAAGGACACTGCCTTGCAGTGCAAGGGGCGCCGGTTCAATCCGGGGCCTGGGAAGATCCCACTTGCCGCAGAGCACCTGGACCAATGTGTCGAATTACCGAGCCAGTGCTCTGAAGCGCATGCGCCCAGAGCCGATGCTCTGCGACAACAGAGGCCACCGCAATGTGAGGCCCACACGGGCCAAAGAACAAAGATGGATGAAAATGGATAAATGAAAGACCAATAGAAGTGGCCCGCCTGGGCTTCCCTGGTGGTCCAGTGGGTAAGGACACCGCCTTGCAGTGCAAGAGGCGCCGGTTCGAGCCCTGGCCTGGGAAGATCCCACGTGCCGCGGAGCGGCTGGACCGATGTGTCCAATTACCGAGCCGGAGCTCTGGAGCGCATGCGCCTAGAGCCGGTGCTCTGCGACAAAGGACGCCATCGCGATGGGAGGCCCGCGTGGGCCAAAGAACAAAGATGGATGAAACTAGATAAATGAAAGACCAATGGAAGTGGCCCGCCCATCCCCCTCCCTCCCCACCCCCCCCCCCCATAAATAAATAAATAAAAATTAAAAAAAAAAAAAGAAGTGGCCCGCCTGCCCCCCTCCCCACCCCCCTCCCAAATAAAAAAAAATCTTAAAAAAGGGCTTCCCTGGTGGTCCAGTGGGTAAGGACACCGCCTTGCAATGCAAGGGGCACCAGTTCGATCCCTGGCCTGGGAGGATCCCACCTGCCGTGGAGCGGCTGGACCCATGTGTCCCACTACTGAGCCAGAGCTCTGGAGCGCATGCGCCTAGAGCCGGTGCTCTGCGACAAAGGACGCCATCGCGATGGGAGGCCCGCGTGGGCCAAAGAACAAAGATGGATGAAACTAGATAAATGAAAGACCAATGGAAGTGGCCCGCCCATCCACCTCCCCCCCCACCCCCCCCCCAAAAAAGATAAATAAATAAAAATTAAAAAAAAAAAAAGAAGTGGCCCGCCTGCCCCCCTCCCCACCCCCCTCCCAAATAAAAAAAAATCTTAAAAAAGGGCTTCCCTGGTGGTCCAGTGGGTAAGGACACCGCCTTGCAATGCAAGGGGCACCAGTTCGATCCCTGGCCTGGGAGGATCCCACCTGCCGTGGAGCGGCTGGACCCATGTGTCCCACTACTGAGCCAGAGCTCTGGAGCGCATGTGCCCTGAGCCGATGCTCCGCAGCAAGAGAGGCCACTGCGATGGGAGGCCCACACAGGCCAAAGAATAAAGATGGATGGAAATAAATGGGTGAAAGAGCAATAAAAGTGGCCAAAAAACCCGACAAGAACAACAAAAAATGGCATCTCTTAAAAAAAAAAAAAAGCTTAAAAAGTTTTATTTCTCTTACTACCATCTGTTGCTGATAGATATCACCTTAAGTTTCTTAGGGTCACTAAATCAACACTATTAAGGTCGATTTATTCTAAAAACTATGAACAAAGTTTCTTTACCAAATTATTATCAGCTAAAAACCCTACGGAGACAAGAGACACTTTCTCTGTTTAAGAAAGAGGAAATAAATTCAGAAGATTAAAATGGCTTCCAGATGATCTCTAGCACATCAAGGGCACAGATTTCCAAAAGAGAGCTGTGTGTTTCAACTTTAGTACTTTATAGAGAGACTTCCATGATGTCTTCAGATCTGCTGCCCTAAAGTGTTACTTCCATTAAGTGAGAAGGGTTTGTGCCCCTAGTATATGGAAGCTGAGGGTAAGGGATGATTTTGTTAACACAAATAAAGAGAATCTAGATTTCCTGGATAGCTCGTCCTACCTCTGCTCCCAGACATGCCTGCCCCCATACTAAGACTTTCCAGAAAGAGTTCCTGGAGCTTCATTTGGCTTCCACACTAGCACGCCAAAGCTCTATTTTCCCCAAGTGAGAGACTTCTCTTGCCAAACTCAACAGCCTTCTTCCATTTTTTTTTCCCTTGATCACTTCTTTCAGTCCTAAAGCCCGCTGATAATTCTCTTCCTTTCTCTCTTTCATGGAACCCACACTTCCCTCCGGCTCCCTAGCGCACTCCTGGTTTTCTGCCTAGCTTTCTGACTACACCTTCTCTTTCCTCTTCCTTTCTCTCTTTACAGAAGACATTCACTGCCAAAACAGACACCTTAATCTTGTAGGTACATGATCTTTCCCCTCCACCGTCCCATTCTGTCCCATGTGTTCCAACATTGCCTGATGTGACACTTACATTTTTAAAAATATAAACTCATTATCCACAATTAGGGCTTGACATCTTCATTGCCTTCCAATAAACACCTGTCATGCTAAACAGACTATGTACACATGATGTTCCACCATCATCTGACGAGTTCTTCTCATGGACTTTTTCTAAGCGCTTCCAAATGCTTCTCCCATCTTCCCTGGGAAATGCTGTCCAACACGTTCACATTTATCCCCGTGCTGCCCTGGGACTGTCCCTAACCTGCCAGGACGAGCTCCAGGAAGAACCACTGAAGTCAGTGCCCTCTTCGTTCCCTTCCTTTACACACAGGCACCCGTGCGCACACACACCCCGTCTCTGAGACCATCTCATCCCAACACAGGAAGCTATTAAACACCCTCTATTTTCTTTCATCTTAGGGTGAATTTACACTACATCTCTATTAAGTCTACACCCTTTCGTACACTTTATAACTGTGAACTAAGCAAAAATGGGAGAAAGAGGCAGACAGGCGGAACAGTAAACAGAGCATGTGCATGCCATCACAGCGGGTCCAACTGAAAAAGAAAGAGAGAAACGGAGGAACGTGAATGAAATCGTGGAGAGCGTGAGTTTTCTGTTAGAAACATCTAACTTCAAACACTGGTTCTATCAGTACCAGAAGCGCTGGGAAAGACACTTAACTTCTTTGAGGCTCTCTTTTCTCATCTGTAAAATAAAATCTTGTATTTAACAGCCGGTCTCTAGACTTGGCTGGTGATCACTTGGTAGTATATACAGATGTCAACGTACCATGCTGTCCACTTGAAACTTAGAAGAAATCACATTTAGGAAAAGAGGACTGTTATTTCATTCATAGTACAGCTAGGAGGAATCTTTTTTTTTTTTTCAAAACACATGAAGAGAAAGTCAGTTTGCATCCAACAGACAGAAACTTTCAGCTTCCCTTTTTTCCTCATTTCTGAATGCAGTCCTTTGGAAGCCTGTACTCCTCAGCTGTATGTGCCATTTCAGAGTGATTCCTGAAAAACTGATATTAAGTGCAGCACTTGGAAAGCAGGAAGTAGACAGAGTTTGAAATTAGGCAGAAAAGAGAACTGTTCTCGTTTGCACTTTATAAATTACTTTCTCTTGTCTCTGAAGGAGATAAAGCTATTTTCTACCTCTCTGTCTCCAGTTAGTTCTGGGGGACATCCATGCCCAAGGGAGAGGACACCAGTCAGGGAGATTCAAGATTTCTTTATTACAAATACCCTGGGTTTCATGATGATGCATTGTCCCCAGGACAGGACATGCACCTGAGAAGACTCATCTGCAAATTTTCTAGGATTTTTATTATCTTATGATACGTGCTTACCTTTGGGCATCTTTACAATTGGTTTAGCAACGTCAATGTCTCACGGTTAAAACTTCTTTTTTAAAAACATGCTCTGAACTTGCTCAATCCAGAATTAAACTTGAAGAAAGCAAAAAAAAACCCCTAATATACAAAACCAACCTGTGTTATTGAATGAAGCACAGCCAGTTATATCCAAGTTAGAAAGATACAAAGAATTAAGACATTTGTTCATTCATCCACTTACTTGTCCATGTATTGAGTGCCTACTAAATAAAACACTCATATCCTTGTGGGAGTAACAAACCAAAAAGTGTATGTGCTCTAACAGCACGTGACAACAAGCACTAGGAAGTATGAGAGCATGGAGCCACAGGTGTGATTATTCTATAGAGAGGGAAAGGGGGGAAAAGAGGCATCACCTAAGCTGAGATCTGAATAGGTGATGAAAGGGGTGAGTAGGCAGACTTGATAAGGAGGCCAGTGGGTTCCAAAGAGAAGGAGGAAGGGGAGGAACAAACATTTTTAGCCAATGTGCCTTCACCTTGATTTCCACGCCTATGACAATAATACATTTTGCCTAAGAGGTTCTTTAAGCCCAGAGCTAATGCTTATAACAATGTATCTTGCTGGAGGACATTTCTCCTTCTTCACTTGCACCTATGTTATCTAAAGATGTATGGTGTGGGTGCTGGTCTGGTAAGACTTTATCACCTCAACATATTCTTGTAAACTACTGTTAATAACCAACTGAAAAAGTATAAATGCCATGCCTAAAGTGGCTAAGGGGGTTCTCGTCTATCCCCCTTCCAGTGTCTACACTGGAAGCTCTCTCTCTACTCCAAGTGCAGCACCTTGGAAAAAGGCAGGAAGGGGTAGACAGAGTTTGAAATTAGGCAGAAAAGAGAACTGTTCTCGTTTGCACTTTATAAATTACTTTCTCTTGTCTCTGAAGGAGATAAAGCTATTTTCTACCTCTCTGTCTCCAGTTAGTTCTGGGGGACATCCATGCCCAAGGGAGAGGACACCAGTCAGGGAGATTCAAGATTTCTTTATTACAAATACCCTGGGTTTCATGATGATGCATTGTCCCCAGGACAGGACATGCACCTGAGAAGACTCATCTGCAAATTTTCTAGGATTTTTATTATCTTATGATACGTGCTTACCTTTGGGCATCTTTACAATTGGTTTAGCAACGTCAATGTCTCACGGTTAAAACTTCTTTTTTAAAAACATGCTCTGAACTTGCTCAATCCAGAATTGAACTTGAAGAAAAACAAACAAAAAAAAAACCCTAATATACAAAACCAACCTGTGTTATTGAATGAAGCACAGCCAGTTATATCCAAGTTAGAAAGATACAAAGAATTAAGACATTTGTTCATTCATCCACTTACTTGTCCATGTATTGAGTGCCTACTAAATAAAACACTCATATCCTTGTGGGAGTAACAAACCAAAAAGTGTATGTGCTCTAACAGCACGTGACAACAAGCACTAGGAAGTATGAGAGCATGGAGCCACAGGTGTGATTATTCTATAGAGAGGGAAATGGGGGAAAAGAGGCATCACCTAAGCTGAGATCTGAATAGGTGATGAAAGGGGTGAGTAGGCAGACTTGATAAGGAGGCCAGTGGGTTCCAAAGAGAAGGAGGAAGGGGAGGAACAAACATTTTTAGCCAATGTGCCTTCACCTTGATTTCCACGCCTATGACAATAATACATTTTGCCTAAGAGGTTCTTTAAGCCCAGAGCTAATGCTTATAACAATGTATCTTGCTGGAGGACATTTCTCCTTCTTCACTTGCACCTATGTTATCTAAAGATGTATGGTGTGGGTGCTGGTCTGGTAAGACTTTTATCACCTCAACATATTCTTGTAAACTACTGTTAATAACCAACTGAAAAAGTATAAATGCCATGCCTAAAGTGGCTAAGGGGGTTCTCGTCTATCCCCCTTCCAGTGTCTACACTGGAAGCTCTCTCTCTCTATCCTCCTTTCTTAATACTTTTATTTCACAAAGCTCTGAGTGACCAAAGACAAGTCTTTTTGATCCCAATGTGAATTCTCCACCCTTGGAGATCAAGAATCTGACACCATTGACGGTAACCTGTCTACCGTCGTCTATCAGTGAGACAAACATATTCACGCAGAAGGAACAGCAATGTGAATGTCCTAAAATAAAACTCTCTGCAATCTGAGGACGAGCAGGAAAGCCAGGTGACTGGAACATGGCACATAAGATGAAGGCTGGGAGGAGAGCAAAGACAGGCCAACAGGGAAGAGGTCTCGGGGAGCCTGGAGACCAGGGGTCAAAAATTCAGATTTTGTCTTCAATATAATGGTAGCCACCGTGGAGAGAGGAGAGGGCAGAGTTGAATTTTTTAAAAAAAAAGCTCTAATTTGCATTTCTCAGGAGGAACCTGGCTGTTACTTTGGAAGCAGGGAGACAACGATGGATATAGCAAGAAGTGGTCAGATTCTGGGTGTACTTGAAGATATAAACACTTGGATTTCTTGACAAACTGCATGTGGAATATGATCCAAACAAGAATCAACAATGACTTGGAAGTTGGGAACCTGAGCAAGTGGGTGACCAGTCGGGCCATGTATTACAATAGGAAGCACTGGAGGGATGAGTAGATGGTGGCTGGGAGGGAAAGGAACGAAGAATTCTGTCTTGAACAAAGGGAGATGTGTCTATCTGACCTACCATTGGAAACCTTGAGTGTGTGTAGACACATACCTATATGAGGGGGGTGTTAGAGACCAGGTCAGGGTCAGGAATATCCATGTGAAGGCTGTCAGCACACAAAAGGTGTACAAAGTTATGAATGTGATAACACACACAAGACTTTTGTGTACAAAGCTATGGATCTGATAACACACACAAGGAAGAGGTTGTAGACAAAGAAGAGATGGCAGGGAAAGATGAATGAACTCCAAGACACTCTTCATATTTACTCAACTAATTAGGATTCCACAAAGGAAAACGGAAATACCGAGTAAAATGGGAGGAAACACCCAGAGGGCAATTTTGGGAAATGTTTCAAGAAGCAAGGTGTGGTCAGCTGTGTGGATGCTGCTGATACATGCATGGCATTTTTTCAGGCAGTATGGTAAAATTCCAGGTTGATTAGATCCCACTGAAGAAATGAGAGAAAAATGTTTGTTTATTTTCTCCTTCCTCAGGTAGAATGAGAGACTTTTATCGAAAAAGAATTCCAGCATCAAAGCTTGTAACAACCACCCTTCCTCTGAATATTATGAAATGATGGTATAAAATTGACTTAGCTCGGACCCTTTTTTGCAATCTGAGGACGAGCAGGAAAGCCAGGTGACGGGAAAGACCAGGAGAGCAAAGACAGGCCAACAGGGAAGAGGTCTCGGGGAGCCTGGAGACCAGGGGTCAAAAATTCAGATTTTGTCTTCAATATAATGGTAGCCACCGTGGAGAGAGGAGAGGGCAGAGTTGAATTTTTAAAAAAGCTCTAATTTGCATTTCTCAGGAGGAACCTGGCTGTTACTTTGGAAGCAGGGAGACAACGATGGATATAGCAAGAAGTGGTCAGATTCTGGGTGTACTTGAAGATATAAACACTTGGATTTCTTGACAAACTGCATGTGGAATATGATCCAAACAAGAATCAACAATGACTTGGAAGTTGGGAACCTGAGCAAGTGGGTGACCAGTCGGGCCATGTATTACAATAGGAAGCACTGGAGGGATGAGTAGATGGTGGCTGGGAGGGAAAGGAACGAAGAATTCTGTCTTGAACAAAGGGAGATGTGTCTATCTGACCTACCATTGGAAACCTTGAGTGTGTGTAGACACATACCTATATGAGGGGGGTGTTAGAGACCAGGTCAGGGTCAGGAATATCCATGTGAAGGCTGTCAGCACACAAAAGGTGTACAAAGTTATGAATGTGATAACACACACAAGACTTTTGTGTACAAAGCTATGGATCTGATAACACACACAAGGAAGAGGTTGTAGACAAAGAAGAGATGGCAGGGAAAGATGAATGAACTCCAAGACACTCTTCATATTTACTCAACTAATTAGGATTCCACAAAGGAAAACGGAAATACCGAGTAAAATGGGAGGAAACACCCAGAGGGCAATTTTGGGAAATGTTTCAAGAAGCAAGGTGTGGTCAGCTGTGTGGATGCTGCTGATACATGCATGGCATTTTTTCAGGCAGTATGGTAAAATTCCAGGTTGATTAGATCCCACTGAAGAAATGAGAGAAAAATGTTTGTTTATTTTCTCCTTCCTCAGGTAGAATGAGAGACTTTTATCGAAAAAGAATTCCAGCATCAAAGCTTGTAACAACCACCCTTCCTCTGAATATTATGAAATGATGGTATAATAAAATAAATTGGGTATTTCCTTGCCAGCTCGGACCCTTACGTCAGACTTAAATCTAGTCAAGAATGCAGTCTCTTCGATCATGATCTTTGCTTCAGTCTTTACAAGTCTAAAACATTAACTAGAAATTATCCTCCTCAAAAACCATCACATGTATTTCAAAGCACTAGATAGCAAGAGTCTGTGAAACTTTTGGTACACCATGAACTACTTAAAATCAGGTAGTATAAGAGAAAAACCCTGAGACCTTTGTAAACTGTTTAGAGAAGAAACTAGTTAGATATCATTTATCTCTTAGTCCAGTTCAAAGTATAACTCAGTGTCTTCACAGAAAAATGTTTCCTTTTGTAACACTTTAAAGGGTGTATGAAGCATTTATAAGCATTAGAGGGCTTCCCTGGTGGTTCAGCGGTAAAGAATCCTCCTGCCAATGCAAGAGATACAGGTTCAATCCCCGGTCTGGTAAAAACCCCTGGAGAAGGAAAGGGCAACCTGCTCCAGTATTCTTGCCTGGAAATCCCATGGACAGAGGAGTCTGGTGGTCTGTAGTCCATGGGTTTGCAAGAGTTGGGTAGACTTAGAACAATAAACAGTATGTAACAGAATATACAAATCTAAAGTCTGCAATTACTCCTGAGTGTCTATCAGCCACGCTGTAGCTTAAATAATGTTTGGTCATGAGTTTTCCAGGCCCTAACATCACAAGATAAAACCTGTTGCGTGTGCATGGCTTATCAGAAACAGAAAGCAGCTGATCTAACCACTTTAGATGGAATGAAGTCTCAGAGTCCATTCTCTTCCTGATTTATAAATCCTTCACCACAATTACTCATCGGTGGTCCCTTTGAACAATATGGTACACTGACCAAGAGTCAGACTGCCTTGTTTCAAATCCCCAACCACCATTTACTAACGGTGGAGAAACGGTTCACCTACGTGTAATTTCTCCACACCACCATTTTCCTTGAGCAAGTTATTTTAACTTTCATCCTTTTTTTCCCCTCATCTGAAAACACATGCACACACCTCTGGGTAATAATAGTCCTTCATTATAAGAGCATATGAGTAGAATACTCGAGTCACATGTTTTCCACGTGGTTTAAAAATAAACAACAAAAAAAGCACTAGTTGCTTTAATTGTCAATCACTCACCTATTCTTATAAAACCTTCCCTAGGAGGTAGTTCACCATTCAAGTAAATCCATTCTGGTGTAGGACAGCTCTTTATTTATAGAAGCTCTTCAAAACACTTGAGTCCAAAGTCTCACTGTGCCCAGTCCATCATTACTAGTTCTGCCCTCTGTGTGTGTGTTCCATCATGTTTGACCCTTTGCAACCCCATGGGCTGTAGCCACCCAGGCTCCTCTGTCCATAACTAGTTAGATATCATTTACCTAGTCCAGTTCAAAGTATAACTCAGTGTCTTCACAGAAAAATGTTTCCTTTTGTAACACTTTAAAGGGTGTATGAAGCATTTATAAGCATTAGAGGGCTTCCCTGGTGGTTCAGCGGTAAAGAATCCTCCTGCCAATGCAAGAGATACAGGTTCAATCCCCGGTCTGGTAAAAACCCCTGGAGAAGGAAAGGGCAACCTGCTCCAGTATTCTTGCCTGGAAATCCCATGGACAGAGGAGTCTGGTGGTCTGTAGTCCATGGGTTTGCAAGAGTTGGGTAGACTTAGAACAATAAACAGTATGTAACAGAATATACAAATCTAAAGTCTGCAATTACTCCTGAGTGTCTATCAGCCACGCTGTAGCTTAAATAATGTTTGGTCATGAGTTTTCCAGGCCCTAACATCACAAGATAAAACCTGTTGCGTGTGCATGGCTTATCAGAAACAGAAAGCAGCTGATCTAACCACTTTAGATGGAATGAAGTCTCAGAGTCCATTCTCTTCCTGATTTATAAATCCTTCACCACAATTACTCATCGGTGGTCCCTTTGAACAATATGGTACACTGACCAAGAGTCAGACTGCCTTGTTTCAAATCCCCAACCACCATTTACTAACGGTGGAGAAACGGTTCACCTACGTGTAATTTCTCCACACCACCATTTTCCTTGAGCAAGTTATTTTAACTTTCATCCTTTTTTTCCCCTCATCTGAAAACACATGCACACACCTCTGGGTAATAATAGTCCTTCATTATAAGAGCATATGAGTAGAATACTCGAGTCACATGTTTTCCACGTGGTTTAAAAATAAACAACAAAAAAAGCACTAGTTGCTTTAATTGTCAATCACTCACCTATTCTTATAAAACCTTCCCTAGGAGGTAGTTCACCATTCAAGTAAATCCATTCTGGTGTAGGACAGCTCTTTATTTATAGAAGCTCTTCAAAACACTTGAGTCCAAAGTCTCACTGTGCCCAGTCCATCATTACTAGTTCTGCCCTCTGTGTGTGTGTTCCATCATGTTTGACCCTTTGCAACCCCATGGGCTGTAGCCACCCAGGCTCCTCTGTCCATGGGATTTTCCAAGCAAGTATACTAGAGTGGTTTTCATTTCCTACTGCGAGGAGTGGGGGGGTGAGTGCGGGGGGCAGCGGTAGTAGAGAGCAGGATCTTCCTGACTAAGGGATCGAACCCATGGCTCCTGCATTGTAGACTGATTCTTTACCATTGCAGCACCTCTGAACCCACAGAAAACTTTTCTAACTTCTCTCCTTAAGACAATCCCCCATGTACTTAAAGACAGACTGACCCAGGTTGTGCACCATCATCTAAATGCACCTAAGCACCACACTGAGCATCCTGCAGGCGGAAATTAGAACCAGGCTTTGAGCAACCTATCAGGGAGGATTTTAGTCTTTGAAAAGGCAGTTTGTGGGGCCACGTGGCAATTGATCTCTAAGTGGCCAAGTGACCGTGCTCCATCTCTGTTTCAAGGCTGTGCATATATGATAGCTACGTTCCTTAAGAGCTTTGAGTCCCTCAGAAGTGTTTCTAAAGAAACCTACCCAACAATTCCCTCAGAAAGAATAAACACAGGAACACATAATTTATCATTTCCTCAGGCTCAAACACATTTTTGACAGTTAACAGGCTTAAGGAGACCTACAGATTTGTCACTTACACCAGGAAAACCTTTGAACACAAAACTCCCATTTGTTCCACAACCACTTGAGAACTTTCTCTCAGGGACCGGGCACCACGGGAACAATATAGGTCATTCAATCTGCTTAGAGTAATAAATGAAACAGTTCACCTATGTGTAATTTCTCCACACCAAGAGAGTCAGGTAAATGCATTGATGTGGCTCAGCTTTTCTTAACTCATGTTCTCAAAACAAGTGCTTTTCTAAAACTTACATGCTGCTACGTTGAGAAGTGATTTTGTTTTTTTAAAAAAAAAAACTTTTAATGTTGTCTTGGAGTAGAGCTGAGTGACAACGCTGTGATAGTTTCAGGGGGACAGCAAAGGGGCTGAGCCATACGCACACAGGTATCCCTTTTCCCCCAGCCCCCCTCTGATCCAGGCTGCCACATGAGAAGTGATTTTTAAAAGGAAGGAGGAGAAAAAAGGAGCCAGTTAGTCCCAAAAGAAACCCCTGGCCACCTGACGCACCTCTGGCATCCAGAGAGAGCGAGCACTGGAGCGCCGCCCACCGGGCTGCGTGAATCACACACACTCAGGATGTTACTCCTCTCTCAGCCTCAGTGCAGATTTAAGATTTTCTGTGCTTTACAAGTGGCTGAAGCAACAATCAAGGTGTTCTGCTTCTTTACAATGGCCAACGGTTCCAATCCTCACCTCATAATTAGACATGAGATGGAGAACTCAACGGGTCTATCTCCCAACAACCAAAAGTGCGACAATTCGGGAGACGCTTCCTCGAAGGCCCTACCATGCCCATGACCTTGGAGACTCACCTCACCAGACCAGGGGCCCCCTGAGGCTCCTGTGACCTCCGTTAGCGGAGACAGAACACTCCCCGTTGCAGTTTCAGCCTTGCTCACTGGAGGAAACCCAATGAGTGAATGTTAGATGGGCCCTCCCTGAGGTTCAGACAATAAAGAGTCTGCCTGCAATGCAGGAAACCTGGGTTCGATCCCTGGGTCAGGAAGATCCCCCGAAGAAGGGAATGGCCACCCACTCCAGTATTCTGGAGAACTCCATGGACAGAAGAGCTTGGTATGCGACAGTCAACGTGGTCACAAAGGGTCAGACACAAGTGTGTGTCCAACACTTTCCCTTCTTTTAATTTATTTTATAAATGTATTTACTTTAAATTGAAGGATCATTGTTTTACAGCATTGTGTTGGTTTATACCAAACATCAACATAAATCAGTCACAGGTATCCCCGTGTCCCCTCCCGCCTCCCACCCATTCCCACACTTCTAGATTGCTAATGAGCCCTGGCATGAGTTCCCTGAGTCATACAGCAAATTCCCACTGGCCATCTACTTTACAGATCATAAGGTATGTTTCCATGTTACTCTCTCCATAAATCCCACCCTTCCCTTCTCCGCCTTCTCTAGCCACGTCCGTAAGTCTGTTCTCTATGTTGGTGTCTCCACTGCTGCTCTGCAAATAGGTTCATCAGTACTATCTTTCTAAACTCCATATAGATGCATTAGTATATGATACCTGTTTTTCTCTTTCTGACTTACTTCACTGTTTAATAAGATCTAGATTCATCCACCTCATTATGAGTGACTCAAATACGTTCCCTTTTATGACTGAGTAATATTCCATGTATATATGTACCACAGCTTCTTTATCCAGTCATCTGTCGATGGACATCTAGGTTGCTTCCATGTTCTAGCTATTGTAAATACTGCTGCAATGAACACTGGGGTTACATGTATCTTTTTCAATTTTTGTTTCCTCAGGGTATTTACCTAGTACTCAGACTGCTGGGTCATATGGTGACTTTATTTCTTTTTTAAGGAATCTCCATACTGTTCTCCATAATGGCTGTATCAATTTACATTCCCACCCAAAGTGCAAGAGAGCTCCCTTTTCTCCATGCCCTCTCCAACACTGTTTGTAGACTTTTTGATGATGGCCATTCTGACCAGTGTGAAGTAATATTGTAGTTTCGATTTGCATTTCTCTAATAATGAGTGATGGATGTTGAGCATCTTTTCATGTGTCTTCTTTGGAAACATCTCTGCTTAGGTCTTTTGCCTACTTTTTAAATTGGATTGTTTGTTTTTCTGGTACTGATTTGTATGAACTGATTGTATTTTTGAAATTAATCCTTTGTCAATTGTTTCATTTGCTATTATCTTTTTCCATTCTGAGGACTCTATTTTCACCTTCTTTATAGTTTCCTTTGCTGTGCAAAAATTTTAATTAGGTCCACCTTGTTTATTTTTGGTTTTATTTCCACTACTTAGGAAATGGGTCATGGAGAATCTTTCTGTGATTTATGTCATCGAGTGTTCTACCTATGTTTTCCTCTAAGAGTTTTATGGTTTCTGGTCTTATGTTTTGGTTTTTAACACATTTTGAGTTTATCTTTATGTATGGTGCTATGTGTCCTAATTTCATTCTTTTTACACATAGCTGTCCAGTTTTCCCAGCAGCACTTATTGAAGAGACTATCTTTGCCTCCTTTGTCAAAAAGAAGGTATCCACAGGTGTGTGGGTTTATCTCTCGTCTTTTTATCTTGTTCCAATGGTTTATATTTCTGTCTTCAACACTTTGACTTTTTCACTACTTGTTAGATAAATCTGTTAGATTTAACATTATTAGTGATTGGAGAAAAAGTAGAATGTACATTTTTCAACTATTTATTTAGAGGGAAAATGCAAATGACAATTTCAACTCTGGTCAGAATAATGAGAGGCTGGGACCCCCAACTCCTGCTCATGCAGCAAATTAGCACAAAGCTTTTCACGGGGCAACCTGGTGGTGCTCAGTTGCCCCAGTAATGCCCAACTCTTTGTGATCTAATGGACTGTAGCCCACCAGTCCATGGAATTCTCCAGGCAAGAATAACGCAGTGGGTTACCATGTCCTCCTCTGGGGGATCTTCCTGACCCAGAGATCCAACCTGCATCTCCAAGTCTCCTGCACCGGAGGTGGATTCTCTACCACTGACCCACTGGGGAAGTCCTGGTGATATATATTAAGAACCAAAAAAATCATTCATTCCCTCTGGCCCAGGGAGTTCATTTCTCTAGCTGGCTCAACAGTATTTTTTTTGTTGTTTAATTTTGGCCTCTTTTATTGATTTTATTTATTTATTTTCATTCATCTTTATTCTTTGGCCTGTGTGGGCCGCCCATTGCAGTGGCCTCTCTGGCTGCAGAACACCAGCTCTGGGCACCGGCACTCCAGAGTGCTGGCTCGTAATTGGACACACCCGTCCAGCTGCTCCACGGCACGTGGGATCTTCCCAGGCCAAGGATCAGACCAGTGCCCCCTGCACTACAAGGCAGACTCTTTACCCTCTGGACCACCAGGAAGCCCCTTCAACAGCATTCTTAAAGGTACAAGTTCCTGGTATTTTTCCCTACTATAAGAGATCCATTTCTAGCTTTCAGTGTACCAGTACCTTGGGAGGTTCCAGGGTGACTGACACTGTTGGAATCCTCCCAATTCCTAAGGAAATATCTTGTCACATCTGTTTACACTTCCTGGAATCAAGCAATTCTAACAGAATCTCTCCCCTCGTTCCTATTTGGGTAAATCAGTTCTTTCCCAAGAGAAGTTTGGGAACACTCTCATCTCTTGCCATCCCGCCTGTCCTAGGACCCCTTCTTACTTGCTAAATAAAGGTACTGTGTTCAAGAAATAGCAAACAGCCTGATAAAGAAAAAAGAAACAAATTGACATTAAGACCCTCCTTGGCTGCTCATATTTTGCCCTAAGTGATCTATGAAGATGGAAATCAGAAGAGTGAAGCGATAAAGACTGATGTCCCCTTCTGGAAGGAAACTTTCCTGACTGATAAAAATATCTGATAATGTGATGGGGGAGGGCTGGGCATGGGCTTATACACTTGACGAAAAGTCGATCCTGCAACTCTGCCCTTCAAATCTATGTATTTCACTGCATGCAAAAAGCAAATATAAACTACCTGAACAAAACAATACCTGAGTGGAATTCTCCAGGCAAGAATAACGCAGTGGGTTACCATGTCCTCCTCTGGGGATCTTCCTGACCCAGAGATCCAACCTGCATCTCCAAGTCTCCTGCACCGGAGGAGGATTCTCTACCACTGACCCACGGGGGAAGTCCTGGTGATATATATTAAGAACCAAAAAAATCATTCATTCCCTCTGGCCCAGGGAGTTCATTTCTCTAGCTGGCTCAACAGTATTTTTTTTGTTGTTTAATTTTGGCCTCTTTTATTGATTTTATTTATTTATTTTCATTCATCTTTATTCTTTGGCCTGTGTGGGCCGCCCATTGCAGTGGCCTCTCTGGCTGCAGAACACCAGCTCTGGGCACCGGCACTCCAGAGTGCTGGCTCGTAATTGGACACACCCGTCCAGCTGCTCCACGGCACGTGGGATCTTCCCAGGCCAAGGATCAGACCAGTGCCCCCTGCACTACAAGGCAGACTCTTTACCCTCTGGACCACCAGGAAGCCCCTTCAACAGCATTCTTAAAGGTACAAGTTCCTGGTATTTTTCCCTACTATAAGAGATCCATTTCTAGCTTTCAGTGTACCAGTACCTTGGGAGGTTCCAGGGTGACTGACACTGTTGGAATCCTCCCAATTCCTAAGGAAATATCTTGTCACATCTGTTTACACTTCCTGGAATCAAGCAATTCTAACAGAATCTCTCCCCTCGTTCCTATTTGGGTAAATCAGTTCTTTCCCAAGAGAAGTTTGGGAACACTCTCATCTCTTGCCATCCCGCCTGTCCTAGGACCCCTTCTTACTTGCTAAATAAAGGTACTGTGTTCAAGAAATAGCAAACAGCCTGATAAAGAAAAAAGAAACAAATTGACATTAAGACCCTCCTTGGCTGCTCATATTTTGCCCTAAGTGATCTATGAAGATGGAAATCAGAAGAGTGAAGCGATAAAGACTGATGTCCCCTTCTGGAAGGAAACTTTCCTGACTGATAAAAATATCTGATAATGTGATGGGGGAGGGCTGGGCATGGGCTTATACACTTGACGAAAAGTCGATCCTGCAACTCTGCCCTTCAAATCTATGTATTTCACTGCATGCAAAGATTACCTGAGCAAATATAAACTACCTGAACAAAAACAAACTATCCTGAGCAACTCCAGAAAGTTACGCTGCATGCATCATCAAGATCACTCAACAAATTATTAGACAAAGCCATAGCGTTCTAAGCCAGGGGACATATGTAAAAGACTCACTGCCTCCTCAATTCAGAGGCTGCCTTTTCTGTAAGCTCAGGCTGCTTCCTAAATGCCATGACTACACACTGCAAAATTCCAGGGCAGCGATAATCTCATGGTGCCGCAGGCTCCGTCTGCATGTCTGTTCTTCATGGGGTGCACTCCACCTGAGGTACTAGAAAGAGATTAAGAATCTGGCAACTGAGTCAATTAGCCCAGCTGTGGGGTGAGCTTCCCTGGTGGCTCAGTGGTAAAGAATCTGCCTGCAATGCTGAAGACCCTGGTTCGATTCTTGGGTCGGGAAGAGCCCCTGGAGGAGGCCATATCAACTCACTCTAGTATTCTTGTCTGGAAAATTCCATGGACAGAGGAGCCTGGAGGGATAGAGTCCATGGTGTCACAAAGAGTTGGACACGACTGAGTGACTAAGACATAGACACACACAGCCCAGCAAGGACCTGGTACAAAGTGGACACATCGCAGGCAATTTCTGGATAACAAAACGGAAGTCCCCATGAGATAAACCATGAACCAGGAGGCAGGAGTAGAGTGATCTCACTCAGCAACAGGGCTGGGGCAGAAGAGGAAATACGGAGTAAATAGGCAAGTTTGGGAACACTCTCATCTCTTGCCATCCCGCCTGTCCTAGGACCCTTCTTACTTGCTAAATCAAGGTACTGTGTTCAAGAAATAGCAAACAGCCTGATAAAGAAAAAAGAAACAAATTGACATTAAGACCCTCCTTGGCTGCTCATATTTTGCCCTAAGTGATCTATGAAGATGGAAATCAGAAGAGTGAAGCGATAAAGACTGATGTCCCCTTCTGGAAGGAAACTTTCCTGACTGATAAAAATATCTGATAATGTGATGGGGGAGGGCTGGGCATGGGCTTATACACTTGACGAAAAGTCGATCCTGCAACTCTGCCCTTCAAATCTATGTATTTCACTGCATGCAAAGATTACCTGAGCAAATATAAACTACCTGAACAAAAACAAACTATCCTGAGCAACTCCAGAAAGTTACGCTGCATGCATCATCAAGATCACTCAACAAATTATTAGACAAAGCCATAGCGTTCTAAGCCAGGGGACATATGTAAAAGACTCACTGCCTCCTCAATTCAGAGGCTGCCTTTTCTGTAAGCTCAGGCTGCTTCCTAAATGCCATGACTACACACTGCAAAATTCCAGGGCAGCGATAATCTCATGGTGCCGCAGGCTCCGTCTGCATGTCTGTTCTTCATGGGGTGCACTCCACCTGAGGTACTAGAAAGAGATTAAGAATCTGGCAACTGAGTCAATTAGCCCAGCTGTGGGGTGAGCTTCCCTGGTGGCTCAGTGGTAAAGAATCTGCCTGCAATGCTGAAGACCCTGGTTCGATTCTTGGGTCGGGAAGATCCCCTGGAGGAGGGCATATCAACTCACTCTAGTATTCTTGTCTGGAAAATTCCATGGACAGAGGAGCCTGGAGGGATAGAGTCCATGGTGTCACAAAGAGTTGGACACGACTGAGTGACTAAGACATAGACACACACAGCCCAGCAAGGACCTGGTACAAAGTGGACACATCGCAGGCAATTTCTGGATAACAAAACGGAAGTCCCCATGAGATAAACCATGAACCAGGAGGCAGGAGTAGAGTGATCTCACTCAGCAACAGGGCTGGGGCAGAAGAGGAAATACGGAGTAAATAGGCAAGTACACACTAGCACCCAGAGGAAGGCACATCGGGCAGCTGCTCCCAACCAAATGCCAAATCAACAAGCTCAGCTATGGACCCTGACGCACAGCCCCCTGGGAGAAGGGAAAAGTCCCGATCCTCAGGTTTGGTTCAAGCCACCACCTTAGGACCTCCCTGGAGGTCCAGCTGGTAAGATTAAGATTCTGTGCTTCCAAGGCAGGGGCCACAGGCTCAATCCCTGGTCAGGAAACAAAGATCTCACATGCCTTGCGAAGTTGCAAAAAATAAAAAAAAATTAAGAGATCCACAGCCCTAAGATTGTACTTGTATTCAGCAAGCACTTACGTGGCACTGAGCCAAATCGAAGATAAAACATTGCTCCCCCTCTCAGTGAGTGTCTAGTTTAATATGGAAAAATGGAAGTAATTATGCCACAGAGTGAAAAAAAAAGAAAGATCTACATAAGCAATAAAAAAAAGAGAGAGAGAGAGAGAGAGATCTAGCAATAGAGACTAGGAAGAATGAGGTGGGGTGGGGCTTGGTGGCTCAGGAAAGGCTTCACATGAAGGTGGGCAGTAGAACCAAGTGCGAGAGACTAAAGAGGAGCAACAGATAGTGGGTTGACCAAGAATACCCCGCACTCCATTCACAACAGCCTGGAGGTGAGCAAATGGCACCCTGTGCGTGGGGCAACACAAGCAAGGATTAGGGAGCACTTTTAATGGGTTCCCTGGTGGCTCAGATGGTAAAGAATCTGCCTGCAATACAGGAGACTCAGGACTCAATTTCTGGGCCAGTAAGATCGCCTGGAGAAGGAAATGGCTCCCCACTCC
Organism: Tragulus kanchil; assembly: GCA_022376925.1. Classification (NCBI taxonomy): domain Eukaryota; kingdom Metazoa; phylum Chordata; class Mammalia; order Artiodactyla; family Tragulidae; genus Tragulus; species Tragulus kanchil. The sequence goes on from JAIOJX010000003.1 coordinate 38,722,188, forward strand.
AGTATTCATTCCTGGAGAATCCCATGGACAGAGGAGCCTGGTGGGCTACAGTCCGTGGGGTCACAAAGAGTCAGACGTGACTGAGCGACCAACACACACAGCTTTGCATAGGTGACACAAACCATGTGACACAAACCGTGAGATGATAACCACCGTAAGATTACTCAACATCCATCTCCTCAAACAGTTACAAAAAAAAAAAAAAGAGATTTTCCTTGTGATAGAAGCTTTTAAGATTTACTCTCTTAGAAACCTTCAAATATACCACACAGCAGTGCTAATTATAATTATCCTCAAATGGACAAAAGTGATCAGGAAGTACAGATTTCTAGGAATGAGATAAATAAGTTCTGAAGAAAATGCAGAAAGCTGTGCACTTAATCTCTATGCTATCTGGGGGCTATGCAAATAGTAACGGACAAAATGAGCAAAATCAAAGACATCCAGCCAAAGACCAGATTGTAAAGAATGTGGAAGCTACGATTCACAGCTGAATGTATATGCAGACTTAAAAATCTTTTCATGCCTCCACAGGAAAAAAAAAAAGAAAATCAAGGTGATATTCTGAAAAACTCATTTCAATTGCAATACTGACTATAAGAATTGCCTTTCTAATATTTAAAATTTTAAACAAATTTTTACCATCAGAGCCTTTTCAAGTTTAATATATATTCATTGAAACCATTTACAATGACCAGAAATGCTTCTATGAATGCAGTCACGATTTTCAAATACAGGTTTAATCCATTTGAAAAGCACAATCCAAATCATGAGAGCCCTCCTTTAGACTACAGACAACACTGCCAGCAGCGAGGACTCGAGTGCACCCTCAAACCCTCCCACGCAAGTGCGAGAGACTAAGAGGAGCAACAGATAGTGGGTTGACCAAGAATACCCCGCACTCCATTCACAACAGCCTGGAGGTGAGCAAATGGCACCCTGTGCGTGGGGCAACACAAGCAAGGATTAGGGAGCACTTTTAATGGGTTCCCTGGTGGCTCAGATGGTAAAGAATCTGCCTGCAATACAGGAGACTCAGGACTCAATTTCTGGGCCAGTAAGATCGCCTGGAGAAGGAAATGGCTCCCCACTCCAGTATTCATTCCTGGAGAATCCCATGGACAGAGGAGCCTGGTGGGCTACAGTCCGTGGGGTCACAAAGAGTCAGACGTGACTGAGCGACCAACACACACAGCTTTGCATAGGTGACACAAACCATGTGACACAAACCGTGAGATGATAACCACCGTAAGATTACTCAACATCCATCTCCTCAAACAGTTACAAAAAAAAAAAAGAGATTTTCCTTGTGATAGAAGCTTTTAAGATTTACTCTCTTAGAAACCTTCAAATATACCACACAGCAGTGCTAATTATAATTATCCTCAAATGGACAAAAGTGATCAGGAAGTACAGATTTCTAGGAATGAGATAAATAAGTTCTGAAGAAAATGCAGAAAGCTGTGCACTTAATCTCTATGCTATCTGGGGGCTATGCAAATAGTAACGGACAAAATGAGCAAAATCAAAGACATCCAGCCAAAGACCAGATTGTAAAGAATGTGGAAGCTACGATTCACAGCTGAATGTATATGCAGACTTAAAAATCTTTTCATGCCTCCACAGGAAAAAAAAAAAGAAAATCAAGGTGATATTCTGAAAAACTCATTTCAATTGCAATACTGACTATAAGAATTGCCTTTCTAATATTTAAAATTTTAAACAAATTTTTACCATCAGAGCCTTTTCAAGTTTAATATATATTCATTGAAACCATTTACAATGACCAGAAATGCTTCTATGAATGCAGTCACGATTTTCAAATACAGGTTTAATCCATTTGAAAAGCACAATCCAAATCATGAGAGCCCTCCTTTAGACTACAGACAACACTGCCACGCAGCGAGGACTCGAGTGCACCCTTCAAACCCTCCCACGCCAGACCACAGGTTGAAAACTACCCATAGAAGGGAAGTAGCTTACAGAGAAAGAGAGGGAAATCACTCAGTCAAGCTATGTAAATATCAATGGCAGACCCACCGTGTGCAATTCTTTAAAAATTTAGCACTAAATGCAAACAAAAGGGATGACCAGCCCACGATTCCTAAGGGACAAAAATGGGGCAAGTAGAGAAACAGATCCGTTGGAAGTCACTGGGGAAGGATTCATCTGCTGGTGCCAAACATGGCCATGAGCTCAGTGGGCATCTCTCTGGTCCTTCTACCAGTGACACTGATACTGGACAATGGAATCCAGAGCTAACAGGACGGCAGGGGTTCTGGAAGGAGTGGAAATAAACTAGTCTGTTCTGCTCCGGCCATAAAAATGACTACTGTGTTAAGATCTCAACCGAGACAGAAACGTGACATCACAGACTAGAAATGCGGGACCAACCAATGCAAGGAGCAATAATATTCGGTTTTCCATCTCATTGGTATTTTGTCTGCTTATTACAGGTTTTCTCATGCTTCCCCCAAACAGAAAGATAGAGGCAACGATTTGGTACCGAAAATTAAAAGGTGCTGCAGAAAAGGACTCAAATGAGAGGGCCTAGGCTGCATTTTCTATCACTTCCTCTTCCACTCCATGACCTTGCTGAAATCAAGCTTCACCTGTGCTTCTGTCTTCAATCCATTACATTACTTGGCTTTCAACTAGTGTTTAATCATAAACTAGCTCGCTACATTATTAATATTCCAAACTGCATTTTCAGCTAGATAATCACCCAACATCATGCTGCTGAATTACCTTAAAAGGTTATGTTCCACATTTGCTTTGACTTCAAATACGAAACTAAGCCAAAAAAGTAAAACTAATCACCTTGCAATACTGACTATAAGAATTGCCTTTCTAATATTTAAAATTTTAAACAAATTTTTACCATCAGAGCCTTTTCAAGTTTAATATATATTCATTGAAACCATTTACAATGACCAGAAATGCTTCTATGAATGCAGTCACGATTTTCAAATACAGGTTTAATCCATTTGAAAAGCACAATCCAAATCATGAGAGCCCTCCTTTAGACTACAGACAACACTGCCACGCAGCGAGGACTCGAGTGCACCCTTCAAACCCTCCCACGCCAGACCACAGGTTGAAAACTACCCATAGAAGGGAAGTAGCTTACAGAGAAAGAGAGGGAAATCACTCAGTCAAGCTATGTAAATATCAATGGCAGACCCACCGTGTGCAATTCTTTAAAAATTTAGCACTAAATGCAAACAAAAGGGATGACCAGCCCACGATTCCTAAGGGACAAAAATGGGGCAAGTAGAGAAACAGATCCGTTGGAAGTCACTGGGGAAGGATTCATCTGCTGGTGCCAAACATGGCCATGAGCTCAGTGGGCATCTCTCTGGTCCTTCTACCAGTGACACTGATACTGGACAATGGAATCCAGAGCTAACAGGACGGCAGGGGTTCTGGAAGGAGTGGAAATAAACTAGTCTGTTCTGCTCCGGCCATAAAAATGACTACTGTGTTAAGATCTCAACCGAGACAGAAACGTGACATCACAGACTAGAAATGCGGGACCAACCAATGCAAGGAGCAATAATATTCGGTTTTCCATCTCATTGGTATTTTGTCTGCTTATTACAGGTTTTCTCATGCTTCCCCCAAACAGAAAGATAGAGGCAACGATTTGGTACCGAAAATTAAAAGGTGCTGCAGAAAAGGACTCAAATGAGAGGGCCTAGGCTGCATTTTCTATCACTTCCTCTTCCACTCCATGACCTTGCTGAAATCAAGCTTCACCTGTGCTTCTGTCTTCAATCCATTACATTACTTGGCTTTCAACTAGTGTTTAATCATAAACTAGCTCGCTACATTATTAATATTCCAAACTGCATTTTCAGCTAGATAATCACCCAACATCATGCTGCTGAATTACCTTAAAAGGTTATGTTCCACATTTGTTTTGACTTCAAATATGAAACTAAGCAGAAGTAATATATACCATGAGCCACAAAATGACAACTGGCAGAATAACAAGCACTAATCCTCACCTTACCCTTTCTCCTCGTCCTCCCAAAGCAAAATAAATACGACTTTAATTTTGGTTGTGGAAATAGTACATTAGTTATTTAAAATCGCTGACAGAGCACGGAAATGGCAAAGACATACTGGCATGGACTCTGATCACCTTTCAAAGACTTCTAAGATTATTGGAGCTTTCTGACCTTGGGTTAGTCAAAGCTACAACTAAGAATAAAGGTAGCTGATTATGTTATAGTACACATAACACATAGAATACTATATTATTGTTGTTGTTTAGTCACTAAGTCATGTCTAACTCTTTCGCAACTCCATGAACTGTAGTTTGTCAGGCTCCTGTCCGTGGAATTCCCAAGTAAGAATACTGGAATGGGTTGCCATTTCCTCTTCCAGAGGATCAAGCCCGTGTCTCCTGCAACGGCAAGTGGATTCTTTACCACTGAACCACCAGGGAAGCCCACTATGATAGTATATAATCAGTCTCAAGTATACCAAAAGGGCAATGTGAATATGTAAATTAAGTCACATATCTTCAGTGACGGCACTGCCTTGCTCCCTGTGGCACCAGAAAAAGAAGTCAATTTCATTTCATAAGTGTCCACCGCATTCAAATTAGACGGCAAAGCCTTTAGAAAGATTCAGCTTTCTGCTAACGATGAACAAAACACTTTCCAGAGTGAGGCAGTGCTGACCCACACTTTCAGGGGGAGTAAGAAAGGGGTGGAGAGAGGAGCACATTCACTGTCCACATGGGATCCCTTTGATTCCCAACACACCTCCCCAAGGTTTATTAGATACACACGTCTCACAGAAATCTTGTCCCATTACAAGCAGGTTATCACCAGAACAAAAATGGTTAGATACCCAAATCCATATACTTAAAAAGGAGACCCAGAGACTTAGAAAAGGAACTCATAGTTGCAGAGGGCAGGGCATGGCTGGGGACTTAGGGAAAGTCATGTACAGACTGCAGTATTTGAAATGGATAACCGGAAAAATCTATTATACAGTACATGGAACTCTGCTCAACACTATGTACTAGCCTGGATGGGAGGGGGGCTTGAGGGAGAATGAATTCAGGTACAGATATATGGCCAAGCCTCTTCACTGTTCACCTGAAACTATCACAAAATTGTTAATTGGCTATATCCCAATGCAAAATGGTTTTGATGTTAAAAAAATAAATAATTTTTTTTTTACAAAAACGATGTGAAATCATCTATAGTCATGGATTCTCTGAAGCAAATACAGACCTTGCAGATACAACCTCCACCCAGGAGCCCTGAATGCCAAAAATGTAGCCTCATATTTCTTCCCTTCTCCCTCTCTCCATCCCCAATATTCAAACATAGAAGGGCAAGTTTAAGTTCTAAAACTCTGCAGTACACACACTGCTAATGGAAACTTACCTTTGGAAGGTTTGACTTTTCAAGGTTTATGAATGGGGGAAGTTATTTCTCTTAACTACATTGCTGGAATTTTTCCACTCTCATTTCAATTCAGAATACAGTGTTTATTCTTCTCCCGACCTCCCCAGGCACCCCCACCCCCCGCACCTCCAAGTCACCTTCAAATCAGCTCAAAGTTTCAGTTCAAAAAGATGGCCAAGCGAATTTCTTAGACGCCCCTCATCCACTGTCTAGGTCGAAAAATACCTTCATTTTCCTTTAGTGTGAAAACCGTGACATTTCTTTTTCCCACATACATATATTTATTTCTTCACAGTGAAATGAATTAAAGTACTGTTTGCTCTGGGATTCTTGAATCAGTTGTTTATCCCATGGGACAATCTTTAATCCTAATCTGAATATTTAATTACGCGGAATAGCCTAGCACCTGGAGTCAATAACTTCTAAATGACTGCCAGGCTGGTAAAGGCAACACTTTTCTAACAAGCAATGATTCCTGATTCACATGGGCTAGGAAAACTTCTTCAGCATCCTATAAAAGTCATCTTTTACATCCAGTAAGACAACCGCTGTATGCCCTGGAGTTAACGTTCCACAGAAAAACATAACCCTAAGGCGCTGACCACGAATCTTTCCGGAGACCATCTCCTTTTAACATCAAAGAGAGGAATGGAAGATCTCCCTGAGGCGCAGCTGGGAAAATAACAACCCTTGAGTGAATGATTTCAGGATATCTCTAATCAGTGCCGCCTCTGGAAAGCGTACGCGCCCTAACTCCACATCCAGAACTGCCTTAGAGAAAACATCTCTCCAGGTGCGTCAAAGATGTCTTAACGACCTCCATCCGCCCTCCCACACAACACACAATTACTGCCCAAGCAGGTATGTTGCAAGGCATTTCCATTTCTAGCCACCCCAAAGAAAGGCACCGGAGGACCCTGCGCCGTCTCCGCCCTGCAGAGACGCGGACGTGGACGCGGACGCGCGGTCCCCAAACGCGCGCCGCCAAGCTCTCGAGTCTGCCCCGGCAGAGGGGCTCCGGGGAGGCCAGCGAAACAGACGTGGGGAGGGCTGCGCTAAGCGTCGCGGGACGTTAAATGATAAGAGACACGGAACTTGCAAAGTCCCGCGACCTACTATGCCAAGGGGCCCAAGGCGCCGCTTCCCGCGAAAGGTGCGGGAGGAGGTTGCACGTAGAGGGGAGGAAGCGGCCAACTCGTGGGGAAAGGAGAGGGGCAAAGCACTCACCTCCACCCATCGCTGGGCCTCGGCGAACGCCAGGGCGCAGTCGGCCTCCGCCTCCTCCATCTCTGGCAGAACTAGGGCCGGGAGAGACGCGGTGGGTGCGCGGAAAGGCGGGGGTGCCGCGCGCGTCCGGCCCGACGCCCCGGCTGCAAGACGCCGGGGCTCTCTTTTCCTTTGTGGCGCGCTCAAGTTCGGCGAAAGTTCTGAAGCCCAGGAACTTGAAGACGTGGCTTTCTCCAAGCGCCTGCAGACGCCGCGGGGAGCGGGCAGCGCGCGGGAGGCGGGGAGGGCGACCGGAGGAGGCGCGCTGCGCCCGCCCCGAGGACTGTTTCGACTTCAAAAGTCGCAGCGCGGCCGCCGCCCTCCCGGAACGCCCCGCCCCGGCCGCCCAGGCTCCGCTTCCGGACCCTCTCCGCCCCCCTACCCCGCCTGGCCCCGGGGCTCCCCGCCGCAGCCGCCTTGCGGGCGGACCGTCTGGGCCCGGGGATGCCCCTGTCCTCGCCGAGCCCGCCCGCAGGGGGTGCGCCCCCGCGCCCGCATCCTGTCCGCATCCTTCTCGCCCCCGCCCGCCCTGGCCAGGCTTCCCCTCTCCCGGGGCCCCGGGAAGCGGCGCCCCCACCGCACGGCCCGCCTGACCTACCGGGAATAGATGCACACAAGCGCACCTTTCCCGGCCCAGAAGCGGCCCCCGCGGTGGAGCGCGGCCCGGCTCGCGGCTCCCGCGCCGGCCGAGCCCGCTGCGCGCGCGCCCCGCCGCCAGGTGCGGACGGGCGGCCCCTGTCCCGGGTCTCCGCCCCCGGCCGCCGCCCGGGCCCTCCTGGCGGCCGGGGAGGGTACTGGCCTAGGCGCGGGCGGCCCCTCGCCCCCAGCCGGGCCCGCCCCGCTCCGCTCGGCTTGCAGGCGGGCGAGGTGGAAGGTGCCTGCCACTCCAACCCCTTCCCTCCGCGAAAGGTCCGAGCGGCAGGAAAGCCCCCACCCTGGGCGTCAACCCCGCCACCCTGCGCGGTTTGGGACCACGCCGGGGGTTGTAAGTCGATTCCCCATCCGCAGGGGCCCTGGGAAGAGGCGAAGGACTGGAAGGTCGGAGGCTCAGGGTTGGCTTACATGGGTTCTTTTCATACTCAAATCAGATCCCTGGAAAAGAACCTGCTTATCTGTCTAGGCTCCCTGGAATCTCGCTGCCTGCTCCCGAAGCCCTATGCTGGCCGCCCCAGTCTTGATGGTATCAGGGTTGGAAGAAAATAAAGATGAATACTTAACTCCAGGAGAGGAAGCAATCCTTTAATGTTTCTTCCTGGTTGCTGGATTACTCTATATGATGAAAAATGACGTCAAAGAGCAGACTGGCATAATGGGTAACTAAAACCTAGCTTTGCCTTGTTCATCACCTTTTCTGCTGAAAAGATATATTTCCTACTTAAAGAGGAATATTATAGTTCGCCCCTAGATAGCATCATATACATCTCGTTCTTTAAAGAACATTTTTCTGCATATTACCATTTTCACACCTAACTGAAGCTAACCATAATTACTTAGTATTAATCTTTGCCCAGTCCAGACTCAGATTCCTCCAGTCGATTCCAAAATGTTTGTTACAGCTGACTTAGACCAGAGTCCAAACAAAAACCGCATACTGCCTTTGGTTACCTCTTTATTTTTTAGCCTAGAATAGCTTCTTTCTCTTCCACTCCACCACCCACCCCCTGTTTTAGAATGACATGGTCTTGTTTTTTAACTTTTACAGAGTTTTGTTGTTTACAGATATGTATAATCCCAGATTAGCAGAATGGCATTGTCTTGTTCAAGAAACCAGTCAACCATCTAGATTTGTTTTATGGCTTTTCTGTGGTGCCTTCGAAATATTTCTCTTCCATCAGTATTTCCTGTTACCTACATGTTAGATCTAAAGCATGGATTAAACTCATTTACTCTTCCAAATAAAGATTTCATCAGCATCCTTTCAAACTGAGGTGACTTCTATAGAATGGTGTTTGTTAGGTTTATGTTCATCCAGCCCTTTTCTCACTGGCTGGGTCTGTTTAGAAGCGCTCACAAAATGTTCCTGCAACTTGTTGACTGGATCAGTCAGAAAAGCCACTGACTGGATCATCTCTTTGCCTCCTGATGACACTGTGATCTGGACAAACCGTAAATGATGATAAAAGGATAAAAGAAACGGGGAAGAAATGTCTTTCTGGCTATTTAGACCTATTGGATTGGCCAAAAAGTTTATTTGGGTTTTTCATAATATCCTAAACGAACCTTCAAGCCAACCCGATACTAAATATTTAGTGAGCACCTTATCTGTGTTAAAGTGCTAGATATCCTAAGTGATACAAAAATTTTAGACAGTGAATACTATGGACCTGCACCCTGGTAGAAAGCAGACATTCTGCAAGCTGCATGAGTTACTGTTACTTAAAGTCATTATATGCATATGCATATACATACACTATCCCATTTAAAGTGATATGACTACTATGTCACTTGACTTTCAGGCCTGGGGGAAAGCAGCCCAGGATGGCAAGAAGTACACAGACTTGGGAATCTGAATGACTAAGGTTACCAAGTTACCAAATTCTCTGAGCTTCAATTTTCTTCGTGAAAAATGTGATGAGAATAATGACTTCAAAGGTTTCTATAATTACGATTCCCAGTCCAGACTCAGATTCCTCCAGTCGATTCCAAAATGTTTTTTACAGCTGACTTAGACCAGAGTCCAAACAATAACCGCATACTGCCTTTGGTTACCTCTTTATTTTTTAGCCTAGAATAGCTTCTTTCTCTTCCACTCCACCACCCACCCCCTGTTTTAGAATGACATGGTCTTGTTGTTGTTGTTTTTTAACTTTTACAGAGTTTTGTTGTTTACAGATATGTATAATCCCAGATTAGCAGAATGGCATTGTCTTGTTCAAGAAACCAGTCAACCATCTAGATTTGTTTTATGGCTCTTCTGTGGTGCCTTCGAAATATTTCTCTTCCCTCAGTATTTCCTGTTACCTACATGTTAGATCTAAAGCATGGATTAAACTCATTTACTCTTCCGAATAAAGATTTCATGAGCATCCTTTCAAACTGAGGTGACTTCTACAGAATAGTGTTTGTTATGTTTATGTTCATCTAGCCCTTTTCTCACTGGCTGGGTCTGTTTAGAAGCGCTCACAAAATGTTCCTGCAACTTGCTGACTGGATTAGTCAGAAAAACCACTGACTGGATCATCTCTTTGCCTCCTGATGACACTGTGATCTGGACAAACCGCAAATGATTATAAAAGGATAAAAGAAACGGGGAAGAAATGTCTTTCTGGCTGTTTAGACCTATTGGATTGGCCAAAAAGTTTATTTGGGTTTTTCATAATATCCTAAACGAACCTTCAAGCCAACCCGATACTAAATATTTAGTGAGCACCTTATCTGTGTTAAAGTGCTAGATATCCTAAGTGATACAAAAATTTTAGACAGTGAATACTATGGACCTGCACCCTAGTAGAAAGCAGACATTCTGCAAGCTGCATGAGTTACTGTTACTACAGTCATTATATGCATATGCATATACATACACTATCCCATTTAAAGTGATATGACTACTATGTCACTTGACTTTCAGGCCTGGGGGAAAGCAGCCCAGGATGGCAAGAAGTACACAGACTTGGGAATCTGAATGACTAAGGTTACCAAGTTACCAAATTCTCTGAGCTTCAATTTTCTTACGTGAAAAAATGTGATGAGAATAATGACTTCAAAGGTTTCTTGTGAGAACTAAAATTATGCGGGTGTATGTAAAAGCCCAGAGCATTGCTTGGTGTGGAGCAGGCACTTCATAAATGATGGTTATTTTCCATTCATCTCTCTCGAACAGTAGTGTGTCAAGTACGGATTTGTCCTAATAAATGGGAGTTTCATTCATTTGCTCAAATGCTCACGTGGAAAGAGATATAGGGTGCGGCAAATTCTGTTTCAAGTCAGCTCAGGCACCAGCCATTTTTTGCTCTTTCGTGTTGCAGATTTGTAATTCAGAAGACCCAAATCCAGTTCTTTGCCTCCTACCATCAGAGTCTTTTATCCTTCTGGAAAGATGTATACAGCTCTAGCAAGAAAGGGAACCTGCCTTAGGACTTAAACATAAAATTTATAATGACTAAACATCAGAAATCTTATTTATTTTCCAAAAGAATTTGAGGTGACCTTTCATATTTAAAAACGTGAAACAGTACAATTGTCACATTCTTAGGCAGGATTGATGAAAACTCTTGCTAGGAGAAAGTGACTAGGCCCATCTTTCTAAAATGTAGGTTGGCAATAAATATTAAATTTTAAATGCCCATGCTCTGCTGAAGCAATTCTACTTCTAGGAATTTATCCTAAGGATGTGAATGACGATCTGTGCATAAAATGAACACCTTCTGTGGGCACCAAGATGCACTCGCTAAACCTCCCTTTAGACATTCACTTCAGCTGCAGAGCACAGCCTCTCCTGGGGCCGTGCCCGTCAAAGCAGCCAGGGTGACTTGAAGTCATAAAAAAGCCCAATCGTTTCCACCCAATTCAGGACAACTCTGATGGGCCCTTTCTACACCTGAGGTCTGTGGAGGCTGTCCACCTGTGTCATAGGTCCACTTCTCCCTGGACCGTTCCTGTTCCCTCCCTTCCCTGGGGTCAATCCCTAATAACTGTCTTATGCTTCCAATAGCATTTCTGTTTCTGGAGGACTCAACCTGTGATGGCGTCATACATGATTTGTTAGAAATGATCATTTCAAAGCAGTCTGAACCATAGGGGTGGGGGAATAAATTCTGGTTCTTCTATAGAAGGAGCTATTGTGCATTCAGTAAAAATGTCAAAGGTTATTCCATGACACAAAGAGATGTGTAAAAATATATTATAGGGCTTCCCCTGGTGGTCCAGTGGGTAAAGACACCGCCTTGCAGTGCAAGGGGCGCCGGTTTGAGCCCTCGCCTGGGAAGATCCCACGTGCCGTGGAGCGGCTGGACTGATGTGTCCAATCACCCAGCCGGAGCTCTGGAGCGCATGCGCCCAGAGCCGGTCCTCTGACGTGGAAAGAGATATAGGGGCCAAATTCTGTTTCAAGTCAGCTCAGGCACCAGCCATTTTTTGCTCTTTCGTGTTGCAGATTTGTAATTCAGAAGACCCAAATCCAGTTCTTTGCCTCCTACCATCAGAGTCTTTTATCCTTCTGGAAAGATGTATACAGTTCTAGCAAGAAAGGGAACTTGCCTTAGGACTTAAACATAAAATTTATAATGACTAAACATCAGAAATCTTATTTATTTTCCAAAAGAATTTGAGGTGACCTTTCATATTTAAAAACGTGAAACAGTACAATTGTCACATTCTTAGGCAGGATTGATGAAAACTCTTGCTAGGAGAAAGTGACTAGGCCCATCTTTCTAAAATGTAGGTTGGCAATAAATATTAAATTTTAAATGCCCATGCTCTGCTGAAGCAATTCTACTTCTAGGAATTTATCCTAAGGATGTGAATGACGATCTGTGCATAAAATGAACACCTTCTGTGGGCACCAAGATGCACTCGCTAAACCTCCCTTTAGACATTCACTTCAGCTGCAGAGCACAGCCTCTCCTGGGGCCGTGCCCGTCAAAGCAGCCAGGGTGACTTGAAGTCATAAAAAAGCCCAATCGTTTCCACCCAATTCAGGACAACTCTGATGGGCCCTTTCTACACCTGAGGTCTGTGGAGGCTGTCCACCTGTGTCATAGGTCCACTTCCCCCTGGACCGTTCCTGTTCCCTCCCTTCCCTGGGGTCAATCCCTAATAACTGTCTTATGCTTCCAGTAGCATTTCTGTTTCTGGAGGACTCAACCTGTGATGGCGTCATACATGATTTGTTAGAAATGATCATTTCAAAGCAGTCTGAACCATAGGGGTGGGGGAATAAATTCTGGTTCTTCTATAGAAGGCGCTATTGTGCATTCAGTAAAAATGTCAAAGGTTATTCCATGACACAAAGAGATGTGTAAAAATATATTATAGGGCTTCCCCTGGTGGTCCAGTGGGTAAGGACACCGCCTTGCAGTGCAAGGGGCGCCGGTTTGAGCCCTGGCCTGGGAAGATCCCACGTGCCGTGGAGCGGCTGGACTGATGTGTCCAATCACCCAGCCGGAGCTCTGGAGCGCATGCGCCCAGAGCCGGTGCTCTGCAACGACAGACGCCACCGCGATGGGAGGCCCACAGGAGCCAAAGAACGAAGACGAATGAAAAATAGAGAAATGAAAGACCAATAGAAGTGGCCCGCCCACTCCCCTCCCTCCCCAACCCGACCCCCGCCCAAAGTAAATAAATAAATAAATCTTTAAAAAATATATATATATTATAGTGAATACATGTATATGCGTGGTTGGGTTGCTTTGCTGAACACCTGGAACTATCACAGCATTGCTAATTGGCTATATTCCAACATAAAATAAATAGTAAAAAAGAAATGTATGGTTATGAAAAAAGATATATATAATACAAAGTGGGAGAAAAAGTCATATGTAAAGTACTCAAATTTGTGATTCTAATTTTCCTTTTTCTTTTTTTGATTTTTTAAATTATGAAAATATAATAACACATTTACAGGAGATTTGAAAAATATGGAGCAAAGTTGCATATAGTTCTATTGTACATTACAATTGTTTAAGTAGAGAAATAAAGATCTTTAGTTGGAATTTCAATATCAAGCTCTCAAAATTTAATAGAATGAATATACAGAGAAGTAGAAAGATATAGTAGACCTGAAAAGCACCAGGAACTAATTCAACATAATTAAGATATATATAGACTTTTCACACAACAGTAGGATACAAATTCTGTTCAAGTTCCCATAGACTATAAACTAGGAGACACTGGAACATAGCCAGGGGTGTAATACCAGGTATAAAAGTTTCATGGTGTAAAGGTGTTAAAATCCTACAGAGTCTTGTCCTCTTAGGTGATTGATCATATTTTTAAAAGGCATAGTTTTCCACACAGAACAATTGGGAAAATTCCCCCTCCCCCCGAAAACAGGAGTTCCCTGATGGCTTAGTCGTTAGGATTTCCGCCTTTCTCTGATGTGGCCCAGGTTCAGTCCCTGATGAGTGAACTGAGATCTTGCAAGCTGATCAGCACAGCCAAAAAAAAAGAAAGAAAGAAAAACTCCACCCAAAGCTTAATGCTAGCTGTTTCTACAATTTTCTTTTTGGCCAGAGACGTGTTTACTACTTTTATAAATGAAAACATTTGTCTGACACAAAGCTATGTCTAAAAATGGACCCTCTGTCTCATCCCACACACTTCCCTTTGCATTCCCTGACTTGTAAATGGTACCAAACTTGAACTCTGAGATCACGCTGGACTTCCTCCTCTCTCACCTCCATGTCTACCCCATTCCCACAACTCTCCTTTCTGTCTCCTCAGCATCACTCGACTGGCCCCTCTTCCCCATTCTCACTTTCACTTTAGTTCAGGCCCTCATTAGCTCTCAGCTAGATTTCAGAAATTGGGTGACCTTTCTAAACTTCAGTCTTATCGTGCTATCCAATTAACCCCTCCTCCAAGGACTCCCAGTTGCCAGCTTAAGGGCCATCTGATGGCTGCCAGCACACTGACGTCCTTCAAGACCTGTACTGCCCTATTTTCTAAACACGTGTCTTGACCCCTGGATTTCTCTATGTAAGAAACATTCCTCTCTGCCTTCCTTTGCTGGACTTTCTCCTACATGTTATTCCAGGCTCAATTCAGACTTCTTTCTCAGAATCCTTCCAAAAAATCTTTGCACATCATGCTGAGCTACATCAAGTACCTCTTCTTTTGGTCTTCATAGCCCTTTCAGTCGTGAGGTTGAACAGTTACTCTGTGTTAAGAAAAAGGGGAGGCGCAGGAGAGCGCTGGGCTGAACAATGCCTGGGGCAAAGATTGAAAGAATGAAAGGACCTTGTGCCTGGAAATTATTGCAAGAAGAGACAGGCACAGTGGACACTCTTCTAATAAAATAACTGAGCTTTGTGTTCTAGTTGGATATGGTTCATAAAAGTGTCAGCCCTTATGGGTTCATATAGCTAACATCCGAATTGTAGGTATATTTCTCATGCCTATAAAACACATTCATTAGTAGAAAAAATCATTCTTGGAAGGTAAATGAAAAAATATATGAAACATAATGAAATTTTCTGTTTGCAGAGGATGTATTCTTACAAAGAGAAAATTCTAAAGAATCCACCAAAAAGCTTAGAACTGGGCTTCCCTGGTAGTCCAGTGGGTGAGGACACCGCCTTGCAGTGCAAGGGGCGCCGGTTCGATCCCTGGCCTGGGAAGATCCCACGTGCCGCGGAGCGGCTGGACCCATGTGTCCAACTCCCGAGCCGGAGCTCTGGAGCGCATGCGCCCAGAGCTGGTGCTCTGCGACAACAGAGGCCACCGCGATGGGAGGCCCACATGGGCCAAAGAACAAAGATGGGTGAAAATAGATGAATGAAAGACCAATAGAAGTGGCCCGTCCACTCCCCTCCCTCCCACCCGACCCCCATAAAAAAATAAATAAATCTTTAAAAAAAAAAAGCTTACAACTAATAAAAAAAATTCAGTAAAGTTGTGGATACGAAATCAGCATAGGAAAATCATTTGCATTTCTATACACTCACAACAAACTCTCTGAAAAAGACAACAACCCTGTTTATAAAACAGTAAAATACTTCAGATTTAACCAAAGAGTTAAAACATCTCTAACTGAACTGAAATTATTAGAGACTTTTGATGAAAGAAATTAGAGAAGACACAAATTCTAAATGAAAAGATATCCAGTGTTCATGGATTAAAGAGTTAATATTGTTAAAATGTTCATATTACTCAGAGACCTATAGATTCAGTGCAATTCCTATTAAAATCCCAATGGTATCTCCCACAGCAATAGAGAACACAATCTTGAAATTTGTACAAAATCACAAAAGACTCTTCATAGTCAAAGCAATCTTGAGAAAGGCGACTGGGAACAATGCCTGGGGCAAAGATTGAAAGAATGAAAGGACCTTGTGCCTGGAAATTATTGCAAGAAGAGACAGGCACAGTGGACACTCTTCTAATAAAATAACTGAGCTTTGTGTTCTAGTTGGATATGGTTCATAAAAGTGTCAGCCCTTATGGGTTCATATAGCTAACATCCGAATTGTAGGTATATTTCTCATGCCTATAAAACACATTCATTAGTAGAAAAAATCATTCTTGGAAGGTAAATGAAAAAATATATGAAACATAATGAAATTTTCTGTTTGCAGAGGATGTATTCTTACAAAGAGAAAATTCTAAAGAATCCACCAAAAAGCTTAGAACTGGGCTTCCCTGGTGGTCCAGTGGGTGAGGACACCGCCTTGCAGTGCAAGGGGCGCCGGTTCGATCCCTGGCCTGGGAAGATCCCACGTGCCGCGGAGCGGCTAGACCCATGTGTCCAATTACCGGGCCAGAACTCTGGAGCGCATGCGCCCAGAGCTGGTGCTCTGCGACAACAGAGGCCACCGCGATGGGAGGCCCACACGGGCCAAAGAACAAAGATGGATGAAAATAGATGAATGAAAGACCAATAGAAGTGGCCCGTCCACTCCCCTCCCTCCCCAGCCCACCCCCCCCATAAAAAAATAAATAAATCTTTAAAAAAAAAAAGCTTACAACTAATAAAAAAAATTCAGTAAAGTTGTGGATACGAAATCAGCATAGGAAAATCATTTGCATTTCTATACACTCACAACAAACTCTCTGAAAAAGACAACAACCCTGTTTATAAAACAGTAAAATACTTCAGATTTAACCAAAGAGTTAAAACATCTCTAACTGAACTGAAATTATTAGAGACTTTTGATGAAAGAAATTAGAGAAGACACAAATTCTAAATGAAAAGATATCCAGTGTTCATGGATTAAAGAGTTAATATTGTTAAAATGTTCATATTACTCAGAGACCTATAGATTCAGTGCAATTCCTATTAAAATCCCAATGGTATCTCCCACAGCAATAGAGAACACAATCTTGAAATTTGTACAAAATCACAAAAGACTCTTCATAGTCAAAGCAATCTTGAGAAAGAAGAGAGAAACTGGCAGTATCGCACTTCCTGATTTCAAATTTTATTACAAAGCATAGTAACTAAAATAGAATAATACTAACACAGAAGCAGACACATAAGCCAATGGAAGAGAATCATGAGCCCAGGAATAGACTCACAAATATGTAGGCAAGTAATATTTGACAAGGGAGCCAAGAATACTCATTGGAAAGGTAAAGTCTTTTCAGTAAATAGTGTAGGGAAAACTAGATATTCGCATGCTAAAGAATGAAATTGGACCCCTCTTCTATACCATTCACAAAAAAATAACAGGAAATAAGTGAATTCTAATACCTGAAGCCATAAAATGTCTAGAAGAAAAAATACAGAGAAAGTTGCTTGACATCGGTCTTGGCAGTGATTTTTGGAGGATGACAAAAGTAAGGGAATAGAAGCAAAAATAAGCAGGTAGGACTACATCAAACTAAAAAACTTCTGCACAGCAAAGGAAACCATCAGCCAAAGAATAAGGAAAGTGACAGAATTGGGAAAATATTTGCAAACCATCTATTTCATAAGAGGTTAATATCCACAATACATAAAGAATTCATACAACTCAATAGCATACACACACACAAATCTGATTTAAAGAAAAGACGTTTTTCTAAAGAAGACATACACGTGACCAAGAGACACATAAAAAGTTGCTCAATATCACTCATCATCAAGGAAATGCATAACAAAATCCCAATGAGGCATCCTACACTTGATTAAAATGGCTATTATCAAAAAGATGAGACAAGTATTGTCAAGAATGCAGAGGCAAGGAACCCTGTATGCTGTTGGCAGGACTATAAATGGATACAGTGAATATTGGAAATAGTATGGTGGTCCTCAAAAAATTAAAAACAGACCTACCATACAGTCCAGAAATTCCACTTCTGAATGCATATTTCAAGGAAATGAAATCACTCTCTTGAAAAAGTATCTGTAACCTCGTGCTCTTGGCAACACCATTCACAATAGCCAAAACGTGGGAACAATCAAACTATCTATTGACATACAAGTGGAAAAATATATGTGTGTGTGTTCTTAAAAAGCCAAACTCAGGCTTCCCTGGTGGTCCAGTGGGTAAAGAGTCCACCTTGCAGTGCAAGGGGCACTGGTTCTGTCCTTGGCACAGGAAAATCGACATGCCACGGAGCAGCTGGACCAGTGTGTCCAATTATGAGCTAGCATTCTGGAGCACATGCGCCCAGAGCCAGTGCTCTGCAATGAGAGAGGCCACTGAAATGGGAGGCCCACACAGGCCAAAAAATGAAGATGGATGAAAATAAATAAATAACCAATAAAAGAGGCCAAAATTAAAAAAAAAAAAAAAAAGATCCATTCAAAAAAAAGCCGAACTCATAGAAACAGAAGTGAGCATGGTGATTGCCAGGGGCCAAGACTGGTGGAAATGGGCAGATGTTGGGCAAGAGGTACAAATTCCCAGATTTCAGGTGAATGAGTTCTGGGGGTTAAATATAAAGCATTGATGGACTTCCCTGGTGGCTCAGAGGGTAAAACATCTGCCTACAAGGCAAGAGACCCAGGTTTGATCCAAGTTGGAAAAATCCCCTGGAGATGGAAATTTATTCTTGCCTGGGAAATCCCATAGACAGAGGAGCCTGATGGGCCACAGTCCGTGGGGGCTGCAGAGTCTGGCATGACTAAGTGATAATACTTTCATACGGTGACTATAAGTAACAGTATCGTATACTTGAAAGTTACAAAAAGTATAGCTTAAGTGCTATAACCAAAAAAAGGAAGAAATAGTAATTACATAAGGTGATAGAAATGTTAACTAACTTTATTGTGGTAATAATTTCACAATTACATGTATATCAAATTGTTAGGTTGTACACCTTAAGCTTGCACAATGCTATATGTCAGTTATATCGCACTAGAGCTGGAAAAAAATAAAGTTCATGTGAAGAGAAAAAATATACATATATAATCATAAAGTTCTCATTATCCTATCTTTACCTATAAAAAACATCCTTTAGTGTCTATAATTAAAGGATAACAGAAGTCAGTATATACGTGATGATATTCAGAAAGGCAGGTTTCATTCTATATTTGGAAACGGAAGCCAGTGAGAAAAAAAGGAGCCACAATGTTATTGACAATGTTTAAGAAATGAAGATACAGGGCTTCCCTGGTGGTGAAGTGGGTAAAGAGTCCACCTTGGAGTGCAAGGGGCACCAGTTCGATCCCTGGTGGGGGAAAATCCCATATGCTGAGGAATGACTGAGCCGATGTGTCTAATTACGAGCCAGCACTCTGGAGCACATGCACCCAGAGTTGGTGTTCTGCAACGAGAGAGGCCAATGTGATGCAAGGCCCACAGAGGCCAAAGAATTAAGATGGACAAATAAACGATGACTTAGAGGCAAAAAAAAAGAAATGAAGATACAAGGCAGGAATGCACATGTTCAGGAAGGAAAAATGGGGAAATAAAACCCTAGATGAATCCTATATTACATCACTCCCCCAAAAGGCAGACAAGCACTGAGGAAGGTTTTGGTACAGCTGTTTTTTTTTTATATAAAATTGGATTACAATTGCTTTACAGTGCTGTGTTAATTTCTACTGTACAACAAAATGAATCAGCTCTATGTACGCATACATATATATCCCCTCCCTCTTAAGCTTTCCTCCCTGTCCCCATTCCACCCCTCTAGGTCATCACAGAATATGAAGCTGAGCTGGGCACTCATCACATAAGATGATGATGATGATGATGATGAACGTTTTGCCCAGTGGATGAAGGCAGGGGTCCTAAATCAGTCTTCTGAATCTTCTAGATGAGATAGACTAGAGAGAAGCCCAGGGTTCATACTGCCCTTCCCCCTGTGTTCACAGACAACTCATTTAAGAGACCAGCAGAGATGATAGTTTTCAAAACATAGGACCAATCCCATAATTTGAGGAGTAGCTGGTTATTTTCTTCCTACTGTAAAGATCTTAAGGGTTTGGGGTTTTTTGTTTTGTTTCTTTTTTTTTTTTTTTTCCAGCATGTATAAGTTTCCTATCATTGAACTAAAATTATTTAGCCTAGAATCTAAGAGTTCCTTTTTTGTTGTTGTTAAGGTTCTTCATTCTACCCAGATTTACAAAACCACACTATTTTAAATTCTCTAAGTGATAGCAGTAAGATCAAAAGGATTTACTCTAGGATTAGCTTTAAAATAAACTATTGGGGCTTCTGGGAATGAAGAGAATGGCTGTTTACTAAACTTCTTTTCCTGCAACCCAGTGGAATGAGTGAAATATGTCCCTAGAAGGACATATTTAGTAATGATAGTCAAAGATAAAAATAGTCAAGCCCTGTTTTCTCTGAAACATTTTTTTGCCTTTTTTCATATTTTGGTACCCAAGTTCTACCTGACCTCTCATTATGTTTACTGGAGAAAATCAACAACCTTACTGTTCGTTCAGCTTCACTACTAAAAAAGAAAAAAAAAAAAAATTAAGCATGGCATTCACTATACTATTAACTTAGAATTATAATACCCATTTATGGTTATATTTTGAAATATAAAATATTTCATTTTATCTTCACAGGAGAAAACAGCCCTCTATTAGAGGAACTTCTAAAAATTCAAACTACATTTGTGAAAGTGTTTGATGTTTAAAAGTTTAAAAATGTTTAAAAGTCTTTATTTTTTAAATGTATTTTGACTGCACTGGGTCTTCCTTGCTTCAAGAATGAAGCAGCTTTCTCTAGTTGCAACGAGTGAGGGCTACTCTTGGTTGTGGTGTGCAGTCCTCTCATCACGGTGGTGGCTTGTCTTATTGCAGAGCACAGAGTCTAGAGCACGGGCTCAGTAGTCGGGGCACACGGGCTTAGCTGCCCTGTGGCACATGGACTCTTCCTGGACCAAGGATCGAATGCATGTCCCCAGCAGTGGCAACCAAATTCTCATCCACTGTACCACCAGGGAAGTCCCCCAAAGCTTTTCATTCTTATTATTCCTATGAATAGCGGGTGGACATCAACAATATATCAGCTTCAAAAAGGTAGGGATTCCAAAACTACAAAATGGACTGACTTGGGGAACAAGAGGCCTAGATCGTGCTCCTCGGTTCTCCCCTGGGAGCTGTTGGGGAGTCAGTGGTGGGAGCAAGGTGATCTCCACCACCCTCACTCTCAGCTCCATGCAGAAAGAAGAGACGTGAAAGACAACCAGCTATGAAATGAAGCCTTTGGCTCTTCCGAGTTCCAGCACACTCATGAAATCTGTCTACACAGAGGCATGGCAGGTATTCCCTTAAGGGTTGGAAATAACCTTGGAAGAGGCCCACTTTGACCCAACTCCTTCAGAAGTTTCTTTATGAAACAAGGCAAAGGGATTTCATTGAATGTAGAGATCTGTTAAAAATGCTCACAAGGAAAAAAAAAAAAATGCTCACAGGATCTAATCAAAACCAGATGGCCTCTGAGATAAACCATCAGTCTACCAGGAGTTCCTGGACTAGGAATGGTCCATCCATGACTCGACCATGGACACTTGTGGACAGAAATAGACCAACCAGGCCAAACTATTTCAATCCTACATAACCGAAGCTTTAAAAAAAAAATCATAACACTGGGATTTTCCAGGAACAGGGAAAGAAGTCATGTCTATCCACTGTTCCATTTCTGCTTAGACAAATAATTGGCAAGTAGAAGATATCAGGGAAGAAAGCATTGTCTAAGACTTTGATATGGGTCAAAACTATACTTGGGTTTCCCATGTGGTGCTAGTTGGTAAAAAAAAAAAAAAAAAAAAAATTCTGCCTGCTAATGCGGGAAACACAAGAGAACTGGCTTCCATCCCTGGGCAGAAAGATCCTCTACAGAAGGAAATAGCACCCCGCTCTAGTACTCTTGCCTGGAAAATTCCCTTGACAGAGAAGCCTGGTGGGCTATGGCCCATGGTGCTGAAGAGAGTCGGACACAACTGAGCGACAGAGCACACACAGCACACACTTATGCACACGCACACACACACATTCCCATAGATTTCACACTTCAGTTATCTTCTGCTGGGTTTTTGAATTTAAAAAGATAGCAATCAGGGCTCCTTGCATCTGTTATTTGAAGAAGTATTTTAATAAACTCCATTTTGTTTTTGCAGAGATAGACTTCTGGTCATGATCTAGATAAGAAGAAAAATATGGGGGAGAAACATGTGTGGGTTTGAGGTGAAAAACATAAAAAGCTGTCTACTACTGTCAAGTCAAATTCTTTAGGAGACATTCTGGCTTTAGAGATGTGTTTCCTTCGACAATATGCACTTAGATGGTCCAGTCCCTGAGAATAATTGTTTGACCTTGGGAGACCTTGTGTGCGTGTGTCTTTTACCCAGAAGGGACACAGAGAAGATCAAAAGACCAGCTATGAAACGTGAAAGCCCTTTGGCTTCTTCCGAGTTCCAGCACACTCATGAAATCTGTCTACACAGAGGCATGGCAGGTATTCCCTTAAGGGTTGGAAATAACCTTGGAAGAGGCCCACTTTGACCCAACTCCTTCAGAAGTTTCTTTATGAAACAAGGCAAAGGGATTTCATTGAATGTAGAGATCTGTTAAAAATGCTCACAAGGAAAAAAAAAAAAATGCTCACAGGATCTAATCAAAACCAGATGGCCTCTGAGATAAACCATCAGTCTACCAGGAGTTCCTGGACTAGGAATGGTCCATCCATGACTCGACCATGGACACTTGTGGACAGAAATAGACCAACCAGGCCAAACTATTTCAATCCTACATAACCGAAGCTTTAAAAAAAAAATCATAACACTGGGATTTTCCAGGAACAGGGAAAGAAGTCATGTCTATCCACTGTTCCATTTCTGCTTAGACAAATAATTGGCAAGTAGAAGATATCAGGGAAGAAAGCATTGTCTAAGACTTTGATATGGGTCAAAACTATACTTGGGTTTCCCATGTGGTGCTAGTTGGTAAAAAAAAAAAAAGAATTCTGCCTGCTAATGCGGGAAACACAAGAGAACTGGCTTCCATCCCTGGGCAGAAAGATCCTCTACAGAAGGAAATAGCACCCCGCTCTAGTACTCTTGCCTGGAAAATTCCCTTGACAGAGAAGCCTGGTGGGCTATGGCCCATGGTGCTGAAGAGAGTCGGACACAACTGAGCGACAGAGCACACACAGCACACACTTATGCACACGCACACACACACATTCCCATAGATTTCACACTTCAGTTATCTTCTGCTGGGTTTTTGAATTTAAAAAGATAGCAATCAGGGCTCCTTGCATCTGTTATTTGAAGAAGTATTTTAATAAACTCCATTTTGTTTTTGCAGAGATAGACTTCTGGTCATGATCTAGATAAGAAGAAAAATATGGGGGAGAAACATGTGTGGGTTTGAGGTGAAAAACATAAAAAGCTGTCTACTACTGTCAAGTCAAATTCTTTAGGAGACATTCTGGCTTTAGAGATGTGTTTCCTTCGACAATATGCACTTAGATGGTCCAGTCCCTGAGAATAATTGTTTGACCTTGGGAGACCTTGTGTGCGTGTGTCTTTTACCCAGAAGGGACACAGAGAAGATCAAAAGACATCAGGAGAAGTTGGTTTACTTACTACTGGTCCAGGAACCTCAACACGGACAGAATTTGTTATGCCAACAGCCATCCTGTGTTGCTCTGATAGGAACACCCATCATCACTTCACTGTTTCACTAAAACCCAAACCTCAGAAGATGAATTCCTGTGTGCATTCTTGGGTCTAAGGATGTTGTATGAGTCCTTGAGAGAAACCAATTCCCATAGGTAGTGAGTGGACTATTCTTAAAGTAGCATGGAAGTTGACCCTGGGAAATATGAATATCTATGAAAATTATTTCTCCAACGAATGAGAACAAGGTTGGACTTTGATGCAAGGGGAAGAAAGCTAGGAAGCTGATAAACCTGCAAAAGGTTTAACTTCCAGAAGGATTTACGTTGCAGAAATAATTGCATTCAAAGTATAGGTTTAAGGCAGTGGTGGCCATTATTATATCCTAAATCTCTCTGAATTGTGAAGACACCTTCAGGAAAGTTGGATACACAGATTTTTCATGGTACCTTAAGGGTATGGTAATGTCCTGCATGAGGCAAAGTACTCCCTGGGAAAGGTCAGTGCCTGGCATGGTTGAGAGACTGAAACAGGAAGTGAGAATTCAACAGAAGCATACAGCTGAACCAGAGGCTGGAGACAAGCTCCCTCTTAAGAATTTTTGGAGGATTTCCCTGGTGGTCTAGTGGCTGAGGGGGATTCCCAGGTGGTGCTAGTGGTAGAACAACAACAACAACAAAACCCACCTGCCAATGCAGGAGACACAAGAGACAAGAGGTCTATCCCTGATTGGGAAGATCCCCTGGAGGCGGGCATGGCAATCCGCTTCAGTATTCTTTCTTCTTTCTTTTTTTTCACTCTAGTATTCTTGCCTGGAGAATTCCATGGACAGAGGAGCCTGGTGGGCTACAGCCCAGAGGGTCGCAAAGAGTTGAACATGACTGAAGTGACCACACACACACACACACACACACACACACTAGTGACTTAAGACTCCTCATTCCCAGTGGAGGGGGCCAAGGTTCGATCCCTGGTCAGGGAACTAGGTCATACATGCCTCCACTAAGAGTTCACATTCCATAACTTAAGACCCAGCACAACCAAATCAACTTAAAAAAAATTAGAAAAAGAATCCTTGGAGATATTTGGGGAAGCTGAGATGGTCATTCAAGACATTCTGTTTGAAAAGTAAAGGAGATGTAAATCCAAAGGATCAAAGATTTAGGAGTCCTCAAGAGAAATCTGGGACTCATATGCATTTATGAACTGATTTTACTTTCCTAGTGGTGAAATAGGCCAGAATAATGTTATTTATCTATCACTTTACTTTGTAAAATCTTATTAGTCATTACACCATGGCCAAATTTTAAATAGTTTTTATTTTCCCATAACATGTGTAAAAACAAATCTAAATTGATAAATGTCGTTAGCCAAGGTTCTTATCATTTTGTAAGAAGTTTTACTTGACCACACTTGCAAGAAATTACCAATTTAATTATTTAAAAAATGAGTTAACCTTTCTGATTCTCCCATAGAAACTAGAGGGAACTATTACCTTAATAGAAATAGTTCCTTCCAGAATTTCTTTTAATATCCAAATTTATAGCTGCATAAAAATTCATGACTAGGAAAGCTGAAACATTAACATGGGTGAGAAAAGAAAATCGACTAATCAGCATATACTTATTGAGCAACAACAACAAAAAATTACTGAGTTACTAGCTAGCGGAGATACCAAGGTACATAAATGCTGATCTCCCAAAAATCAGACACAAATATGTACCAGATAAAATACTAAGAATATTTTTATTTTAATTCAAATTTTAAAGATAAGATTATTTTTGCTCTTCTAGTGGCCTTTAGAAATTTCATATCATTTGCAAAATAATTGCAATGTAACCATGCCAGAAAAAATTCTTTGCCAAAGAAGTGTTTTGTTCTTTAAGCCCTTGTGGACAGAAAAATGTTTATTGGATACTAAGTCAAAACAAGAGGAGTTGTGAGTTTTCAGATATGCTTTTAATTGGTATCCTGACATATTTGGCCAACACAGTGGAGAAAATATTCACAATTTCTTCCTGTGAATAACTAAATTTTTCAGAATCAGCATCAGTATCCTCCATGTTTACTGCAGTTATCTGTTGAATAGATCCCATGTCAGGTTAAGAAAGTGATTATAAATTAACATGGCCCACCATAAACATCCATTTATACTCTGATACTTTTGAAAGGATACCTGGGCTTATAACTCTTAAAGATCTTAAAAGCAGGATTAGAGTAGGAGCATGAATTATGAAGGTAGTACTTAACAAACAATTATAAGATTTAGAAAAAGAATGAGAGAAACACTTTTCAAGGTAAAGTCTAGCAGAATCTTGATAGCACTGGACCCACAGTCCTCAACAAAAACTGGTTTCAAATAGCTTGGCTGACATTTTTGCATGTCCTCACCTTGTATATGAAAGCATGCTAGCAACTTCAATGCATTGTACTATATTAATATCTTGTACCATAATCTACCAGTGCAAAAGAGCATTAATGATTATAAGATTGGTAGGGGAAAAAAACAAAGATTGTTAGGGGAGAGCTAAACATATGCAATATTGTGAACACTGACAATAAAAGTTCTGGTAAAATGGGCCTGGGGATATTATAGAAAATTGACAATTTTATCTTAATTGCAGTATTTATTTCTTAACCTTCTGCAGAACTCCTCTTTGCTGTGTGCACGTGTTTCCTAAAGAAAACCAAGTGAAGGAATTCTCCTGGTGGTCCAGTAGATAAGAAGCCAGGGGGTATGGATATGATCCTTGGTGGGGGAACTAAGATCCCACATGCCATGGGGCAACTGAGCCTATGTGCACAACGAAAGATTCCACATGGTTCAACAAAAATCCTTTATGCGGCAACTAAGACTCAATGCAGCTAAAGAAATAGACTAAAAAAAAAAATTTTAAACACCTAGTGCTAAGCATTGAAACAAACAATAACAACAAAATAAATGGAGTCGTTCTGCCTTGGTGCTTTCAAAACAACAGAGAAATCATCAAAAAAAAAAAAAATTACCTTCTGTGGTTCAGGCTTTCTCCATGAGATCCAGCCAGCCCACACATATCTAGACATTGGGCAATGATTAGTTACCTCCAAATCCCCAGAGCTCAGAGGTGTGTTCTCAGTATAGGAAATCCAAACATAAAAAAGTGGAAATATTGTCTATCCAGATTGTTTTCTTAGCAGTTGTAATTAAAATTAAAATAGGCTGATACCATAACCTTACATTAAATATATTTGACCTTGTTTTGTCACTATACTGAAATCTGTCAAAATTCAAATAGCTATAAATGAAGAATGAATACTAATAATAACTTGAAATGTTGAAATAATTGTTCATGGTGATTTACATTCTATAAACCTAGTTATCAAAGAAAAACAGCATTCTTGGCCCCCACAAGTAAGAGATTCAGATAAAAATGTTTTCTAATGAGCAGTACACTCAGTGTTACAGGAAAGGCCAAAATTCCAATCAACCTTGCTAAAATTGCATGCCTGCTAACTTGAGCTATTTTGAGATTTTTTTTTTTAAGTTAAACCATGTCTTAGTTACAGAAGAAATATGCACAGTTCTCTTGTGCATAGAAACAAAACCTGATCTGTTCATTCTATTTTCTTATCTAAATTCTTCGAAAAATTAGATAAATCTGATAATTTATGAAACAAACTTTGACATTATATTCAGTGTAGCTTAATGCACTTTTGGGGTGATTGTGATAATAGCCATCACTACTTGGGTGCTGGCTTTTAAGTGTAATTCTCACAAAGAGGAAAAAAAATGTCATGAGAGTTCCTTAAGGTTTTTAATAATTTGCCCCAAACCATTCAATCAGAGCCAAGAATCAAACGATGTCTAACCCTGAAGTACGGGTTCTGTTTGTGACGCAATGACATTTAGATAATTGGTAGTGATCCTAATAACATCTTTTTAATTTTTATTTATTTATTTATTTATTTTTGGCTATTCTGGGTTTTCACTGCTGCCACAGGCATTTCTCTAGTTGCAGGGAGTGGGGGCCACTCTCTACTTGAAGTGAGCAGGCTTCTTGTTGAGGTGATTTTTTCTTGTTGTGGAACTCAGCCTCTAGGGCACATGGGCTTCAGTAGTTGCGCCACATGAGCTCCATAGCTGCATCTTTGAGGCACTAGAGCACAGGCTCCATAGCTGTGGCTCATGGGCTTAGTTGCTCCATAGCATGTGGGATCTTCTCCGATTCAGGGATTGAATCCATGCCTTCTGCACTGGCAGGTGAACTCTCTACCACTGAGCTACCAGGGAAGCCCAACATCTTTTTTTAAAATAATAGAAATACTACATTTTATCCCATGACCTCAGTATCTTGCTATTCATCAAACATTGTGAGAACACTGAAATTCTAAATTACTAGAAAGGGAATTTAGAAAGGAATAGGGTACTAATTGGATATTAAAGAAAAAAAAAAAAACTATCTCAAAAAAAGTTCCATCAGTCAGAATGTCCAAATTCAATGAAAAAGCTATCTACCCCTTTTCCAAGTGTGACCTCTACAGCTGGACTCTAGATTTAATTTCCTGATGCAAAGTGAAGTTCTCCAACCAGCCCCCCGTGTGCTTGATAGAAACAGACAATTTCAGAATCTGTATTTCAGAAAGATCTAACTTCTTATATGCTCATTTTTTTTAAAGTTAAACCATGTCTTAGTTACAGAAGAAATATGCACAGTTCTCTTGTGCATAGAAACAAAACCTGATCTGTTCATTCTATTTTCTTATCTAAATTCTTCGAAAAATTAGATAAATCTGATAATTTATGAAACAAACTTTGACATTATATTCAGTGTAGCTTAATGCACTTTTGGGGTGATTGTGATAATAGCCATCACTACTTGGGTGCTGGCTTTTAAGTGTAATTCTCACAAAGAGGAAAAAAAATGTCATGAGAGTTCCTTAAGGTTTTTAATAATTTGCCCCAAACCATTCAATCAGAGCCAAGAATCAAACGATGTCTAACCCTGAAGTACGGGTTCTGTTTGTGACGCAATGACATTTAGATAATTGGTAGTGATCCTAATAACATCTTTTTAATTTTTATTTATTTATTTATTTATTTTTGGCTATTCTGGGTTTTCACTGCTGCCACAGGCATTTCTCTAGTTGCAGGGAGTGGGGGCCACTCTCTACTTGAAGTGAGCAGGCTTCTTGTCGAGGTGATTTTTTCTTGTTGTGGAACTCGGCCTCTAGGGCACATGGGCTTCAGTAGTTGTGCCACATGGGCTCAATAGCTGCATCTTTGAGGCACTAGAGCACAGGCTCCATAGCTGTGGCTCATGGGCTTAGTTGCTCCATAGCATGTGGGATCTTCTCCGATTCAGGGATTGAATCCATGCCTTCTGCACTGGCAGGTGAACTCTCTACCACTGAGCTACCAGGGAAGCCCAACATCTTTTTTTTAAATAATAGAAATACTACATTTTATCCCATGACCTCAGTATCTTGCTATTCATCAAACATTGTGAGAACACTGAAATTCTAAATTACTAGAAAGGGAATTTAGAAAGGAATAGGGTACTAATTGGATATTAAAGAAAAAAAAAAAAACTATCTCAAAAAAAGTTCCATCAGTCAGAATGTCCAAATTCAATGAAAAAGCTATCTACCCCTTTTCCAAGTGTGACCTCTACAGCTGGACTCTAGATTTAATTTCCTGATGCAAAGTGAGGTTCTCCAACCAGCCCCCCGTGTGCTTGATAGAAACAGACAATTTCAGAATCTGTATTTCAGAAAGATCTAACTTCTTATATGCTCATTAAAATATGAAACGCTCTGCTGAATAATACATATCTTATTCATCCCCATCCCCTGTTGGTGCCCCAATCAGCCCATTTCTCTGCTGTGTTCTCAACTTCTCTCTGCTGTTTTTCTTTCCTCACCTGAAATATTCTTTTAAGTAAAGGACCTCTCTGATCCTGCCTCGAATCCAACTACGACCCTGCTTCTCTCCTTTTCTCAACCAAGTGCCTTGAAGGTGGTGTCTCTGCCCCCCGAATCCATATTTTCAAGCTCTGTTCACACCTCAGCCCACTAGAGGATGGTTCCGTTGCCTACTGAATATCATCAGGTGTTTACTATATGCCAAACACTATATCAGACTCCGAGGATAAAAGAGTGTGCAAGACACACTGTCTTTCTTGTCAAATGAGGATCTTCAAAACTATTTTGACATAGATCACCACTGACTCCCTAAACAGCCAATTTCCGTAAGCCCTCTTCATTCGTTATCAGCTAGGAGACTCCAGTTGTCTTCCTAGGTCAGATATTAAAGAGATTTTGCATTTTGTTAAATGCAAAACAATTCTGCTCTTTTCACTAAAATTTTTTAAAGGAAATAATTATTTTAATCAACATGCTACCTGTACTGTATTAAAGTACCTTAATATTCTTGAAATTTATTTTAATTGTTAATATAACAGATATAAAAACAAAAAAAAAAAAACTAAAAAAAAAATAATAATAATATAACAGATATAACCTATAAAGATTCTTTGGGCACCTCAAAAAATTTTTAGAGTTTTAAGGGACTCCTGAGATGGAATGTTGGAGAATAACTGAATCCCATTTTATGTATTATATTTTTTGGTTTTGACAGTTAATTTTTTATTAACACCAAAACATTTTTTAATTGGGGTTTATGATAGTTTCAGGGAATAGTGAAAGCTCGGCCATATACATATACATGTATCTCAGTCAGAATGTCCAAATTCAATGAAAAAGCTATCTACCCCTTTTCCAAGTGTGACCTCTACAGCTGGACTCTAGATTTAATTTCCTGATGCAAAGTGAGGTTCTCCAACCAGCCCCCCGTGTGCTTGATAGAAACAGACAATTTCAGAATCTGTATTTCAGAAAGATCTAACTTCTTATATGCTCATTAAAATATGAAACGCTCTGCTGAATAATACATATCTTATTCATCCCCATCCCCTGTTGGTGCCCCAATCAGCCCATTTCTCTGCTGTGTTCTCAACTTCTCTCTGCTGTTTTTCTTTCCTCACCTGAAATATTCTTTTAAGTAAAGGACCTCTCTGATCCTGCCTCGAATCCAACTACGACCCTGCTTCTCTCCTTTTCTCAACCAAGTGCCTTGAAGGTGGTGTCTCTGTCCCCCGAATCCATATTTTCAAGCTCTGTTCACACCTCAGCCCACTAGAGGATGGTTCCGTTGCCTACTGAATATCATCAGGTGTTTACTATATGCCAAACACTATATCAGACTCCGAGGATAAAAGAGTGTGCAAGACACACTGTCTTTCTTGTCAAATGAGGATCTTCAAAACTATTTTGACATAGATCACCACTGACTCCCTAAACACCCAAATTTTCCCGTAAGCCCTCTTCATTCGTTATCAGCTAGGAGACTCCAGTTGTCTTCCTAGGTCAGATATTAAAGAGATTTTGCATTTTGTTAAATGCAAAACAATTCTGCTCTTTTCACTAAAATTTTTTAAAGGAAATAATTATTTTAATCAACATGCTACCTGTACTGTATTAAAGTACCTTAATATTCTTGAAATTTATTTTAATTGTTAATATAACAGATATAAAAACAAAAAAAAAAAAACTAAAAAAAAAATAATAATAATATAACAGATATAACCTATAAAGATTCTTTGGGCACCTCAAAAAATTTTTAGAGTTTTAAGGGACTCCTGAGATGGAATGTTGGAGAATAACTGAATCCCATTTTATGTATTATATTTTTTGGTTTTGACAGTTAATTTTTTTTATTAACACCAAAAACATTTTTTAATTGGGGTATAGCCAATTAACAACATTATGATAGTTTCAGGGGAATAGTGAAGAGGCTCGGCCATATACATATACATGTATCTATTCTCCACTAAACCTGCCTTCCATCCAAGCTAGCACATAACACTGAGTGGAGTTTCATGTGCTATACAATAGATTTTTGTTGGTTATCCACTGTTAAATACAGCAGTGTGTACATGACCTTCCCAGAGTCCTTAACTGTCCCTTCCCCTCCGCAACTATGTTTTCTAAGCTTGTGAGTCTCTTTCTGTTTTGTAAATAAGTTCATTTGTATCATTTCCTTTTAGAGTTCACATACAAGGGATGTCATAGATTTCTCCTTCTCTGTCTGACTTAACTTCATTCAGGATGATACTCTCTAGATCCCATTTTAGAACCAGATTAGTCCCTCAAAAAATCCTTAATGTCTACATAACTATCGACCTTAGAACTATATTGAAGGGATATGAATAAATTGGCCTAAGCATTTTCTGTATTTTTATTAACTTAGCTAGAGAAGTCACTTTCTCAAGGCGTTCCACTCACAGTAAGGAAGACCTACATGGCTACTAGCCTTGAGAAATAAAGTACCTCCACTGGAATCCTTGTAGCAAAGAGATGCATGGGTTCTGAAAATAAAAAACCAGCATGGTAAGAAGAAAACAGTAAGGTGACTAGTTGGCTTTAAGCATTCTTTCTGTGTTGAGTTTGTCCAAAAGTCATATTTTCTAAAGTTCTTAAAATAAAATCAGTACTACTGTACTCTTCTCTTTAATACCTCATATGTAGCTGATTATCAAGCCACACCAGAATACAGCTATGAGAGCTAATATTATCACATTAAAATGAAGTATTTAAGGCATGTGTGTTTTGTTTATAAAAGAAATCAATTCTTCATAAAAATGCATCTCTTAAATTGTACCCAGACCACAAAATATGCTTTGGTCTCAGTGGTTAAAAAAAAAAAATGCAATTTTCCCATTAACTATATCCACCATTCTCAAATGTGCATACTTCTACAGTGGAGGTGGAGGATGAGAGGACCCTCTACCTTCAAAGACCTCGTGTGTTGGGCAGGATAAAGAAAAACAACTTTCCACCACTGAACCATAAGGAAACTTCAAATGTAATTTTTTTGTCATCTTCTAATTATAGGTAGTTACCACTCTTAGTACGCAATGCAACTTGAGCAGACAGGTTTTACAACACTTTTAAGTAATGGTCTAAGTGAACAACTTTGCAGGTGCTTCACGTCTTTCATGGGGGATTTTCAGTTGGCGTTAGTGGTAAAGAATCCACCTGCCAATACACAATACAAAAGAGACTCAGGTTTGATCCCTAGGTCAGCTAGACTCCCTGGAGGAGACATGGCAACCCACTCCAGTATCCTTGCCTGGAGAATCCCATGGACAGAGGAGGCTGGTGGGCTACAGTCCATAGGGTCACGAAGAGTCAGACACAACTGAAGCAACCTACCATGCACACACAAGTCTTTCACGGATGATACTCTCTAGATCCCATTTTAGAACCAATTACAAAATCCTTAATGTCTACATAACTATCGACCTTAGAACTATATTGAAGGGATATGAATAAATTGGCCTAAGCATTTTCTGTATTTTTATTAACTTAGCTAGAGAAGTCACTTTCTCAAGGCGTTCCACTCACAGTAAGGAAGACCTACATGGCTACTAGCCTTGAGAAATAAAGTACCTCCACTGGAATCCTTGTAGCAAAGAGATGCATGGGTTCTGAAAATAAAAAACCAGCATGGTAAGAAGAAAACAGTAAGGTGACTAGTTGGCTTTAAGCATTCTTTCTGTGTTGAGTTTGTCCAAAAGTCATATTTTCTAAAGTTCTTAAAATAAAATCAGTACTACTGTACTCTTCTCTTTAATACCTCATATGTAGCTGATTATCAAGCCACACCAGAATACAGCTATGAGAGCTAATATTATCACATTAAAATGAAGTATTTAAGGCATGTGTGTTTTGTTTATAAAAGAAATCAATTCTTCATAAAAATGCATCTCTTAAATTGTACCCAGACCACAAAATATGCTTTGGTCTCAGTGGTTAAAAAAAAAAAATGCAATTTTCCCATTAACTATATCCACCATTCTCAAATGTGCATACTTCTACAGTGGAGGTGGAGGATGAGAGGACCCTCTACCTTCAAAGACCTCGTGTGTTGGGCAGGATAAAGAAAACAACTTTCCACCACTGAACCATAAGGAAACTTCAAATGTAATTTTTTTGTCATCTTCTAATTATAGGTAGTTACCACTCTTAGTACGCAATGCAACTTGAGCAGACAGGTTTTACAACACTTTTAAGTAATGGTCTAAGTGAACAACTTTGCAGGTGCTTCACGTCTTTCATGGGGGATTTTCAGTTGGCGTTAGTGGTAAAGAATCCACCTGCCAATACACAATACAAAAGAGACTCAGGTTTGATCCCTAGGTCAGCTAGACTCCCTGGAGGAGACATGGCAACCCACTCCAGTATCCTTGCCTGGAGAATCCCATGGACAGAGGAGGCTGGTGGGCTACAGTCCATAGGGTCACGAAGAGTCAGACACAACTGAAGCAACCTACCATGCACACACAAGTCTTTCACATTTAGGATACAAATAAAGCCTCAAGCAATTTGCTTGTATCTTGTCCTCACTGAACATGGGCAGGACAGAGCTCCTATCATTTAGCTTAAAGGATAGAGTACTAAATATAACTACCATTTAAATATCAACCATGTTTACATGTTGATAAAGGGCATAATTTCGAATGAACTAAAATGTGTCATTCATCTCACTTGGGATTTATTTTTGTTCATGTGGATTTTTTTTTTTTAAGATTTATTTATTTATTTATTTTGGGCAGGGGTTGGGGAGAGAGGGGAGTGGGCAGGCCACTTCTATTGGTCTTTCATTTCTCTATTTTCATCCATCTTTGTTCTTTGGCCCGTGCAGGCCTCCCATCGCAGTGGCATCTGTCGTTGCAGAGCGCCGGCTCTGGGCGCATGCGCTCCAGAGCTCCGGCTCAGTAATGGACACGTCAGTCCAGCCGCTCCGTGGCACATGAGATCTTCCCAGGCCAGGGCTCGAACCAGCGCCCCTTGCACTGCAAGGTGGTGTCCTTACCCACTGGACCACCAGGGGAAGCCCTCATGTGGATTTTTATGTTAGTTCATTTACACTCATATCTGTCTTAAAAGATTAGAACAGTTTTATTATATATTTCTATACATTTTAAATTACTGTATTAAATAGTCCATTTTTCAAAACAGCTTTTATTATTGAGTATGTATATTCAATGCCTATAAATCAGGGATTCCCAACCATGCTAGCAACTAGATAAGAAATTAATGCTTGTAACCTATAGCCTTTATAGTCTTCACAGCCTCCTGTATAGTATCTGGGTGTGGAATGTCACACAGGGGGCTCTTCCCTATCAAGTGGTTCAGAACCACTTTTCTAAACAAAGAAGTCAAGAGAAAGAATTAGAATAACTTTTCAATAAAAGTTAAAACAAGTAAGAACTTCTGTGAAACTAAGGCACAGTAGATTGGTCTCATCAACTGAAGTGACTTGGCATGCATGCATGCAATGCTTCTAAGGGGTCAAAGTTTGAAATAAAAAGAAACAATAGAAATGGGAAAAAGAACTTACTTTCTGATACCTAAAAACTCAGTATATTCCACATCTCGTTCCTGGTAGTAATTCTATTGAGGGCACAAGGAATCTCACTTTAAGATTTTACTAGGAAAAAAAAAAAAAGATCCTACCAGAAAATGTTGTAAGATTCAAATATCACTAAACTTTATATGTGTACAAGTCCATCTATATTAGCTCTAAAAACCTTTACAATAATTACACACCTTTTCAAGTGGTTTTACTTCAACTTCAGTCAGAGATTTTCATAATATGCAGAGAATTTAGACCAAAGTTACTTTCCTATTCAAGATATGAATGCACATACATACTCACATATATGTAAACATACATAGATACATGCATATACTTGTTAATTCATGGATAATGTATACACATCCACACATGCAAATACGTGTGTATCCCCACATAGAAATACACCTGTATACATATATGTAAACTTTCCTTTGAAGAAATAAATTTCTATAAATAGAAAAGTTTTTTAAAAGTGATAAAAATATGTCCCTTTGAATTTTTCTACAAGTATCAATATAGGTCTCTTAAGCCTATATATGTTTCTTTTGAAAATTACAGTAGTAGTTAAACATAAGTGGCTAAAAATCTCTTTTAAACCATATTATTTTCATTAAGTGAAATAAGCAGGTTTACACATAGCCCAAGTATAAAACTTACCTAAGAAGCACTGTACACACATCTAAGATGGAAACTAAATTTAAATCAGATTTTTTTTGATTAAATAATTTTTACACAGAATTAAAGACGATTTGCATTTAAGATCTAAGGACTTTCCCCTGTGACTCAGCAGTAAAGAATTCACCTGCAAAACCAGAGACACAGAATACGTGGGTTTGATCATTGGGTAGGGATGACTTTCTGGAGAAGGGCATGGCAACCTACTCCAGTATTCTTGCCTCAAAAATCCTATGGACAGAGGAGCCTGGCAGGCTATGGTCCATTAGGTTGCAAAGAATCAGACATGACTGAAGCAATAGCACACACACAGAGAAAGTCTGATTCATCATAGAATACAGATGACTTCTGCTTTAGTCACAAATAAACACAATACATTAAAGGTTAAACATTGTAGATTTCATAAATGTTCCTCTGTGTCAACACTTTAAAGCAAGTCACTACACCTGGTGAAAGGTGATATTTAATCATCTTTTAAAAAGCCACCAAGGAAAACATTTCAAGTTTCATTTTAGTCTCACTTCCCCAAAACATTATGGTCCTTAACAGTAACATGAAGAAATGACTCACAACTTGACATAAAAATAGCCAACAGACACATGAAGAGATGCTCAAAACTGCTTCTACTGCTGTGCTCAGTCATGCCCAACTCTCTGTGGCCCCATGGACTCTAGTCCACCATGATCCTCTGTCCATGGAATTTTCCAGGTAAGAATACTGGTGTGGTTTCCCATTTACTTCTCCAGGGGATCATCTGGACACAAGGATTGAACCTGTCTCTCTTGCATTTCCTGAATTGGCAGGCAGGTTCTTTGCCACTATGCCAACTGCGAAGCTCAGGAAAATGCAAATCTAAACCACAATGATTTTGTTAATTTGATTTTTCTCCTTTTTTTCTTAATGAGTTTAGCTAATGACTTGTTGCAGCACTATTTACAATAGCTAAAACGTTGAAAAAAAAAAAAAAACCCTAGATAGATGACCATTGACAGAGGAATGAATAAAGAAGATGTGGTATTTATATATAAAATGGAATATTGTTCGGTCAGTTCTAATGAGGTGGATGAACCTAGAGTCTATTATACAGCGTAAAGTTAGAAAGAGAAAGAGAAATATATACTAATGCATATATCTGGAATCTAAAAAGATGGTGCTGATGAATATATTTGCATGAGAGCAATGGATAAACAACATAGAGAACAGACTTATGGACATGATTGGGGGGGCAGGGAGGGAGGAGAGGGTGAGATGCATGGAGAGAGTAACATGCAAACTTACATTACCATATGTAAAATAGATAACCAACGGGAATTTTCTATATGACTCAGGGAACCCAATCAGGAGCTCTGTAACAAGCTGGAGGAGTGGGATGGGGAGGGAGAAGGGAGGGAGGTTCAGAAGGAGGGGACATATGTATACCTATGGCTGATTCATGTTGATATTTGACAGAAAACAAGAAAATTCTGTAAAGCAATGATCCTTCAATTAAAAATATAAATAAAATCCAGTTTAAAAAATGGTACATATATATAATAGACTATTGTTCAGCCATAAAGAGGAATAAAGTAGCCATTTTCAGAAAAACAAACCAACCAACAAACAAACCCACAATGAGATATCGCCTTGCGCCTGCTGGAGTGGCTATCATCAAAAAGACCACAAATGGGCTTCCCTGGTGGTCCAGTGGATAAGGACACTGCCTTGCATGGCAAGGGGCGCCGGTTCCATCCCTGGCCTGGGAAGATCCCACGTGTCGCGGAGCGGCTGGACCGATGTGTCCAATTACCGAGCTGGAGCTCTGGAGTGCATGCGCCCAGAGCCGGTGCTCTGCAACAACAGAGGCCACCGTGATGGGAGGCCCACACGGGCCAAAGAACAAAGATGGATGAAAATGGACAAACAAAAGACCAGTAGAAGTGACCCGCCTACCCCTCTCCTTCCCCACCCCAGCCAAAATAAAGAAAAATACATGTTTAAAAAAAAAAGAAAAAAATAATACTGGAATGGGTTGCCATTTCTTACTTCAGGGGATCTTCCCGACCCAAGGATCAAACCCATATCCTGCATTGGCAGGATGACTCTTTACCACTAAGCCACTTGGGAAGCACCATACACCCAAAACATACTATAAATCGAATAGAGCTCCATAAAAATAATTAAGATTTTTTTTTTTTAAGGTTTAGTGTTCAACCTAGAAAACTTTTGAGAATGTATGTAAATTCTTGCTCATATATCGCTGAAAACTAAGAAATTATATAGGAGAAATTCAGCAAGGCATCAGGCAGAGCACTGCTTAGGAATATTTAAAATATTTGAGATAATATACAAGATCAATATGAGTAGAAAACGCAAACAATATAAAAAGAACTGAACACTTAATTGTTGTTATTAGCATGGCAAAGCATCATCTCTACAAGGTATCTACTTACAGCCTTGTTTCATTTTTTCTCCATCTCTATTGCCAAGATTTCGTTCAGGCCCTCTTCACCATACATGGCTTTTAAGAGACAGGTCCAAAATGGCTTATCACAGTCTATTTTTTCTCATCTGGTGCTTTCCAAACTTAATTTGAATAACTCAGGGATCTTGTTGAAAACACAGGTTCTAATTCAATCTAACAAGTTCCCCAGGTAATGCTGATGTAACCACACTTTGAACAATAAAGATTCAATGGACTAAACAAGCCTATTTCTTTTTTCTTTCAGGGAAATAAGCATACCCCCATTTTATTGTCTTTTTGTCCAACAATCCTGAGCAGGACAAGGGCCAGGAATGGAGGAGGGGGTGTCCCTGTCAGAAACATCATATAGGGGTCTTGAGGGGGCCTTTAACTGATTAGGGGGGTGAGAGAGACTCTTTAACATCTTCCTCACCAATACCAGTTTGTCTCAACGGGGGAAAGATTTTTCTGAAGGGGTTTTCAGGCTTCTCATAGTCCATCAGGGCATCTTCCCAAACTTCTCAACAAAAAAGTCTGCTCTTCTCAGAGTTAGATACAGGAGAGGAGGCCTATTGGTTTTTAACCAGATTTTTTTTTTTTTTGGCTATGTCCCTCCATTTCAGATTTTAAAATACCACTTATCGCTCATTACAGCCTCCAGAATCCACCCCAACTCAGTGGAGCATGTATAAATATCTATCTTTTAATTTTTGTCCCAGGATCAAACCCATATCCTGCATTGGCAGGATGACTCTTTACCACTAAGCCACTTGGGAAGCACCATACACCCAAAACATACTATAAATCGAATAGAGCTCCATAAAAATAATTAAGATTTTTTTTTTTTAAGGTTTAGTGTTCAACCTAGAAAACTTTTGAGAATGTATGTAAATTCTTGCTCATATATCGCTGAAAACTAAGAAATTATATAGGAGAAATTCAGCAAGGCATCAGGCAGAGCACTGCTTAGGAATATTTAAAATATTTGAGATAATATACAAGATCAATATGAGTAGAAAACGCAAACAATATAAAAAGAACTGAACACTTAATTGTTGTTATTAGCATGGCAAAGCATCATCTCTACAAGGTATCTACTTACAGCCTTGTTTCATTTTTTCTCCATCTCTATTGCCAAGATTTCGTTCAGGCCCTCTTCACCATACATGGCTTTTAAGAGACAGGTCCAAAATGGCTTATCACAGTCTATTTTTTCTCATCTGGTGCTTTCCAAACTTAATTTGAATAACTCAGGGATCTTGTTGAAAACACAGGTTCTAATTCAATCTAACAAGTTCCCCAGGTAATGCTGATGTAACCACACTTTGAACAATAAAGATTCAATGGACTAAACAAGCCTATTTCTTTTTTCTTTCAGGGAAATAAGCATACCCCCATTTTATTGTCTTTTTGTCCAACAATCCTGAGCAGGACAAGGGCCAGGAATGGAGGAGGGGGTGTCCCTGTCAGAAACATCATATAGGGGTCTTGAGGGGGCCTTTAACTGATTAGGGGGGTGAGAGAGACTCTTTAACATCTTCCTCACCAATACCAGTTTGTCTCAACGGGGGAAAGATTTTTCTGAAGGGGTTTTCAGGCTTCTCATAGTCCATCAGGGCATCTTCCCAAACTTCTCAACAAAAAAGTCTGCTCTTCTCAGAGTTAGATACAGGAGAGGAGGCCTATTGGTTTTTAACCAGATTTTTTTTTTTTTTGGCTATGTCCCTCCATTTCAGATTTTAA
Source organism: Tragulus kanchil (assembly GCA_022376925.1). NCBI lineage: Eukaryota > Metazoa > Chordata > Mammalia > Artiodactyla > Tragulidae > Tragulus > Tragulus kanchil. The sequence goes on from JAIOJX010000003.1 coordinate 38,761,864, forward strand.
AATACCACTTATCGCTCATTACAGCCTCCAGAATCCACCCCAACTCAGTGGAGCATGTATAAATATCTACATTCTATTTTGTGGGTTCAGAACTTCCTTCTGGATCAATGTGGTCTGTCCCTTAACTGCTATTCTCATTCCAACCTACCGCTGCCCTGTTTCTGTTTGGGGGGTTAAAGGTATATACAATGAAGTAACAATTCAATGAATTTTGCTAACTGTATACACCTGTGTAACCAACATTCTCCTAAAAAGATGGACCAACCACACCAACCCTGGGTGTTGATCTAACTCTACAAATCTCTTCCACTTTCTCCCTGCCTTCCATCTATCCTTTAAGACCTCCCTAAAGTCCTTTCTTCAAAACACACCCAAATTCACCCACATATCTCCATCTCAGTTACTACTAAGTATAAGACCCCAGCCATCACCATTTGTCACTGGACTAAAGCAGTGGCCTCCTCACAAGTCTCTCTACCCCTTTTCTTATCACCTTCAATTCTTGCCCAATATACTGTCCACAGAGCAGTCAGTGATCTAAAACCAGAACCAAATCAGGTCACACTCCTGCTTAAAACTCCCCTGTGGCTTACTATCACACCTGCAGTAAGTTCAAACGCCTTTTCCCGTATTCCTGTATCACTAAGCTTTCCGACTTTGACTTCATCTCTTGCTCTTTTCCCCATTACGTTCTTTTTTAAATCTTATTTTTTTTTTTTAAAGTTTGGCCTCTTTTATTGATTTTTTAATTTATTTTCATCCATCTTAATTCTTTGGCCTGTGTGGGCCTCCCATTAGTAGTGGCCTCTCTCATTGCAGAGCACCAGTTCTGGGCACATGCGCTCCAGAGCACAGGCTCGTAATTAGACACACCAGTCCAGCCACTCTGCAGCACGTGCCATCTTCCCAGGCCAGGGATCAAACTGGTGTCCCTTCCATTGCAAGGTGGACTCTTTACCCACTGGGCCACCAGGGAAGCGCAAACTTTTTTCCTTCTTGATCCTACAACCCAGCCTGCTGACTCAGTGGTAAAGAATCTACCTGCCAATAAAGGAGGTCTGGGTTCGATCCCTGGGTCAGTAAGATCCCCTGAAAAGGAAATGGCAACTCACTCCAGTACTCTTGCCTGAAAATTCCACAGGCAGAGGAGGCTGGCACGCTACAGTTCATGGGGTCGCAAGAGTCAGACAGGACTTAGTAACTAAACAACCAACCACCACCCAGCAAGACTTGTCTACTTCAGTAACTCTGCATTAAGCAGTCCTTCTCCTCTTCCCCACCACCTTTCTATGACTAGCTACTTCTAGCTGTTCAAATTTTTGCTTCAAAGTTACCTCTCTCAAAATTCTTCCCTAACCACAGAAATCTAAAGTATCCACTCAGTCTCTAACACAAAACTGACTTTAATTTTCTGCATAGCTGTTATCACTGGTATGTATCTCATTAATGTGCTTTTGTGTGTGCGTGCTCACTTGCTAAGTAGTGTCCGACTCTTTGCGAACCCATGGACTAGCCCACTAGGCTCCTCCGTCCATGTGATTCTTCAAGCAAGAATACTAGAGTAGGTTGCTGTTTCCTTCTCCAAGGCATCTTCACAACCCGGGGATCAAAGCCATATTTTGCTTGTGTCTCCTACACTGGCAGGAGGACTCTTTACCATTTGAGTCACCTGGGAAGCCCAATTAATGTGCTTATCATTTGTCTATTCTCACAGGAACGTAAGCTCCACAACTATGGAACTTGTCTATAATGTTCACTGCTATAACTTCAGTCCCTAGAATAGGGTCCAGCTCCTTAAAAAGTAGATGCTAAAAAATGTCTGCTAAATACATATGATATATACTCATACTGTGCATATGAAATTGTGCCTATGTCTCAATACCCACTCTCCCATGAAATTCAAAGAGAGTAAGAAATATATCGCTAGTCATCCAACAAGGTAAATCCTGCACAAGAAAAGGAAGGAAGGAACTTGCAGCCTTAATTTGCTGCAAAAAATTTGTTGTTGCTGCAACAAAACACAAAATTAGATCAAGGTTTAGTTCACAAAAAATTAAAAAAATAAATTTAGTTATGGACTCTTTACCCACTGGGCCACCAGGGAAGCGCAAACTTTTCCTTCTTGATCCTACAACCCAGCCTGCTGACTCAGTGGTAAAGAATCTACCTGCCAATAAAGGAGGTCTGGGTTCGATCCCTGGGTCAGTAAGATCCCCTGAAAAGGAAATGGCAACTCACTCCAGTACTCTTGCCTGAAAATTCCACAGGCAGAGGAGGCTGGCACGCTACAGTTCATGGGGTCGCAAGAGTCAGACAGGACTTAGTAACTAAACAACCAACCACCACCCAGCAAGACTTGTCTACTTCAGTAACTCTGCATTAAGCAGTCCTTCTCCTCTTCCCCACCACCTTTCTATGACTAGCTACTTCTAGCTGTTCAAATTTTTGCTTCAAAGTTACCTCTCTCAAAATTCTTCCCTAACCACAGAAATCTAAAGTATCCACTCAGTCTCTAACACAAAACTGACTTTAATTTTCTGCATAGCTGTTATCACTGGTATGTATCTCATTAATGTGCTTTTGTGTGTGCGTGCTCACTTGCTAAGTAGTGTCCGACTCTTTGCGAACCCATGGACTAGCCCACTAGGCTCCTCCGTCCATGTGATTCTTCAAGCAAGAATACTAGAGTAGGTTGCTGTTTCCTTCTCCAAGGCATCTTCACAACCCGGGGATCAAAGCCATATTTTGCTTGTGTCTCCTACACTGGCAGGAGGACTCTTTACCATTTGAGTCACCTGGGAAGCCCAATTAATGTGCTTATCATTTGTCTATTCTCACAGGAACGTAAGCTCCACAACTATGGAACTTGTCTATAATGTTCACTGCTATAACTTCAGTCCCTAGAATAGGGTCCAGCTCCTTAAAAAGTAGATGCTAAAAAATGTCTGCTAAATACATATGATATATACTCATACTGTGCATATGAAATTGTGCCTATGTCTCAATACCCACTCTCCCATGAAATTCAAAGAGAGTAAGAAATATATCGCTAGTCATCCAACAAGGTAAATCCTGCACAAGAAAAGGAAGGAAGGAACTTGCAGCCTTAATTTGCTGCAAAAAATTTGTTGTTGCTGCAACAAAACACAAAATTAGATCAAGGTTTAGTTCACATAAATTTTAATGAGTCAAGTTAATGAAAATATCAAAATTTGTAAGTTAGTGTCTGGCAGGAGAAACAATTTTGTTTTCAGATAATACAGTATTTGGTGTTGCCATTCTGGACGGGCTATGCGGCAGAAAGAGCAATGGCATTGAATCTCAGTTCATCAGGGTCACGTTCCATAAACTTCCTGCAAACTTCTATGGCATCCTAGAGGGAAAAAAGAATCTTTCAGTTCAGAAACATGTACTTTACTTACAAATGATGAATAAAATGTTTCCTATTTTCCTAATTCATAGTCATTTTCCACTACAGACTTCTTTTCTCAAATGAAAAATAACTTAAAGGACACCAGAAGAGTGAACAGTGGTCTGAGTTGCTTAGTTTACACAAGTAGGAGATACGCTAAGTGTTCTTTCTCGAAAGGTTTTCAAGAAATTTTTAACCTGGAAATTACATATTTCGTTGATTCTGAGCTATACTACAATTTGTTCATAACTTTCAAAATGTCTAAAATTAAGAAACAAGTGATGGTACCTTCGATTTAATGAAACATGGAATACGATGTGCAACTTGTTCAATTCTACTCTTGTTTTTTTTTTCAAATTTGGTACTTGTTTATGCCAAGAGTTCTGCAATCCCCTTTATTGGCTATAGATTGTTAATACTAGTTCAAATTTTTCTTTTTGGATTTTCTCCAGAGATCCAGGACAAGAAGATATTACAAAGAAAAGTTACACCGGCTCTTTTTAGAGATATGTCAAAGATGTGGAGGCGGTCCAACAAGTTTTCTTCTTACCTCTAACAAAGTTTCATCACTAGTTTCCCCATGGTTAATTGGAAATGGTTTCCGTCCATCTACAGAAAACAGGCAAACAAGTGAATGGTTAGTTCCTTGTATAGGATAATGTACTTTCTTTTAAAGAATATAAACAATTAACAACATTTATTTCATTCATAAATTTTCCCAGCTGACCCAGAAATATCCTTTACCCATGTTGCTTCTTTAATGTGGCATCTAATCAAAAATCACGTATTTTGTTGTCATCTCTCTTCAGTCTCTGTTAATTAAGAATGACAGGATAACGTACTAATAGTTCTAGCTTCCATCTTCCTCTTCCCACAGCGAGGCAAAGATAATTTATCCTAAAACAAATGCTGAAAGTGTGCTTCATATGAATATTTTTTAAAATTTATAATTATTTTAATTTTACTTTTTCCTTTTACAGAGTTTTGTTGTTTACATATGAATATTTTTAATACTAAAGGTTGCTTAGAATATTGCTTCCATCTTTGAAAACCTAAATTATCTTCCTAAACAGATGCTACTAGAAACAAATACTATTGGCTTTCATTTCCTAAAGAGAAATATATGAGACTAATGTCAACTTTTTAAAAATTACGACTATCAGAAATATAAAACATTTCAGGACTTCCCTGGTTGTCCAGTGGCTGAATCTCCATGCTCCCAATTGAGTTTGATACCTGGTCAGGGAACTAGATCCCACAGGTTGCAACTAAGAGTTCATATGCCACAACTGTAGATCTGGCATAGCCAAATAAACAAACAAAAAGAAATTATAAAAAATTTCTTTCATCACTTTAAAGCCTTTTGATAAAGACTTCTAAGTACAACTGACATTTATACCAATGAAAGGGAACCACTGCTATGTTTATGTATTAGTACTACTAACTGTACAGCAGAATCTCATAGCACAGTTGAAGAATCTGCCGGCAATGTAGGAGACCTGGGTTCGATCCCTGGGTTGGGAAGATCCTCTGGAGAAGGAAATGGCAACCCACTCCAGTATTCTTGCCTGGAGAATCCCATGGACAGAGAAGCCTGGCAGGCTACAGTCCACGGGGTCCCAAGAGTCATACGTGACTTAGCGACTGAATCACCACCATCACTACTAACTGCGAACTAAGGTAGGAACATGTGAGCCACAATCTAAATAATGTAGGATTATTCTATTGAACACCAAGCGTATTACTAATAGAGAAGGGAGTGGCAACCCACTACAGCATTCTTGCTTGGAGAATTCCATGGACAGAGGAGCCTGGTGGGTTACAGTCCATGGGTCGCAGAGGTGGACATGACTGAGTGACTAACAGTAAGAGCATTACCACCTTGAACAAACTAGCGCTTTTTCAACACTATGAAAAAATTAAAAAGTTCAGAATTATATAAACTCATGCTAACCCAAAGTTAACTGATACTCTATATCCAAGCCTATAATTTTCAGATGTTTTATAAGTGGTACTTCGAGTTCAAGCCATAAAACACAAAAATACAACCTCCTCTATAATTTCATGGCTTCTAAACAGAATAAAATTTTTTGAATCAATATGCATACGTAGTCATAGACTTGGACTAAAAGACACCACTATAAAGAAAACTATGGAAATTTATGAAAATTAACCAAACAAATAAAAACGAAAAGACTGATAGTTATTAAATTCAGAGAAATAAAAGAAAAAGTGAAAAAGAAAAGCCTGTTACCTATGGCTCAGCTGAGAATAATATTTTTATAGTCAGAATCTAAACAGCTATAACACTGGAAGAACAGCAAAAAATTAGTATGTATTTTGTGACTGGGAGACAGGAATAGGTAAAGAGGATGACAAAGGAAAGACAGATTGTTATCCTCATTGTGGGAGGCCAAAGAATAACACTTGCATAACCTCACCTCCAGTCAGGATGAAATAATGTACTGGAATAGGCCTTCCACGGAAAACCACTGCTATGTTTATGTATTAGTACTACTAACTGTACAGCAGAATCTCATAGCACAGTTGAAGAATCTGCCGGCAATGTAGGAGACCTGGGTTCGATCCCTGGGTTGGGAAGATCCTCTGGAGAAGGAAATGGCAACCCACTCCAGTATTCTTGCCTGGAGAATCCCATGGACAGAGAAGCCTGGCAGGCTACAGTCCACGGGGTCCCAAGAGTCATACGTGACTTAGCGACTGAATCACCACCATCACTACTAACTGCGAACTAAGGTAGGAACATGTGAGCCACAATCTAAATAATGTAGGATTATTCTATTGAACACCAAGCGTATTACTAATAGAGAAGGGAGTGGCAACCCACTACAGCATTCTTGCTTGGAGAATTCCATGGACAGAGGAGCCTGGTGGGTTACAGTCCATGGGTCGCAGAGGTGGACATGACTGAGTGACTAACAGTAAGAGCATTACCACCTTGAACAAACTAGCGCTTTTTCAACACTATGAAAAAATTAAAAAGTTCAGAATTATATAAACTCATGCTAACCCAAAGTTAACTGATACTCTATATCCAAGCCTATAATTTTCAGATGTTTTATAAGTGGTACTTCGAGTTCAAGCCATAAAACACAAAAATACAACCTCCTCTATAATTTCATGGCTTCTAAACAGAATAAAATTTTTTGAATCAATATGCATACGTAGTCATAGACTTGGACTAAAAGACACCACTATAAAGAAAACTATGGAAATTTATGAAAATTAACCAAACAAATAAAAACGCAAAACCTGATAGTTATTAAATTCAGAGAAATAAAAGAAAAAGTGAAAAAGAAAAGCCTGTTACCTATGGCTCAGCTGAGAATAATATTTTTATAGTCAGAATCTAAACAGCTATAACACTGGAAGAACAGCAAAAAATTAGTATGTATTTTGTGACTGGGAGACAGGAATAGGTAAAGAGGATGACAAAGGAAAGACAGATTGTTATCCTCATTGTGGGAGGCCAAAGAATAACACTTGCATAACCTCACCTCCAGTCAGGATGAAATAATGTACTGGAATAGGCCTTCCACGGAAAACAGCTAAAGACCTGGACAAAACAGTTGTTTTTTAGACTGGGAAAAAAGGAACTCAGAACTGCTAGGTAAGCCTAACAGTAAAACAAGCTCTCTGCCAGTGCAGGAAAAGGAGACCCAAGTAGTTTACCACCACCTCAATTAGAAGACCAAAGAGAAAGAGGGCAGGGTTCAAGAAGAGCGAGACAGTTGCAGTTTGCACAATGCCTGGAAGAAGGCAGCTACACACTTTGGAGAGCACTGGCTCTCTGTCTGGGCCGGGCCAGGATCAGTGGGCCAGGTGGGGGTGGGAAGCAGTATTTCTCTGGCACGAGCTTTAGGCTGGGCAGCCAAGAACTTGTTTACACCCGAGGGAAGACGTAAATCAGAAAATAAGTGAAGGACAATGAGAGCTAGATTTCCCATGCTCAGAAAAGGAAGTCACAAAAAATAGGTAACACTAGAACAAACTGTATAATATCAGATTAGAATTAGAAATGTGGATGTAAATAAATGCTTTTCAATACACAGAAACATATAATTGTGTATGCATGTAGATTCACATTCACATACAGGTGACTATGCATATAATACATACAAACATCTCCTATCTCTTTCCTCTGAGAAAGTCTAGAGGTAAAGATATCTTAGTAGCAATGAGCACATGGAGCAAACATATCTTGGTTCTAGGCCCTTTTTCCAAGACAAGGAAGATAAAAGATGAGCCAGGAAAGGTTGTTCTACTAAAAAGTTAGAAAGTGCTCAGAGAATGACAGACAAATTAAGAGGACATACGCCCAGAACTATGTGAAGCCCTAAGGACAAGGAAGGGGTAACAACGGAACCATGAAGAACTCGGTCCCTTTCATCAACTAACCTTACAATTAGGTACAGAATGAACATATTAAAGACTACCACTACCCTTGTTACATAATTGTCTGGCAGAAATTCACTTGCAACATGTCTATAATCATACAGCCTTATTTTTTAAATTAATTTAGAAATGATTTTTTTTTCTTTAAAACCATATGCTGTTCTCTTAAGCACTGTCTTCTATGCACTAACTCAATATTCCCCTTGTTCAACATTCCTTTTAAATTTATTAGGAATTTGCATCAGGGCTACCGCCAATTCTCCTTGCAATGAGTCGGTAACTGTCCACCTGCATTTGTCCTGTATTAATTTTATCCCTGTCCTTTCTGATATCTCAAAGATGCCAGCTATTCTTTAGAACTTGGAAATTCTTTAAACTCATTTAAAGAATGTAATTTCCAAAGGGCTCTAACTCTCCATCGGCCACATTGATCATTCTTCCTGCTAAAGCATACTTAAACCAAACAAGACCTCAGTGGTTCTGACTTTCTTTTCTGATGTCCTTACTTCAAACTAATTTTAAAACCCTTTCATGCTGATCTTGGCATGCTACGAAAGAGAATCATCCTCCATACATAGCCTACCCCTGATATATGGCTTTCCTTCCAGTGCCCTTCAGCCTCTGGGCTCAGAGAGCTAGCTCTTCACTCAAACAGGGTTTTTAGACAGCGTATTCCTTCCCACTGAAATGATCAGAGACTTTTTTTCTTCTAAATTTCTTTTTAACTGTTATTGTTTGTTCTATTATTACATCTCCCATTCTGAAAGTCACTCTTACTATATGGGTCATATTTATCATTCCTCTGGCCTTTCCTAAATCTACTTAAGTTGACAGAATGTGTCTGATCCATCTCAGCACTCTCTTTACCCCTTCACTTGTATTAGTTATTCTTTCTTAAAAAAGAATTCTATTGTTTTATTGTTTATTTACTTATTTATTATTTGGGGCTGTGCTGGTCTTCACAGCTGAGTCTCTCCAGTTGTGGTGAACAGAGGCTACTCTTGAGTTGTGGTGCACACGCTTCTCTTGTTGAGGACCACAGGCTGTAAGGGTACTAGGCTTCAGCAGTTGGGGCGGTGGGCTCGGGAGCTGTTGTGTGTGCGCTTAGTTGCTCTGTGGCATGTGGTACCTTCCCAGATCAGCGATTGAACCTGCATCTCCCACACTGGCACATGGATTCTTTACCACTGAGCCACCAGGAAAGCCCTACTAGCTATTCTTTCAGAGTGGAAACTAGCTTCCAGGCAAGAAGACTGGAGTAGGTAGTCATTGCCTTCTCCAGGGGATGTTCCCAACCCAGGGATCGAATCCAGGTCTTCCACCCTGCAGGCAGATTCTTTACCATCTGAGTCACTGGGGAAGCCCAAGAATACTGGAGTCGGGGAGCCTATCCCTTCTCCAGTGGAACTTCCTATCTTAGGAATCGAAATGGGGTCTCATGCATTGCAGGTGGATTCTTTACCAGTTGAACTACAAGGGAAGCCAGCTTTTAGCAACCAGACATTTGAAATGTCTATTACATCTTAATATTACATCTTATCTCTATGTAGGTTCTAGAGACTGAATTAGCAAAGCATATCTTCCAAACTGCTCTGCAGGGCTGTTATGTACTTCCATGATAATGACTTCATTTAGCTTGATTCCTACTCAAATCACTCTACTACTGTAGACGACCCATGGGGTTGTATGTTTCTTTCCTTTCCTTGTCCCCTTTAACGAAGTCATTTCTTTTTAATAAACTGTATGATTCTGTTGCCATATTCCACATATAAAATCCATCTAAATCTTATAGACATGTTTATGTCATGCTGAGCCTTTCAGAACTTTTCTGTCTTTAAGTAAGTTAAGGAAAATGTGCAAAATTACTATTTAACAGCAAATGAGAAGAGAACTAAAAATCACGGTATCGAGGAACTGAAAAGGATTTCATTTTTTTATTTATTTGGTATTTTTTTCAATCTAAGAAGGTTTCCTAGAGAAGGGTGGGGAGGACACATAAGTACTTATCTACCAATGATGAAAAAATCATAACAAGCTTCTTTTTGTTGGAATGAACTGATTAAAATTATGACACTCTCTTCCAAGGTGTGCCTGAAGCAGTCAACCTATAGTCAACTTTTAAAAGATAACTGCAGGGTCTTCCCTGGTGGTCCAGTGGGGTAAGGACACCACCTTGCAGTGCAAGGGGTGCCAGTTCGATCCCTGGCCTGAGAAGATCCCACGTGCTGCAGAGCAGCTGGACCAGTGTGTCCAACTACTGAGCCAGAGCTCTGGAGCACATGCGCCCAGAGCTGGTGCTCTACAGTGGGAGAGGCCACTGCGATGGGAGGCCCATACAGGCCAAAAAACAAAGATAAATAAATAAAAAATCAAGGACGTGGCCAAAAAAAAAAAAAAGATAAATGCAGGTAAATAGTAAGTAATTAATCATGGGTATTTTGACATAGCCCTAAAGGAACTGTTGCCAGAAAAGATTCCTGTAAAGTCTATTGAAAAATCAGATGTGATACAAAGGGGTAGTAAAAAAGCTTGGAAACTAGTGATACTCATTGTTGAATACAAACATTAGTTATAAATAATAAACTATGTTTTCAAACTAGTTTCAGGATTAAGAAACTAATTTTAAATGGTTCATCCAAGATGTTGGTGATAACCAACTCAAAAAGTTAGTATAGATTGCTGAACTGGCCTTCAGGAATTTGCTGTAATGATTTTTACTTTCCTGCTTTGCAAAGGTGGTTGCAAGCATTCTTGGATTATATTAATAAGTTACTTGAATGTCAAAATATTTTTACTTTTTCTAGTAAGAAATCTTAAATGGAAAACTTGTATGATGCCAACTCAGTGTTACAGGTAATCAATTAACTTAAGTAAACACAATAAGTATCAACAGCCATGTTTTCATAAATACAGATTTTCCCATCTACCATTTCTTACCCCAGGATAAATTAAAATAGTTCTTACCTAATTCATAGAGATGACCATCTACATGAACTAATGCAATAAAATGAAGATCTACTTTTTCATCTATATTTGGTGCCTGGAAGAGGAGGGAAAAATACATAGTATGTAAGTCAGTAATTCAACAAATCAGTTAACTTACATGCAAACACAAACAAATAATATTAAATAACATGAAAGAATACTCCTCCAATGGAATTCAAGGCTTAGTCTTTGATATGGTGGACAGAGAGTGAACATGCCTACATTTATAACAAATGTGCTCGTCCATCAACAAGGAAAACACTGACTCAAAACACATCTTTCTTAATATCAACTGATCTGCAAACCTAAGGGCTTGTTCACTTTGGAAAGGTTACCACCTAGCACAACGCCTGTACATAGTAGACGTACAATGTATATTTGCTAAAAGAAATGAATCCCAGAACTAATTTATATAATTTTTGAAATCTGAAAGAATAAATTTTTAAGTTTATTAACATAAACAGAGTTAAAGAAACTCTTCTCAAGTAAATTTTAAGACATCAAGAAAGTGAGTTTTTCTCTTGATGATTTAACTTAATAATCTCATTTTTTTTAAAACAATGCAATATAGATTTAGAATGCTTTTGAGTCATCCTAGACTCAAAAACAAGTTTAAAAGTGAATAGAAGCAGGAAGCAGTCCAAAAGACTAAAGGAGAAAAAGGGTATGATTAAAGTAAAATTAACTTAGCCTACAATTTTTCTCTTGCTTTCTCAGTGAGCTGTTTCAAATGAAAACTATATTAGTTTTTTTTCAAGTTTACCAGATTCAATTGGTGTGAGCAATATATGCTACATTTCTGAGACATTCAAATAACTTAGGCAAGTCAATACATCTATAATACATAGTAACTACAATCATATACCAAATCTAACTGGCTTTAAATGAAATATAATCACTGTTAAATCAAAGTACAAATTTTAGAGGTAAAAGTTTTAAAGAGGTATAAATCAAATTACCTCTTGTATCATGCAGTTAAGTAACACAAAATCTTTTTTTTTTTTTTTTTTAATTTTGGCCTCTTTTATTGGTCTTTCATGTATTTTCATCCATCCTTGTTCTTTGGCCTGTGTGGGCCTCCCATTGCAGTGGCCTCACTTGTAGCAGAGCAATGGGTCTGGGTGCATGGCGCTAAAAGTATGGAACGCTTCATGTGTCATCCTTGCACAGGGGCCATGGTAATCTTCTCTGTATAGTTCCAATTTTAGTACATGTGCTGCTGAAGCCAGCACCACAAAATCTTTTTTATTTTAATTATTTATTCATTTATTTATTTATTTTCCTTTTTATCTGTATAGAGAGGCATGTGGAACCTCCCTGACCAGGGATAGAACCCATGCTCTTGGCAATGGGAGCTCAGAGTCCCAACCACTGGACTGCCAGGAAAGTCCAACACATAATATCTTAACTCTCTAGGGATCTTCCTGACCCAGGGATCGAACCTGGGTCTCTTAGGTCTCCTGCACTGGCAGGCACGTTCTTTACCACTGGGCCACTTGGGAAGCCATCTTAGATTTACTGGATGCTTCTAATAAATAATATGAAACACAAAATAGGGATTCATCTCTTCTCACATTACTCTTCAGAGATTATTTCCCTCAATTTATGAATGGGAGCAATGGAAAATACATTCCTATGGCAAACTAGCTTTTCCCAGACTTTCCTTAGAGCTAAAGAATTCCACCTTTGGTAGGAATCCCAGTTATGTAGGCTTAGTGTTGTTCTGATACAAGACTGCTCTTGACTGCAGCCCCACCTGTGGCTGTGCCACCAACAACAGGGAACTGCCATTAGGTTTGCAGGCAGTCCATTCCATTTTGACAGTTTTGTTAGAATTATCCCTCATACTGAGGCAGAAAAGGTTTCCCAATATTTTCCACCTCTTGAACATGGTATTTCTTCAAACACTTAACAGACAGTAATAATGAGTTTCTTTATTTTACTGGTCAGAGAAGAATCAAAATTTCAGTGATCACTCAATCCAGTACCCATATTTCAGCAGTGATCAGAGATAACTCAGTGTTTTTTGGGTCACTTCTATTGATCTTTCATTCACTTATCTTTTTTGTTCTTTGGCCTGTGTGGGCCTCCCACCGCAGTGGTCTCTCTCACGCAGAGCACTGGCTCTGGGCGCATCTGGCTCAGTAATTGGACACATCGGTCCAGTTGTTTTGCGGCAGGTGGGATCTTCCCAGGCCAGGGATCGAACCAGCGCATCTTGCACTGCAAGGTGGTGTCCTTACCCACTGGATCACCAGGAAGCCCCGAGAACTCAGTTTTTTGAGGCTAAATCTAGGCAATTTTACAAACTCTAAATTCAATTCTATAACAAAAATACTGGAAAGAATTCCTTATTCAACCAGAAGAGGGTCTTGATTTACATCTTTTAAGACACAGTTCTCAAGCATTTTAAACCTTTTGAGCTATTATGTTTTTCAAATTACTACTTAGCACCATCTCTTCTTAAGAATAAATACCTCTTATAGCTTCTGATTTTCATATTTTGTCAGTAAATACAGTAAATATCTTGCTAGAGATAAAAGTGACACAACCGGAATCAGATCTTGCTATGTACCCAAACCCTTTGAACACTGGGTTTCTTTATCTGTTTTTAGCTTTAAACAAAATGCATGAAACTGGGCTTCCCTGGTAGTCCAGTGAGTAGGATTCATCTCTTCTCACATTACTCTTCAGAGATTATTTCCCTCAATTTATGAATGGGAGCAATGGAAAATACATTCCTATGGCAAACTAGCTTTTCCCAGACTTTCCTTAGAGCTAAAGAATTCCACCTTTGGTAGGAATCCCAGTTATGTAGGCTTAGTGTTGTTCTGATACAAGACTGCTCTTGACTGCAGCCCACCTGTGGCTGTGCCACCAACAACAGGGAACTGCCATTAGGTGTGCAGGCAGTCCATTCCATTTTGACAGTTTTGTTAGAATTATCCCTCATACTGAGGCAGAAAAGGTTTCCCAATATTTTCCACCTCTTGAACATGGTATTTCTTCAAACACTTAACAGACAGTAATAATGAGTTTCTTTATTTTACTGGTCAGAGAAGAATCAAAATTTCAGTGATCACTCAATCCAGTACCCATATTTCAGCAGTGATCAGAGATAACTCAGTGTTTTTTGGGTCACTTCTATTGATCTTTCATTCACTTATCTTTTTTGTTCTTTGGCCTGTGTGGGCCTCCCACCGCAGTGGTCTCTCTCACGCAGAGCACTGGCTCTGGGCGCATCTGGCTCAGTAATTGGACACATCGGTCCAGTTGTTTTGCGGCAGGTGGGATCTTCCCAGGCCAGGGATCGAACCAGCGCATCTTGCACTGCAAGGTGGTGTCCTTACCCACTGGATCACCAGGAAGCCCCGAGAACTCAGTTTTTTGAGGCTAAATCTAGGCAATTTTACAAACTCTAAATTCAATTCTATAACAAAAATACTGGAAAGAATTCCTTATTCAACCAGAAGAGGGTCTTGATTTACATCTTTTAAGACACAGTTCTCAAGCATTTTAAACCTTTTGAGCTATTATGTTTTTCAAATTACTACTTAGCACCATCTCTTCTTAAGAATAAATACCTCTTATAGCTTCTGATTTTCATATTTTGTCAGTAAATACAGTAAATATCTTGCTAGAGATAAAAGTGACACAACCGGAATCAGATCTTGCTATGTACCCAAACCCTTTGAACACTGGGTTTCTTTATCTGTTTTTAGCTTTAAACAAAATGCATGAAACTGGGCTTCCCTGGTAGTCCAGTGAGTGGAGACTCCACCTTGCAGTGTAAGGGACACCGGTTCGGTCCCTGGCCTGGGAAGATCCCTTGTGCCGTGGAGTGGCTGGACGGGTGTGTCTAATTACGAGCCAGCGCTCTGGAGTGCATGCGCCTGGAGCCGGTGCTCCGCAATGAGAGAGGCCACCGTGACGGGAGGCCCACACAGGCCAAGGAATAAAGATAGATGAAAATAGATAAATAAATAAACAATAAAAGAGGCCAAAACTTATTTTAAGGAAAAAAAAAGAAAGAAAAAGAAAAGCATGAAACTACTCTGTTAACCGTTACATGCCATATAAACATTACATATTATGATAATATTAATTCTACATTATCACTAATGTAAGGAATCGCTAAACCTAAATTGTGAGAACTTGTACTTTTTATCCAAAAAGGCATACTAAAAATAGAAAATGCTGAAGAAGGCATGGAAAGTCTTCAAACTATTATAAAAGATAAAAAATGCTCGAAAATTCTACACTTTCCACAAAACCTTGTTATCTATTCTGGCCCTTTTCCTTTGGTCAGCTTTAATTAATCAAAGTCTGAAGTCTGTAATTATCCAATTGCTTAAACATTATCCCAGTAAAAGAAGAACAATCAATAAAAAACGAATTCCAGTAAGCCTCAGAAAAATGACCAATAAGTACCACAAGGCAAAAGGCACAAACTACAGATTAGGTCATCTTTGCTACATTTCTACATAGTTTTTTTACACAGTTTCTTAATTTATAATACACTTATTATTACCTTGAAGAATTAATAAAAAGTGATGTGACAAATCAATTAAATATTAAGTAGAATAGACAACTAGAAATTTCAAATGATATAAAATAGTTTAAATTTAATTAGTAAGTGTGGCACTATTAGCAGAGATTGTTCTAAGTGCTTTATAAAAATTGACCAATTAATTGTCATGTAGGATAATACAGTTATATCCATTGGACTCTCAATTGAGGCACAGGAGCATTATGTTACATGCTCTAAGGTACCAAGCTAGTAAGTGAGAGAATCTGGTTTCAAATCTACGCAACGTCATTCTAGAATTCATGCTCTTAACCACTAGGCTATGAAAATACTTATGAAGCCATAAAGCAATGATTAATATGGAAAGAGGTCAACATTACATAAAAACATAAAACTGAGAATGCCAATTTTTATGACATGTTCCCTTACAGTTAGAATATTTTTCAAGTACAGGGAATTTACTTCTACTTAGAATCAATTGTGCGCAAGTCAGAATTTACAAAATTAGTGTTTTACTCTTATCATGTAATTCACTTGTATCTCCCACTGTGCCAGAGTATAGCATTGTAGGAAAGCAATAAATATCAGGCAGAAAAGTAAATAAACATGACAAATGTACAGTTGTGACTCAAATGAGGATAATGAAATAGAAAGACACCAGTTTGCTGATGAAAGGCTAGTTTGATGACCATACTCATATTTGATGGAAGCAGGTATTTAAGAAAAAGTGCCAAGACTCCATTTCATAGGAATAGCTCTAGAAGAATAAAATAAGTAGAAGGAAAGAATATTTTGACATCAGCTTTTAAATTTTTTAGGCATTAAAGTTTGTATAATCAAACTTTCTCTGGCTTCCAAAGTCACCATGATTTCCTGAAGTATCAAGTTTCTTATAAATGTATGGCACACACCAAGTATTTTAGACGTAGCCATGTTTAGGTAGGCTCTGCCAAACTAGTCACTACCACTAATTTTTGAAAACATCAGAAAGACAAGAGCTATAGTTGCTTAATCCTGCCTTTATTTCAATTATGAGAATTATTAGAATTCTATCACAAACCTCAACATTTAGAATAACTAAGAACAAATATACTTTTTAATGGTTTGTCAATATTTTTAATGGGTCTGCCAAGAAGGAGTAATTACAAAATGTGTGGGAAGCCTGTATCAATTCACAAGGAAAAAATCTTCACCTCCTGCTTGAGTAAAGATCTTTAGAAACTGAATAGGCAGGGAAGATGGGATCAAGATTAAAGCAAGTACCTGAGCCACCTCAGGGAATAAAATAGCTTAGATGAAATACCTACACCATGAAGGATTAGATTAAGGATAGAGTAAGTAAAGTAACCCCAGAAGCATGACAAGAGACTAAAGTCATGTTCAGAAACATGAAAAAAACCAAAACCAAAACCAAAACACCAAGAAAGAGATGGCAAAGAACTCAGAAGGTACACAGCATTTGTTGACCTGAGTCAACTAAATGAAATTGGAAAGATGAAAGGTAAGAGAATACATATTCACTTGAACAACTAACAGGCACTTAAACATTATCATGAAGGTCGATCAGCCCTCCACGGCAGGGACCTTTATGTTGGCAGGAAATGAAGTGGAAAGATGGATGTTCACCAGGGTGCTGGGGAAAGTCAAGCCAGACCGCAAAGCATAGGGGTATGCTTGCAATCTTACTGGGGGAGAAAAAGCTAATGGTCTGATGAACCAAGAGAACAGCACTTGGAAGACTGAAGAAGTTTACGGGAAAAAAAAAATGGCCTGCCCCTGTCACTGGAAGAAGAGATGGAAGATTGACTACACTTACAACAGAATGGAGACCCAAAGATGGCAGGCGTAAGAAGGGTCGCCAGCGACGAAGACGGAGAGATGGACTGGTGACCTTTGCAGGGCCTACATGGCTACGTTTGACCCAGGGCAGGGATGCATGGTGACACAGTGATGAGGCCTTCGTTCTGCAGTGGCTAGAATGAGGCTGTGGTGAGGATGGCGAGGAGGACTACACAATTAAAAGAGAGAACATTTTACTCAGACCACATGACTGGGCGACCCGGTACTCTTAAAAGCAACGTATGGTCATATTTGGATTTATATGGTCTAGTACTTTTAATCAACCATAATCTAGAAAAGGATCGTAAATGAATATTAGTTAAAGGCACATAATGTGGAAATATATAACCAAGGTATCAGGTTATATTCCACAGCTTCTATTAAATGCACATCTAAAATATTTACATATCCTCATTTGCATAGCACAGATGCTTGGAACTATTTAAAAGCCACTGAAGTGGAATTATTACACTTCCAGTGAAGTGGAATTATTACAGCAAGTTGTTTTTTTTTTTTTAAACTTTTATTTTACTTTTAACTTTTACAGAGTTTCGTTGTTTACAGATATGTATGTTCCCAGATTACTGCAAGCTGTTTTTAAAAAAGCGTGTGCGTGCACACACACACACACACACACAAAACATGTCACACATATAAAACATATGAAGAATTACATGTCAAAGATAACTGTATGGTCACAGGCATGGGCAAAAAGAGTTTCCTAGAAGGAATAAGCAGTAAGGGAAAAAACACTTCAAAATATAGAGCAATCCCTCAGAAATGGATACTACGCATAAACTATCCTCTTATTTACGCCAACAAGTTAAATGAAAACTACCATGGCTTATTAGCTATCTTTTAGGATTAGTTAAAATATGTATGACTTATTTTGTGCCTAGCACCCTTACTAAGTACTTTACATGTATTGACTCATTTAATTTCCCAGTAAGTAACCCATGAGAGTTGCTGGAACTATTTCCATTTTACAAATGAGGACTCAGAGTGCAAAGAGGTGAAGTGACATAACCCAGGTCACACTGCCAGGAAGTAGCAGGGCTGGGATTCAAACACAGGAAATCTGGTTATAGAATTCAATGATTTTAATCACCAGAGTGTACATCCTCAGTGGCCAAGGAAAAGATTTTAGTACTAATTTATTGGACTCGATTCCAACGAGAAGAGGAGTAATCCTCTTAAAATTAGATTTTAGGAGTCACCTTTGGGAGTCACCAACACTACTGTACCACTAAGAAATAAAGTTTGACCTAAGACGGAGGACCTAAAATAAAAAATTTTGTGGCGACCGGTACTCTTAAAAGCAACGTATGGTCATATTTGGATTTATATGGTCTAGTACTTTTAATCAACCATAATCTAGAAAAGGATCGTAAATGAATATTAGTTAAAGGCACATAATGTGGAAATATATAACCAAGGTATCAGGTTATATTCCACAGCTTCTATTAAATGCACATCTAAAATATTTACATATCCTCATTTGCATAGCACAGATGCTTGGAACTATTTAAAAGCCACTGAAGTGGAATTATTACACTTCCAGTGAAGTGGAATTATTACAGCAAGTTGTTTTTTTTTTTTTAAACTTTTATTTTACTTTTAACTTTTACAGAGTTTCGTTGTTTACAGATATGTATGTTCCCAGATTACTGCAAGCTGTTTTTAAAAAAGCGTGTGCGTGCACACACACACACACACACACACAAAACATGTCACACATATAAAACATATGAAGAATTACATGTCAAAGATAACTGTATGGTCACAGGCATGGGCAAAAAGAGTTTCCTAGAAGGAATAAGCAGTAAGGGAAAAAACACTTCAAAATATAGAGCAATCCCTCAGAAATGGATACTACGCATAAACTATCCTCTTATTTACGCCAACAAGTTAAATGAAAACTACCATGGCTTATTAGCTATCTTTTAGGATTAGTTAAAATATGTATGACTTATTTTGTGCCTAGCACCCTTACTAAGTACTTTACATGTATTGACTCATTTAATTTCCCAGTAAGTAACCCATGAGAGTTGCTGGAACTATTTCCATTTTACAAATGAGGACTCAGAGTGCAAAGAGGTGAAGTGACATAACCCAGGTCACACTGCCAGGAAGTAGCAGGGCTGGGATTCAAACACAGGAAATCTGGTTATAGAATTCAATGATTTTAATCACCAGAGTGTACATCCTCAGTGGCCAAGGAAAAGATTTTAGTACTAATTTATTGGACTCGATTCCAACGAGAAGAGGAGTAATCCTCTTAAAATTAGATTTTTAGGAGTCACCCTTTGGGAGTCACCAACACTACTGTACCACTAAAGGCAAATCTGACCCAAGAGTTTCCCACGAAATGCACATGCTAATAGTAATTAACTTGTTCATGGTAATCCAAACGATAATTTAACAACTGTCACCGGAAATAAATGATATCAGTATACGAAACTGAGTTTAGAGCAGTATGATAAAATTATGACCACTGACAACCACAGAGAGAAGTAGTCAGAGTAGTGATATATGTCCTTGCTTAGTGATAATGCGTTGCACTAACCACGACTTATTCTCTTCAGGAAAATGAAGGGGTTTTCCCTGAAAGATTTCTAACCATGAAAAGTCTATGATCCTACTTAGTACTTTTGATCTATGTAAACAATACAATAACCTACAATAAAGCAACCATTGTGGTGAGGGTTTTAAAAACTTGTTGTTGAACAGTTTAGCTGTTCATAGGAAGAATCAATTAGAAACACACAAACGAATCCTATATGTGGCTCTACATGGGGACAAAGGTGTAAATAATAAAGTGGCTGCTCACACATAGTCTAGCAAAAGTTTCTGATATTCGATCTGATCACATTTAAATAAGAGCTAGAGAGGGGAAAATGGGTAAGAGGAAAAGGGAAATGGATGGAGAAAGAAAAAGGAGAAAAGGAAGAGAGAGGAAATTTTCTCAGAATCTGGGGAGGGAGAGATGACTAAACCAGAAGCAGAATGAAAGGCTGACACTGAAAGAACCTGGAAGGTCTGGGCAGGCAAATACCCTGGGAAAGGTATTTCTGGCAAAGAATTAAGTACAAGGAAAAGGACAAAAATGGGAATGAGAATAACATATTCAGAGGACCACACTATCATATCTGGGATCTAACTACCTTTTCCATCCGTAAAGTTATCCTTGGGACTTCCCTGGTGGTCCAGTGACTAAGACTGGGGGATCCCAAAGCAGGGGGCCCAGGTTCAATTCCTGGTCAGGGAACTAGTTCCCACAGGCTGCAACTAAGAGTTTGCATGCCACAACTAAGACCCAGTGCAGCCAAATAAACAGATAAATATATATATTTTAAAAGTTATCCTATTACTTTTTCACGGGTGCTGAAAGAAAACATAAGACTCCTGGACCACAGAAAAACGACTACTCATAACACAGCAAGGAGCACAATCATCACTATGTTGACGTGAGCTCACGTGAGGTCAACACAGAGTGCCCAGAACAATGGTTGCACACACAATGGGCTGCGTTATAGGAGAGGAACCCTGAGCCTGGGGAAACTGATGTCTTATTAATACGCAGTAAGTGATCAGGCTCGTTGCAATGGTGGCAGGCATTGCCCCATCCCCAACGTGATTACTCGGAAAAAAGTGCTTCCCAACTTCAAGTACGATGGCTCTCCTTTTCTGCCATTTTTGAAGAATTTTTTTTAAAACTTAAAAAGAGTAATTCCAAATTTACAGAGTTCTAAAAATAAAAAGGGTACAGGAAATACCTAGATTTACCCATGACATTTTATTCTTATTTGCTTTATCAACTGTATGTACATACTCTTTCTCTTTCTCTACACAGTTCTTTTTCTTTTCTGTACCATTTAAAGCTAAGTTATATAGATCATGGTCCTTTACCATGAAATACTTTTATGTAACAGCTGTTATCACCTGCAAAATTTCCTATAGAT
This sequence comes from Tragulus kanchil, assembly GCA_022376925.1. Lineage (NCBI taxonomy): Eukaryota > Metazoa > Chordata > Mammalia > Artiodactyla > Tragulidae > Tragulus > Tragulus kanchil. The sequence goes on from JAIOJX010000003.1 coordinate 38,783,006, forward strand.
ACGGCTGTGTTAGGATGGATGTTAAATTCTGGGTCACATTAAACGTTGGTCTAACCTTCCATTCATATTTTAACGTTGTCAGTAGATCCTTTTGTGTCCTTTGTAGCATTTCCTCAGGATCTAATCTGGGAGCTGGTACTGGATTTGTTGTGTTTCTTCAGTATCCTGGAAGGTCTGGGCAGGCAAATACCCTGGGAAAGGTATTTCTGGCAAAGAAGTAAGTACAAGGAAAAGGACAAAAATGGGAATGAGAATAACATATTCAGAGGACCACACTATCATATCTGGGATCTAACTACCTTTTCCATCCGTAAAGTTATCCTTGGGACTTCCCTGGTGGTCCAGTGACTAAGACTGGGGGATCCCAAAGCAGGGGGCCCAGGTTCAATTCCTGGTCAGGGAACTAGTTCCCACAGGCTGCAACTAAGAGTTTGCATGCCACAACTAAGACCCAGTGCAGCCAAATAAACAGATAAATATATATATTTTAAAAGTTATCCTATTACTTTTTCACGGGTGCTGAAAGAAAACATAAGACTCCTGGACCACAGAAAAACGACTACTCATAACACAGCAAGGAGCACAATCATCACTATGTTGACGTGAGCTCACGTGAGGTCAACACAGAGTGCCCAGAACAATGGTTGCACACACAATGGGCTGCGTTATAGGAGAGGAACCCTGAGCCTGGGGAAACTGATGTCTTATTAATACGCAGTAAGTGATCAGGCTCGTTGCAATGGTGGCAGGCATTGCCCCATCCCCAACGTGATTACTCGGAAAAAAGTGCTTCCCAACTTCAAGTACGATGGCTCTCCTTTTCTGCCATTTTTGAAGAATTTTTTTTAAAACTTAAAAAGAGTAATTCCAAATTTACAGAGTTCTAAAAATAAAAAGGGTACAGGAAATACCTAGATTTACCCATGACATTTTATTCTTATTTGCTTTATCAACTGTATGTACATACTCTTTCTCTTTCTCTACACAGTTCTTTTTCTTTTCTGTACCATTTAAAGCTAAGTTATATAGATCATGGTCCTTTACCATGAAATACTTTTATGTAACAGCTGTTATCACCTGCAAAATTTCCTATAGATACGGCTGTGTTAGGATGGATGTTAAATTCTGGGTCACATTAAACGTTGGTCTAACCTTCCATTCATATTTTAACGTTGTCAGTAGATCCTTTTGTGTCCTTTGTAGCATTTCCCCTCAGGATCTAATCTGGGAGCTGGTACTGGATTTGTTGTGTTTCTTCAGTATCCTTTTGGAGAAGGGCACACTTTAAAAATAATTTCATTGTCTGACTTGCATACTTTCTGATGACAAATCTGCCATAATTCTTTTTTTAAATTTATTTTGGGGGGGGTGCTGGGGACGGAGAGGGGTGGGCGGGCCACTTCTATTGGTCTTTCACTTACCTATTTTCATCCATCTTTTTGTTCTTTGGCCCGTGAGGGCCTCCCATTGCAGTGGCCTCTGTTGTCGCAGAGCACCGGTTCTGGGCGCATGCACTCCAGAGCTCCGGCTGGGTAACTGGACACATCGGTCCAGCCGCTCCATGGCAGGGGGGATCTTCCCAGGCCAGGGATCGAACTGGCACCCCTTGCACTGCAAGGCAGTGTCCTTACCCACTGGACCACCAGGGAAACCCCAAATCTGCTATAATTCTTATCTCTGGTCGTCTGTATCTAGAGTGTCTTTTTCCTCTGGCAACACTTAACATTTTATATTTATCTTTGGTTTTAAGCAGTTTGAAGATTATGTATCGGTGTGTGTGTGTTTGTGTGTGTGTGTTTTGGAGAGTACCTACTCTGAGAATCTTGAAGCTATGGTTTGATGTCCTTAAATTTTTTAAAATAGTTGGCCACTAACTTATTTTTTTTCTGTTATATGCTCAGTTCTCACACCCCACCACTCTCTTTTGCTTATAGTTCTACTGATACATATTAGATCATATGAAATTGATCCATGGCTCTGGGATAACCTGAGTTTTTTTGTTTTATTTTGTGGCTTTTCTCTCCATGAATTTTTGTCATTCAGTTTGGCTCAATTTCACAACGTATCTTCACATTTTCTGATTGTTCTGCTTTGCTGTCTCCTGGCAAACCTGTTAAAGGCCCTCTTCACTCTGGTATCGTGCTTTTAATTACTTTCACTTCATTCTTTCTTAGTTTCCAGCTCTGCTGACATTCCCCATCTATTGGTACATACCATCTACCTTTTCTACTTGAGCCTTTAACATATTAATCAGTTATTTAAACTCGCATCTGACAGTTCCAACATACGAATCATCTCTGAGTCTGATTCCATTGATTCTGTGGTCATGTGACAGTGTGCTAATTTTTCTCAGTTTCTTCTTTGTCTTAACAGTCTGGGTTAGAAGACACACATCTTGTGAAGGAGCACAGAGACCAGGATAGCTTACATCTGGGAAGGGGCGTGCCTCCTCTTCTGTTAGGTCTTTCGTGGGTGGAGCTGGATCAATCTAGTGAGCAGTTGTGCTGTTTGGGTTTTATTTTTGCCACATGATGTGAACAGCTAAAGACTCTGATGCTGAGAAAGACTGAAGGCAGAAAGAGGGTGACAGAGGATGAGATGTCTGGATGACATCACTGATTCAATGGACATGAACTTGGGCAAACTCTGGGAGATGGTGAGGGACAGGGAAGCCTGGCGTGCTGCACGTCCTGAGTCGGACACGACTTGGTGGCTGAGTAAGGGTCGCCCCCAGTACCCAACCAGCTTAAAATGCATCGCAGACGACTGTGTGCTTTGGGTGGGAGACAGGCTGCTGGATGCTTTCTGCAATGTTGCTATCCCATCCACAGCTTTAGGATTTTTCTCAGAGTTTATGTCTCAGAGAAGGTCTCTCCTCATGCTCCTGGCTCACCCCAGACAGCTGGCACTCGTTGGTTGGTGCTGGCTGCCCTAACTGGCAAGGTGAAGGCATTCTTTGTTGATCTGGTTCAGCCTCCATTACAGGTAGGTGGTTTGTACCTGGATACTGAGGACATAGCTTACTAAGGGGTCCTCCCCTCCTTCACTCACTTCTCTCACAGGAGTTTCCTATCTCTCTCCCAAAAGAATAGTTTTATCTGTACTGTTTTCCAGGAAGGTCTTCTGTCTCAGCATCAGTAGATTTTATTCCATAGGGAGAAGAAGCCATGCCTTTCCCAAAGTAGAAGATGCCCTTCTTCCCTCAGGTTGCACCTTAGGACTGTCTCTTGCCTTGTCCCTAGTTTAGCTCACAGGCACCCATGAGGTCTGTGGAGAGTAGATGCCAGTTCCTCTTTGGCAGCTGGTTACAGGAGTTTACAGCTAGTGCCTATGTCAGCAATTGTAAACCCATATTAATCAGTTATTTAAACTCGCATCTGACAGTTCCAACATACGAATCATCTCTGAGTCTGATTCCATTGATTCTGTGGTCATGTGACAGTGTGCTAATTTTTCTCAGTTTCTTCTTTGTCTTAACAGTCTGGGTTAGAAGACACACATCTTGTGAAGGAGCACAGAGACCAGGATAGCTTACATCTGGGAAGGGGCGTGCCTCCTCTTCTGTTAGGTCTTTCGTGGGTGGAGCTGGATCAATCTAGTGAGCAGTTGTGCTGTTTGGGTTTTATTTTTGCCACATGATGTGAACAGCTAAAGACTCTGATGCTGAGAAAGACTGAAGGCAGAAAGAGGGTGACAGAGGATGAGATGTCTGGATGACATCACTGATTCAATGGACATGAACTTGGGCAAACTCTGGGAGATGGTGAGGGACAGGGAAGCCTGGCGTGCTGCACGTCCTGAGTCGGACACGACTTGGTGGCTGAGTAAGGGTCGCCCCCAGTACCCAACCAGCTTAAAATGCATCGCAGACGACTGTGTGCTTTGGGTGGGAGACAGGCTGCTGGATGCTTTCTGCAATGTTGCTATCCCATCCACAGCTTTAGGATTTTTCTCAGAGTTTATGTCTCAGAGAAGGTCTCTCCTCATGCTCCTGGCTCACCCCAGACAGCTGGCACTCGTTGGTTGGTGCTGGCTGCCCTAACTGGCAAGGTGAAGGCATTCTTTGTTGATCTGGTTCAGCCTCCATTACAGGTAGGTGGTTTGTACCTGGATACTGAGGACATAGCTTACTAAGGGGTCCTCCCCTCCTTCACTCACTTCTCTCACAGGAGTTTCCTATCTCTCTCCCAAAAGAATAGTTTTATCTGTACTGTTTTCCAGGAAGGTCTTCTGTCTCAGCATCAGTAGATTTTATTCCATAGGGAGAAGAAGCCATGCCTTTCCCAAAGTAGAAGATGCCCTTCTTCCCTCAGGTTGCACCTTAGGACTGTCTCTTGCCTTGTCCCTAGTTTAGCTCACAGGCACCCATGAGGTCTGTGGAGAGTAGATGCCAGTTCCTCTTTGGCAGCTGGTTACAGGGAGTTTACAGTATCATATGTGCCTATACTTGACCTTCAGCAATTTGTTAAAATTTTCAACATTTTAGGGCTTCCCTGGTGGTCCAGTGGGTAGAGAGTCCGCCTTGCAGTACAAGGGGCACCGGTTTGATCCCTGGCCCAGGAAGGTCCCACGTGCCATGGAATGGCTGCACTGGTATGTCCAGTTATGAGCCAGTGTTCTAAGGAGCTCATGTGCCCAGAGCCAGTGTCCTGCAACGAGAGAGGCCACTGCACTGGGAGGCCCACACAGGCCAAAGAGTAAAGATGGATGAAAATAAATAAATAAAAAAACAATAAAAAGAGGCCAACATTAAAAATCAAAAATTTTTAAACATTCTTATAAAGAAAAAAATCATAATCTTCACATTGCTTTCTCTTTCCATATATTTTGGGTATCTATCCATCTCAGTAAGTATATATCTACATTATTTTTCATGACAATATATTACTCCTTAAATATTAATAGATGTGCCATAGATATATCATTGCATATTTGGCTTGTTTCTGGTTTTCTACAATTATAAATTAGGCAGTAGTAAACTGTCACACCGGTATTTTTATATGTTCATCAGTCAACAATAATAGCTCACACTGAATACTTATTATTGAACACCAAATGTTCTACCTAGATTCTCACAGTGATCTCACTAAAGCAGAAATTGAAAAGACCGTAGGGTAGAGAAGTGGTTCAGGTTTGAGGCAGGAAAAGAAGGGAGATTCCCAGCTAAGCATGGGGTTGTGGGGGTGAAGGAAGGGGAGTGGTTGGGCACGGGTGATAGGGAGGAGGTCTGTCAGCAGGATCAAAATTGCCGAGGTTAGTCTCTCCCCTTGAAAAGGGTTTGAGGGGGCTATGGAACAAAGAAGAACTTTATAGAAAGAACATCCTTTACATAGGGAAGGTCGGTTGGAGGGTCTGTACTGTTTTCCAGGAAGGTCTTCTGTCTCAGCATCAGTAGATTTTATTCCATAGGGAGAAGAAGCCATGCCTTTCCCAAAGTAGAAGATGCCCTTCTTCCCTCAGGTTGCACCTTAGGACTGTCTCTTGCCTTGTCCCTAGTTTAGCTCACAGGCACCCATGAGGTCTGTGGAGAGTAGATGCCAGTTCCTCTTTGGCAGCTGGTTACAGGGAGTTTACAGTATCATATGTGCCTATACTTGACCTTCAGCAATTTGTTAAAATTTTCAACATTTTAGGGCTTCCCTGGTGGTCCAGTGGGTAGAGAGTCCGCCTTGCAGTACAAGGGGCACCGGTTTGATCCCTGGCCCAGGAAGGTCCCACGTGCCATGGAATGGCTGCACTGGTATGTCCAGTTATGAGCCAGTGTTCTAAGGAGCTCATGTGCCCAGAGCCAGTGTCCTGCAACGAGAGGGCCACTGCACTGGGAGGCCCACAGGCCAAAGAGTAAAGATGGATGAAAATAAATAAATAAAAAAACAATAAAAAGAGGCCAACATTAAAAATCAAAAATTTTTAAACATTCTTATAAAGAAAAAAATCATAATCTTCACATTGCTTTCTCTTTCCATATATTTTGGGTATCTATCCATCTCAGTAAGTATATATCTACATTATTTTTCATGACAATATATTACTCCTTAAATATTAATAGATGTGCCATAGATATATCATTGCATATTTGGCTTGTTTCTGGTTTTCTACAATTATAAATTAGGCAGTAGTAAACTGTCACACCGGTATTTTTATATGTTCATCAGTCAACAATAATAGCTCACACTGAATACTTATTATTGAACACCAAATGTTCTACCTAGATTCTCACAGTGATCTCACTAAAGCAGAAATTGAAAAGACCGTAGGGTAGAGAAGTGGTTCAGGTTTGAGGCAGGAAAAGAAGGGAGATTCCCAGCTAAGCATGGGGTTGTGGGGGTGAAGGAAGGGGAGTGGTTGGGCACGGGTGATAGGGAGGAGGTCTGTCAGCAGGATCAAAATTGCCGAGGTTAGTCTCTCCCCTTGAAAAGGGTTTGAGGGGGCTATGGAACAAAGAAGAACTTTATAGAAAGAACATCCTTTACATAGGGAAGGTCGGTTGCGGAGGGTAAAGAAAGCCTGGAGGTAGGGAACCTCAGACCATTTGCCATTCCGTTTGAGGAAATTGGTTAAGTCCATAAGGATGTTTTAGTCAAAAGTAACAAATTCTGGCCAACGATTATGGTTGTCTAATTCATATTGAGGCCAAATTTGAAGACTCAGGTGTTTCAATCGCCAGACATGGAGCTCCGTCAAAGCCAGAGTTTGAGATTTTTTTTAATACACAGGTCAGGGTTGAGAATCTGTGGGAATGGAAACTTATGACCTCGTTACTGAAGGTAAAAGCAGAAGTCCTGTCTTGGGCCTGAATTGTCACCTAAGATCAAGACAGGAGGAGAAATGAAATCAGGGCTTCAGGGTCCAGGTGTCCCCTTTTCCTGTCACTTGTGAAGCCAAAAAGCAAGGCCAAAAGCCAAAGGATCCCTGGGATCCAGAAGGGACAGTATTCTAGGGTACCTCTAGAATATGTCCAGAATCTTACCTGGTTGAGGTCGAGGAGTCAGGAATGGTGGACGCGCTTCAGTCGAATGGCAAAGAGCCCCTGTTCTGGAGGTTGGAATTAAAGATAGGGAAGGCGCGGGATCTGGGAATTCAGTTGACCCAAACTATCAATAAATCTTTTATAGGTTTGCAACCTCCCACGAAGACACAGGGTACCTGGATTTTTGATTTTGTTTTTTTCACAATTATAAATTAGGCAGTAGTAAACTGTCACACCGGTATTTTTATATGTTCATCAGTCAACAATAATAGCTCACACTGAATACTTATTATTGAACACCAAATGTTCTACCTAGATTCTCACAGTGATCTCACTAAAGCAGAAATTGAAAAGACCGTAGGGTAGAGAAGTGGTTCAGGTTTGAGGCAGGAAAAGAAGGGAGATTCCCAGCTAAGCATGGGGTTGTGGGGGTGAAGGAAGGGGAGTGGTTGGGCACGGGTGATAGGGAGGAGGTCTGTCAGCAGGATCAAAATTGCCGAGGTTAGTCTCTCCCCTTGAAAAGGGTTTGAGGGGGCTATGGAACAAAGAAGAACTTTATAGAAAGAACATCCTTTACATAGGGAAGGTCGGTTGCGGAGGGTAAAGAAAGCCTGGAGGTAGGGAACCTCAGACCATTTGCCATTCCGTTTGAGGAAATTGGTTAAGTCCATAAGGATGTTTTAGTCAAAAGTAACAAATTCTGGCCAACGATTATGGTTGTCTAATTCATATTGAGGCCAAATTTGAAGACTCAGGTGTTTCAATCGCCAGACATGGAGCTCCGTCAAAGCCAGAGTTTGAGATTTTTTTTAATACACAGGTCAGGGTTGAGAATCTGTGGGAATGGAAACTTATGACCTCGTTACTGAAGGTAAAAGCAGAAGTCCTGTCTTGGGCCTGAATTGTCACCTAAGATCAAGACAGGAGGAGAAATGAAATCAGGGCTTCAGGGTCCAGGTGTCCCCTTTTCCTGTCACTTGTGAAGCCAAAAAGCAAGGCCAAAAGCCAAAGGATCCCTGGGATCCAGAAGGGACAGTATTCTAGGGTACCTCTAGAATATGTCCAGAATCTTACCTGGTTGAGGTCGAGGAGTCAGGAATGGTGGACGCGCTTCAGTCGAATGGCAAAGAGCCCCTGTTCTGGAGGTTGGAATTAAAGATAGGGAAGGCGCGGGATCTGGGAATTCAGTTGACCCAAACTATCAATAAATCTTTTATAGGTTTGCAACCTCCCACGAAGACACAGGGTACCTGGGCGGGATTTTTGACCCTGGTATTTGACCTCAGATATTCTAAAGCCAAAAGTGAGCATGGCAGTGACAGCTGGGCTCTCGATGGGTCCCAGGGAAAGAGAGAGAAGGGAGGGGAAAGGGGAAAAAGGGAAGGACGAGTCATGAAGGACGGGGCAGAAACAAGGAACAGTGGGTAGAGAAGTGGTTAGGGTTTAAGGCAGGAAAAGAAAAGAGGGGAGACTGACCTCAACAGAAGCAGGTTGCTTTACTGGAGCAAAGAGGGGCGACAGTCTCTCACCAGAACAGACTGTGCGCTTAAGCACAGTGATGTAGGTCCTTTTATTCACAAGAGGGGGAGGGTATTGGTGGGAATGGAAATTTTTAGTTTGTTGAGCTGGGGTTTCTGGATAGGACCGATTAAGCTTGTGGTCTAGGGGTGGGCTTACTGTGTCTTCATGTCTTCTCCCACCCACATCGAAGGAACACGCAACAGATACTCGGCAGGCCATTATGGCCTTGGGGGTTGGGTTGCTGCTGCCAAATATCACGTCCTCAGTCTTGGCCCCTTAGTGTCACGTCCTCAGTCTTGGCCCCTTTAGAAATAATCAACCACTTCTACTTAAAGATGAAGATGTGGGCTTCCCTGGTAGCTCACTGGTAAAGAATCTGCCTGTCGGGCTTCCCCTGGTGGTCCAGTGTATAAGGACACTGCCTTGCAGTGCAAAGGGTGCCAGTTCCATCCCTGGCCTGGGAAGATCCCACGTGCCGCAGAGCGGCTGGACTGATGTGTCCAATTACTGAGCCGGAGCTCTGGAGCGCATGTGCCCAGAGCCGGCGCTCTGCAACAACAGACACCACCGCGATGGGAGGCCCACAGGAGCCAAAGAACAAAGACGGATGAAGATAGAGGAATGAAAGACCAATAGAAGTGGCCCGCTCACTCTCCTCCCTCCCCAACCCGACCCCCGCCCAAAATAAATAAATAAATAAATCTTTAAAAAAAAAAAAAAGAATCTGCCTGTCAATGCAGGGGACACAGATTTGACCTCTGGTCCAGGAAGGTCCCATATGCCAAGGAGCAACTAACCCCATATACTGCAACTATTGAGCCTGTGAGCTAAAGCCCAAGAGCTGCCAACTACAGAAGCCCGCGTACCCTGGAGCCTGTCCTCTGCCACAAGAGAAGCCTGCACACTACAGCTAAAGAGTAGGTCCCACTCACTGCAGCTGGAGAGAAGCTTGTGCAGCAATGAAAATCCAGCTCAGCCAAAGATAAATAAATAAAATTACCCTTTAAATCGTTTAAAAACAATAAAAATGAAGATACAGTTTTTGCCCAAACACTATCAGATTACCGATGGGTAATTTTAGCCTTCATTTTTCTCATCATGTTTCCATATACAAGAGAAAATGAAAGGATGAAAAATGAAAAAAAAGAAAGGATATGTTCAAAAGCAAATCCTCCTGAATGAGTTCCATTCATCAAAGTTCATGAGTGTATGCATGTGTTTCTACTTGGCAATGTTCTACAACAAATACAGGATCGTACATTACTATATTACGACTGTCTTATTGTGCCTACTTTGTAATGCACTTAGAAAAACCTTTTTTCCACTATCACATTGCTAGCACACTAAGTATTGTTTTTGTAAGTAAATGACTATGTTGAAATGTTAAGCATTAGAACCAATAATTTTAAATTTTTACTGATATTTATTTCTACTGCCTAAGCTAAAAGAACACTATAGACACATTTTCTCCAACTGTTAAATTTATAAAGATAACTTAATTAACAATATAGACATAACAGTATACATCGTATATATTTTCGATTTCAATAAAAGTTTATATAATTCAAGAAAGGAAGATATTATTTTAAAGATCGAGGCCTTTAAACGAGCCGGAGCTCTGGAGCGCATGTGCCCAGAGCCGCGCTCTGCAACAACAGACACCACCGCGATGGGAGGCCCACAGGAGCCAAAGAACAAAGACGGATGAAGATAGAGGAATGAAAGACCAATAGAAGTGGCCCGCTCACTCTCCTCCCTCCCCAACCCGACCCCCGCCCAAAATAAATAAATAAATAAATCTTTAAAAAAAAAAAAAAGAATCTGCCTGTCAATGCAGGGGACACAGATTTGACCTCTGGTCCAGGAAGGTCCCATATGCCAAGGAGCAACTAACCCCATATACTGCAACTATTGAGCCTGTGAGCTAAAGCCCAAGAGCTGCCAACTACAGAAGCCCGCGTACCCTGGAGCCTGTCCTCTGCCACAAGAGAAGCCTGCACACTACAGCTAAAGAGTAGGTCCCACTCACTGCAGCTGGAGAGAAGCTTGTGCAGCAATGAAAATCCAGCTCAGCCAAAGATAAATAAATAAAATTACCCTTTAAATCGTTTAAAAAACAATAAAAATGAAGATACAGTTTTTGCCCAAACACTATCAGATTACCGATGGGTAATTTTAGCCTTCATTTTTCTCATCATGTTTCCATATACAAGAGAAAATGAAAGGATGAAAAATGAAAAAAAAGAAAGGATATGTTCAAAAGCAAATCCTCCTGAATGAGTTCCATTCATCAAAGTTCATGAGTGTATGCATGTGTTTCTACTTGGCAATGTTCTACAACAAATACAGGATCGTACATTACTATATTACGACTGTCTTATTGTGCCTACTTTGTAATGCACTTAGAAAAACCTTTTATCCACTATCACATTGCTAGCACACTAAGTATTGTTTTTGTAAGTAAATGACTATGTTGAAATGTTAAGCATTAGAACCAATAATTTTAAATTTTTACTGATATTTATTTCTACTGCCTAAGCTAAAAGAACACTATAGACACATTTTCTCCAACTGTTAAATTTATAAAGATAACTTAATTAACAATATAGACATAACAGTATACATCGTATATATTTTCGATTTCAATAAAAGTTTATATAATTCAAGAAAGGACTTTCAAGTAATATTATTTTAAGAGATGAAAAGACTTTGATAAGAAGAATGCTTTTATGGAGTCTTAAGCTTCATAGGCTTCCTCTCAGAATTACAAAGATTACAAAGACATATTTGTCAACTTTTAAATTGTGCTATTAGCTGTCAATGCAACTTCTTAAGTAACTAAATTAGCTTTGCTTTCAAATATAAAAATTTAAATGGAGAGTAGACTCTTCAGAATAAACATCCAATTTCCTTTCCATATGAGTTGGAAAAGATCAAATATTTACAACTTATTCTTGACTCTTTCAGAAGATTTTTATCAAGAGATCACTTAACAGAGCAGATGGAAAAAGAATTCACTTCCTCAGTTTTTCAGTTCTGGTAGAGGAATTAAAAACTGTTAAAAATTAAGTACTTCATTAGAATGATTAATAATAGCAGTGTCTGCCAGGATGTTAACACTGAACCCACACCCCCTCTGCTTACTGTGGGGGTTTGCCACAGCATACTGTGACTTCACACTTGCCACCGCACATGTACTATGAACCTATTTCTTCTTTTCAGAAACACTAGGAATAAAAAGTTTTGCTCTTCAGAAAGAACTCTGAGTTTAACAAACTATTTCTGCATAAAGAACTAAGGTACAAACATTCATTTTGAGATCTTTAAGCATTCTGATTATGACTTAAATCTTTTTTTTTTTTTTAAAGATTTATTTATTTATTTATTTTGGGCGGGGGTCGGGTTGGGGAGGGAGGGGAGCAGGCAGGCCACTTCTATTGGTCTTTCATTTGTCTATTTTCATCCGTCTTTGTTCTTTGGCGGGTGTGGGCCTCCCATCGCGGTGGCGTCTGTCTTGCAGAGCGCCGGCTCTGGCGCATGCGCTCCAGAGCTCCGACTGGGTAATTGGACACATCGGTCCAGCCGCTCCGCGGCACGTGGGATCTTCCCAGGCCAGGGATCGAACCGGCGCCCCTTGCACTGCAAGGCGGTGTCCTTACCCACTGGGCCACCAGGGGAAGCCCCTGACTTAAATCTTGACTTAAAAAAAAAAATACTGGGGGCTCTTTGGATACAGTCCATAAGCACCATGACCACGTTGGGATTTTTCAGAGGCACAAGGACTCAGCTGACTTGCCCAAAGCGTATAATGAGATCAAAGACAGAGGCAGCACCCATGACTCTTGGCTCCAATTTCAGTGTTTTCATTATACACAAAGTCACCCACCCATCGATGCCAACTGCTTGATTTGCAGAGGCAAACCTATTACTGTCTATCTCTATTCCCCAAGTAATCAGCAACTCAAATCTTTCTATTTTCAAACTTACAGCCAGTTCAGAGGGAAAAAAAGAAAAACAATACTTGGGGTCTTAAAAGGCCAAAATACTTCACAATTAATGTGCATGTCATTTTGTATATGAAAAAAAAATGAGTCTATTACTCTTTAAGCTGTTTAATAACTGCAAAATTAGAAATGCCATGAAGAGTCAAAAAAATCTTTCAGGGCTTCCCTGGTAGCTCAGTGGTAAAGAGTTCGCCTGCCAATGCAGGAGACACAGGTTGGATCCCTGATCTGAGAAGACCCCACATGCTGTGGAGCAACGAAGCCTATGAGCCACAACTATTGAGGCTGTGCTCTAGAGCCTTGGAGCCACAACTGTGGAGCCCATGTGCCACAACTGTTGAAGACCGTGTGCCCTAAGGTCCGAGTTCTACAACAGAAGTCACTGCAACAAGAAGCCTGCTCACCTCAGCTAGAGGGTAGCTCTGCTCCCTGCAACTAGAGAAAAGCCTGCAGCAGCAGTGAAAACCCAAAATAGCTCAAAATAAATAAATAAATAAAACAGCATACTGTTAGATTAAAAAAAAAATCTTTCAAACCTTTAACAAAAAGGTGGAAAGAGTCTATTGGTTTAAAAAGCCAAATTATTTTTCTTCAGTTAGTATACATGTCTCTGTGTGTACAACAAATAAAGAGATAATTCTTTAAAGTATTTAGTAACTAAAGACTTAGAAATACTATATAGGCTAAAACGAAATGATATATACCTTTAAACAAAGGGGGCAGAGTGTTGGAGAAATATTATTTCTCTATGAAGAAATTAACTACTTGGTAGTTTATCCTAAGTGCTTAAATCTCAATATTCTAAAATGTTAAAATAAAGTAAGTAGATTTTGGGCTTACACCCAAAATGTTTTCCCATTTAAAAGAGCATCCTGTTATTAAGAAAACTATCATTATAATCATGTAATTTCCTAAATATAAAGGCACCATTGGCTGTTAGATGCCTGAAATAATGACTGCTTTCCAAAATATACATTAACATAATTACCTAAAGACTGGTTAGAGTATGGGTAAGGTTTTAGGTTTAACCTAAGGAAAAATCAACTACTGACTAACAGTTAACTTACCTACAAGGACAATAAAAAATAAGGTATTCAGCACAATGCCAAATAGTCATTTATAATTTAGTACATATTTGCATTAAATTATTTGCTGTATCTAATCTTGCATTTTGGATAAACTAAAGCTTTTTAAAACTTCACTTTATTTTTGTTTGTTTTAGCAATTTCGACTTACCTATATATTTTGTTGTCTTAAGAGCATGGGCAGTACTTACTAGCAGTGTGACTTTGGACAAACTAGTAAATTCTTAGTCTTCCTGTCTGTAAAACAGGGTAATATCTATCTTAAGGAATTGAGAGGATACACACAGTGCTGAGTGCAATGCCTACTGCATAAGATGCATTCAGTAAATGGTAATCATCATTATAATAAGATGACAGACATACTTTTTTTTTGGCGGGGGGGGGGGTTGGGGAGGAAGTGGGGTGGGCGGGGCACTTCTATTGGTCTTTCATTTATCTATTTTCATCCATCTTTTTTGTTCTTTGGTCGGTGTGGGCCTCCGATCGCGGTGACCACTGTTTTCGCAGAGTACTGGCTCTGGGCACACGTGCTCCAGAGCTCCGGTTTGGTAATTGGACACATAGGTCTAGCCGCTCCGCAGCATGTGGGATCTTCCCAAGCCGGGGATCGAACCGGCACCCCTTGCACTGCAAGGCGGTGTCCGTACCCACTGGACCACCAGGGAAGCCCGACAGATATACTTTTAAAAATATTAATATTTAAGATGCAAATACTTGGAAAACGACGTGCATGTCAACTTTCATTGCATTCACTCATAAATGACACAAGAATAGTCAAGACTGACACTGTAACACCCCAAAATGATTCCCAATGCTTCCAGCCACCTCAGGTATCTCATGGTGAGAATCTTTTGGCTTGAATACCTATAAAATCATTCTTTTTATTGACCTAATGAAAAAATATGCACTTACTCATAACAATTAAATTTATTTCCAGAATAGGACATGTCCTTTCAAACTTTAGAGACACCACTGAGTCTAAAAAATGACACATGGAAAGGAAACACAAGTAGGAACTTCTCTAGGGCTGCCACATGCCATAAAAATAACTAAAATTATAAATGTGGGCATATATCCATGAGGACATGTACACATATATAAAGCTTTAAAAGTTTAGAATTAAAATTATAAATTAATTTCAAAGGGACTCTTGAAGATTTGAATAGATTTCAGTGTAACATATTGAATTACACCAAATTTGAGGTCGAAATTTAAAATAGGATAGTAAAACCAGATTCATGAAAAAGATGCAAGCTTTCCTACAAAGTATCCACGTTCAGTGGGCAAAGAAGTCAAAGTGAAACATGGGCTAGAATAAAATAAAATTAATCTTTTATGGAAAAGGGCAGTACTTACTAGCAGTGTGACTTTGGACAAACTAGTAAATTCTTAGTCTTCCTGTCTGTAAAACAGGGTAATATCTATCTTAAGGAATTGAGAGGATACACACAGTGCTGAGTGCAATGCCTACTGCATAAGATGCATTCAGTAAATGGTAATCATCATTATAATAAGATGACAGACATACTTTTTTTGGCGGGGGTTGGGGAGGGAGTGGGGTGGGCGGGCCACTTCTATTGGTCTTTCATTTATCTATTTTCATCCATCTTTTTTGTTCTTTGGTCGGTGTGGGCCTCCGATCGCGGTGACCACTGTTTTCGCAGAGTACTGGCTCTGGGCACACGTGCTCCAGAGCTCCGGTTTGGTAATTGGACACATAGGTCTAGCCGCTCCGCAGCATGTGGGATCTTCCCAAGCCGGGGATCGAACCGGCACCCCTTGCACTGCAAGGCGGTGTCCGTACCCACTGGACCACCAGGGAAGCCCGACAGATATACTTTTAAAAATATTAATATTTAAGATGCAAATACTTGGAAAACGACGTGCATGTCAACTTTCATTGCATTCACTCATAAATGACACAAGAATAGTCAAGACTGACACTGTAACACCCCAAAATGATTCCCAATGCTTCCAGCCACCTCAGGTATCTCATGGTGAGAATCTTTTGGCTTGAATACCTATAAAATCATTCTTTTTATTGACCTAATGAAAAAATATGCACTTACTCATAACAATTAAATTTATTTCCAGAATAGGACATGTCCTTTCAAACTTTAGAGACACCACTGAGTCTAAAAAATGACACATGGAAAGGAAACACAAGTAGGAACTTCTCTAGGGCTGCCACATGCCATAAAAATAACTAAAATTATAAATGTGGGCATATATCCATGAGGACATGTACACATATATAAAGCTTTAAAAGTTTAGAATTAAAATTATAAATTAATTTCAAAGGGACTCTTGAAGATTTGAATAGATTTCAGTGTAACATATTGAATTACACCAAATTTGAGGTCGAAATTTAAAATAGGATAGTAAAACCAGATTCATGAAAAAGATGCAAGCTTTCCTACAAAGTATCCACGTTCAGTGGGCAAAGAAGTCAAAGTGAAACATGGGCTAGATATCAAAATACACAAAATATAACTACTTTATTCCATGGAAAAGGGCAAATTTCTTCATTTTGTTCACCTACTAAATCAAAACACACACAGATTTTGAGATATTCTTTAAAGGCTTTTTTCTTTTACTGGTTTAACAATAGTATTTTCCCTCTTCCATCTACAATTCTCCATGCCAGATATTCCTATTAATATAATGACCTATATCTTTATACACTACATTAAACTCAAGCTTACAATAGTAAAGCTTACCAAACTAAGATTTGACAATAGCTCCACATAAGATTCTTGCTGACTATAAAAGAAAAAAAATCTTAAATCTTAACATAACCCTTTGTTTTTGAAAGTTGTGGTAAAACAGAACAAATAGAAAAGCCCTCCAGCCTCAAATACAGCTTCAAATCTATATGTGTTGCTGGAGACAGTTTTAGATAGAAGAGTTACATCTAGTCAGGTCTGGAAGAGTAAACTAACGAGTTCAACATAAGAACCCGGGCTCAGTCGCTTAGTCATGTCCAACTCTGCGACCTCATGGACTGTAGCCCACCAAGCTCCTCTGTCCATGGAATTTTCCATGCAAGAGTAGTGGAGTGGGTGGCCATTTCCTACTCTACATTACTTTACTTTATTTACTTTAAAGAATTTACTTTAAAGCAATAATAGTAAAATTTACTTCAAAGAATTCACTTTAAAGTAATAATAGTAAAATATCTCCATTTCCAAAACCCTGATACTGGGGAAAAAAAGATGATGATGATGTAGAAAGCATAAAAAAGAAAAACAGACTATTTTTGATTCATTTAGGACAAAATACTTGTTAACCCAAGAAAGGGGAAAAAGGTGTCAACAGGACAAAGTAGTAACTACATTCTGATTTTTTTGATAATTAATTTAATGAACTTCATCATCATCTATTTTCAAGTGATATTAGATAAAGAAGAACCAATTACATGCATGGAGGTGCAGTATCACTGCTTGAAAACAAAACACTCAAAAAAAAACAAAACCGCAAAACCATTTCAATAATATTTTCCCAACTATGACTAATCGTAATTTGTACTTCCACCTTCAAACTCAGCTCTCCCATCAACTCCACAGCTACTCTCAATTAGCTTCAATTCAGGAATGATATACAGAAGAAATAATGACAACAGAAGGAAAAAGGCAAAAGTGTAAGGAGTTAGAAGTTCCAGCAGCATGTTCATTTTGTTCACCTACTAAATCAAAACACACACAGATTTTGAGATATTCTTTAAAGGCTTTTTTCTTTTACTGGTTTAACAATAGTATTTTCCCTCTTCCATCTACAATTCTCCATGCCAGATATTCCTATTAATATAATGACCTATATCTTTATACACTACATTAAACTCAAGCTTACAATAGTAAAGCTTACCAAACTAAGATTTGACAATAGCTCCACATAAGATTCTTGCTGACTATAAAAGAAAAAATCTTAAATCTTAACATAACCCTTTGTTTTTGAAAGTTGTGGTAAAACAGAACAAATAGAAAAGCCCTCCAGCCTCAAATACAGCTTCAAATCTATATGTGTTGCTGGAGACAGTTTTAGATAGAAGAGTTACATCTAGTCAGGTCTGGAAGAGTAAACTAACGAGTTCAACATAAGAACCCGGGCTCAGTCGCTTAGTCATGTCCAACTCTGCGACCTCATGGACTGTAGCCCACCAAGCTCCTCTGTCCATGGAATTTTCCATGCAAGAGTAGTGGAGTGGGTGGCCATTTCCTACTCTACATTACTTTACTTTATTTACTTTAAAGAATTTACTTTAAAGCAATAATAGTAAAATTTACTTCAAAGAATTTACTTTAAAGTAATAATAGTAAAATATCTCCATTTCCAAAACCCTGATACTGGGGAAAAAAAGATGATGATGATGTAGAAAGCATAAAAAAGAAAAACAGACTATTTTTGATTCATTTAGGACAAAATACTTGTTAACCCAAGAAAGGGGAAAAAGGTGTCAACAGGACAAAGTAGTAACTACATTCTGATTTTTTTGATAATTAATTTAATGAACTTCATCATCATCTATTTCCAAGTGATATTAGATAAAGAAGAACCAATTACATGCATGGAGGTGCAGTATCACTGCTTGAAAACAAAACACTCAAAAAAAAACAAAACCGCAAAACCATTTCAATAATATTTTCCCAACTATGACTAATCGTAATTTGTACTTCCACCTTCAAACTCAGCTCTCCCATCAACTCCACAGCTACTCTCAATTAGCTTCAATTCAGGAATGATATACAGAAGAAATAATGACAACAGAAGGAAAAAGGCAAAAGTGTAAGGAGTTAGAAGTTCCAGAGCATTTGTCAGCTTTATGTTGTTCTTATTGGAATGGAATAAAGAAAATAGGATATAGGAAATAAATGAGGGAAAAGAAAGATCAGAATGATGCAATTTCAGATTTCTTGACAAAACTATACTGCTTAAAATGCATGATGCCAGAGTTTCCCTGATGGCCCAGTGGGTAAAGAGTCTGCCTTGCAGTGCAAGGGGCACTGGTTCGATCTCTGGCCCAGGAAGACTCCATGTACCGCGGAGTGGCTGGACCGGTGTGTCCAATTAGGAGTCATTGCTCTGGAGCCCAGGCACCCAGAGCTGGTGCTCTGCAAAGAGAGAGGCCACTGTGATGGGAGGCCCACACAGACCAAAGAACAAAGATGGATGAAAAATAGATAAATAGGGCTTCCCCTGGTGGTCCAGTGGGTAAGGACACTGCCTTGCAGTGCAAGGGGCGCCGGTTCTATCCCTGGCCTGGGAAGATCCCACGTGCCGCGGAGCGGCTGGACCGATGTGTCCAATTACCGAGCCAGAGCTCTGGCGCACATGCGCCCAGAGCCGGCACTCTGCGACGACAGATGCCACGGCGATGGGAGGCCCACAGGAGCCAAAGAACAAAGACGGATGAAAACGGAGAAAATGAAAAACCAATGGAAGTGGCCCGCCCATTCCCCCTCCCTCCCCACCCCACCCCTCAAAAGATAAATAAATAAATAATTTTAAAAAAACTAGATAAATAAAAAACCAATATGAGAGGCCAAAATTTAAAAAAAAGAATGCATAATACTTTTCATCAGTTTCATTTACTGATCCCATCTGATTCTCCAGAGACAATCATGAATGACATTATTTAAGAACTCAATTTCTTCCCTGATTACATGCATGGAGGTGCAGTATCACTGCTTGAAAACAAAACACTCAAAAAAACAAAACCGCAAAACCATTTCAATAATATTTTCCCAACTATGACTAATCGTAATTTGTACTTCCACCTTCAAACTCAGCTCTCCCATCAACTCCACAGCTACTCTCAATTAGCTTCAATTCAGGAATGATATACAGAAGAAATAATGACAACAGAAGGAAAAAGGCAAAAGTGTAAGGAGTTAGAAGTTCCAGAGCATTTGTCAGCTTTATGTTGTTCTTATTGGAATGGAATAAAGAAAATAGGATATAGGAAATAAATGAGGGAAAAGAAAGATCAGAATGATGCAATTTCAGATTTCTTGACAAAACTATACTGCTTAAAATGCATGATGCCAGAGTTTCCCTGATGGCCCAGTGGGTAAAGAGTCTGCCTTGCAGTGCAAGGGGCACTGGTTCGATCTCTGGCCCAGGAAGACTCCATGTACCGCGGAGTGGCTGGACCGGTGTGTCCAATTAGGAGTCATTGCTCTGGAGCCCAGGCACCCAGAGCTGGTGCTCTGCAAAGAGAGAGGCCACTGTGATGGGAGGCCCACACAGACCAAAGAACAAAGATGGATGAAAAATAGATAAATAGGGCTTCCCCTGGTGGTCCAGTGGGTAAGGACACTGCCTTGCAGTGCAAGGGGCGCCGGTTCTATCCCTGGCCTGGGAAGATCCCACGTGCCGCGGAGCGGCTGGACCGATGTGTCCAATTACCGAGCCAGAGCTCTGGCGCACATGCACCCAGAGCCGGCACTCTGCGACGACAGATGCCACCGCGATGGGAGGCCCACAGGAGCCAAAGAACAAAGACGGATGAAAACGGAGAAAAGGAAAAACCAATGGAAGTGGCCCGCCCATTCCCCCTCCCTCCCCACCCCACCCCTCAAAAGATAAATAAATAAATAATTTTAAAAAAACTAGATAAATAAAAAACCAATATGAGAGGCCAAAATTTAAAAAAAAGAATGCATAATACTTTTCATCAGTTTCATTTACTGATCCCATCTGATTCTCCAGAGACAATCATGAATTTAACTTGTACATTATTTAAGAACTCAATTTCTTCCTAATTGCATTTTTTTCAAAGTAAAGAAAATAAATCCCTAAAAAAGGAAAATAAATGTAAACATCTTAACTCTCTGTAACTCTAGCATAATCAAAATAATGAAAAACTATACTTCAGTGTAAAACGAAGCCACACAAATAACACTTACACACCTAATGAAGATAACACTTGATACTATCTCTTCCCACACTGCTGACAGTCTGCACTGACTGGGCCAAAAACACCAGCTACATACACAGGCACACACTTACACACACTATTCACCTTAAGCTGTGTGCACAGATACTTGAAATCAGGACTTATCCACTGCTTACCCAATAGGCAAAAAAAACCATTCTAAGACAACATTAATCAAAATAGATTACATATTTCACTGTAAATTAATTGCAATTTAATTTAATGGCTGAAAATCATTTCAGAAATTTTTACAACAGATCGTTAAATGATCTTAGCAATCAATCATATTATTTCCCTCTATCAAACAAGCCAAAATTTAAAAAAAGAATTCAACATTGGCAACAGCTAATTCTGAGGCTATCTCCACTGAAGTAAGAGATCCTTGAAGACACAAGTTGCATCTTACTTAAGCCTGTTCTAGTACCATACTTGACATAGTAGGTGCTCAAACAGGTGGTCAATCTAATGAAAGAAAGACAATAATTTCATATTATCTAACAAGAACTTTAAAAATGTTCATCCCTTTAACTCAAGGTAATTCTACCTACAAGAAATGATCTTAAACAAAGAACCTAGAATGAATATAAGAATAAACAAAGATAGTGAAGTTAATTTTTCACTGGAAAAACTAAAAAACAATCTAACTATCAAAATTAAGAAAACTGGAAAGTAAATTATGATTCATTCATATGAGAGTATACTGCCCTGAGGAATTATTTATAAAGAGAGTTTTGGTGAGATAAGAAAATACTCATGGTAAAATATTAAGAAAAAATTTCACAAAAGTATTTGATCTCAACTATTAAAAAAAAATTATCTGAGAAAAGATTTGAAGTAAATGAACATAAATACTAAAAACATTTTCTGCTACATTTTCCATACTGAAATGTTTATTTACATACACACATAAAACAATGATGCCAGTTTCTATTCTTTTTCAATATTACTATAAATTTGTATGGAGGTTCCTGGACAATACAGTAAATTTAATCTTTTTATGAAAAGTTAAGCAAACAATAAATCATCAGGAGATCTCTCCTCATACCTGGGCTAGCTCCTAAGTTAATACAGACAAATCACAAACATTAGAAATTGCTTTTCAGATAAATATCAATGAAGTAAAACTAGAGTCTGAAGACAAATAATGTATTCTTTTGGGTATTTCTTTACTTGCCTTTACTTTTGACTTGCAAGTTGTTTCCATTATAGCATCAGTGATGTTTGTTCACAGTTTAAAAAACACTTTAATTTCCTCATACACCATTGTTGTTCTTTTATCTGCCCAAACTTGAAAGTGACAACTTTCAGGATAAGCTAATTTAAGCATAGTGAGTTGGGGCTACTATCCAAATTTCTGGATTAGCTATGTCTGCTGGATAGTCATGGTGGGATGGGGAAAAACAAGTAAACAACTAGTCCATGGCTGCATGTTCGGACCCATTTCCTGAAAAGACTACTGTGCTTTGGTGGCTCGTGTTTACTGACGTCTCATTTAGTCTATAAATCTCTGCACACAATAAGGGCTCCTGCCTACTCCATTCCCATGAAAACATTCTGCAAGAGAGTATCAATGATGTTGGTTGTTATTACACTGTTATAATAACCCACTTTTTCTACCCACTCCTTTAACGTCAAGGTGCCCCAGGGGTTTATTACAGTTCACACTGTTCACCCTCTGTAAAATTCTCAAATATTTGGTTGGCCACAAAGCTCATTTGGGTTTTTCCAGACATTGTTACAGAAAAACCTGAATGAACTTTTTGGCCAACCCAATATAAGATACCAGTTCTCTCCCTGGAATTACTGGCTCTTGAATTTAGACTTCACATTCAACTTCCACACAGGTGACCTATGAACTCATCTTAAACTCAACATGCTGAACACTAAACACGCCACCTCTGGCAGCTCCCCATCATTTATAAAATTCAAGTCACCCCCTGATCTGGCTTCACTTGAATGTTCAGCTCCATCCTCTGGCATTCATACTCGTTTTTCTGAAAGCCTAGTAAAATACAATTACTACCGAGTATTTATTGAAGGCCCATTAAATACCAGGCACTATTGTAAACACTTTATATATTAATTCATGAATCTTTATAGCAATCCCATAAGGGAGATGGTATCAATTTCCTTTATGATGAGGAAGGTATCTTGCCTAAGCTCTCTACATCCTGTGCTCCTCATTTAATACTGTGTAATTTTTCATAAATGCCTCTATATGTTGAGCATTGCGCTGGGATTTCAAGGAAAAATGACCCATGTCCTCATGGGACTCATAGTCTAGTAAATATATGGTATAAACCAAAAAAAGTATTATAGATTTTAAAATGTCAGTAAGAAAAAAAGAACTGCAGATTTTAGAATGCCAGGAAGAAAATAAAAAGGATTTTATAACAGAAAGTCTACTGAGGTAGCCCCTGTCATGGGCAAGTAAAGGCATGTTCACTTCTCACAGGAAAGATTAAGAAAAGATATGCGGGCTGAGCAGACAAATGTCTCCTCGCACTACCGATATAGGTACTGCCCTCAAGCCTCGCTTCTCTAAAACCTCTTCTGAGGATGAATAGGTAGCTAGTTACTGATAAAAGCCTGGGCCAGATAGACCCACTCATAAGATTAACAGTTTTAAACTATTGTTTTTAACAAACATCGATAAAAGTGCTAATGCAGAGCACAAACCTCTTCATCTTACCCCTTTTCAATGCTAATAAAACACGATTTTTAAAGCTCTAGTTTCCTTTGTAGATTAAGAATTGTAAGAATGTTTTTTCTATAAACAAATGTTTCCCCTGGAGAACAAAGGTGTTGGTAGAGGAGCAAAGGGCTCCGATGATGACCTCTTTTACATCTCTAGAGAGACAAAAAGCTTCTTTATGATTACTAGCTAACGTGAGATTTCTAGTTAAAAAAAGTATAAAAGGGTAAAGTAAGATTGTGCGGGAGGCTTGCTCACGGAGATCCGTTGTGCCCGCGAGACTCTCCAGCTCTGGGGTAAGAACATCTGTTTGCATTTGATTGAGTTCTGATTTTACTTAATTGAGTTCCGATTATTTGTGCTCGCCTTTATTTGAATCCTGATTAATGGAACTTTGATTCTGATTATCATATGTTTTATGATTAATAAATCCACTCCTAGTCTGACAATACTCGAGACCACGACACTTTATTGTCGAAGTCCAAGACTCATGACTCTGAGGGGACTACGCAGTGTCTGCAAAAAAGTCTCTGATCTAGGGCTTCCCTGGTGGTCCAGTGGGTAAGGACACCGCCTTGCAGTGCAAGGGGGCCAGTTCCTTTATGATGAGGAAGGTATCTTGCCTAAGCTCTCTACATCCTGTGCTCCTCATTTAATACTGTGTAATTTTTCATAAATGCCTCTATATGTTGAGCATTGCGCTGGGATTTCAAGGAAAAATGACCCATGTCCTCATGGGACTCATAGTCTAGTAAATATATGGTATAAACCAAAAAAAGTATTATAGATTTTAAAATGTCAGTAAGAAAAAAAGAACTGCAGATTTTAGAATGCCAGGAAGAAAATAAAAAGGATTTTATAACAGAAAGTCTACTGAGGTAGCCCCTGTCATGGGCAAGTAAAGGCATGTTCACTTCTCACAGGAAAGATTAAGAAAAGATATGCGGGCTGAGCAGACAAATGTCTCCTCGCACTACCGATATAGGTACTGCCCTCAAGCCTCGCTTCTCTAAAACCTCTTCTGAGGATGAATAGGTAGCTAGTTACTGATAAAAGCCTGGGCTGGAATAGCCCCACTCATAAGATTAGCAGTTTTAAACTATTACCTTCAACAAATATCGATAGAAGTGCTAATGCAGAGCACAAAACCTCTTTCTCTTACCCCTTTTCAATGCTAATAAAACACGCTTTTTACAACTCTAGTTCCCTTCGTGGATTAAAAATTGTAAGCATGTTTTTTCTATAAACAAATGTTTCCCCTCGAGAACAAAGGTGTTGGTAGAGGAGCAAAGGGCTCCGATGATGACCTCTTTTACATCTCTAGAGAGACAAAAAGCTTCTTTATGATTACTAGCTAACGTGAGATTTCTAGTTAAAAAAAGTATAAAAGGGTAAAGTAAGATTGTGCGGGAGGCTTGCTCACGGAGATCCGTTGTGCCCGCGAGACTCTCCAGCTCTGGGGTAAGAACATCTGTTTGCATTTGATTGAGTTCTGATTTTACTTAATTGAGTTCCGATTATTTGTGCTCGCCTTTATTTGAATCCTGATTAATGGAACTTTGATTCTGATTATCATATGTTTTATGATTAATAAATCCACTCCTAGTCTGACAATACTCGAGACCACGACACTTTATTGTCGAAGTCCAAGACTCATGACTCTGAGGGGACTACGCAGTGTCTGCAAAAAAGTCTCTGATCTAGGGCTTCCCCTGGTGGTTCAGTGGGTAAGGACACTGCCTTGCAGTGCAAGGGGTGCCAGTTCCATCCCTGGCCTGGGAAGATCCCACGTGCTGCGGAGCGGCTGGACCGATGTGTCCAATTACCGAGCCGGAGCTCTGGTGCGCCTGCGCCCAGAGCTGGTACTCTGCAACGACAGACGCCACGCGATGGGAGGCCCACAGGAGCCAAAGAACAAAGACGGATGAAAACAGAGAAATGAAAGACCAATAGAAGTGGCGCGCCCATCCCCCTCCCTCCCCACCCCACCCCCCAAAAGATAAATAAACTGCAGAGTGGTTATATGGAAAAAAATGTTTAAAAATAAAATAAAATAAAATGCTGTTTTATTAAAAAAAAAAAGTCTCTGATCTATTTAACATAGTGCCTCTCAGTGAGAACTAGTAAAAACATCTTACTTAACAGTAAGGAAAGAAAACCTCTCTGAAAAATGACTTTTTAGGTGAGATCTAAAGGATGAGACAGTGCCAACCATGCAAAGAGGAAGGTACATTCGGACAAAGACTGGCCCTTAAAAAGCAGGAAGATGGCACTATGGACTGAATGGTGTTCTCCCAAAATTCATATGCCAAAGCCCTAATCCCCAACATTACTGTGTTTGGAGACAGGGCTTTTAGGGAATAATTAAGGTTAAATGAGGTCATAAGGCTGAGGCCCCAATCTGATAGGACTGATGTCCTTATTAAAAGAGGAAAAGACACTAGAGATTTCTTGCTGTCTCTCCAGAAAAGCCACATGAGGACACAGTGAAAAGGCATCATCTACAAATCAGGAAGAAAGGCCCCACCAGAAACCAACCCTGACAGCACCCTGATATTGACTTCCAGCCTCCACAACTGTGAGAAAATAAATTTCTGGACTTCCCTTGTGGTACAATGAATAAGAATCCACCTGCCAGTGAGGCGAACACAGGTTCTGTTCTGCAAGAGAAGCCCCCACTAGCCACAACTAGAGAAAGCCCTCGAAGACTGAGAGCAACCAAAACTTTAAAAAATAATAATTAATTTAAAAAAGAGAAAATAAATTTCTGTTGTTTAAGTCATCCAAGTCTATGGCATTTTGTCATGGTAGTCCAGTCAAACAAATAAAAAGTGGGAAAGACAGAGGTGCTTTGTAGGAACTGACAAAAAACAGTGTACTGGAATACTGAGAGCAATGGGGGCAATATGTCAAAGACTCTGAAGTCCACAGATGGGAGATGAACCAGAAATAAAATGATCACAAAAACTGTCCTTGATGGTGTGTATTAAGCTGGTTGATATTGAATTTGGAAATGTATGGTGTAGATTTTGGTCTTCTCAGTGACTGGGAGTCACTGACATTTAGTAAATAGGATATATCAATCTTTATTCCACCTCGGAATGCACAAAACCACTCACAAAACAAAGGACTGACTCTCCACAAGACGTTTGCATTGCCCTATTGAGGAAGAATGGCTAACAGTATGTTTGGTTTACTCAGGAGACGACAGAAAATCAAGACTTAGCTTTTTTTTTGGTAGTTCTTACATTACAAAGTTTAGTTCTGAGCGAATTCTGGAGAATTAATAGATATGTGTTGTGTCTGTGTGCAAGGAATGGTGTTGGGTACGCTGGAGCGCCCCCAAGGGAATCCAACACCAATTCGAGATCTAAGGACCAGAGTATGGGAGATATGACATGATATTTCAGAGCACCTAAGGTACCACTGGTTTTAAGATATATCATTTATGTACCACTAAAGAAGGCGGCATCATTAAGTCAATTACGGTATTATTGGTAAGACACATTCTAATTTTAGAGCTGTTAAAATATGAAAAAATATATATCATCAATAAATGAAAAAGACTCTGAAAATAGCTAAAATACAAATAGTAGGAGTCATATAAACAATCCCTACAAGGTAAGAAGTTAAGGTCTGGAGAAAGAAGATGTGAACATTATCGAAAAGGAGGTATTAAAAGCCATAATTTGGGTAAAGGCCAAAAAGGAGTCAAGAAAGGGTACCGGAAGTCATGGACTGGTGTGCCGTAGTGCATACGGTTGCAAAGAGTCAGACATGACTCAGCAACTGAACTGCACTGAACACGTAGATGTGCTATAAATACACCAAACAATTTTACTTGTTTTATTCATTTTGACTGAAATACCTTCTGATAAACTTTCCCCAGGAGTGGGAGAGTGACATTTGGAAAGAAGAAAAAATAGAAATGGAAGGCAGGAATGAGGGAAACCTTTGGGAGAAAGAGATCCTCACAGAAAAGCGGCAAGAGAAGAGGCAGAGAGGTGACCTGGCTAAATAATGACTAGCTAACAGAGTAAAGACAGTGAAGCTCATCACATTGAACAGATTTACTGAGTGAAGAGAATGTTGCAGCTTTTTGCTAAAAGCTGAGCATGAAAAGGACTTTTGAAAACCACACCGGCTATGGACCACTACTAACAACAGTGCAAGTCAAAGGAACCTGTTGGAGAAGACGCAGTCCACCTACGAGCCAGAGCAAAGGGCACGCAATCCACAATCTGTCTGGGATTAGACTGAGATGGCTGTTATCAAAGTGCATGTTAACAATCTTTCAACACACATTCTTGGGCTACTTCACATGACTATTTTTACATAAGCAAATTCTCTCAAAGAAAAAAAATATGTCCAAATAATTTTCTGAAGCTACATGTCATACAATACTGTGACTAAATTTACACATGGCAGGAAAAGTTTTGAAAAATGTGAAATACCTCAGTCTGACCTTCATGGGCGCTGGTTTCATGAGTAACACGAATAGCCTGTAATGAGAATATAAAGTATTAATAGGGGAAACAATGATTATACCCAACTTTTAAAATGAAGACCACAATGCTGAATTTTAACCTCTAAAGCCCCATTAAGAAACAACAAACTGGAGGGGGTTTTGGAACAGTTTAACACTAAATATTTAAGAATGCCTTTTGAGTAATCAAATGAATTGCTCTGCTATGCAGCCCACAAATCTCCAAAGCCTCAGGAAACCCAGTATCTGCTTATTTCCAACTGCCAGGGAGAACAGGGGTGGGGGGAGTACTTTACCTGGTTTAACTGATACAACTAACTTTTAACACTTTATTCAACTGAGACTAGAATAAAGGAAGCATCTCACAGATGGAGATTGAAGAAGCTTAGCTCATCTGTTTCTCCAAGTTAACATGCTAATCTGCAGCTCTGGCTGTATTTATGCTTAATCATGCAGTTTCGGTCAGCACTTTAGAAATGTGGAGCAAAATGCATGCATTTATCAGAAGCTAGAGATTTTAGGTTCCTGAACTTGAAAAACAAATGCTCTTATAAGGCCCACTATTAGTAAAGATGAAGAGAAACGGGCAAAGAAGTAAATTACAGGTGAATGTATCACCTTTACAGATGGCAATCTGGCAATAAGTATCAAAGCTTTAAAAACATGCAATCTGTCTGACCTAGCAATGTCCCTTCTAGGAGCTTATATATTTACATATAATGGCACATAATTATATATAAATTACAATATTTGCAAAAATTTAACTACAATGACATATCCTGTAGTATTGTTTTTCAAATGGTGAAGAAGGGGGAAAAATATTTAAATTTTTCACAAGAATTTACTGGTTAAATAAAATAGTACATAATGGAAAGCTAGGCAGCCATTAAATGATGATGTCAAATATATACTTACTGGTATGTAATACGTTTGTGATAAGTGAAAAAAGCAAGTTATAAAACAATATTACAGTGTGATCAAATTTTATATATATACTTATATACTCCCTATAGAAATATTAATGGTGGCTCCCTCTTATTAGTGGTACCAGTGAGTTTGTACTGTTCATTTTGTTTTTATATATAATTAAGATGTTTCATGAGATCTGAAGGTTTTTTTAAGGAAAAAGTAACCTCATCAAAGTATATCAGAATGCCATACAACATAATCAAATCAATGGATTTAATGGGCTCAAACTCCGTAACAGATTGTTTTAGCCAAGTAATTTGTACACAATACTGTTTAGAGTATCAAAGAATGTACAATCTACTCAATAACGTCATTAAAAGGCAAAAAGCCTTTAAAAGAAAAATAGATTTCAAATATAATAAAATGTAAAAATCACTCTAAAACAATTCTATGACATAGTACCATCATTTAAAATTAGACTATACTGTGGCCTAGGTCCTCACACATGCAAAAATACGACTACACTGATAAAATAGCTAGAGAATGTTTTAACATCTACCATTAAAACCTCTGTTTTTTCCATTGGTTCACTCTTGTTCCAAATTCCCAGTGAAAGACACAGAGGGTATTGCCAAGCTTCCATGTATTTTAGCGTGAGGAGGGGATTGATATGGAAAGGCCAACTGTAAGACATTTTATAAATTTGTAAATCAAATTGCCTTTTTTCTCTCATTTAGTTCTTGGACATAGGAAATAAGTGGCCATTTCTCCACATTTATGTATATTTCAGATAATATTCCCTGAAAAAGTACAAAAGGATCTTTTTAATGGATGCAACAAAATCCATTAACTGTTTAAGACTGAAGTTTCAAGACAAACAGCCAACCAGAATCTACAATTCCACAGAATTCAGCCCAAATATGAGATCAAGGCAGAAAAGGGTACCGACGTCATAGTTCTCCAGGTATCTAGCTCGTTCTTCAGGGCTCATTGATGCAGACTCTTCCAGGAATTTTTTCAAGGTTGATCCAGACTCTGAGAATATTAAAGATGATAAAATTGAAAAGGCTTGATATCTCAAAGAGACTGACCTAAGAAAACACTAGAAGCATGCTCACTGTTTCTCATGTCAAAAATCTTTCATTGGTGAGTTACAAATACAGGATAAATGATAGGGCTTAGACCTCTGTTTATCAACAATATAGAAGTATAAGGAGGACTAATAATTCCCTTAATGGGAAATATATACATTCCCATTATAAAAGAAAGAAGGGAGGAAAGGCTTTATTTAATAATTGGAAGAAGAACTAGAGCACCATCTACTGTTCAGTCTGAAGGTTTTTAAGGGTAACCAAGAAAAGCCATAAAACATAATCAAATCAATGGATTTAATGGGCTCAAACTCCGTAACAGATTGTTTTAGCCAAGTAATTTGTACACAATACTGTTTAGAGTATCAAAGAATGTACAATCTACTCAATAACGTCATTAAAAGGCAAAAAGCCTTTAAAAGAAAAATAGATTTCAAATATAATAAAATGTAAAAATCACTCTAAAACAATTCTATGACATAGTACCATCATTTAAAATTAGACTATACTGTGGCCTAGGTCCTCACACATGCAAAAATACGACTACACTGATAAAATAGCTAGAGAATGTTTTAACATCTACCATTAAAACCTCTGTTTTTTCCATTGGTTCACTCTTGTTCCAAATTCCCAGTGAAAGACACAGAGGGTATTGCCAAGCTTCCATGTATTTTAGCGTGAGGAGGGGATTGATATGGAAAGGCCAACTGTAAGACATTTTATAAATTTGTAAATCAAATTGCCTTTTTTCTCTCACTTAGTTCTTGGACATAGGAAATAAGTGGCCATTTCTCCACATTTATGTATATTTCAGATAATATTCCCTGAAAAAGTACAAAAGGATCTTTTTAATGGATGCAACAAAATCCATTAACTGTTTAAGACTGAAGTTTCAAGACAAACAGCCAACCAGAATCTACAATTCCACAGAATTCAGCCCAAATATGAGATCAAGGCAGAAAAGGGTACCGACGTCATAGTTCTCCAGGTATCTAGCTCGTTCTTCAGGGCTCATTGATGCAGACTCTTCCAGGAATTTTTTCAAGGTTGATCCAGACTCTGAGAATATTAAAGATGATAAAATTGAAAAGGCTTGATATCTCAAAGAGACTGACCTAAGAAAACACTAGAAGCATGCTCACTGTTTCTCATGTCAAAAATCTTTCATTGGTGAGTTACAAATACAGGATAAATGATAGGGCTTAGACCTCTGTTTATCAACAATATAGAAGTATAAGGAGGACTAATAATTCCCTTAATGGGAAATATATACATTCCCATTATAAAAGAAAGAAGGGAGGAAAGGCTTTATTTAATAATTGGAAGAAGAACTAGAGCACCATCTACTGTTCAGTAAGTTAACTCAGAACTTAAAGTGGTCGAAGACAGCAGAAATGAAAAACTGTTTTTTAAAGCCTCTTTCTTCCTTTTTTTTGGATGCGGGGGGGGCAATTCAATTGGCCTTTCATCTATTTATTTTCACCCATCTTTGTTCTTTGACCTGTGTGGGCCTCCCATCACAGTGGCCTCTCTCCCGGCAGAGCACCGGCTCTGGGCGCATGCGCCCAGAGCTCTGGCACGGTGTACTTGGACACATCGGTTCCGCCGCACGTGGGATCTTCCCAGGTCAGGGATCAAACCAGCGCCCCTTATACTACAAGGAGGTGTCTTTACTCACTGAACCACCAGGGAAGCCCCAGAAATGAAAAACTGTTTACCAAAGTGCATCTTGTCTTTATTGTTGGCAATAGCATGGATTAATCCAATTGTCCCACAGGCATTGCTGATTGTTTGCTTCATGAAATACACTGACGATGTAACATCTTGTCCCTGAGATTTTATTTTTTCCTCTTCTTCTGTTCTGAATACTTCATACTATTAAAAAAGAAATCTACATGTGAAAATAATACATTAAAAAGGACTCAAGTGCAAATCTGGAAAAACTCTAAATATATATCAATGGAGATTTGGCTAATATGATATATCTTAATGCAGTACTTTAAAAGCATAAAATGTCCATTATTATAGAGTCAAGGCAGAAAAGGGTACCCGCATAGTTCTCCAGGTATCTAGCTGTTCTTCAGGGCTCATTGCTGCAGACTCTTCCAGGAATTTTTTCAAGGTTGATCCAGACTCTGAGAATATTAAAGATGATAAAATTGAAAAGGCTTGATATCTCAAAGAGACTGACCTAAGAAAACACTAGAAGCATGCTCACTGTTTCTCATGTCAAAAATCTTTCATTGGTGAGTTACAAATACAGGATAAATGATAGGGCTTAGACCTCTGTTTATCAACAATATAGAAGTATAAGGAGGACTAATAATTCCCTTAATGGGAAATATATACATTCCCATTATAAAAGAAAGAAGGGAGGAAAGGCTTTATTTAATAATTGGAAGAAGAACTAGAGCACCATCTACTGTTCAGTAAGTTAACTCAGAACTTAAAGTGGTCGAAGACAGCAGAAATGAAAAACTGTTTTTTAAAGCCTCTTTCTTCCTTTTTTTTGGATGCGGGGGGGGCAATTCAATTGGCCTTTCATCTATTTATTTTCACCCATCTTTGTTCTTTGACCTGTGTGGGCCTCCCATCACAGTGGCCTCTCTCACGGCAGAGCACCGGCTCTGGGCGCATGCGCTCCAGAGCTCTGGCACGGTGTACTTGGACACATCGGTTCCGCCGCACGTGGGATCTTCCCAGGTCAGGGATCAAACCAGCGCCCCTTATACTACAAGGAGGTGTCTTTACTCACTGAACCACCAGGGAAGCCCCAGAAATGAAAAACTGTTTACCAAAGTGCATCTTGTCTTTATTGTTGGCAATAGCATGGATTAATCCAATTGTCCCACAGGCATTGCTGATTGTTTGCTTCATGAAATACACTGACGATGTAACATCTTGTCCCTGAGATTTTATTTTTTCCTCTTCTTCTGTTCTGAATACTTCATACTATTAAAAAAGAAATCTACATGTGAAAATAATACATTAAAAAGGACTCAAGTGCAAATCTGGAAAAACTCTAAATATATATCAATGGAGATTTGGCTAATATGATATATCTTAATGCAGTACTACAAAGCATATTAAAAAGAATAAAATGGATTTACATATTCTGACTTATAAATCTGTCCATTATTATAGAGTGGTTTTAGGTCAGTATATATTAATATGATTCTCAATTCTGTTTTAAAAGTATTTAATTTATATATGCATTGAGAAGTGTTAAAGGATATAAAAAAACTTAACAGAGGTTATCTCTGAGATAAGAGATTACTGGAGGCTTTTAATTTTCTATTTTTCACATTTCTGTATTGTTAGATCATATTATATTAACAAAATTCACACTATATAAAATATGATATTCGTAAGATTCACCATCATCTGTAACAATTGATTGTAAAAACAACACGGTAAGATTATGGCAAAAGTATGGGTTCTACATCTGATTGCCTGGCCCACCACCCGGATCCACCATTATCAGCTGTGCAACTCCAGGAAGTCATTAAAAAATGAGTGGGGACAGAAAGTAGGACAACATTGCAAGTCAACTTTACCTGAAGAAAATAAATTTTTAAAAAATGAGTGAAGAGAAGGAAGAGAGTGGAAAGATAATTTTATTGGTTTGCTGTTTTCCTATAATTGTCAGATTCCAATAGGGTAGGGAGTCCTACTACAGCCCACTGGAAACAGGCCAGATCTGGTTCACTGTGTGATTTCATAAGCAAAGTTTTAGTTTTGTATTGTCTATCGCTATTTTCATACTAAAAGGCAAAGTTAAATAGTTATAACAGAATTTACTAGTTCTACAAAATTGAAAATATTTAGTAGCTGACCCTTCACAGAAAAAGTCTGCTAACCCCTGCAATAAAAAAAAAACACATGATGTCTATTTAAAACCCATAATTAAGGAACTGCTTTTAACAACAAATGTACCTATGCCTTAAAAGTGAATTTTGCTGTGAATGTGCTTCTAAATCAAATTTAAAATAATATTTTAGGAATAAATTCTAAATAATGATTTCATTCATATAAGTCCAATGGATAAAAACTGAAAGGTTCAATATAGTAAGGTCTTATGCTGAAATGTTTATACAGTCCTTCAGTTTAGCCTGTTACTGCTATTAATATCAATTCTCCTTGGTGACAAAACAAAATAAGATTTAATAACTTCTCAAGATTTAATGTTCAGAAAAATATTCTAAAATGATACAGAACAGGTATATGAAAAAGGAAAAGTCATTATGGTAGACCACAGTGAAAACATTAGTCAAGAGACAACAAAAATAATATCAGAGAGAAATGAATTTATAACTTCTTTACCTGTGATTCTTTGGCTGGTAAACACTAAAATGAAGCATACTTAAAACGCTATAATTAACTTTATTTAAAGCATAATGAGGTATCCATGACAATTCTTTTGCTATTAGTATGTTGAAGCCACTCACAACTAAATAATCAGTTTCTAAATTGAAATACTTTATAACTCCTAAAACATCCTTAATATCCTCTGAGTGACTTTATTATGTCACTTATGAGCTTCAAGAGGGATCTACCAAATTGTAAGAGAGATCAAGAAGTGGCAGATGCCTCTATATTCTTTATTTATATAAGTAAGTATAAATACTTACTCATTTCTCTCATATCTTCCCAAGCATTTACTTCATTTTTTACAATTCTGAGCTCATCCTATTATCTCTAAGTTTAAAAAGAAAAATCAGAAGGATATAGACCAAAGTCACTTTAAAGTGAACTTAAACGTTCTGGCTCCCTAATACAAATATCTACATGATATCATTCTAAAAGAAAGGCTGAAATAGAGAGATCTGCATTTGGACACAGAGATCTAAGAACAGCTATTAATAATCCCCAAGAGATTCTAAATCTGTCAATTAAAATTATATTTTAAACTTAATGATTTCCACCCAAATCAAGTTTTTTCTGAAAATAATGTAACCCATATCATTAGTTACACTTACTTTCTTAAAATATTTATATATATATATATAACCTATTATATTACATATTTTATATAGTGAAAATTTGAATAATTATTATACATTCATATAGTTTCTAAAACAGATTTAAGATTACCCACTTCTAAAGTACATGCATCAAAATGTGATTAAATGTCATATCGACACAGGTGAGGTCATATATTAACCACATACTATAAAAAAAGA
Organism: Tragulus kanchil; assembly: GCA_022376925.1. Lineage (NCBI taxonomy): Eukaryota > Metazoa > Chordata > Mammalia > Artiodactyla > Tragulidae > Tragulus > Tragulus kanchil. Next base: position 38,817,884 of record JAIOJX010000003.1, read on the forward strand.
AAACTACCTAAGTTTGAAAGACTAAATCAGGGCTTCTCTGTCAACCTACAAATCAAAATCTAAATATACTAGTATTTAATAAAATTAGATTTTCAAGATGTCGCCGTTCCTAGATTTCCTCATTGTATGCAATAAGAGATATTTGTTCTTAAAGGAAAGCATACATTAATTCAACACTGAAAGAGAAGTCTGCATTGACCAGGAACTAACTTAACAATTACCTTTTCGGTAATAGGGAAGAGAAGCAGCACGCGCATACTGGTCTCGGTACCATGCTAAGGAGTTCAGGATCCATTCCATATACATCAACAAACTGCCAGTTAGGATGTAGACCTAATTGTTTGAGAAACTGGTAAAAAGGGATAAAACAAAACAGGGTAGTGTTAACAGGAAACAATCAATGTTGAAGCCGCTCACAACTAAATAATCAGTTTCTAAATTGAAATACTTTATAACTCCTAAAACATCCTTAATATCCTCTGAGTGACTTTATTATGTCACTTATGAGCTTCAAGAGGGATCTACCAAATTGTAAGAGAGATCAAGAAGTGGCAGATGCCTCTATATTCTTTATTTATATAAGTAAGTATAAATACTTACTCATTTCTCTCATATCTTCCCAAGCATTTACTTCATTTTTTACAATTCTGAGCTCATCCTATTATCTCTAATTTTAAAAAAGAAAAATCAGAAGGATATAGACCAAAGTCACTTTAAAGTGAACTTAAACGTTCTGGCTCCCTAATACAAATATCTACATGATATCATTCTAAAAGAAAGGCTGAAATAGAGAGATCTGCATTTGGACACAGAGATCTAAGAACAGCTATTAATAATCCCCAAGAGATTCTAAATCTGTCAATTAAAATTATATTTTAAACTTAATGATTTCCACCCAAATCAAGTTTTTTCTGAAAATAATGTAACCCATATCATTAGTTACACTTACTTTCTTAAAATATTTATATATATATATATAACCTATTATATTACATATTTTATATAGTGAAAATTTGAATAATTATTATACATTCATATAGTTTCTAAAACAGATTTAAGATTACCCACTTCTAAAGTACATGCATCAAAATGTGATTAAATGTCATATCGACACAGGTGAGGTCATATATTAACCACATACTATAAAAAAAGAAAACTACCTAAGTTTGAAAGACTAAATCAGGGCTTCTCTGTCAACCTACAAATCAAAATCTAAATATACTAGTATTTAATAAAATTAGATTTTCAAGATGTCGCCGTTCCTAGATTTCCTCATTGTATGCAATAAGAGATATTTGTTCTTAAAGGAAAGCATACATTAATTCAACACTGAAAGAGAAGTCTGCATTGACCAGGAACTAACTTAACAATTACCTTTTCGGTAATAGGGAAGAGAAGCAGCACCGCGCATACTGGTCTCGGTACCATGCTAAGGAGTTCAGGATCCATTCCATATACATCAACAAACTGCCAGTTAGGATGTAGACCTAATTGTTTGAGAAACTGGTAAAAAGGGATAAAACAAAACAGGGTAGTGTTAACAGGGAAACAATCAATGTGTATATACTATGTATCTTTTATACAAAAGGGGATAGAAGGTACAAATACTATTGATGCTCAATAAGAATGAAGTAAAGCTAGCTGTTCATGAATTATGTGGGAAGAGATAGCAATTCATTCATATCAGTTAGCAAGCATTTAAAATTTACAACATAGTAAGCAAAACTACTTCCTCCCTGCCAAATCCATTACTTTGGAAATGAATAGCCAGGACTTCACCAAACATGTGCAAGTTGGCTTGGCTGCTACCTTTCACTCCTTCCCAACATTTGATTCTTACAGAAATGCATCCAAGGGCTTCCCCTGGTGGTCCAGTGGGTAAGGACACTGCCTTGCAGTGCAAGGGGCGCCAGTTGGATCCCTGGCCTGGGAAGATCCCACGTGCCGCAGAGCGGCTGGACTGATGTGTCCAATTACCGAGCTGGAGCTCTGGAGCGCATGCGTCCAGAGCCGGCGCTCTGCAACGACAGACGCCACCGCGATGGGAGGCCCACAGGAGCCAAAGAACAAAGACGGATGAACATAGAGAAACGAAAGACCAAGAGAAGTGGCCCACCTGCTCCCCTCCCTCCCCAACCTGACCCCTGCCCAAAATAAATAAATAAGTAAATCTTTAAAAGAAAAAAAGAAATGCATCCAAGCTCTAGTATATAAAGAATTATTTTAGTAGTAAATCAGCATAGCTTATCCTATTATTAACAAAGATGCCTGAGGTTTAAAGACAGATGATAGATCAATATCACAGTTTGAGACTACAGAAAGCCAAAAATGTGAACACCAGAAGGGGCTTGATATAGACAGTCACTTATGGGCTCTCTGACTTCAGTACCCAATGAAACCTGCCTAACTTCACTGTCTCGCTTACATCTGATGTAGCAACTGTAACAAAAGAGGAGCGGCTTTATGAAACTCTTTAAGAACTCACAGGGACGGGCTTCCCCGGTGATCCAGTGGGTAAGGACACTGTCTTGCAGCGTAAGGGGCGCCGGTTCGATCCCTGGCCTGGGAAGATCCCACGTGCCGTGGAGCGGCTGGACCAATGTGTCCAATTACCGAGCTGGAGCTCTGGAGCGCATGCGTCCAGAGCCGGCGCTCTGCAACGACAGACGCCACCGCGATGGGAGGCCCACAGGAGCCAAAGAACAAAGACGGATGAACATAGAGAAACGAAAGACCAAGAGAAGTGGCCCACCTGCTCCCCTCCCTCCCCAACCTGACCCCTGCCCAAAATAAATAAATAAGTAAATCTTTAAAAGAAAAAAAGAAATGCATCCAAGCTCTAGTATATAAAGAATTATTTTAGTAGTAAATCAGCATAGCTTATCCTATTATTAACAAAGATGCCTGAGGTTTAAAGACAGATGATAGATCAATATCACAGTTTGAGACTACAGAAAGCCAAAAATGTGAACACCAGAAGGGGCTTGATATAGACAGTCACTTATGGGCTCTCTGACTTCAGTACCCAATGAAACCTGCCTAACTTCACTGTCTCGCTTACATCTGATGTAGCAACTGTAACAAAAGAGGAGCGGCTTTATGAAACTCTTTAAGAACTCACAGGGACGGGCTTCCCCGGTGATCCAGTGGGTAAGGACACTGTCTTGCAGCGTAAGGGGCGCCGGTTCGATCCCTGGCCTGGGAAGATCCCACGTGCCGTGGAGCGGCTGGACCAATATGTCCAACTACCAGCCAGAGCTCTGGAGCACATGCGTCCGGAGCCGGTGCTCTGCAGTGAGAGAGGCCACTGCGATGGAAGGCCCACACAGGCCAAAAAACAAAGATAAATAGATGAAAGATCAATAGAAGAGCCCCTCCCCCCCCCAAAAAAAAGAACTCACAGAGAAATAAAATATCACACCCTACTCTACAGCAGAGAGAAGAGGAACATCACAATGAAAATGATGTTAATTTCACAATACACTCAATATATGTCTATATGGAATGAAGTTGATGGTTTTAAAAAGGACACGATCACAAAATACATTTTACAGGACAGAAATAAAGGAGCGAAGGAAACAAAAACCGTATTAAAATGGCACCATTATACCCTATCGCAGGAATACATCATAGGGACTTCCCTGGTGGTCCAGTGGGTAAAGAGTCTGCCTTGTAGTGCAAGGGGCACTGGTTTGATCCCTGGCCTGGGAAGATCTACATGCCGAAGAGCGGCTGGACTGGTGTGTCCAATCACGAGGCAGCTCTCTGGAGCTCATGCGCCCAGAGCCAGTGCTCTGCAATGAGAGAGGCCACTGCAACAGGAGGCCCACACAGGCCGAAGAATACATATGAATAAAAGGAAAAAAGAGAAAAAAACAATAAAAGAGGCCAAAACATTAAAAAAAAAAAAAATCATAGGCTAACCTAACACTGTGTGAGATCTCAAAATAAAAAGGTGCTTTGGGTTTTCCTCCCTGAAGAAGAACACTCAAAGGTACTCAGATCATCAAATGAGATCCTGACAAACCAGTGGAAGCCATGGAAGCCTATTACATCAATAGTGTTAACTCATCTCACAGTCAGGCTATCCAAGACAAGACCTTCCTAATTAAAGGGACACTGCACACATCCGTCCGTCTCTCTGCCTCTAGAAGAAACACTATTTAATGATAATATAATTGGTCAAAAATAAGGTTCTTGATACATTTAATAATAAATATATTGATTTTCAGAACTTCCCTTGGTAGGAAGTACTCAACATCTACAGGTTCATCAGCATGTTCTACAATAGTCTGGGGCCACCGAAATCAATAGGCTCGCTCCAGTTAATACCCATGCTTCATCTGATTCCTATTTTTGATTCCACACTTTAATAAAGTTCAATGACCTATTGCAACCTACATTCCTCTCCTTAAAAAGGACTAAAATTAACTGCAGACCCCAGGGATATTCAACTGGAATCATACTTCTTAACTTTTTACTCATATAGCTAATCAAATAAGACTGATAAAAAGAAGTTCAATTTAATTAATAGCTATGAAGTACATTGACGCAGCCTCTGATCCAGGTTGTTATATGAGTCAGACTCACACAGAAGTCACCATACGACACAAAGAATAAAAACAGCTATTAACAGTAACTACCTCTGGGCAGTAGAGAAAAGGTAAGGAAGAAGGCCCTCAACTTTAACCTCTCACTTTGTTATAAATAAAAAAAGTGTCCTACTTTCATAATTAAAAGGAAAAAAAATCCTACCCCCAGGGTGATGATCAACAACAAAGATTAAAAAAATGCTCTAAAATGGTAAATGTTAACAGGAGGTAGCTTGAGTGGTGGGAACTCAACTTTTTATCTTCCAGTACTTTTAAAAACCATTATTTTTACAATAGTTAGATGAAGTTTCTAAGGGTGATGATTTTAATTTAACAAAATACATATGAATAAAAGGAAAAGAAAAAACAATAAAAGAGGCCAAAACATTAAAAAAAAAAAAAATCATAGGCTAACCTAACACTGTGTGAGATCTCAAAATAAAAAGGTGCTTTGGGTTTTCCTCCCTGAAGAAGAACACTCAAAGGTACTCAGATCATCAAATGAGATCCTGACAAACCAGTGGAAGCCATGGAAGCCTATTACATCAATAGTGTTAACTCATCTCACAGTCAGGCTATCCAAGACAAGACCTTCCTAATTAAAGGGACACTGCACACATCCGCCCTGCTCTCTGCCTCTAGAAGAAACACTATTTAATGATAATATAATTGGTCAAAAATAAGGTTCTTGATACATTTAATAATAAATATATTGATTTTCAGAACTTCCCTTGGTAGGAAGTACTCAACATCTACAGGTTCATCAGCATGTTCTACAATAGTCTGGGGCCACCGAAATCAATAGGCTCGCTCCAGTTAATACCCATGCTTCATCTGATTCCTATTTTTGATTCCACACTTTAATAAAGTTCAATGACCTATTGCAACCTACATTCCTCTCCTTAAAAAGGACTAAAATTAACTGCAGACCCCAGGGATATTCAACTGGAATCATACTTCTTAACTTTTTACTCATATAGCTAATCAAATAAGACTGATAAAAAGAAGTTCAATTTAATTAATAGCTATGAAGTACATTGACGCAGCCTCTGATCCAGGTTGTTATATGAGTCAGACTCACACAGAAGTCACCATACGTACACAAAGAATAAAAACAGCTATTAACAGTAACTACCTCTGGGCAGTAGAGAAAAGGTAAGGAAGAAGGCCCTCAACTTTAACCTCTCACTTTGTTATAAATAAAAAAAGTGTCCTACTTTCATAATTAAAAGGAAAAAAAATCCTACCCCCAGGGTGATGATCAACAACAAAGATTAAAAAAAAAATGCTCTAAAATGGTAAATGTTAACAGGAGGTAGCTTGAGTGGTGGGAACTCAACTTTTTATTTTCCAGTACTTTTAAAAACCATTATTTTTACAATAGTTAGATGAAGTTTCTAAGATACAGATCTATAGAAATGATACACATGTATTTTCTTTAAATTTTCAAAATGGGGTGAAAACCTAAAATATCAGTCTTAAAACTCTTACAAGAAACTCTCTTCAGACCACTCCCAGACTATTCTATATGCTATAGGTATTGGTGAAGACATCTCTGCATAATTATTAATGGATGCATCCCATTTGCATCAAGTATCAGAAAGGGATTTATAACCACTAATACCCATCCTCTGGCTTTTTAAACACTGGATAATAAAACAACACATGCACACAAAAAATAAAATAAAAGAACAAAACATTCTGACTGACTAGCTCACTGCATTTTCATAATGCCACTAATGTTTGTTTTATCAAGGAAAAGAATTAATAACTAAGACTATGTGTCCCAAAAAAGATCCTTGGCTAACTTATTCTTTTTATTTTTTGGTCCAAAGAGAAATTTTCCACTAGATACAGAGTTCTTTAAACTATGTGGAACCATGTTTAAATAGTATACTGTATCAGAAACTGTGCTAGGAGCATTAATGCAATTCACTTTCACCACAACTGGCAAGAGAAGTTTTTATTACATCCTTTCACCAATGAGAAAACTGAGCTTGGGAGGTTCTGTGACTTTTCGAGGTCACATTGCCAGAACGGCCACACAAAGCTCAGGATGCCCCGGTACTTATTCACTTGTCTCTCATTGCTTGAAGTATGATTTTGTACCTTGTTCTCTAACTTTAACCACAATGAACCCTTCTGGTTCTCAAAGGGTTACTGATCATCTCTTACCTTGTTTTTTCACACAAACTGGACTTCTATATGGAAAACTGTTATCCTCTCCTCATTTTTAATGAATTTCTTCTTTTTCTTTTTTAACTTTGTTTAAAATTTTGGCCTCTTTTACTGCTTATTTATTTTTGCCCACCTTTTTTAAAAAATTTTTGTCCCTTTTTTATTGACTCTTTTAATCCATTTTTTTATCCATCTTTACTCTTTGGCATGTGTGGGTCTCCCATCGCAGTGGCCTCTCTCGTTGCAGAGCTCCGGGTGCATGCGCTCCAGAGTGCTGGCTCGCAATTGGACACAGTGGTCCAGCTGCTCTGTGGCACATGGGTTCTTCCTGGCCCAGAGACTGAACCCGCCCCTTGCACTGCAAGGCGGACTCTTTACCCACTGGACCACCAGGGAAGCCCAAATTCCTCCTTATTCTTCAGGTAAAGGTCAAATAATAGAAACTCTGATTATATATATATATATATATTATTATATGATTATATATATATATAACATATGCTAACAAAAATATTATATTATAATTATATATATTATATACATATATATATACATGCTAACAAAAAAAAAGAAAAATTACATCTGCCTTCCTTTCAAATTTGTTCTAAAGTCACTTGCTCTAGTCTTTAATGGTCACTGTAGGTCAGCCATATAGTCTTTCTTGTTACTAATTTACTAATGCTTTGGGTTACGAAGGAAATTACACTTATCTAGTAATTGCATGGTATCACCACTAGTAACACTACATCAGTAGCAACAGTTATATGCAGAACTAGGAAAATAACCCAGAGTTAAGCAAGAACATAATGGTTCTTAAAGTCGGGAAACTAGCAAAATGAATTTTAATAGGTAGTCAGTAAACAAACAACAATAAAACAATTTAAAGTACAGCAAGAGGAAATACTAAAAACATTTGGTGTAGGGACCAGGATAAAAAAGAGGTGATTTCACTGCAGGCTCCATATGGACTGACTACACAACTTGTCAACATAAATGATGCAAGGCCGATATGCTTCAAAAGCTGACTTACTCAGGATACTGTGGTAATCCACTATTTCAACACAGATTATGCAGACTGGAATATGAATCAGCTCTGCGAGGCCTATTTTATGAAGGATGATGACAAACAGGCAGGCTCAAAGAAAGGTGACCAGGAATAATAAGGTTTTGGAAGATATCACAGCTGGAGAATCTGAGCATGCTCCAAGAAGACTTAAATTAGTATAATCCTTTCACCAGATATTTTTAGTAATATCACAAAGGAAGAGTTAGATTCACTCTGTACAGTTTCACCAGAGGGAGGAGGACAGAGAGCTGGACGAAGTTACAGGAAAGCAGATTTTTTTCAACAGAAAAAAATAAACATAAATCTTCTAATTATAGTATATATTCTCACTATAAGTTAAACAACTAAACCATTTTAATGAGATAGAATACTTTCCCTGAACTATTCAAGCAAAAGATTCATGATCATATTAAAGGTAAGTTTAACAAACATTTTTGTGGAACTCAAAAGCAGCTATATAAAATTTATTCATTCTTCCATTCAGTAACAATTTGTTTAGAGCCCTCCATGGACAAGACACCATTCTCAGTACTTCAGACTTGTCCTTGCTCTCATAGAACTTACATTCTTGGGGTGGGATACACACAATAAACAGACACAAAGACAAGGTGGCTAAGTATTATGAAGAAAATAAAAGAAGATATTGATGTCAGTAGAGATCCAGCATGGATGGTGGAAAGAGGAAGAGACATTACCTGCATCATCAGGAAAGGCTCACTGAGAACAAACGACATGAAAGAAGTAGCCATGAAACAACCCAGATCAGAATGATTCAACGAAAGAATGAACTAGTACAAAGACGGAAGCAGGAAGAGGCTTCATACTCAACGCCTACAGCCCAGCAAAAGTGGGAGACAGGCAGGCAGAATTTCCCGGTCAGGTCATAGTAAGCAGTTTGAATTCCATTCTAAGGACAAGCAGTGGAAGGCTGTTTTGTACTTTGAGTGTTTTAAGCAGGCAAAAAAAAGATGAGATTTGCATATTTATAAAACCTCCTTGGGGATACAGTGAGAATAGATTTTAAGGAGGTAAAGGGAGAAACAGAAAAGCTAGTTAGGAAGTTACCAGATTGTTCAAACTATGGATAACAGTGGCTTGGGATGAAGGGGTAGAAATGAACAGAACGGCCAGATTTGGGATAGATTTATGAAAGAAGAGTCACCAGAGTTGCAGATCAATAGATCTGAAAGGTTAGGAAAGAGAAAAAAATGTATGTAATCCTCACAACAATTTTACAGGCTTAGGGGAGGGTATGAGAACTAGAGCTTTCCAGGCGGCACCAGTGGTAAAGAAGCTGCCTGACAACGTAGGAGATGTACGAGATGCGGGTTCGATCCCTGGGTTGGGAAGATTCCCCCGGAGGAGGGCATGGCAACACGTTCCAGTATCCTTGCTTGGAGAATCCCATGGACAGAGGAACCTGGCATGCTACAGTAGGGTCGCAAAGAGTCAGACATGAATGAAGTGACCTCGCACATACGAGAAACAAAGAAACTGAGGTACAAAGAGGTTAGATAACTGCCCACGGACTCAGAGCAGAGATTCAAACCCTAGAAATTAAATCACTACATGATAATGGTCTCACAAAATCAGCATAGCTGTGATGAAGAACTGATGCTATTGATTTGGGCAGTGGATAAATGGTGGTACTCTTAAAAGACTGGGGAAAGGGATCTAGAGGAGAGACAAGAGGACGTAAACCCAGATTTCCTTTTCAGCCAGGTTAAATCTGAGTTATCCAGAAGACGTCCGAACAAGAGATATAAAAGGGGTGGCTGAATATGTGAGCCAATACTGACCAGAAATCAGTGTTTGAGGAGCCATGGGATCAACAGGTGCCAGCTGATGGAATCAATGCTCTACCAAAGACAACACCATCAAAGCTCTGAGGAACTCTTCAGAAACCGGAAGGAAGATGATTTAGCAAAGGCAACTCAAGGAAGCAGTCAGAGAAATAGGAGGAAAGCAGAATTATAACAGAAGCCAATGGAGCGGGCTACTTTAGCAGGTATTACTGAGAGATCAAGGAAGTGGTGACAGAAAAGTGAACACTGGATCTGGCAGAGTGGTGATTAAGAAACCTGAGCAAAGTAGTTACTGTGAAGTGGTGAGGAAAGGAGTGAATACAGGGAAAAAACTGCAGATAAAGAAAACAGCAAGAGTGTCGATGGACAATGCTTTGTGGAAAATTTACAAAGAAGGGAAACAGAGAGGAGGTGGTAGCCAGAGAAGGATAGGGTCACAAGAGTGTTTTTCCCAAGATGGGAAACCCCAACTAACGAATGCCTGGATGTTCACGGCAATAACCCAGCACATGACTTCTCATTCTTTTTCCAACACGAAGCAACTAACGTAAATATAATAATGTCAAAATAAATTTCTTTTCCTTCAGCTAGAAAATAATTTGGCTCTTCAATAAAATCCACAATTAGGAATACTTCTAGGGAGCTGTTATATCAGAAACCAGTAGTTCTAAATCACAATATTCAAAATTATATACTGTGGTGATGTAAAGTGTTAAGTTGCTTTCGCCGTATCTGAGTCTTTGTAACTCTATGGCCTGTAGCCTGCCAGGTTCCTCTGTCCTTGCGATTCTCCAGGCAAAAATACGGGAGTGGGTATTTTGTGTCTCTTAGGCGGAACCTGTGGCTCTTAGGTCTCCTGCACTGGCAGGTGGGTTCTTTACCAAATCACAAAACATACTCAAGATAGGAATTGAGTATAATCATAAAAAGAAATGCTATGATTGCCATAGCACAGAATGTTCTTTTTAAAAAATGTTACAATTCCTGGTGTCTACTTACTTGTAACCTTCCATCAGGCACAAGCTATTAGCCCCATAAATGCACATGTAATAAAACAGAACTTACATTTTTTAAAAGACTTTTTTTTTTTCTATCATTCAACTGATTTCATTCTAGGTAAGTTCTACCCAGATCAAGATAAAATATCCTGAGAAGAGACTGAGAACATAGTAACCAGCAAAAGAAATGACTACTTACCACATCTAATGAGAAAATCCCAAACATGTATCAAAAAGCCCACCAGAATAAGTTAATTTAATTTAGCACAGTGGTAGGCACAAAGTTAACAGGCAAAAATAAATCACATTTCTATATGTAACAATGGACAACTAGAAAATAAAATTTTAAAACAGTATCATTAACTATAGGACCAAACACCATGACTACTTATGATATAAACAAAAAAATGTGCAAGATAGACATGCTGAACTACTTTAGAAAGAAATTAAAGACCCAAGTAAATGATGAGATGTACCATCTCCATGGACTGCAAGACTCAATACTAGGTCAATTTTCTCCAAAATGTATCTACAGACTTAGTCACACACTCACCATCAAAATCATAGCAAATATTTTTGTATAAAATTGTTAATTTACACAAAATTTTCAATCCATTAATCAGCTGATTCTAAAGCTAAAAATTCAAAGACAAAGAGGCCAAAATAGCCTAAACATTTCTGAAAAGGAATGAAGTTTGAGAATTCATATTGTTTATCTTCCAGACTTAGGATAAAACCCCAGTAATGAAAGCAGACACATAGATCAATAGAACAGAGTCCAGATAGATGGCAAATTGATGTATAAAAAAAACCTGGAGGATTACATCTGAGAGAAATATGCTTCTTTCCTATGGCACTAAATCAGAAGTTCAAAATACTTCTTCAGCCTGAAGATATTTTTTCTTTACAAAAGTATCAAAATGTTATGGGGGCGGAAATAACACCAAAGGGGGCAAAACTAAAGAAAACTAACATTGATTGGAAATGCTACCTCACTAATAACATAAAAGATATATACTGTGTTCTAAGCTCTGTACATTTCTAGATTAGTAAGGAGACAAAAGTTGAGGGCGGAATAATCATTTCAAAAGCATACAATAAACCTGAATTAAAAAAAACAACAACTAAGGTTTTGCAGACCACAAGAAGATAAAGTATTTCCATCTACCTTCTTCATATGAGGAATTTTCTAGGAGCTTTCAAAACCCAGACTCATTAAGTACAGGATGAATCAGTATTTCTTAGTGGTAAGAAGGAAAGTTATGGGGAAAAAATTTATCATATGATAAACTAAGAGGGCAGCAAAAAGTAAACCTGCTGTTGAGGATGAGAAACAGGATAAGACAAAACACTACCCTGAGCAAATACAAAGCTTATACCTGCTAGTGCTTACCGTCCTTTAAATCGAGTGGCTGGCTGGGAGAGTTTCCCTCTTCCCTCCCCATCCAACACCCAAACGAATTTAAAGGGGTGAAGGTGACAAACAGAGCTTTCCTATTGTATAAAAGCAACAAAATTCTACTTTTAAGAAACTAGAAAGCTCTTTTCGCCATCCTTCCGTACCGCCACAATGGTGCACATGAACGTCCTGGCTGATGCTTTCCAGATTAAAGAGAGGTGCCTGATTAAAGAGAGGTGCTTCTTAAGCCATGTTCCAAAGTCATCGTCAGGTTTCTAACTGTGATGATGAAGCATGGTTACACTGGCGAATCAGAAATCATCCACGATCACAGGGCTGGGGAAACTGTCGTGAACCTTACAGGCAGGCTACACAAGTGTGAAGTGATCAGCCCCAGGTTTGATGTGCAACTCAAAAAAGATCTAGAAAAATGGCAGGAAAACGGGCTTCGATCCCCTCAGTTGGGTTTTATTGTCCTGACAGCCTCAGCTGGCATCGCGGATCATGAAAAGCAAGAGGAAACACAGGCCATTTTTAGGGATGTAATAGAGCTAGGTTACATCTGAGAGAAATATGCTTCTTTCCTATGGCACTAAATCAGAAGTTCAAAATACTTCTTCAGCCTGAAGATATTTTTTCTTTACAAAAGTATCAAAATGTTATGGGGGGGGGGCGGGAATAACACCAAAGGGGGCAAAACTAAAGAAAACTAACATTGATTGGAAATGCTACCTCACTAATAACATAAAAGATATATACTGTGTTCTAAGCTCTGTACATTTCTAGATTAGTAAGGAGACAAAAGTTGAGGGCGGAATAATCATTTCAAAAGCATACAATAAACCTGAATTAAAAAAAACAACAACTAAGGTTTTGCAGACCACAAGAAGATAAAGTATTTCCATCTACCTTCTTCATATGAGGAATTTTCTAGGAGCTTTCAAAACCCAGACTCATTAAGTACAGGATGAATCAGTATTTCTTAGTGGTAAGAAGGAAAGTTATGGGGAAAAATTTATCATATGATAAACTAAGAGGGCAGCAAAAAGTAAACCTGCTGTTGAGGATGAGAAACAGGATAAGACAAAACACTACCCTGAGCAAATACAAAGCTTATACCTGCTAGTGCTTACCGTCCTTTAAATCGAGTGGCTGGCTGGGAGAGTTTCCCTCTTCCCTCCCCATCCAACACCCAAACGAATTTAAAGGGGTGAAGGTGACAAACAGAGCTTTCCTATTGTATAAAAGCAACAAAATTCTACTTTTAAGAAACTAGAAAGCTCTTTTCGCCATCCTTCCGTACCGCCACAATGGTGCACATGAACGTCCTGGCTGATGCTTTCCAGATTAAAGAGAGGTGCCTGATTAAAGAGAGGTGCTTCTTAAGCCATGTTCCAAAGTCATCGTCAGGTTTCTAACTGTGATGATGAAGCATGGTTACACTGGCGAATCAGAAATCATCCACGATCACAGGGCTGGGGAAACTGTCGTGAACCTTACAGGCAGGCTACACAAGTGTGAAGTGATCAGCCCCAGGTTTGATGTGCAACTCAAAAAAGATCTAGAAAAATGGCAGGAAAACGGGCTTCGATCCCCTCAGTTGGGTTTTATTGTCCTGACAGCCTCAGCTGGCATCGCGGATCATGAAAAAGCAAGAGGAAAACACACAGGAGGGAAAATCCTTGGATTATTTTTCTAGGGATGTAATAGATGCAAATAAAATGCCCCAAAGGACTGATGGAAAAAAGACCAAAAAAAGAAAAAGAAACTGGAAGAGAAAAGGGGGCGTGACGGGAAGCAGAAGTGATTTGAAGGGGCAAGACGATCTCACGGAGCAGGTGGCGGATGAAATCACAAGGACTGGGTGGGCGAGTTTACAAAGCTTGGAGTCAGGTACTGTAGGGAAATTAGTCACCTAGAAGGTACAGGGGTGGGACACTTAGGGATTCGGCATCAGAAGGAGGCAAAATGAAAAGGAACAGGAATACAGAGTGAACGTCCCTCAAACCCCTGACCTCCAACCCTCAAGAAACGTGATGGCCGGACAGCTGGGAGCATCTACAGGAACCAGGTAGGAGGGAGCCGGCCGGGAGAAGAGCACGCCCGCCCGAGGCTTAGCAGGAAGCACCCTCACGGAATTAGACCCCAGACTCCCGGGGAGCGCGGGGCTGCAGGCGGCCAGGGAGGGCTCCCGGGTCCCGAGCGACAAGACACCTCACTCACCTGGTTGGTGACCTGAAAACGAAACAGAGAACACGATTTAGCGACAACCTGCTCGGGACGAGCGGCGGCAGCCCGGTTCCCTCCGGCCCTGCCCGCGGCCTCAGGTCCAGACCCCAGCCACGCTCACCTCGGGATTGGCCTCCAGCGGCAGCCAGCGCTGACCCTCCATGGCCTCTCCGCCCGGCGCTCCTCCGGCTCTGACAGCCGCCGCCGTCGCCGCTGCCGCTTCCGCCCCCGCGCGCCCTGACCTGGGACAGTCCAATCTGCGCCCCCCGGGAGGGGTGTCTAGAGAGGAAGAAAAGTTTAGTAACATCCTAGGTCCTTTATAGTCCCCTAAAGTACCATAAGTCAAAGTTCACATTTAAGAAACAACAGTAGAGAAAAAATAGGAGTCAGGTTCCTATTGCATAAGGGGAAAGAATCTCAGCTCGCTCCCCGGTCCTCTCCCTTCACTCTTGGACTCTTCCGAGCCGGAGGGACCGCTCCCGTGCTGCGCATGCGCCAAGTGCGAGCCTGGGACCGCGTGCTCGCCGGCACCCTCCCATTCTTGCGGCGGCAGCCGGAGGCGCTAGGGGGCGTGCCGCTGAGTCCGGTTCTTCGAGGGAGAGGCGGGGCACTGCCCACCAGGAAACCCCACAGCCAGAGGACGCCGGAGTCGTGCCCGAAGCTCCTTTGCCAGGGTCGAGAAGTGATGTCACCTGTGACAGAGCGGAGGACATTTGTATGGACACAGTTCCTTTTGACAAAAAATGGCAAGTTACCCATTACGAATCAGACCCTGCAACTAAGTGTTGGGTACAATAAGCTGAGCTTGCGACTCTTTGCCACCCTATGGACTCTAGCCCGCCAGGCTCCTCTGTCCATGGGACTTCCCACTCAAGAATACTGGACGGGGTCGCCATTTCCTACTCCATGGAATCGTCCCAACCCAGGGATCAAACCCGCATCTCTGTGTCTTCTGCACTGGCAGGCAGATTCTTTACTAGAGCCATCCGGGAAGCCCAGTGTAAAAGGGACAGAAGAATCACAGCAAATGTGACATGTGATATGTGTTTGATAGCGATAGCGTGAGACTGGTGAAACTACAGAAAAGGTTAGCTAAAGGGGGAAGAGAGCGTACAGAAGGCTTCTTGGAGGGAATGAATGATCCCTTAAAAAAGTGAGTGCTAGCCATTCAAAGAGGAGGGTGCTCTGAAGAAGGGAAATGTGCGCTGTGGCTGCAGAGCCTGCAAGACTGAAGGGCGGTGGTCTTGGGAGGGTAATTTGACACCGGGCTTCATCCTGAAAACAGTAGTAACGCCGCTGCCGCTTCCGCCCGCGCGCCCTGACCTGGGACAGTCCAATCTGCGCCCCGGGAGGTGTCTAGAGAGGAAGAAAAGTTTAGTAACATCCTAGGTCCTTTATAGTCCCCTAAAGTACCATAAGTCAAAGTTCACATTTAAGAAACAACAGTAGAGAAAAAATAGGAGTCAGGTTCCTATTGCATAAGGGGAAAGAATCTCAGCTCGCTCCCCGGTCCTCTCCCTTCACTCTTGGACTCTTCCGAGCCGGAGGGACCGCTCCCGTGCTGCGCATGCGCCAAGTGCGAGCCTGGGACCGCGTGCTCGCCGGCACCCTCCCATTCTTGCGGCGGCAGCCGGAGGCGCTAGGGGGCGTGCCGCTGAGTCCGGTTCTTCGAGGGAGAGGCGGGGCACTGCCCACCAGGAAACCCCACAGCCAGAGGACGCCGGAGTCGTGCCCGAAGCTCCTTTGCCAGGGTCGAGAAGTGATGTCACCTGTGACAGAGCGGAGGACATTTGTATGGACACAGTTCCTTTTGACAAAAAATGGCAAGTTACCCATTACGAATCAGACCCTGCAACTAAGTGTTGGGTACAATAAGCTGAGCTTGCGACTCTTTGCCACCCTATGGACTCTAGCCCGCCAGGCTCCTCTGTCCATGGGACTTCCCACTCAAGAATACTGGACGGGGTCGCCATTTCCTACTCCATGGAATCGTCCCAACCCAGGGATCAAACCCGCATCTCTGTGTCTTCTGCACTGGCAGGCAGATTCTTTACTAGAGCCATCCGGGAAGCCCAGTGTAAAAGGGACAGAAGAATCACAGCAAATGTGACATGTGATATGTGTTTGATAGCGATAGCGTGAGACTGGTGAAACTACAGAAAAGGTTAGCTAAAGGGGGAAGAGAGCGTACAGAAGGCTTCTTGGAGGGAATGAATGATCCCTTAAAAAAGTGAGTGCTAGCCATTCAAAGAGGAGGGTGCTCTGAAGAAGGGAAATGTGCGCTGTGGCTGCAGAGCCTGCAAGACTGAAGGGCAGTGGTTAGAGACCATTCTGGAGAGCCATAGACAGGGACTAACTGCTCTAGACACCGGGCTTCATCCTGAAAACAGTGGGGAACCACTGAAGGATTTTAAGAAGAATTTTTCTCTCTCTTTTCAGGCTATACATTCCATAGGGCCTGAAGCAAAATCTCTTTAAAAAAAAAAATTCTTTACATTGGTTTCCCAAAGCCTAACCCAGTGCTTGATCCACAATAGATGCTCAATAAATATTTTTTTCTCAATAAATATTTGAGGAATGAATGGAATAATCAGATATCCAGAAACACTGTTTTCAATAATGTGGAAAATTTGCCAGAGTAAAATGATGAGAGACCTTGGAGACAGAATGGCAGGCACAGATGAAAGAGATACTGTTTGATGAGGGTATCCTTTTGAGCCACTGTTGTCCTTGATGATTCCAGAGATCTGTTGTGGGGTAGAGTGTGTTACTGCTGAGCCCAAGAGTGGGAATGCCAGGAAAGGAGCAGTTAGGGAAAAGATAATGACGCTGAGCTTGCCTTGCTGGGGGAAACTCCCACTTGTGTTTCTCTGGCCACTGTTCTTCAGCTTCCAAGGAATTTCCAAGAGTCCTCATTCTCCTTATCTATCTGAGAGATTGTAGCTGGACCCACCCAACTGTGAGTTGATATGTCTGAGATGTTCAGCTCATCCTTAGCAGTCATAGGTGCATCATTACTCATGCACAGTCAGGCTCTTAGGGGCATGCCAGGGGCTGTTTTTCAAATGACTTAGTGTCAGAGGAATGGCGTTCCTCCAGAACCCTGAGGTCCTGTACTCTGATGCTCCTGTTAGGGCTTGCCTAGGACTCCCCACAGCACGGACCGCTCCAGCACCATTGGATCTGCTGAAACATAGGGCCACCAGAAGACAGCTTGCATCCCAGCATGGACTTGCTGCAGAGCACTCTTGTGATCCATGCTCATGCTCGGTCACTGCAGTCTTGTCTGACTCTGTGACCCTATGGACTGTAACTGGTCAGACTCCTCGGTCCATAGGGATTCTCCAGGCAAGAATCCGGGAGTGGGTTGCCATTTCCTTCTTTTGCTCAGGGACCTATTTAAACTGGCAGCTGTCTATTTCACCCATAAATGTGTTGCACCTTTATTTCCAAATGAGGCATTTGCTGCCTCCAAAAGCCAGAAACCCACCAAGTGTTCTATCTCTTCCTTGTTAAGAGGAATTGCAGGGTGAAATAGTTTGTCCTTTACCTCAGAGACATTGTCCTGTTATGCCCTAGACCTTTGGACCCGTAAAGACTTTATGAATGTAGTAGCCTCTGATGTTTGTAGGGTTTAACTCCCAGCCTCTGGCAAGCATGCATGTGCTCTTGAGGCCAGTACTTTTAAAACTTGAGTGTGCATACAAATACCTGGGGATTCTGAAATGCAGGCTTCAATTTAGCAAGTCTATGATGGAACCCAAGATGCATTATTGGCCCCATGTTTGGGGGGTTTTGGTTTTTTGGTTTTTTAATTGAAAAGTAGAGTTGCTTTACAATGTTGTGTTAGTTTCCAGTGTACAGCAAAGTAATTCAGTTATACATGTGTATAAGGTCTGTATTTTTTAATCCTTCCTTTATCTACACCCTTTGCCATATAACTTTGAAATTTTTCCACTGGGGCAAAATAGTGTTAACTTGCTAACATTTATTTGTAACCCCCAAGTCACTTCTTATGTCACTTTCAAGGTCATTTACAGTCATGCTCAGAGTAACAAAGATACCGAATTTCCAGCTGAGATCAAGCAAGTCTGTTCCTCCGTCTTGTTTTTTTTTTTTTTTAAAGATTTATTTATTTATTTATTTTGGGCGGGGGTCAGATTGGGGAGGGAGGAGAGCAGGCGGGCCACTTCTCTTGGTCTTTCGTTTCTCTATGTTCATCCGTCTTTGTTCTTTGGCTCCTGTGGGCCTCCCATTGCGTGGCTTCTGTCGTTGCAGAGCGCCGGCTCTGGGCGCATGCGCTCCAGAGCTCCGGCTCGGTGATTGGACACATCATTCCAGCCGCTCCATGGCACGTGGGATCCTCCCAGGCCAGGGCTCGAATTGGCGCCCCTTGCACTGCAAGGCGGTGTCCTTACTCACTGGACCACCAGGGGAAGCCCTGTTCTGCCATCTTGTTTGGAGTCTTGTATTGGAAACCTGTCCTTTCTGAAGCCTAGTTAATGCTAGACTTTTTTGTTGTTGTTGCAGTTTTATGCTTTTTGTGGATTATTTCACAGTATAGCATGACCTCAAGCATTGTGCTCATACACTGTTTGTGTTCCCCCACACAGAAAGGCTGTGATATGCCTTGTAGAGAAGATACATGTATTAGATAAGCTCCTTCAGGCATGAGTTATGGTGGTGTTAGCCCTGGGATCCGTGTTAATGAATCAATAATAATAGATTAAAAGTGGTGAATTTAAACCGAAATATACACCAAAAAATGTATTGATTTGTTGATTAAAATGTGACCAGAGGCTCACCGGAACATAACCTGTTTCCACTAGGAGCAATGGTTCAGTATCGACTAACTCAATGTTTGGGGTTGCTTTATAATGAGAATCAAACCTATGTTTCTTCACTCCTTGACATTCAGTTCAGCCATGTGATTGGTTACGGTCAGTGAAATGGAGTAGAAATAACAGTAAGTCAGTTCCAAATCCAGGTCTAAATATGCTTCTTGCTGTGTGTGCTTGTAGCATCGCCTGGATCAGAATGAGCGTGGGGCCAGCCTGCTGGCTCCAGGGAGAGAGTAGGGGAGGCTCCCGGCATAGCAGAAGCACCTCAGCTGAGCTCAGCCTCCACTGACCAACCCTCTGCTCATCCCCGAGACGTGCAAGCTAATAAATGCTGGCTTGCAGTCTGACATGGGGAGTCTGCGGTGGAGGTGGTGGTGGGGGTTACACAGCAACGCGTAATTGCTGTATCTGCCCCACATTTTCAAACTCAAATTCAAAGGAGTAGCCAGGTATCAATTGATACAGTTGCCCCAGTTTCAAATAACCAAATAAAAACAGGTAGCTGTTCCTTCCACAAAATGTTAGTTCCTACATGACTGAATTCAGTTTCATTTTTCCAGCAACTGCGTCAAATTCAGCAGCTTCTATTCAAACACATCAGGAAGTTTTGACAAATGGATGTCTTCACAAAAGTACTGGAAATTCCCAAACTGCTCTTATGTTTTATAAAATTCCTTCTTATAGTCTGAGGGATCTGGCAGCTTCTCCAGCCTTGAACTGAAATAAGCAACCCTTTTGTTTTAGCTACCTAAGTCTACCCATCATTTTTAAGGAATTGTCATTCGGTTGATGTGTAAGAACCCATAAAATTTTGATCACTCCTCCAATCCACCCCCATAAGTTCATGCCTCAAGCATTGTGCTCATACACTGTTTGTGTTCCCCCACACAGAAAGGCTGTGATATGCCTTGTAGAGAAGATACATGTATTAGATAAGCTCCTTCAGGCATGAGTTATGGTGGTGTTAGCCCTGGGATCCGTGTTAATGAATCAATAATAATAGATTAAAAGTGGTGAATTTAAACCGAAATATACACCAAAAAATGTATTGATTTGTTGATTAAAATGTGACCAGAGGCTCACCGGAACATAACCTGTTTCCACTAGGAGCAATGGTTCAGTATCGACTAACTCAATGTTTGGGGTTGCTTTATAATGAGAATCAAACCTATGTTTCTTCACTCCTTGACATTCAGTTCAGCCATGTGATTGGTTACGGTCAGTGAAATGGAGTAGAAATAACAGTAAGTCAGTTCCAAATCCAGGTCTAAATATGCTTCTTGCTGTGTGTGCTTGTAGCATCGCCTGGATCAGAATGAGCGTGGGGCCAGCCTGCTGGCTCCAGGGAGAGAGTAGGGGAGGCTCCCGGCATAGCAGAAGCACCTCAGCTGAGCTCAGCCTCCACTGCCCAACCCTCTGCTCATCCCCGAGACGTGCAAGCTAATAAATGCTGGCTTGCAGTCTGACATGGGGAGTCTGCGGTGGAGGTGGTGGTGGGGGTTACACAGCAACGCGTAATTGCTGTATCTGCCCCACATTTTCAAACTCAAATTCAAAGGAGTAGCCAGGTATCAATTGATACAGTTGCCCCAGTTTCAAATAACCAAATAAAAACAGGTAGCTGTTCCTTCCACAAAATGTTAGTTCCTACATGACTGAATTCAGTTTCATTTTTCCAGCAACTGCGTCAAATTCAGCAGCTTCTATTCAAACACATCAGGAAGTTTTTGACAAATGGATGTCTTCACAAAAGTACTGGAAATTCCCAAACTGCTCTTATGTTTTATAAAATTCCTTCTTATAGTCTGAGGGATCTGGCAGCTTCTCCAGCCTTGAACTGAAATAAGCAACCCTTTTGTTTTAGCTACCTAAGTCTACCCATCATTTTTAAGGAATTGTCATTCGGTTGATGTGTAAGAACCCATAAAATTTTGATCACTCCTCCAATCACCCATAGCTCCCTTTCTGGCCCAAGTGTACAACCTGCTGTTCTCTTTCCTGCCTGGTTCCATTCTTGGTAACTTTCTGTTATGTCAAACTACAGCATAACCTTTTAAAAGAGATTTCACGTGGCATTTAAGCATAGTATGTGCACAGCCAACAATAACCATAATTCAGTTGATGTGCTGGACAGCTGTAACCAAGTCCAGGAACACACTTGCAAAAACAACTGCGTCTCACCTGCTGCCTGGCTCGCTGCCGCTGTAGGGAGCCGTCTGATGCAAGGTGCAGGACGACTTCTGAGGAGTCAAGTGAGAAAAAATGTGCAGCTAACAACTGATGAAATCCAGCATTTCAACACCTGACTTAGTCAAATAGGCTTGACAAAGCAGTCATAACTAGCCCAGAGAACCTTCTAGGACAGAGCCCCACCAGACTTTCCCTGCGGCTATTCGAAGTGGGGGGGGAGTGTCAGTGTCTCTGCACACCTGTAACGCATTCATGGCACACCACTATGATTACTGTCTTATATTATTGGTCTTAATAGGAATACGTCTAGCTTTCTATATGTGTAGACACCCTGTCATCTGCCTTTGGCCTGTGTCGCGTTGCCAAACAACCATCCTGAATCATAGCCTTTTTGCAATACTTCAGAACAAATCAAAACCTAATATAGTGTGGCATCATCTGTCTGAAGTATGGGTAAAAATAATTGCCTCCCCGATCAAAAATCATGACTAGTATGATACTGTTATGTTTCTATACGCCAGGCACTTAATCTATTAGATCTCATGAGACACTGTAAGCTTCCCTTTAACCCAGAACTTTAAAAGTACATTTTGCAGCTTTTAAGTACATGTGAGACTTGGCCAGGGAAACTGAAAGAATATGGGACAGTGCCAAATTGGAACATGTAAAACCTGTCTAAATGTGTTGTTGTTCAGTTTTTGTTACAGTTTGTCTCATTGTCCTTATTTTGTTATAAATATGTGGGTGGGCCACCTTTGGTGCCAAATCTAAGAGTTTGTGCTTTAAACTCTAAAACCTCTATGATTCTAGGCTCCATGGTCATGCTTATTCCCAGTTCTGCATCTTGGTTTATGCTGCCCATTGATCACCACCACCATCCCCCCCCCCCCCCCCACTGACACACACACACACACACACACACACACACACCCACCCAAAGTCTTGAATAGCTTGGAGTACAAACAGAACATTCAGTTAGCACAAGGCAATTGGAAAGGATTGCAGCCTGGGAGTTCTGAATCCCTCTGGAGTTCGAAATTAGATTGAACACAGTAAATGCAAACCAGAGTTCGAAGTTTTATCTATAACTTTCCTGAACCTCCATTTGCTCAACTTTAAAATGGAGCTAATTTGCGATCCAGATACATTATAGACTTCTTTTGAAGGACTGAATAGCATGACGATGATAATAAGAGCTAGTATGTATTGAGTGCTTACTATGTTGGCTCAAATGATAAACAATCTGCCGGCACTGCAGGAGACTGGAATTTGATCCCTGGGTCAGGAAGATCTCCGAGAAGGAAATGGCAACGCACTCCTGTATTCTTGCCTGGAGACTCCTGTGGTTAGAGGAGCCTGGTGGGCTTCAGATCATAGGGTTGCAAAGAGTCGGACACAACTGAGCCACTAACGTTTTCACTTTACTAAGTTCAGGAACTTTGCTATGTGCTTTAAGTATGTGATCTCACTGAACCTTTAATAAAACCTTGTGAGACAAGGACTAATAGCTTCCTATTTACAGGTTAGAAAGCCTTTATTCAGAAAAGCCACTTAAGTCACATAGCTGAGTGGTAGAGGGTTTTAGATTCAAGCTTGTTATTGTTTAGTCGCTAAGTCACTCTTCTGTCCAAGGGATTTTCCAGTCAAGAATACTGGAGTGCTTTGGCATTTTCTTCTCCAGGGGTTCTTCCCCAACCCAGTGTCTCCTGCATTGGCAGACAGATTCTTTACCACGGAGGCGCCAGATTCAGGCTTATTTGACTATAAAGCTCCCAGCACTTTGTGTTACCTTCCACTGTCCAAAAAGCATCTCTTCATATCAACCTCTTTACCGTCTGGTCGCTCAGACGATAAGAATCTGCCTGAAATGCGGGAGACTGGGGTTCGATCCCTAGGTCAGGAAGATCCCCTGGGGAATGGAAAGGCAATCCACTCCAGTATTCGTATTTAAGAGAATTTCATGGACAGAGAAGCTTGTTGGGCTACAGTCCATGGGGTCGCAAAGAATCCGACAGGATCGCGCAGCTACACTTGCTTTCACCCCACCTCTACCTACGCCAAGTGAAGTGAATCCGAGTTACAGAAGTTCAGTCATAAAACTATAGACCCCACAGGCCTCTCCCTCGCAGTACAAACGTCTACAGGGAAGCGGGCATAATTATCCCTCAACTTCCTAGCTGGGTAAGCATCAACTTCAAACCAGTCCGCGCAGCTGCAAGTCTGCGCTTGCGCAGAGGGAGCTGTGGGGGCGGCAACCTGGACGAGTCCATGTCCATGAGACGGGTAGGCGGCGGCAGTAACCAAAAGACAATCGTTCCTTCCCTTCACAGGGTTTCGGATCAATGCGCAGATCTTTTCCTCTACGGTATACTTTTGTTACTGTTCCGCTCATCATGTTCTTACTGAGACTAAGAGTGAGTAACACAAAGGTGTTTCTGACTCCCCACGCCAGGGGAGTCATAGGGTTGCAAAGAGTCGGACACAACTGAGCCACTAACGTTTTCACTTTACTAAGTTCAGGAACTTTGCTATGTGCTTTAAGTATGTGATCTCACTGAACCTTTAATAAAACCTTGTGAGACAAGGACTAATAGCTTCCTATTTACAGGTTAGAAAGCCTTTATTCAGAAAAGCCACTTAAGTCACATAGCTGAGTGGTAGAGGGTTTTAGATTCAAGCTTGTTATTGTTTAGTCGCTAAGTCACTCTTCTGTCCAAGGGATTTTCCAGTCAAGAATACTGGAGTGCTTTGGCATTTTCTTCTCCAGGGGTTCTTCCCCAACCCAGTGTCTCCTGCATTGGCAGACAGATTCTTTACCACGGAGGCGCCAGATTCAGGCTTATTTGACTATAAAGCTCCCAGCACTTTGTGTTACCTTCCACTGTCCAAAAAGCATCTCTTCATATCAACCTCTTTACCGTCTGGTCGCTCAGACGATAAGAATCTGCCTGAAATGCGGGAGACTGGGGTTCGATCCCTAGGTCAGGAAGATCCCCTGGGGAATGGAAAGGCAATCCACTCCAGTATTCGTATTTAAGAGAATTTCATGGACAGAGAAGCTTGTTGGGCTACAGTCCATGGGGTCGCAAAGAATCCGACAGGATCGCGCAGCTACACTTGCTTTCACCCCACCTCTACCTACGCCAAGTGAAGTGAATCCGAGTTACAGAAGTTCAGTCATAAAACTATAGACCCCACAGGCCTCTCCCTCGCAGTACAAACGTCTACAGGGAAGCGGGCATAATTATCCCTCAACTTCCTAGCTGGGTAAGCATCAACTTCAAACCAGTCCGCGCAGCTGCAAGTCTGCGCTTGCGCAGAGGGAGCTGTGGGGGCGGCAACCTGGACGAGTCCATGTCCATGAGACGGGTAGGCGGCGGCAGTAACCAAAAGACAATCGTTCCTTCCCTTCACAGGGTTTCGGATCAATGCGCAGATCTTTTCCTCTACGGTATACTTTTGTTACTGTTCCGCTCCATAAACATGATGTTCTTACTGAGACTAAGAGTGAGTAACACAAAGGTGTTTCTGACTCCCCCCCACGCCACATCCGCTTCGCGCGCCGGGCCGCGAGGGGCGGGAAGCGAAAGCGGAACCGGAAGTGTTGGAGGCGCCGGGAGTGAGTGGTGGGACCCCCGCCCCACCGCCCCGGACCCGGCTATGGAGGAGTCTGGTGAGCCGCGACTGGATGCCAAGTCCAAGGTAAGACCTGGTTTGGACGGAACTGGGGCAGCGGGCTCCGACGCAAGGAAGATCGCCTCCTAAGTTGTGTTTTCTGCTTCCATTTCAGGTTACCAACCAGGTGAGTGAGTGCATCTCCCCCGGCCCTCCGCTGGACGGTGCCACCGTGCGCCTTCCCCGGCTTTCGCCTCAACCGGGGGCCTGTGTCCGCGGGCCCCTGAGTGTCATCCCGCCTCCCTGCATTGCTCCTTCCACTTCGAGGTTGTAGCCACTGCCTGTGTCATCTCCCTCAGCCACTGCAGCCCCCAGAGTGCAGCACAGACACTGTTGTTCTTATAATTAAGAGCCGTTGGCTCGACGCTAGGTACACAGTATTTGGGCATGTAAAGTGTAAGGAGAAGAAATTATTAAAATTTACAAAGATAGCACCGCATTTGCTTAGTCCTTAGAAAGCAATTTGTCGAAGATGGCGAGTTTAGCCTCTTTAACTGTACAATTTCTGTATTCATGCTTGGAATAAGAATTTGAATTTTTAAGTATATCTTGGGAGTGTTTTTTTGTTGTTGTTGTTCTAAGAGTTCTTGTTTCAACTAATAACCCTTTTTTTCTACGCAAATAACTAGACAGTAATACGAGAAGAAGAGTTCTAAGACTAGAATATTTTAAAGACGAGTTACCTATGGCCACAGAAATATAAAAAAGGGCTAAGATAAATAAGGAGTGCACAGGGAATGAGAGATGTCCACTGACTGCTCTGTCATGTCTGACTACAGCTGATCTTGCTGTTGTTTTTGAGGATTCCTGGGAGACTGGGGGAAACCCAGATAGTAATTACCTCCCCATCTGGCTTTGCTCAGGGCTTTTCCTCTACGGTATACTTTTGTTACTGTTCCGCTCCATAAACATGATGTTCTTACTGAGACTAAGAGTGAGTAACACAAAGGTGTTTCTGACTCCCCCCCACGCCACATCCGCTTCGCGCGCCGGGCCGCGAGGGGCGGGAAGCGAAAGCGGAACCGGAAGTGTTGGAGGCGCCGGGAGTGAGTGGTGGGACCCCCGCCCCACCGCCCCGGACCCGGCTATGGAGGAGTCTGGTGAGCCGCGACTGGATGCCAAGTCCAAGGTAAGACCTGGTTTGGACGGAACTGGGGCAGCGGGCTCCGACGCAAGGAAGATCGCCTCCTAAGTTGTGTTTTCTGCTTCCATTTCAGGTTACCAACCAGGTGAGTGAGTGCATCTCCCCCGGCCCTCCGCTGGACGGTGCCACCGTGCGCCTTCCCCGGCTTTCGCCTCAACCGGGGGCCTGTGTCCGCGGGCCCCTGAGTGTCATCCCGCCTCCCTGCATTGCTCCTTCCACTTCGAGGTTGTAGCCACTGCCTGTGTCATCTCCCTCAGCCACTGCAGCCCCCAGAGTGCAGCACAGACACTGTTGTTCTTATAATTAAGAGCCGTTGGCTCGACGCTAGGTACACAGTATTTGGGCATGTAAAGTGTAAGGAGAAGAAATTATTAAAATTTACAAAGATAGCACCGCATTTGCTTAGTCCTTAGAAAGCAATTTGTCGAAGATGGCGAGTTTAGCCTCTTTAACTGTACAATTTCTGTATTCATGCTTGGAATAAGAATTTGAATTTTTAAGTATATCTTGGGAGTGTTTTTTTGTTGTTGTTGTTCTAAGAGTTCTTGTTTCAACTAATAACCCTTTTTTTCTACGCAAATAACTAGACAGTAATACGAGAAGAAGAGTTCTAAGACTAGAATATTTTAAAGACGAGTTACCTATGGCCACAGAAATATAAAAAAGGGCTAAGATAAATAAGGAGTGCACAGGGAATGAGAGATGTCCACTGACTGCTCTGTCATGTCTGACTACAGCTGATCTTGCTGTTGTTTTTGAGGATTCCTGGGAGACTGGGGGAAACCCAGATAGTAATTACCTCCCCATCTGGCTTTGCTCAGGGCTTTTCCTTAATAAATTTGATTCAATCGCACATGAATCACCTTAACCATTTCCTTACATAAAGTTACATGTTTATTTGAGGAGGTATCCTGAGACTGAATCACACTAGACTACAGGGTTTTAAAACTTGAACCTTTTTTGGTGGGGAGGCGGGCATAAGAAGGACTTCCCTCGTAGCTCAGCTGGTAAAGGATCTGCCTGCAATGCAGGAGACCCCTGTTCGATTCTTGTGTTAGGAAGATCCCCTGGAGGAAGGCATGGAAACTCACTCCGGTATTCTTGCCTGGAGAATCTTCGTGGATAGAGAAACCTGGTGAGCTATAGTCCATAGATAGAGTTGCAAAGAGTCAGACACGACTGAGCGACTAAACACAACACAGGGTATAGGGGGAGGTGTGTTTCACACAACTCATTTTTTTTTTTTAATTTTTGCCTTTTTATTGATTGTTTATTTTTTGTTTGTCATCCGTCTTTATTCTTCGGCCTGTGTGGGCCTGCCACTGCTGTGGCCTCTCGTTGCAGAGCACCGGCTCTGGGCGCATGCACTCCAGAGCGCTGGCTCATACTTGGACCCACCGGTCCAGCCGCTCTGCAGCATGTGGGATCATCCCAGGCCAGGGATCGAACCAGTGCCCCTGGGAAGCCCACACAACAGATTTATTCTTATAATGCTGGAGATCAGACATCCAAAATTATCAAGTGGGAGGGGATATATGTATAATTATGGCTGATTTGCATTGTTGTACAGCAGAAACCAACACCATGTTGTAAACCAATTCTCCTCCAATTAAAAAATAAGCTAAAAAAAAGAAGCCCCAAATTAGTCTTGTGGGACTAAGGTCAAGGTGTCAGCAAGGCTGTGTTCCTTCTGGAAGTTTTCAGGAAGTATATGCTTCCTTGTCTGTTTCAGCTGCCTGCCTTCACTCGCAGTGGCCTCTGCTTCCGTCTTCAAAGCACGTCATTCCAGCCTCTTTTTCTGTCCTCACCTCTCTTCCTGCTTCCACCATTGCGTTGCCTTCTTTGCTTCTGACTCTGCACCTTTTTCTAAAGCCCAACTGGATAATCCAGAAAAACCTTTCCACGTCAAGGACCTTAATTTAGTCATCTACAAAGTCTGTTTTGTCATGTAGACTAAGAAAGTCACAGGTTTCTGGGGATTGAATGTGCACATCCTTGGGGATGGTTACTCAGCCTGCTACACAGCCCTTCCAGACATTCATTCACACCTGACGTGATTGTTTATGTAGAAAAGCCAACATAATTGACAAGTAGATAATTAGAAATAATATTAGAGTTTAGGAAGGTGATTCAGTATTCTGTAGTTCAAACACAGTTAAAAAATATTTTTGAACAGATGTCATGTATAACATTAGTAGATTGTAAGAGTCTTGCAGTACATTTATCAAAAGATGTTTAAACTTTTATGAATGAAATTAGAAGAAGTAATCGCCTTCCAGTTTCTGGTCCAGTGTGTATGGAGTTTGGAAATCATCGCTCTGGTTTAAAATAAGTGAAATGCTGATCAGACTGAATAATGAATAGCTCTTGTTGGATATGTAGAGAAGTGAGTTCAAGGGCAAATTGCTATCCCCAGTTTTGGAGAGACAGGTGAATACAGAGAAACCCGACTAGTCAGAACAGAAACCTTCATGAAATCCAGTACCCGGGTAGGAAAACCTCAACTGTCAATGATGAATTCTTGGAGACTCAGTGTGGATCATCCCCAGGGCCAATGTGCCCTGGGAAGCCCACACAACAGATTTATTCTTATAATGCTGGAGATCAGACATCCAAAATTATCAAGTGGGAGGATATATGTATAATTATGGCTGATTTGCATTGTTGTACAGCAGAAACCAACACCATGTTGTAAACCAATTCTCCTCCAATTAAAAAATAAGCTAAAAAAAAGAAGCCCCAAATTAGTCTTGTGGGACTAAGGTCAAGGTGTCAGCAAGGCTGTGTTCCTTCTGGAAGTTTTCAGGAAGTATATGCTTCCTTGTCTGTTTCAGCTGCCTGCCTTCACTCACAGTGGCCTCTGCTTCCGTCTTCAAAGCACGTCATTCCAGCCTCTTTTTCTGTCCTCACCTCTCTTCCTGCTTCCACCATTGCGTTGCCTTCTTTGCTTCTGACTCTGCACCTTTTTCTAAAGCCCAACTGGATAATCCAGAAAAACCTTTCCACGTCAAGGACCTTAATTTAGTCATCTACAAAGTCTGTTTTGTCATGTAGACTAAGAAAGTCACAGGTTTCTGGGGATTGAATGTGCACATCCTTGGGGATGGTTACTCAGCCTGCTACACAGCCCTTCCAGACATTCATTCACACCTGACGTGATTGTTTATGTAGAAAAGCCAACATAATTGACAAGTAGATAATTAGAAATAATATTAGAGTTTAGGAAGGTGATTCAGTATTCTGTAGTTCAAACACAGTTAAAAAATATTTTTGAACAGATGTCATGTATAACATTAGTAGATTGTAAGAGTCTTGCAGTACATTTATCAAAAGATGTTTAAACTTTTATGAATGAAATTAGAAGAAG
Source organism: Tragulus kanchil (assembly GCA_022376925.1). Lineage (NCBI taxonomy): Eukaryota > Metazoa > Chordata > Mammalia > Artiodactyla > Tragulidae > Tragulus > Tragulus kanchil. The sequence goes on from JAIOJX010000003.1 coordinate 38,847,368, forward strand.
TAATCGCCTTCCAGTTTCTGGTCCAGTGTGTATGGAGTTTGGAAATCATCGCTCTGGTTTAAAATAAGTGAAATGCTGATCAGACTGAATAATGAATAGCTCTTGTTGGATATGTAGAGAAGTGAGTTCAAGGGCAAATTGCTATCCCCAGTTTTGGAGAGACAGGTGAATACAGAGAAACCCGACTAGTCAGAACAGAAACCTTCATGAAATCCAGTACCCGGGTAGGAAAACCTCAACTGTCAATGATGAATTCTTGGAGACTCAGTGTGGACAAGTCTGGGTTAAAATCTCAGTGAACCCTCCACCCCACCCCCAGTCACTAGCGAGACCCACACTAGTGTGAGTTTTACCTCCAGGAACTTGAGTATTTTTACTCATAGTTCATGATGTATTCTTTAATATTATGTTGCAAAATATAGACAAAATGATTATGTGTATTCATTCATATCGCAAGGGGAAAAAGCCGTGACCTAGCATTAAGTCATTTCTTTTTGTAGCGTATGCTTTTTCAATGCACCAGATATAGCTAGTTTTTAGGGTTAACACTAGTTTAAATTCCTTGAGCTGTATTACCTTCTCTCTTTAAATATTTCTCACAAATACAAGAATCAGCAAGATGAATTGGGACCACACCTCCAGTGAGAGTTCATACCCCACACACAATCCATCATCATTCTTCATGTTTTATATTCTCTGAATTTACCTGCTCTTGCTGCTGCCTGAGTTTAAGCTGTCACCACCTTGTGTAGATACTATTGTTTAGTTGCTATGTTGTGTCTGACTCTTTGCGACCCCATGGACTATAGCCTGCCAGGCTCCTCTGTCCATGGGATTTCCCAGGCAAGAATACTGGAGCAGATTGCCATTTTATTCTCCAGGGGATCTTTCCAACCCAGGGATCAAACCTGCATCTCCTGCATTACAGGTGTATTCTGTACCACTGAGCCATCAGGGAAGCCCATAGATACTAAAAAAGGCTCACAATTTAGTCTGTTTTCCTTCTTAAACTAAATGCTCTATTCATAGATCTGGAGGGACTTTTGCCATCTAGACCAGGTCTTTTCCCTGCTTGATGCCATTTAGGAGAGTACTATCTCACTAGAAGAAAAGCATTCAATATCTTCCTTGGCCTAAAAGCTCTTGAAAAGATGATTCTTTGTCTCATCTACCCTCTTCTAGCTTACGCCACTCCAGCCTTGTGGGCCTCAGTGGTGTTCCCTTCAGATGCTTCTCCCTCTGCTCAGAAGCCTCCTGTCTCCAGTTGTCTATGGCCTTTTACCTTCACTTGACGCAAGTGTCTTTGTATTCAGAAGTCATCTCCTCACAGAGATCTCTCCCAGGTTCTATCTAAACAGGCTTCTTTTCACTCTGTCCTCTTACTTGCATTTTTAAAAACTCTTTTTGGCACTTTCCTGTGGTCCAGTGATTAAGACTCTGAGCTTCCACCGCAGGGGATGCAGGTCCCATCCCTTTTTGGGAAACTAAGGTCCAATATGCCTGTAGGTGTAGCCAAAAAAATTATAAAACTTAACTGCAACCAGGGCTTGCCTGGTGACTCACATGGTAAAGAATCTGTCTGCAGTGCTGGAGACCCGGGTTTGATCCCTGGGTTGAGAAGATCCCCTATAAAGGAATAAAGGAATGGCAACCCACTCCAGTATTCTTGCCTGAAGAATCCCATGGACAGAGGAGTCTGGCAGACTACAGTCCACAGGGTCCCAAGAGTTGGACACAACTTAGTAACTAACACACTTTCTACGTAACTGTGTTGTATATGTGTTTGTTTATTGTCTGTCTGCCCTACTAGAATGTAAGTTTCTGGGGTCAGGAGCCTAATTTTTATAGTCTCAATGCCTCGGACACAGTATTGCTGTTATTTCTTAAATACTTAACTGAATATTGAGACATAGAGACACATAGTAACTTGTCCAAAACCACATGGGTAGAAGGTAGCAGAGCAAAGATTCAAGCTCAGATCTGTCTGACTTCAGAGTCTGAACTTGTTAAATTTAACAAACCATCTTGCCACCTTGTCCGGCACCAGAAGGTCTAAGGGTATTCATTACTTCCCATGATTATACTCACAATCGTTGTTTTGAAGTAATTCACAGTTCTCTTTATAGATGTCCTTATCATAGATGGATGTTTCTAGACCAGGTCTTTTCCCTGCTTGATGCCATTTAGGAGAGTACTATCTCACTAGAAGAAAAGCATTCAATATCTTCCTTGGCCTAAAAGCTCTTGAAAAGATGATTCTTTGTCTCATCTACCCTCTTCTAGCTTACGCCACTCCAGCCTTGTGGGCCTCAGTGGTGTTCCCTTCAGATGCTTCTCCCTCTGCTCAGAAGCCTCCTGTCTCCAGTTGTCTATGGCCTTTTACCTTCACTTGACGCAAGTGTCTTTGTATTCAGAAGTCATCTCCTCACAGAGATCTCTCCCAGGTTCTATCTAAACAGGCTTCTTTTCACTCTGTCCTCTTACTTGCATTTTTAAAAACTCTTTTTGGCACTTTCCTGTGGTCCAGTGATTAAGACTCTGAGCTTCCACCGCAGGGGATGCAGGTCCCATCCCTTTTTGGGAAACTAAGGTCCAATATGCCTGTAGGTGTAGCCAAAAAAATTATAAAACTTAACTGCAACCAGGGCTTGCCTGGTGACTCACATGGTAAAGAATCTGTCTGCAGTGCTGGAGACCCGTGTTTGATCCCTGGGTTGAGAAGATCCTATAAAGGAATAAAGGAATGGCAACCCACTCCAGTATTCTTGCCTGAAGAATCCCATGGACAGAGGAGTCTGGCAGACTACAGTCCACAGGGTCCCAAGAGTTGGACACAACTTAGTGACTAACACACTTTCTACGTAACTGTGTTGTATATGTATTTGTTTATTGTCTGTCTGCCCTACTAGAATGTAAGTTTCTGGGGTCAGGAGCCTAATTTTTATAGTCTCAATGCCTCGGACACAGTATTGCTGTTATTTCTTAAATACTTAACTGAATATTGAGACATAGAGACACATAGTAACTTGTCCAAAACCACATGGGTAGAAGGTAGCAGAGCAAAGATTCAAGCTCAGATCTGTCTGACTTCAGAGTCTGAACTTGTTAAATTTAACAAACCATCTTGCCACCTTGTCCGGCACCAGAAGGTCTAAGGGTATTCATTACTTCCCATGATTATACTCACAATCGTTGTTTTGAAGTAATTCACAGTTCTCTTTTATAGATGTCTAATTAGAACTCCTTATCATAGATGGATGTTTCTACTGTTGCCACATTTTATTGCTTTCCTTCTTGCCAGTTTGATGGTATAAATCAACAGAAGGATGTGTGTTGACACAGGATATCTAGTGCCATTCTCCCTCGTCCTATTCATGAGACGTGTGTGCGTGCTAAGTCGCTTCAGTCATTTGGACTCTTTTGCAGCCCCATGGACTGTAGCCACCAGGCTTCTCTGTCCATGGGATGGATTCTCTAGGCAAGAATATCGGAGTGCATTGCTATGCCCTTCTCCAGGGAATACTCCTGACCCAGGTATCAAAACCACATCTTTTGCATCCTGGATTGGCAGGCAGGTTCTTTACCACTACTGCTCCTTAACGTAATAAACATAATATATAGGAGACAGTGACTTCAAATTTTGTACAGTTTGTAATTGTTCACAAAACTCATGACTGCTTTTGTTCTTCTCTGTGTTGTGTTGGGTGCTACAGGTCACCACAGGGAGTTTACAGTGTAGTTGGTGGAGGAGGGAGACAGATCCACGGATGACCACTGCTCAAGGCAGAGTGCTGGGGTGTAGCAAGTGACATGAGCATTCAGAGAAAGGTTGAGTAAAACAACAAGGACTTCACAGAGCAGGTAGAATTTGGGAGGGCTTTTGCATTTTAGATAGACCTTTGAGAGTTGTGTTCCAAAGAGAACTGAGCAGCATTAGCAAAGGTGTAAAGACTGAAGGATAATTGAGAGAAAGGGTGCAGTCCAGCTTGAGTATGGGTAGTAAGGCGACTAGGGACTGCTGTGAGGTGACTTAAGTGCTAGGGAAGTGTTGTTAACCAGTTCCCGAGGTAGTAGACATGGGTTTTGACCTGTGGTATTAGATGTTGTTCCTTTATAAGTAGTGTTACTAAAGTCTTCTCTGGATTGCAGCTGAGAAAGACTGTAGACAAGAAACTGATAAGTTTCTTAGGAGGCTACAGTAAAATTGCTTTTTTAAAAAAGATCATTTCATTTTTGACTGGACTCGCATCTTCGTTGCTATGCACAGGCTTTCTCTAGTAGTAGCGAGCTCGGGCCGCTCTTCGTTGCGGCGCACAGGCTTCTTGCAGTGGCTTCTCTTGTTGCTGAACACAGGCTCTAGGCACACAGGTTTCAGGAGCTGTGGCTCATGGGCTCTAGAGCTCAGGCTCAATTGCCCCATGGCATGTGGGAGCTTCCTGGACCAGGGATCGATCAAACCCATGCCCCTACATTGACAGGCAGTTTCTTAGCCACTGGACTGCCAGCGGGAAGTCTGAAGGCATGCTGTTTAAAAGACCTTTCCAGTGAGATTGGGAAGGAGGGGGATAAATGTCAGTGGCACTGGCTGAAATAACATCTTGAATACCTACCAATTTATAATGTTAGAGAAAATATTCAAAGTTAACTGAGGTTTCAAGCCTGAATCACTTGGAAAATAGGTTATTAAAACGTTGCTTTAATGATTTGTATTTGCCACAATTTCTATAAATGAATATAGTTTAGATTATAGAGTTTTGAGAATTCATTTTTGATAAATCATGTCTCATACTAAGTTTATTAACAAAGCTATTTTCATCTAGTTGTGCTTGCTCTGTTTTGGTTATCTGTCACCGCATAAAAAACCACCCCAGACACAGTGACTTAAAGCAGTTGGTTCATTGTCTCTTGTGAGTCTGTGGACTTAACTCGGTGGTGGTTTCTCCGCCCCATGTCAGCTGGGACTTCATGCATCTAGGAGCCTAACTGGGCCGGAAGTGAAGAGGGCTCACTCACATGCTAGTCACGACCTGGGCTGAGTGCTCAGCTAGAGCTGATCACAGGTGTGGCTTGGCTCTCCTTCAAGTGACTGCGCAGGTCATGGTGGCTAGGTTCCAAGAGGGAGGGCCCCAAGAGCCAGCGTTCCATGAACGCTGGAACCACATGCTTCCAGTTCTTCTAAGGATTACAGGTTCCAGAACACCTCTTGTGCATATTCTACTTGTCAAAACAATCACAGGGTCAGCTCAGATTCGTGCAGAGACAATAAGCTCCCTCTTGATGTGAGGAAAGACGTATACTTACATAAACAGGTGGAGTTCGTGGTGGGAGACTTATCTTTGGAGATCCCTAACCACATACCTGAGAACTTCTAAACATTTTCTTTCAACAGATGCTTACTTGAATATTCACTCTATATCAGATAGTGTTCCAGTGGATTTAGTACTAACTAGGTTGGTAATGCCATTTCCTTGTACACAGGGGATGAATCATGAATAACGTGATCTTAGAAATTGTTAAGTGCTCTGAAGGGCTTCCCTAGTGGTGGTGTTCAGTTACTAAGTTGTGTCCGACTCTTTGCAACCCCATAGACTGCATGCAGTACGCCAGGCTTCCCTGTCCTTGACTGTCTCCTGGAGTTTGCTCAGACTCATGTCCATTGAGTCGGTGATACCGTCCAGCCGTCTCTTCTTGTTGCTGCCTTCTCTTGCCCTCAATCTTTGCCAGCATTAGGGTCTTTTTCCATGAGTCAGCTCTTGGTGTCAGGTGGCCTAAGTACTGGAGCTTCAACTTTACCATCAGTCCTTCCAGTGAATATTCAGGGTTGATTTCCCTTAGGATTGACTGGTTTGATCTCCTTGCAGTCCAAGGGACTCTCAAGAGTCTTCTCCAGCACCACAATTTGAAAGCATCAGTTCTGCAACGTTCAGCCTTCTTTATGGTCCAACTCTCACATCCATACATGAGTATTGGAAAACTATAGTTTTGACTATGCAGACCTTTCCTGGCAAAGGGATGTCTCTGCTTTTTCTTACGCTCTCTAGGTTTGTCTAGCTTTTCTTCCGAGGAGCAAGTGTCTTTTAATTTCATGGCTGTAGTCACCATCCACAGTGATTTGGGAACCCAAGAAAATAAAGTGTCACTGTTTCCATTTTTCCCCCATCTATTTGTCATGAAGTGATGGGACTGGATGCCATGATCTTCATTTTTTGAATGTTGAGCCAGCTTATTAACTAATTTTATTGTGATAGACTACTGCTAATTTCTTTGTTTCACCTTTTTATTACACATACTTCCTCATTGCTTTTTTTCTTTGTATTCATTTTGCTTACGGATATTCTCAAATTTTTTACTACTGCCATTTTTTATGTATGTTTAAAACATTATTCCTCTAGATGTGAGGAAAGACGTATACTTACATAAACAGGTGGAGTTCGTGGTGGGAGACTTATCTTTGGAGATCCCTAACCACATACCTGAGAACTTCTAAACATTTTCTTTCAACAGATGCTTACTTGAATATTCACTCTATATCAGATAGTGTTCCAGTGGATTTAGTACTAACTAGGTTGGTAATGCCATTTCCTTGTACACAGGGGATGAATCATGAATAACGTGATCTTAGAAATTGTTAAGTGCTCTGAAGGGCTTCCCTAGTGGTGGTGTTCAGTTACTAAGTTGTGTCCGACTCTTTGCAACCCCATAGACTGCATGCAGTACGCCAGGCTTCCCTGTCCTTGACTGTCTCCTGGAGTTTGCTCAGACTCATGTCCATTGAGTCGGTGATACCGTCCAGCCGTCTCTTCTTGTTGCTGCCTTCTCTTGCCCTCAATCTTTGCCAGCATTAGGGTCTTTTTCCATGAGTCAGCTCTTGGTGTCAGGTGGCCTAAGTACTGGAGCTTCAACTTTACCATCAGTCCTTCCAGTGAATATTCAGGGTTGATTTCCCTTAGGATTGACTGGTTTGATCTCCTTGCAGTCCAAGGGACTCTCAAGAGTCTTCTCCAGCACCACAATTTGAAAGCATCAGTTCTGCAACGTTCAGCCTTCTTTATGGTCCAACTCTCACATCCATACATGAGTATTGGAAAACTATAGTTTTGACTATGCAGACCTTTCCTGGCAAAGGGATGTCTCTGCTTTTTCTTACGCTCTCTAGGTTTGTCTAGCTTTTCTTCCGAGGAGCAAGTGTCTTTTAATTTCATGGCTGTAGTCACCATCCACAGTGATTTGGGAACCCAAGAAAATAAAGTGTCACTGTTTCCATTTTTCCCCCATCTATTTGTCATGAAGTGATGGGACTGGATGCCATGATCTTCATTTTTTGAATGTTGAGCCAGCTTATTAACTAATTTTATTGTGATAGACTACTGCTAATTTCTTTGTTTCACCTTTTTATTACACATACTTCCTCATTGCTTTTTTTCTTTGTATTCATTTTGCTTACGGATATTCTCAAATTTTTTACTACTGCCATTTTTTATGTATGTTTAAAACAATTATTCCTTTCATTCTACTAGAGTTTCAAAGTTATATTATTTCATTATTAATATTCTCCACAGTGATGTGTGCCCTGTTCTGATTTTTTTTCTTTTTTTTTAATTCTTTTTAAAATCTCTACAACTAATCCCTGTTTTAGGGTCAACCACACTTTTTAGAAGGTTTGTCTTTTTTTTTCAGCCACTTCTGTTGGTCTTTCATTTATTTTCATCCATCTTTGTTCTTTGGCCTGTGTGGGCCTCACACTGCAGTGGCCTCTCTTGCTGTAGAGGCCTGGCTCTGGGCACATGCACTCAAGAGGGCTGGATCGGCAGTTGGACACATCGGTCCAGCCGCTCTGCGGCAAGTGGGATCTTCCCAGGCCAGGGATCGAACCGGCGCCCCTTGCACTGCAAGGCGGTGTCCTTACCCACTGGACCACCAGAGAAGCCCAGGTTTGTTTTTAATTTGAATTTAAATATTCAGCTTAGAATTTGGGAAATTCTTATCCATAAACCTCATCCCAGCTCTTTTCCCCGTGAATATTAATCTGCACAGTAAGTGGCAGGCTTCCTGTTTCCTTGTCTGCCAGTCCCCCCTTAGTAATGCTTGGTGAATTCCAACATTGTGTTCCTTAATTGCTTTTCTGCTTGAAATGTTCTGGATAATCCAGAGTTTTATAGCAGACTTTTTGAGTCCAATAAGCAGTATTTTACTCTACCGTTTTACTGTGGACAATAAAAATGAAACTTCTTGTATCAATGGGTTGTATGGGCCAAATACACTTTAAAAGGAATTAGTCAAGTTTTATTGACTCTAACCTTTCACGCTCTCTAGGTTTGTCTAGCTTTTCTTCCGAGGAGCAAGTGTCTTTTAATTTCATGGCTGTAGTCACCATCCACAGTGATTTGGGAACCCAAGAAAATAAAGTGTCACTGTTTCCATTTTTCCCCCATCTATTTGTCATGAAGTGATGGGACTGGATGCCATGATCTTCATTTTTTGAATGTTGAGCCAGCTTATTAACTAATTTTATTGTGATAGACTACTGCTAATTTCTTTGTTTCACCTTTTTATTACACATACTTCCTCATTGCTTTTTTTCTTTGTATTCATTTTGCTTACGGATATTCTCAAATTTTTTACTACTGCCATTTTTTATGTATGTTTAAAACAATTATTCCTTTCATTCTACTAGAGTTTCAAAGTTATATTATTTCATTATTAATATTCTCCACAGTGATGTGTGCCCTGTTCTGATTTTTTTTCTTTTTTTTTAATTCTTTTTAAAATCTCTACAACTAATCCCTGTTTTAGGGTCAACCACACTTTTTAGAAGGTTTGTCTTTTTTTTTCAGCCACTTCTGTTGGTCTTTCATTTATTTTCATCCATCTTTGTTCTTTGGCCTGTGTGGGCCTCACACTGCAGTGGCCTCTCTTGCTGTAGAGGCCTGGCTCTGGGCACATGCACTCAAGAGGGCTGGATCGGCAGTTGGACACATCGGTCCAGCTGCTCCGCGGCACGTGGGATCTTCCCAGGCCAGGGATCGAACCGGCGCCCCTTGCACTGCAAGGCGGTGTCCTTACCCACTGGACCACCAGAGAAGCCCAGGTTTGTTTTTAATTTGAATTTAAATATTCAGCTTAGAATTTGGGAAATTCTTATCCATAAACCTCATCCCAGCTCTTTTCCCCGTGAATATTAATCTGCACAGTAAGTGGCAGGCTTCCTGTTTCCTTGTCTGCCAGTCCCCCCTTAGTAATGCTTGGTGAATTCCAACATTGTGTTCCTTAATTGCTTTTCTGCTTGAAATGTTCTGGATAATCCAGAGTTTTATAGCAGACTTTTTGAGTCCAATAAGCAGTATTTTACTCTACCGTTTTACTGTGGACAATAAAAATGAAACTTCTTGTATCAATGGGTTGTATGGGCCAAATACACTTTAAAAGGAATTCAGTTAAGTTTCTGGATATTACCATTGAACTGATAAAAACCTGTATCTCTAATCATAAACTTTCTGGAATTCTGTTCTTGAATTTCTAACCTCTTATTGAAATTCCTACTTAGATAGCCCTTATCACTTTTTTTTTTGATTAATATAGTTGATTTTCAATATTGTGTTTCAGATCTACAGCCAAGTGATTCAGTTATACATGTACATATATTCGTTCTTTTTTAGATTATTTTCTCATGTAGTTTAATTGTCACTTCTTGATAATACTTTTGGACTTAAAATATTAAAAGCCTGAGTTCATATTCTCTGTCATCTGGGCTCAAACTTTATAGTTGTCTTTGATACCTCCCTTAACTCTCTGTAGGTCTCTGTCATTAAGACCTAGTGATTTATTTTTTATTGACCTAATCCTGGTACTGAAAACCTCATGTGGATTACTGTGTTCAGCTGCCACCAGATGAATATTTTTCTTTCTTTCTTTTTTTTTTTTAAACATTTATTTATTTATTTATTTTTGGAGGGGTGGGGTTGGGAGGGAGGAGGGGCGGGTGGGCCACTTCTATTGGTCTTTCGTTTGTCTTTTTGGCCCGTGTGGGCCTCCCATCGCGGTGGCCTCTGTTGTCGCAGAACACTGGCTCTGGGTGCATGCGCTCCAGAGCTCCGGCTCGGTAACTGGACACATTGGTCCAGCCGCTCCGCGGCACTTGGGATCTTCCCAGGCTAGGGATGGAACCAGCGCCCCTTGCACTGCAAGGCAGTGTCCTTACCCACTGGACCACCAGGGAAACCCAGATGAATATTTTTCAGTCAGTACTTTCATACCATTTTCTCTGTACTCAGAAACTTTCAATGAGTGCCCATTGCCAACTGGAAAGGTTCAAATGACTGACATGGTCATGGTAATGTTTTTCACAATTAAATAAAATACAGTTGACCCTTGAACAATATAGGGATTATCAATATATAATTCCTAGTCGACCTTCCATATCCTAGGTTCCTTTGCATACACCTGGATTCCACTGACTGCAGACTGTGTAATACTGTCGTATATACTATTGAAAAGCATCTGTGTATAAGTGAATCCCTGCATTCACACACACCCTGTTTTAAGAGTCAGCTTTAGGGTACTTCCCTGGTGGCCCAGTAGTTGAGAATCTGCCTTCCAGTGCAGGGGATGCAGGTTCAGTCCCTGGTCAGGGAACTAAGATCCCACATACCACAAACTGACTAAGCTCACATGCCTCAACTAAGACCCAATGCAGCCAAATAAATAAATATTAAAAAAAAAAGAGCTTTGAATGAAAATATTTTTGAAAACTTGTACAATTTGCAAAAAATTGTTGCCTCTTGATTCTTGAACTTTTGTCAGCTTTATTTTCCGTGCTTGCTTGTAAGAACAAAATTTCACATGAAAACAGATAAATGCTCTGTCCCTCAGACAGATATCAACTATTTTCATCTCTATAGTTTGTTCAGCTGAATATTTATTATGCATTATTCTTTGCTAGATGTGTACTTTTGTAATATGCAAACCATTTTTTTCCTTTCATTTTCAGTTCTTTTATTCTTCAAAACTGAGCTTTGTCCCCTCTAAGATTTCCTTTCAGTAAAATTTTCCTTTCCACCAAAAGTGTGGAGCTCACTGACATACCTCCTGTTCTTCTGCTGTATGTGCAAGATAACGTATGTACCAAAACATGCAGAATGTATGACCTGAATACTTTTTCTAGTTTGACTGGGTGCATGCGCTCCAGAGCTCCGGCTCGGTAACTGGACACATTGGTCCAGCCGCTCCGCGGCACTTGGGATCTTCCCAGGCTAGGGATGGAACCAGCGCCCCTTGCACTGCAAGGCAGTGTCCTTACCCACTGGACCACCAGGGAAACCCAGATGAATATTTTTCAGTCAGTACTTTCATACCATTTTCTCTGTACTCAGAAACTTTCAATGAGTGCCCATTGCCAACTGGAAAGGTTCAAATGACTGACATGGTCATGGTAATGTTTTTCACAATTAAATAAAATACAGTTGACCCTTGAACAATATAGGGATTATCAATATATAATTCCTAGTCGACCTTCCATATCCTAGGTTCCTTTGCATACACCTGGATTCCACTGACTGCAGACTGTGTAATACTGTCGTATATACTATTGAAAAGCATCTGTGTATAAGTGAATCCCTGCATTCACACACACCCTGTTTTAAGAGTCAGCTTTAGGGTACTTCCCTGGTGGCCCAGTAGTTGAGAATCTGCCTTCCAGTGCAGGGGATGCAGGTTCAGTCCCTGGTCAGGGAACTAAGATCCCACATACCACAAACTGACTAAGCTCACATGCCTCAACTAAGACCCAATGCAGCCAAATAAATAAATATTAAAAAAAAAAGAGCTTTGAATGAAAATATTTTTGAAAACTTGTACAATTTGCAAAAAATTGTTGCCTCTTGATTCTTGAACTTTTGTCAGCTTTATTTTCCGTACTTGCTTGTAAGAACAAAATTTCACATGAAAACAGATAAATGCTCTGTCCCTCAGACAGATATCAACTATTTTCATCTCTATAGTTTGTTCAGCTGAATATTTATTATGCATTATTCTTTGCTAGATGTGTACTTTTGTAATATGCAAACCATTTTTTTCCTTTCATTTTCAGTTCTTTTATTCTTCAAAACTGAGCTTTGTCCCCTCTAAGATTTCCTTTCAGTAAAATTTTCCTTTCCACCAAAAGTGTGGAGCTCACTGACATACCTCCTGTTCTTCTGCTGTATGTGCAAGATAACGTATGTACCAAAACATACAGAACGTATGACCTGAATACTTTTTCTAGTTTAAATGAGATATAATTGAAATAACAGCTTTGCATAATGACTTGACATACATATATGGCAAGATGATTACCACACTGTACTTAGTTAAGCTCTGTCTCCTCAAATAGTTACCAAAAAATGGGTAATTTAAAGTTGAATATCTGTATAACTGCAATTAAGACTCAAGAGATAGAACAGTACCAGTATCTTTTCCCGGGTGGCTCAGTGGTGAAGAATTCCCTTGCAGTGCAGGAGATGTGGTTTCAATTCCTGGCTCAGGAAGATCTTCTGGAAAAGGGAATGGTAACCCACTCTAGGATTCTTGCCTGAGAAATCCTATGGACAGTGGAGCCTGGCTGGTTACTAGCAGCCCATGGGGTTGCAAGAGTCAGACGTGACTTAGTGATTAAACTACCACTACGTAGTACCCCAGAAACTCACCACATGCCCCCTCCACCATCAGGTGTCTTCCTCCTTCCTCCCTAGAGGTCATGATTATCCTTTTCTGATAATCATAGTCTTGCTTCTTTGTATGGTTTAACCATCTGTGCATGCATCTGTAAACAATACTGGATTTCCTGTTTTTCAAGTTTTAAATGAATGGGGCGTCACATAATTTTTGGTTTGCCTCTTTCAGGATTTTTGGTGTTAAGCGTAGCTGAAGTTCATTCATTTTCATTGCTGAGGAGCATTTCATTTATCTGTTTTATTACTGATAACATCTAGGTTGTTTATAGTTTAGGGCTATTTTGAATATAGCTGCTAGGAACATTATCATGTAAGTCCCCTGTTTTACTATATCCCTAGTAATTGATTCACTGAATCTCTGGACATGTATAACTTCAGTTTTAAGTAAAGCCAGTTTTCTGAAAGACAGGCCCAATTTGGGCATCCATCAATAGCACATCCTTCCTTGCCAGTTTTAGAATTGTCAGACTTAAAAAGTTGCCATGTTGGTGGGTGTGTAGTGATATCTCTTTGTGGTTTAAATTTGCATTTCCCTGTTTCCTTTCATATGCTTATCTGTTTGTAGTTCTTTCCTTATTTACCCACCATCCTTTCTCTATTTTTGTATAAGAATCTTTTATTTAAAAGGGACCTATGCAAGGCCTCCCTGGTGGCCCAGTGGGTAAAGAGTCTGCTTTGCAATGCAAGGGGCACCAGTTCGATCCCTGGCCCAGGAAGATCCTGGTGTGTCCGATTACCAGCCAGTGCTCTGGAGTGCATCTGCCCAGAGCTGGTGCTCTGCAGGAAGAGAGGCCACTGCAATGGGAGGCCCACACAGGCCGAAGAATAAAGATTCATGAAAAAAAATCAATATGAAATAAAAAAGAGACCAAAAAAAAGCACCTGTGCAATCTTTTTACTTATCAAAGATGTTAATGGTTTATTGAGACCAGCCTGGTCTTCGTGCTGTAGCTGATTTCACTTAAAACCAGTCTGAAGATGGGAGAAAATTTTGCCTCTTATACTAAGCCCACATTTTATAAAATTTTATTACTAAGTAAAGCTATTTGCCCAGCAAGCATTCATTTGGTAACAGAAAGTATCAGTCAGTAGACAGGTATTTTTGGTAAGTGCCCACTATGTCCTACATATCTGCCTAAGCTTTGGAAACAAGACACAAAATTCTTGCATTTACTATCTTATGCTTTAAACCCAGTTTTAAGGGCTGCATTTATCAAGTCCTGTTGTATGGCATGACAACACTGAACCATCGTTGAAAAGAATTAGCCAGAAAGTAATTGAGGCAGCCAGTAATCAGTAAGCATGTAATCTATGAAGTCAAACAGACTTTGGTTTCAGCTGTGAGTCCAGAAATGGGCGACCCTGCGCGTGTTATGTCAGCTCTCTAAAATCCAGTTTTATCATCGCAATATGGTAATAATAGCTCTATGGATTGTTATGACGATTCAGTTTTAAGTAAAGCCAGTTTTCTGAAAGACAGGCCCAATTTGGGCATCCATCAATAGCACATCCTTCCTTGCCAGTTTTAGAATTGTCAGACTTAAAAAGTTGCCATGTTGGTGGGTGTGTAGTGATATCTCTTTGTGGTTTAAATTTGCATTTCCCTGTTTCCTTTCATATGCTTATCTGTTTGTAGTTCTTTCCTTATTTACCCACCATCCTTTCTCTATTTTTGTATAAGAATCTTTTATTTAAAAGGGACCTATGCAAGGCCTCCCTGGTGGCCCAGTGGGTAAAGAGTCTGCTTTGCAATGCAAGGGGCACCAGTTCGATCCCTGGCCCAGGAAGATCCTGGTGTGTCCGATTACCAGCCAGTGCTCTGGAGTGCATCTGCCCAGAGCTGGTGCTCTGCAGGAAGAGAGGCCACTGCAATGGGAGGCCCACACAGGCCGAAGAATAAAGATTCATGAAAAAAAATCAATATGAAATAAAAAAGAGACCAAAAAAAAGCACCTGTGCAATCTTTTTACTTATCAAAGATGTTAATGGTTTATTGAGACCAGCCTGGTCTTCGTGCTGTAGCTGATTTCACTTAAAACCAGTCTGAAGATGGGAGAAAATTTTGCCTCTTATACTAAGCCCACATTTTATAAAATTTTATTACTAAGTAAAGCTATTTGCCCAGCAAGCATTCATTTGGTAACAGAAAGTATCAGTCAGTAGACAGGTATTTTTGGTAAGTGCCCACTATGTCCTACATATCTGCCTAAGCTTTGGAAACAAGACACAAAATTCTTGCATTTACTATCTTATGCTTTAAACCCAGTTTTAAGGGCTGCATTTATCAAGTCCTGTTGTATGGCATGACAACACTGAACCATCGTTGAAAAGAATTAGCCAGAAAGTAATTGAGGCAGCCAGTAATCAGTAAGCATGTAATCTATGAAGTCAAACAGACTTTGGTTTCAGCTGTGAGTCCAGAAATGGGCGACCCTGCGCGTGTTATGTCAGCTCTCTAAAATCCAGTTTTATCATCGCAATATGGTAATAATAGCCTATGATGTTATGACGATTCAGTGAGGCATTTAGTCCATGTAAACTGCCTATCACATCACCTGGCAGGTATCCATCAACAGTGATGAAATTTAAAACCAGCTTCTCCAGTATTTATGCTGGCGTAAGATTTCAGGGCCAGGACTGAGGTGAGGAAGGGAACTGGAATGGTTCTCCTATGTGGCTCCATCACATTTGAAGATGGTATGTAGCTTATCTCCTAATTTAGGACTTGGCTTGTGGAATGGGGAACAGTTTATGTGGAACAGGAAAATGAGATAAGAGATGGTCCAAAGTGGAGTACCCTTAAGAACAGAAGCAGAAAGAAAAACAAAATAAAACAGTATTGCCACATCTTCCTCCATTGCAACATCCGGTGGAAAATTTGTTTTTGTTTTTTCCCTTTTGTAATTATGACAATGCTTTCCAGCCCTGTGTATGTCCCTTATTGTCATGTTCATTTGATGATTATGCCCCAACAGTATTAAATTGAAGACATTTTCTTTTATTGTGCCTGGCCCTGAAATCAAAACTTGAATTCGAGAGCAGTAAAATTGAGTGAATATCTACATTCAGGGCAATGTGGTAACTGCTGTATTACTGTGAACTCTTCCATTACAGCTCATAGATTTTCAGTGGAAGCTGGGTATGGCCGTGAGTTCCGACAGCTGCAGATCTCTTAAGTATCCATATGTTGCCGTGATGCTCAAAGTGGCAGATCAATCGGGCCAAGTGACGAACAAGTCCTTTGAAATGACAGTTCCACAGTTTCAGGTTTGTGACGTAACTCATTCAGCTTTAGCTGTTCTATAACTGCTGCTTTAAAAGATACGTCAGGGCTTCCCCTGGTGGTCCAGTGGGTAAGGACACCGCCTTGCAGTGCAAGGGGCGCCAGTTCGATCCCTGGCCTGAGAAGATCCCACGTGCCGCGGAGCGGCTGGACCTATGTGTCCAATTACCGAGCCAGAGCTCTGGAGTGCATGCGCCCAGAGCCAGCGCTCTGCAACAACAGAGGCCACCGCGATGGGAGGCCCACAGGAGCCAAAGAACAAAGACGGATGAAAATAGATAAATGAAAGACCAATAGAAGTGGCTCACCCGCTCCCCCTCCCCAACCCGACCCCCGCCCAAAAATAAATAAATATATAAATCTTTAAAAAAAAAAAAAAGATACGTAAAATTGTTTTTAAGAGAAAATTGTAACCATTTTTATTTGCAGTTCTTTTGATGTGCTTTACACTTATTAACACATACAAAAGATCTTGATTGGCTTTATTTGGGAGTTTAAGAAATTATTTTCAGCATCATCTACTGAATTTGTACTGTGACACTCTTGCTTCTGCAGTACTCATCTGTGAGTGTATTTAAGAAATTTGCATCATTTCTAGCAGAGTATTTACTTTGTATTTAACTTTTTTATTCTCTTAGGATTACTATTCAAGAATGGTTAAGCAAAGTGAATCTCACTTTTGAACAGTATTGACCCTGAATTTTCTGACTAATAATGTTTATTAAATGCAGATCAGACCACTAGTGCTTAGTTGCTCAGGCATATCCAACTCTGTGACTCCATGGACTGTAGCCTGCCAGGCTCCTCTGTCCACAGGGATTCTCCAGGCAAAAATACTGGAGCGGGTTGCCATGCCCTTCTCCAAGGGATCTTCCCAACCCAGCGATTGAACCCAGGTTTCCCACATTGCAGGTAGATTCTTTACCAACTGAGCCATAGACCACTAGTTTACTTGATGACTAATTTTATCTGCTAGTGTTTTGAGTAACTCAGTAATTTATATTTAGACTATAGCCCACCACACTCCTCTGTCCATGAAATTTTCCAACCAGTAATACTGGAGTGGGTTGCCATTTTCTCACCAGGGATCTTCCTGACCCAGGCATCTAACCTGTGTCTCTTGGATCTTCTGCATTGGCAGGCAGATTCTTTACCACTGTGCCACCTGGGAAGCCCATCATATATATTATTATTGCACCTCTTTTCTGTAAGCAAGAAAGGGAAAAAGGAGTTGGATGAGAAATCAGATTTTCTTTCAATGTACATTCAGAGAAATGCTTTGTCTTTGGCTAATTTTAGAGTTTTGTTTTTGTATGTTCATTTTGATACATATGGTGAGTAACTAGATATGAATTCTTACTTACAGCTGTTCCTACTCTAAAACAGCCCAATATTGTAAGAAAAGCCACCACGGTGAATGAAATGGAAATACAATGAGAATTCTTTATATCTAACTAAAAATACATTGTTCCTAGGTTGCTTTTTTTTTTTATATATATACGTTTTATTAAGGTACAGTTGACTTATAGTGTTTCTTGTGCACAAGATGATTCAGTTATGCACATATATTATTTTTGAGTTTATTTTCCTTTACAAGTTTTTAGAAGATATTGACTAGTTTCCTGTGCTACACAGCAAACCTTTGTTGCATCTCTGTTTTTCTTTTTTTTTGATTAGAAATACAACTTTCTGTTCATACCGAGTCAAACAAGTAGAATCGAAATGTAATAGATTTTTTAGTCAGGCAAAAATTTTGTAAGTTTTTAAAATATATACGTTATACATACTGTTTATATATATGTATGCAAGAGATTTTCTACTGTGCTTGATAAAGGCTTGAGAAAGAACATCTAAAAAAAGAAAAGATGGAGAAATTGGAAAACAAATTAAATGAAATGGGAGCACTGAATATGAAATAGAAAAAGTGAAACAAACTAGATAAAATTAAAGATCATCATATAGTCTCGTTATCTTTAAACATGGCTGCTTATTAGAAAATATCTGCAACGTTAGAGAAAAAAAGCATTTTTTTTTTCCAAAAGAATTCCAAGATAATTCTGATAATCGTATGGAGCTTAAAAAGTAATTACAGGTTTTTCTGTTAACATGCCAAATCCTTTCCAAACCAAAGTAATACTGGAGTGGGTTGCCATTTTCTCACCAGGGATCTTCCTGACCCAGGCATCTAACCTGTGTCTCTTGGATCTTCTGCATTGGCAGGCAGATTCTTTACCACTGTGCCACCTGGGAAGCCCATCATATATATTATTATTGCACCTCTTTTCTGTAAGCAAGAAAGGGAAAAAGGAGTTGGATGAGAAATCAGATTTTCTTTCAATGTACATTCAGAGAAATGCTTTGTCTTTGGCTAATTTTAGAGTTTTGTTTTTGTATGTTCATTTTGATACATATGGTGAGTAACTAGATATGAATTCTTACTTACAGCTGTTCCTACTCTAAAACAGCCCAATATTGTAAGAAAAGCCACCACGGTGAATGAAATGGAAATACAATGAGAATTCTTTATATCTAACTAAAAATACATTGTTCCTAGGTTGCTTTTTTTTTTTATATATATACGTTTTATTAAGGTACAGTTGACTTATAGTGTTTCTTGTGCACAAGATGATTCAGTTATGCACATATATTATTTTTGAGTTTATTTTCCTTTACAAGTTTTTAGAAGATATTGACTAGTTTCCTGTGCTACACAGCAAACCTTTGTTGCATCTCTGTTTTTCTTTTTTTTTGATTAGAAATACAACTTTCTGTTCATACCGAGTCAAACAAGTAGAATCGAAATGTAATAGATTTTTTAGTCAGGCAAAAATTTTGTAAGTTTTTAAAATATATACGTTATACATACTGTTTATATATATGTATGCAAGAGATTTTCTACTGTGCTTGATAAAGGCTTGAGAAAGAACATCTAAAAAAAGAAAAGATGGAGAAATTGGAAAACAAATTAAATGAAATGGGAGCACTGAATATGAAATAGAAAAAGTGAAACAAACTAGATAAAATTAAAGATCATCATATAGTCTCGTTATCTTTAAACATGGCTGCTTATTAGAAAATATCTGCAACGTTAGAGAAAAAAAGCATTTTTTTTTTCCAAAAGAATTCCAAGATAATTCTGATAATCGTATGGAGCTTAAAAAGTAATTACAGGTTTTTCTGTTATATAGTAGTTTTAATGGTATAGAATTCTACTGTTTTTCTGTTGACCAATCCTGATACAGTGGCATTAAATCACAATAGTAAAAGATGTCTATCAGTTTCACAATCAATACAGACAAAAACAAAAGATATTTATAATTGTAAGCCATAATAGGAACGTGATTAACCTAATACTATAAAATAAGTACATATAGCTTATGGGATCCAGCAGAATGATGTGGTACCTGCAGGTGCATACATGCACATGTTTTCATCTACCCAGCCAGTCTGTGTGCTGGTGGGTGCATTCATTCCATTTACATTTAAGGTAATTATTGCTGAATATGATCTTATTACCATTTTCTTAATTGTTTGCTTTTATTTTCTGTAAGTCTTTTCCTTCTCTTGTGTGCCTGCCTAGAGAAGCTCCCTTAGCATTCCTTGTAAAGCTGGTTTGGTGGTGCTCCGTTCTATTAATGTTTGCTTGTCTGGAGAGCTTTTGACTTCTCCGTCAAATCTGAATGAGAGTCTTGCTGAGTTAAATATTCTTAGTTGTAAGTTCTTCCCTTTCATCACTTTAAATATATTGTGCCATTCCTTTCTGGCTTGTAGAGTTTCTGCTGAGAAATCAGCTGATAACCTGATGAGAGTTCTCTCGTATGTTGTCATTTTTCTCATGTTGCTTTTATTTATTTATTTATTTATTTATTTTTCTTTTGTAGGGGGGGTTGGGTTGGGATGGAGGGGGGCGAGCAGGCCACTTCTATTGGTCTTCCATTTATCTATCCATGTTGCTTTTAATATTTTATCTTTTTCTTTACTTTTTGTCAGTTTTATTACTATGTATCTTGGGGCATTTCTCCTTGAGTTCATCCTGCCTGAGACTCTCTCTTCTTCCTGGACTTGGTTGACTATTTCCTTTCCCGTATTAAAGAAGTTTTCAGCTATTAGATCTTCAAATATTTTCTTGAATCCTTTCTGTCTTCTCCTCTTGGACCCATATAATGCAAATGTTGGTGTGTTTAATGTTGTCCTAGAGGTCTCTTAGATAATTCTGATAATCGTACGGAGCTTAAAAAGTAATTACAGGTTTTTCTGTTATATAGTAGTTTTAATGGTATAGAATTCTACTGTTTTTCTGTTGACCAATCCTGATACAGTGGCATTAAATCACAATAGTAAAAGATGTCTATCAGTTTCACAATCAATACAGACAAAAACAAAAGATATTTATAATTGTAAGCCATAATAGGAACGTGATTAACCTAATACTATAAAATAAGTACATATAGCTTATGGGATCCAGCAGAATGATGTGGTACCTGCAGGTGCATACATGCACATGTTTTCATCTACCCAGCCAGTCTGTGTGCTGGTGGGTGCATTCATTCCATTTACATTTAAGGTAATTATTGCTGAATATGATCTTATTACCATTTTCTTAATTGTTTGCTTTTATTTTCTGTAAGTCTTTTCCTTCTCTTGTGTGCCTGCCTAGAGAAGCTCCCTTAGCATTCCTTGTAAAGCTGGTTTGGTGGTGCTCCGTTCTATTAATGTTTGCTTGTCTGGAGAGCTTTTGACTTCTCCGTCAAATCTGAATGAGAGTCTTGCTGAGTTAAATATTCTTAGTTGTAAGTTCTTCCCTTTCATCACTTTAAATATATTGTGCCATTCCTTTCTGGCTTGTAGAGTTTCTGTTGAGAAATCAGCTGATAACCTGATGAGAGTTCTCTCGTATGTTGTCATTTTTCTCATGTTGCTTTTATTTATTTATTTATTTATTTATTTTTCTTTTGTAGGGGGGGTTGGGTTGGGATGGAGGGGGGCGAGCAGGCCACTTCTATTGGTCTTCCATTTATCTATCCATGTTGCTTTTAATATTTTATCTTTTTCTTTACTTTTTGTCAGTTTTATTACTATGTATCTTGGGGCATTTCTCCTTGAGTTCATCCTGCCTGAGACTCTCTCTTCTTCCTGGACTTGGTTGACTATTTCCTTTCCCGTATTAAAGAAGTTTTCAGCTATTAGATCTTCAAATATTTTCTTGAATCCTTTCTGTCTTCTCCTCTTGGACCCATATAATGCAAATGTTGGTGTGTTTAATGTTGTCCTAGAGGTCTCTTAGATTGTGTTAATTTTTTTTTCATTCTTCGATATTCTGTTCCGTGGCAGTGATTTCCACCATTCTGTCCTCCAGGAGATTTAGCAGTTCTTCTGCCTCAGTTATTCTGCTGTTGATTCTTTCTAGTGTCTTGCTCATCTCTGTTTGTTCTTTAGTTCTAGTTCTTTGCATCTCCTCCATTCTTTTCCTGAGATCCTGGGTCATCTTCACTATCATTATTCTGAATTCTTTTTTTCTGAAAGGTTGCCTCTCTCCCCTTAATTTGTTTTTCTAGGCTTTTATATTGTCCCTTTATCTGGGACATAACTCTCTGCTTTTTCTTCCTGGTTAACTTTCTGTAATGTGGTTTTTATTCCAGCCACTCTGGAATTGTGGTTCTTCTTGTGGCTTCTGCCTGCCCTCTGGTGGCTAAGGCTGAGAGGCTTTGTAAGCTTCCTGATGCAACAGGGAGGAACAGGGTGGGAAAAACTAGATCTTTCTCTTGTGGGCAGGGCCTTGTTTTTATGGACAGGGCCTTGTTCTGGGAAGCTTTAATCCAATTATCTGCTGATGTGTGGGGTTGTACTCCCTCCCTGATAGTTGTTTGGCCTAAGGCAATGCAACCTGTGGTCTGCAGTCTCTCTGGCAGGGTTAATGGCGACCTCCAAGAGGGCTTATGCCAAGGGGAACCTTCCAGGACTGTTACTACCGGTGCTGCCATCCCTGTGGTGAGCCCTCGCTGAGCCACACTTCCACAGGAGGCCCTCCAACGCTGGCAGGTAGATAAGGTTCACTTCCCTGTGTTCTCCCATTTATGGGTCACCCACCCACAAGTCACCCACCCGTGGGTACTGGATGTGATTTTATTGTGATTGCACCCTTCTCCCGTCTTGCTGCAGCTTCTTCTTTATCTTTGGGTGCGGGTATCTTCTCTTGGTGGGTTCCAGTCTCCTCCCGCGGACGGTTGCTTAACAGCCAGCTGAGGTTTTAATGCTAGCCGGCGCTGCCTGCACATCCTTCTACTCCGCCATCCTGACCTAGAAGCCCCAGACTTTTTTCTTGAATCCTTTCTGTCTTCTCCTCTTGGACCCATATAATGCAAATGTTGGTGTGTTTAATGTTGTCCTAGAGGTCTCTTAGATTGTGTTAATTTTTTTTTCATTCTTCGATATTCTGTTCCGTGGCAGTGATTTCCACCATTCTGTCCTCCAGGAGATTTAGCAGTTCTTCTGCCTCAGTTATTCTGCTGTTGATTCTTTCTAGTGTCTTGCTCATCTCTGTTTGTTCTTTAGTTCTAGTTCTTTGCATCTCCTCCATTCTTTTCCTGAGATCCTGGGTCATCTTCACTATCATTATTCTGAATTCTTTTTTTCTGAAAGGTTGCCTCTCTCCCCTTAATTTGTTTTTCTAGGCTTTTATATTGTCCCTTTATCTGGGACATAACTCTCTGCTTTTTCTTCCTGGTTAACTTTCTGTAATGTGGTTTTTATTCCAGCCACTCTGGAATTGTGGTTCTTCTTGTGGCTTCTGCCTGCCCTCTGGTGGCTAAGGCTGAGAGGCTTTGTAAGCTTCCTGATGCAACAGGGAGGAACAGGGTGGGAAAAACTAGATCTTTCTCTTGTGGGCAGGGCCTTGTTTTTATGGACAGGGCCTTGTTCTGGGAAGCTTTAATCCAATTATCTGCTGATGTGTGGGGTTGTACTCCCTCCCTGATAGTTGTTTGGCCTAAGGCAATGCAACCTGTGGTCTGCAGTCTCTCTGGCAGGGTTAATGGCGACCTCCAAGAGGGCTTATGCCAAGGGGAACCTTCCAGGACTGTTACTACCGGTGCTGCCATCCCTGTGGTGAGCCCTCGCTGAGCCACACTTCCACAGGAGGCCCTCCAACGCTGGCAGGTAGATAAGGTTCACTTCCCTGTGTTCTCCCATTTATGGGTCACCCACCCACAAGTCACCCACCCGTGGGTACTGGATGTGATTTTATTGTGATTGCACCCCTTCTCCCGTCTTGCTGCAGCTTCTTCTTTATCTTTGGGTGCGGGGTATCTTCTCTTGGTGGGTTCCAGTCTCCTCCTGGGGATGGTTGCTTAACAGCTAGTTGAGGTTTTAATGCTAACAGGAGATGACTGCACATCCTTCTACTCTGCCATCTTGAACTAGAAGCCCCAGACTTCTGTTTTTTTTTTTTTTAAAAAGCTTCCCATATTCCACTCTAGGAGGCTTTTTGGGGGCGGGGCGGGGGTGCTGTTCCTGGCCTTCCTTGTTGCTAGGGCATTTCTCTGTTTGCAGCAAGTGGGGGCTGCTCTCCAGGTGCAGTGCATGGCTTTCTCATGTTATGGAGCACGGGTTCTAGGGCAGATGGGCTTCAGTAGTCGTTGGCGTTCAGTAGGCGTTGTTGCTGCAAGACTGGACCAGGGGTCAAACCCATGTCTCCTGCATTGGCTGGCGGATGCTTTAACACTGAGCCACCAGGGAAAGCCCTCTAAGGATGCTTTTGATTTCTTTTACAAACTACATTTGCCTCCCAGCTTTATTCAGGTAAAATTGACAAAAATTGTGTATATTCAAGGTATACAATGTGGTGTTTTGGTATATGTCCGCATTATGAAATGATTCTCACAGTTAAGCCAATTAACATATTCATCAGGGCTTCCCTAGTGGTCCAGTGGGTAAGGACACCGCCTTGCAGTGCAAGGGGTGCCGGTTCGATCCCTGGCCTGGGAGGATCCCACGTGCCGCGGAGCAGCTGGATCGATGTGTCCAGTTAGCAAGCCAGAGCTCTGGAGCATATGCGCCTAGAGTCGGTGCTCTGTGGTGAGAGAGGCTGCTGCGATGGGAGGCCCGCACAGGCCAAAGAACAAAGATGGATGGAAATTAATAAATGAAAGACCAATAGAAGTGGCCAAAAAAACATATGCAGCATTAGTAGTTAACATTTTGTGTGTGTGTGGTAAGGGGAAGGCTTGAGATCTCCTCGCTATCAGATTTCAAATGTGCAGTACATTATTATTAACTATGGTCCCCGCCTATACCTTAGGTCTCCAGAGCTTACCCATCTTGTAACTGAAAGTTTGTACCTCTTGACTGACCTCTCCTCATGTCCTCCACCCTCCCATCCTTGATAACTGCTGTCCACTCTCTGTTACCACGAATTCTACTTTTTTAGATTCCACATATAAGTGAGATCATTACAATATTTGTCTTTCTGTGTCTGGTTTATTTTACTTTGTCTAATATCCTCCAGTTCACCCATTTTATTTCCTCCTTCTTAAAGAATAAAGAATATTCTGTTGTGCTTATAGACACACAGTATTGGTTATCTCTTTGAGGTAGTGATTTTAAGGATTTTCTTTCCTTTTGATTTCTTTCTTCTAGAACATATACGTCCGCTTTAGAACAAAAAAGGGTCACACTTCAGCTCTATTAATGCCAGGTGATATCTTGGAAGCAATAAAGACTAGGTTGTAAAGAAATGAATGTAGTGTATTGTGATACATGAGTAGCTTTCAGTTGAATGCAAAGACCAAATTCACTTCACAAGGTATACAGGTTTCAGTCCTTTTGGAATTCATAATACTGGTGTAATTCTTATTTTTCTTTACCCATGTATTGCGCTCAGATTCCACATTTTAATTTTTTTTTCCCTCAGGAAAATGATCACAAATGGGATGACTCTTTTAAAGGTAGTTTTTATGTGGCTGATAGCCAACCAGGCAGTCAGAGTCTGTCAGTCACATTACAGGACTGAGGGCCAAGGAACATTCTTTGAACTTTGGATTAAAATCTTTCTAGTAGCTGAAATTGTGGTCATCAGTATAAATTTTTGAAGAAATGGTTACTTCCTCCTTCATTCCATAATAAATTTACATACGAATTCAGACAAAATACAGATCCTCTTTTAAGTAGCAAAATAGAGAATTAAGCCCAAAGAAGAGGGAAAATACGAGGATATAAAGCATTAGAGTATATTGAGTTTGCCTCCTACTTCTTGGGAGATAGAAGAGAAGAAAGGAAAATAATTTGTTTGATCCCTCTTTAGTCTGAGGTTTAAATAAAGAAGATGACCTCTATAGAAGACCCAGCATACCAGCTTAGTTTTAATAGAAAGAGAAATAAGCTTTTACCATATAAGCTCCTGTCAGAGTTCAGTCTGTCCTACTACAATTGACAAGACAGCCCCTATCATCTTGAAATGCAGTCTTTCACTAAATTAAAAGTGGTTCAAAGCCTGGGGACCAATGTGTCAGTTTTTAAAGTCTTCATTGTCTAAGACATTGCTGGGCATTTAATAAATCTTTCTGGTGTGGTCTCAAAGAACTGTGTTGGATGCTTTCAGAAAGCTTATTCATGAGCTAATTATTCAACCTGAAAGTAGTTGCTTTGCTGCCACCAAATTACACCTGTTACTTCTTATGGTAACCTTTGAATAAAAACAGCCGAGGATTTAACAGTAAAATGCAGACTTAGGTTATAGAGCCTCTGCTGGACAGATATAGTTAAAACTGCCTCAGTATCCTCTGGGAGCAAAATTAATACTGTTTTCCTCCTTTCTCTTCAGAATTTCTACAGGCAGTTCAAGGAAATTGCTGCAGTCATTGAAACTGTGTGAAAACTGATTGCTTGGTTTGATGAACTGCTACCATCATCCTAAAATCATGGACTTCGCTTTCTCCATCAAAGCTGCCTAAGGGTCAGATGATATTTATTGAATGAAAATTACACTATTGGTTCTCCATTTCTTAATAACAAAAAATCAGACAGACAGGAGTTACAAAGAGGTGATTGATGCACAGCTTTGTGAACTTACCAAGAACCACTGAATTGGACAGCTGAAAGGGTAAATTCTGTGGTACGTGAATGATATCTTAATAAGAAATCTGACAAACAGTTGATTAATAGTAAAAGCAACACAAGTTTATGTATTATACCAATAAAATTACTGGTAATGTTACTCATTTTATAAACATACTCTTACATAAAGTATATATAAAATGACAAAAGTAGTTTAATTGGGATAATGTTACTTTACAACTTCAGTTTTATAACTTTCACTGACTATGAAAGCCATCAATGAGAAGAGTGAGGCTACTTCTTCTCAAACATTTGGAATCAGGTTAGGATTGGCTGGTGTTCCCTTCTTTTAGCCAAGCATTCAGGTGTTTCTGTTATTAATATTTGTAGAAAGTTCAAGTATGTGCACACATAGAAAAAAAAAGTTTTATTCTGAATTTATATACAACTGGGCTAACTGCCTGGTACAAATGATTATTTTTGGTGCTCTCTTTTGAATTTAGATTTATAAACTAGTTAAAATATTTTATTAAACCACAGCAATCAATACTCTATGGCATTGCTCAGGAAAACAAACAGATCACTGGAATAGGCTAGATGGCCTAGAAATAGATCAAAAATCTGAGACAAAGATTTCAGTTAGATGAGGAGACAGTTTAATAGATGAAACCAGCAGTCACAACACATACAAAAGTAAATTCCAGATGAATTAATGATTTAACTGTAAAAGATAAACATAAGATAGAATATTTTTATGCTATCGCTTGGGAAATGCAGACTTAAAAAGGTTAAAAAGAGCCTCTGCTGGACAGATATAGTTAAAACTGCCTCAGTATCCTCTGGGAGCAAAATTAATACTGTTTTCCTCCTTTCTCTTCAGAATTTCTACAGGCAGTTCAAGGAAATTGCTGCAGTCATTGAAACTGTGTGAAAACTGATTGCTTGGTTTGATGAACTGCTACCATCATCCTAAAATCATGGACTTCGCTTTCTCCATCAAAGCTGCCTAAGGGTCAGATGATATTTATTGAATGAAAATTACACTATTGGTTCTCCATTTCTTAATAACAAAAAATCAGACAGACAGGAGTTACAAAGAGGTGATTGATGCACAGCTCTGTGAACTTACCAAGAACCACTGAATTGGACAGCTGAAAGGGTAAATTCTGTGGTACGTGAATGATATCTTAATAAGAAATCTGACAAACAGTTGATTAATAGTAAAAGCAACACAAGTTTATGTATTATACCAATAAAATTACTGGTAATGTTACTCATTTTATAAACATACTCTTACATAAAGTATATATAAAATGACAAAAGTAGTTTAATTGGGATAATGTTACTTTACAACTTCAGTTTTATAACTTTCACTGACTATGAAAGCCATCAATGAGAAGAGTGAGGCTACTTCTTCTCAAACATTTGGAATCAGGTTAGGATTGGCTGGTGTTCCCTTCTTTTAGCCAAGCATTCAGGTGTTTCTGTTATTAATATTTGTAGAAAGTTCAAGTATGTGCACACATAGAAAAAAAAAGTTTTATTCTGAATTTATATACAACTGGGCTAACTGCCTGGTACAAATGATTATTTTTGGTGCTCTCTTTTGAATTTAGATTTATAAACTAGTTAAAATATTTTATTAAACCACAGCAATCAATACTCTATGGCATTGCTCAGGAAAACAAACAGATCACTGGAATAGGCTAGATGGCCTAGAAATAGATCAAAAATCTGAGACAAAGATTTCAGTTAGATGAGGAGACAGTTTAATAGATGAAACCAGCAGTCACAACACATACAAAAGTAAATTCCAGATGAATTAATGATTTAACTGTAAAAGATAAACATAAGTGTTATAGAATATTTATATTGGCTATCGCTTGGAAAGATAGCAACTCCACAGCTATAAGAGAAAACAAATATATTTGAAATATAAGAACTAAAAAATCAAATGTGGGGAAAAAAGTGAGTCCTAAATAAATGTAGAGTAGGAAATGGCAACCCACTCCACTATTCTTGCCCGGAAAGTGCCACTGACAGAAGAGCCCAGTGGACTGCAGTCCATGGGGCTGCGAAGAGTCAGACACGACTGAACAGGTTGATATGTAAGTTAGCGCTTAGTCTAGAAACAAATTGCTTTACAGGGTTTGACAGAGGAAGAGATTTTATACAAGAAATGAGATGTTCACTGACCTGTCAGAAAGACTGAGGGAACCAGTTGGGAGACATCATTGCTGGCTTTTAGAAAATCCAGTAGTGCAGGAATTTAAGAGAAAGCCCCTGCCAGTAACCTCTGCACAATGCAGGATGTCACCTGGAAGCCACTACACAGGTCATTTCTGCCATCTGTCAACACATGAGAATGAAATAAAGGCTTCCTGCTTTCTTCACCCTTCTAGTTTCGGCGAGAATGCCTCTCATTGATGGAAGTTAAACCAGGACCCTGTTGACACAGGAATCTGGTTGACTGAGTTTCTAAGCTTTCAGCACCTAAGAAGGGGAGATTTACAGAAACAGAAATGATGCTGAGTGTTGCTACCCTGCTGACAGAAATAGAAGTTATCATGCTCCTTTTTGCAAAGTGATAGACACGCGTTATGTTGAAATTTCGGCAGTTAGCGACAAAATAATATTTGTAGAAGTTCAAGTATGTGCACACATAGAAAAAAAGTTTTATTCTGAATTTATATACAACTGGGCTAACTGCCTGGTACAAATGATTATTTTTGGTGCTCTCTTTTGAATTTAGATTTATAAACTAGTTAAAATATTTTATTAAACCACAGCAATCAATACTCTATGGCATTGCTCAGGAAAACAAACAGATCACTGGAATAGGCTAGATGGCCTAGAAATAGATCAAAAATCTGAGACAAAGATTTCAGTTAGATGAGGAGACAGTTTAATAGATGAAACCAGCAGTCACAACACATACAAAAGTAAATTCCAGATGAATTAATGATTTAACTGTAAAAGATAAACATAAGTGTTATAGAATATTTATATTGGCTATCGCTTGGGAAGATAGCAACTCCACAGCTATAAGAGAAAACAAATATATTTGAAATATAAGAACTAAAAAATCAAATGTGGGGAAAAAAGTGAGTCCTAAATAAATGTAGAGTAGGAAATGGCAACCCACTCCACTATTCTTGCCCGGAAAGTGCCACTGACAGAAGAGCCCAGTGGACTGCAGTCCATGGGGCTGCGAAGAGTCAGACACGACTGAACAGGTTGATATGTAAGTTAGCGCTTAGTCTAGAAACAAATTGCTTTACAGGGTTTGACAGAGGAAGAGATTTTATACAAGAAATGAGATGTTCACTGACCTGTCAGAAAGACTGAGGGAACCAGTTGGGAGACATCATTGCTGGCTTTTAGAAAATCCAGTAGTGCAGGAATTTAAGAGAAAGCCCCTGCCAGTAACCTCTGCACAATGCAGGATGTCACCTGGAAGCCACTACACAGGTCATTTCTGCCATCTGTCAACACATGAGAATGAAATAAAGGCTTCCTGCTTTCTTCACCCTTCTAGTTTCGGAGAATGCCTCTCATTGATGGAAGTTAAACCAGGACCCTGTTGACACAGGAATCTGGTTAACTGAGTTTCTAAGCTTTCAGCACCTAAGAAGGGGAGATTTACAGAAACAGAAATGATGCTGAGTGTTGCTACCCTGCTGACAGAAATAGAAGTTATCATGCTCCTTTTTGCAAAGTGATAGACACGCGTTATGTTGAAATTTCGCAGTTAGGAAATTGCAGTTCAGAAATATATTCTTTGGAATAAAGCCACTAATATATGAAAATAGTTACAAAATTGGCTAAATGTTCACCTCATTCCACTTAGGACACATGGGAAAGCTGCGGTTTGGTTGGGGCCTTGGGATTGGGTGGTGGCCAGTGGAATCTGGGCAGACATGTCACATGCCACATCCCACGGTTTATGTGGGTCATAAACCTTCCGTTGTCTCCCAAGCTCTCTCTCATGGTGCCTACTGGAAACGAAGAAATCTGACATAGTGAGCCCATAAGATGGATCCCTTGAATCCTGGCCGGAGGCACTCTCCTCATGGTAGCAGCCTGACCTGCACCAGGCAGTGAGGTCAGCTAGAAACAAACCCTTGTTGTGGTAAGCTGGTGAGATTTGTAGAGTCTTTGTTACAACAGCAAGTGAGCATAAACTTGAAAAACACAAGGAATTTGTATGAAGACTTTTATTGTAACCTTTTCTCAAGCGGTAAAAAGGCAAAATAAAGGAAGCAGTGACTGTAAGTAAAGATATGGTTGAATAAATTCATTGCATCTGTGCTATAGCATACTCCTTCCATTATCAATATGTATTGAACAACACAGCTGCTATTATCAAGGCACAGTGTTTCATAAAACCATGTAAAATGTTCTCAATATATATTTGAATTCTTAATGGAAAACTAGGAAAATCAAGGAAAGATTTTACTAGGTTGTAAGCATTGATGGAGAAGAGGGTACCTGGAGAGGGAGAGGAAGAGCGGTTAAAATATATATGTATTTTTAAAGTCCATGTTGCATTGTAAAAAATTATGTATCACTGTTTTTTTTCTTTTTTTTTTCAAAAAAATACATGGGGAACTTCCCTGGCAGTCCAGTGGTTAAGATTTTAGGCTCCCAATGCAGAGGGCACAAGTTCCATCCCTGGTTGGGGGCCTGAGATCCAGCATGCCACATTGTGTGGCCAAAAAAATAAAAATGAAGATTGAAAAAGTTTGTTAAAAAATACTTGATAAAAATGTTTGTTTTAGGGCTTCCCTGGTGGTCTGGTGGGTAAGGACACCACCTTGCAGTGAAAGGGGCGCCGGTTCGATCCCTGGCCTGGGAAGATCGCACGTGCCGCGGAGCAGCTGGAGCAATGTGTCCAATTACCGAGCTGGAGCTCTGGAGCGCACGCGCCCAGAGCCGGTGCTCTGTGACAACAGAGGCCACCGCGATGGGAGGCCCACACGGGTCAAAGAACAAAGATGGATGAAAATAGATAAATGAAAGACCAATAGAAGTGGCCTGCCCGCCGCCTTCCCTTCCCAACCCGTGCACCCCCCCAAAAAATCTTAAAAAAAAAAAATTATTAAAAAAAAGTGTTTGTGTTAAACTGTGCTTCTGAAATGTTCTTATAGGGTTTTTTTTTTATGTTAAAATATATTATTTCAACAAATGTGCAGTGCATCTGTAAACCAAGATAGACAAACCTGAAATACATACATCAAATGTAGGCCTTGCTGTGCTAAAGAAATGGTGATTCCAGCTGGATCTAACAGTTTGGCTGACGTCACTGCAAGAACATTCATTTCAGTCTTTTGCCTTTGCTTCCTCTTCTGAGCTTCCCTGCTTGGAACTCAAGTCCACTTCACACCCTGGCCGTGTTCCCGCAGGTCTACGATGTAGATCCACTTTCTTGGTCCTCAGTTGGGTAGCACAGTAATGTGAGCAGCCCGGGTCCACTGCTGGCTGCTTCCTGCCTGTGTACTCAGGTCCCATTAGCATGAAGGGTTAGTTGAGTGGTCATTCATGCTTACCAGCTACCCACGGATGTACTCTGTTACCTACCCTTTGTGGAGTGGTGCACTAAATGTCCTAGGATTATGAGAAGGCAAAGCCCCCTTTCTGCCCCTTCCTCCGTCCTTTGGAGTACCAACTTCATTTTGTTGTTGTTCAGCTGCTCAGTTGTGTCCAACTCTTTGCGACCCCATGGACTGCACCATGCCAGGCTTCCCCGCCCTTCGCTATCTCCCAGAGTGTTGCTCAAACTCGTTCATTGAGTTGATGATGCCATCCAACCATCTCATCCTCTGTCTGTCCCTTCTACTTCTGCTTCCAGACTTTCCCAGAGTCAGGGTCTTTTCCAGTGAATCAACTCTTCACATCAGGTGGCCAAAGTATTGGAGCTTTAGCATTAGTCTTTCCAAAGAATACTCAAGCAACATCATTGTACCATCTCATGTCAGAATAGAAACCTGCCCACCCAGTCTGAGTGAAAATCACACACTTGACTTCCTAGACTGTACTTGGGGTCTTTTCATCGCTCACCCACTAGAGTTTAACACCCTTTACCCTTCTCTCCCACCCTCATGTGTGGTGTTTAAGGTTGTGTGCAAAGCGGCCCAAAGTAAGCCCCTAGGTCAAACACTGGGTGATAAGTTTGATGGGAATAAATTTAAATTGCATGTTTATCTTTTGAATTTCAGAAGCAAGTTTTTTCCCATAATAGAGTTCTTACGCTAATTTTACTCAAAAGTCTATTTTGCTTATTATGAGTACGAGCTTCACGGGCTGGCCTGGGAATTAATCACTGTTTATAACAACATTTTCTGTGGGAAAATGTGTTTCAAGTTTCAAACACTAGACTTAAATGTAAACTTTCGGAAAATACCTCGTTCTCAAGTTAGAAAATGTATTAATGAGCATTTAGTTTCCAAAAAGAAACAGCTTATCCTCAAGCTGATTAAGCAAAACCCAAATATTTTCTATATTCTGTTATGGAGACAGGTTAACATACATATCAGATTTGTGTGGACAAAAGACAAGATCATTGAAACTTCCAGCATGCTTGTGCTTTGTTTTTAAAAGTGCTTGAGCAGAATTATCTTTTCAAAGAATTTTTAAAACTTACTTTGTATTTTAAATTTTTAAAAGTAATTTTTTTAAGTTTTAAATTTTAGAAGAATTGCAAAGATAATACAGAGAGTTCCTCATGTACTCTACACCATTTCCTTTATTAGTTACATTAGTGTGGTATGTTTGTTACAGTTGATGAACCAATGTTGAAGTTTCCTTTGTTTAGACCCAATATATACATGTATATTTATATATATATATATTTTTTTTAACTTTCAGCATTCTTTATTTTTGGCCTCTTTTTATTCATCTTTTATTTATTTATTTTTTGTCCATCTTTATTCTTTGACCTGTGTGGGCCTCCCATTGCAGTTGCCTTTCCCGTTGCAGAGCACCAGCTCTGGACACATGCACTCCAGAGTGCTGGCTCGTAATTGGACACACCGGTCCAGCTGCTCCATGGCATGTAGGATCTTCCTGGGCCAGGGATCGAACTGGTGCCCCTTGTATTGCAAGGTGGCCTCTCTACCCTCTGGCCCACCAGGGTAGGCCCTATACCTAATATATTTTTCTATTCCAGGATCCTGTCTATGACACATCTCCTTAACTTCTCATCTATAATAGTTTTTCAGATTTCCCTTGTTTCTGTTGACCTTGGCAATTTTGAGGAACATTCAAACTGGTCAGTGTTTCGTGGTTCAGTGGTAAAGAACCTGTCAGCCAATGCAGGAGACAGGAGTTGGATCCCTGGGTCAGGAAGGTCCCCTGTTGAAGGAAGTGGCAACCCTCTCTAGTTTTCTAGCCTGGGTAGTCCCATGGACAGAGGAGACTGGCAGGCTGTAGTCCACAGGGTTGCAAAGCATTGGACCCAACTTAGTGACTGAACAACAACAACATATGCATATAAAAACATAAAAATAAATAAAGAGAATGAAAAAAAAAAAGCAGGATCAGTGGTTACCTCTAGTGCTCAAGACGGAAAATAGAGGCAGGACAAAAGAGGAACCATAGTACATATGAACTGGTCATGTCTAGCCATGCAGGTTGGGAAGTCCATGGTCTTTATTGTCATTAAATATATAAAATAAAATTTTAAAAAAGACAGCTAAGTTTAGAACAATGATGAGTGTGTGTCACAAACCCCAAGAACTGCAATTAAATTATTAATCCAGTGTTTGAGTCTGTGCTTCTGAAGCAATAACATGCAAGTAGTAAAGCTGTGATGTACAGCCTTTTGCTAAATAATGTAGCTGGTCTATTAATTCAGCATCTCAGGAAAAGTCATTCAATCCAATGATTGTGCCATAGGAGGAATGGTTCATGCTGACCAAATAAAGTGAAGATGGGTATATAACTCAGTATATTTATTAATTTACACTGAAAACATAATGGCCAAGTAGTCTTTGGCAGTTATCATTCAATAAATATTTTTGTATTATTTATTTATCTTTGGTTGTGTCAGATCTTCATTCCTGCATGCTTTCTCTAGTAGAAAACTCCTCTTGTTGCTGTGCATGGCCTTCTCATTGTGGTGCCTTGTTGCAGAGCACAGGCCCTAGGTACGCAGGTTCAGTAACTGACTCACGGCTTTAGTGGCTCTATAGCACATGGGAATCATCCAGGACCAGGGATCGAACTCACGTCCCCTGCATTGGCAGGCGGATTCCTTTCCACTATACCACCAGGGAAGCCCTCTTTCAACAATACTTACTGAACTTCTTTGAAGTGTCAGACACATGGCTAACCACTTGGCATGTAGTGGTGATCAGACAATTTTTATGGCATTTATAATCTACGGGGGGAGTCAGTTAATGTTGTCATTCAGTAACTAAGTCATGTTCAACTCTTTGCAACCGCATGAACTGAACCCCACCAGGTTCCTCTGTCCATGGAGTTTTCCAGGTAAGAATACTGGAGTAAGTTCCCATTCCCTTCTCCAGGGAATCTTCCAGACTCAGGGATTGAACCCCAGTCTGCATTGCAGGCAGATTCTTTACTGTCTGAGCTACCAGGGAAGCCTCAGAAAGTTAGTAACTAATAACAAAGTCAATGGGTCAGGTCGGTTCTCTTTGAGCTGACCCACTGTTCTGATAGCGTCGGTTCTCAGAGACGAAAAGAGGAACCATAGTACATATGAACTGGTCATGTCTAGCCATGCAGGTTGGGAAGTCCATGGTCTTTATTGTCATTAAATATATAAAATAAAATTTTAAAAAAGACAGCTAAGTTTAGAACAATGATGAGTGTGTGTCACAAACCCCAAGAACTGCAATTAAATTATTAATCCAGTGTTTGAGTCTGTGCTTCTGAAGCAATAACATGCAAGTAGTAAAGCTGTGATGTACAGCCTTTTGCTAAATAATGTAGCTGGTCTATTAATTCAGCATCTCAGGAAAAGTCATTCAATCCAATGATTGTGCCATAGGAGGAATGGTTCATGCTGACCAAATAAAGTGAAGATGGGTATATAACTCAGTATATTTATTAATTTACACTGAAAACATAATGGCCAAGTAGTCTTTGGCAGTTATCATTCAATAAATATTTTTGTATTATTTATTTATCTTTGGTTGTGTCAGATCTTCATTCCTGCATGCTTTCTCTAGTAGAAAACTCCTCTTGTTGCTGTGCATGGCCTTCTCATTGTGGTGCCTTGTTGCAGAGCACAGGCCCTAGGTACGCAGGTTCAGTAACTGACTCACGGCTTTAGTGGCTCTATAGCACATGGGAATCATCCAGGACCAGGGATCGAACTCACGTCCCCTGCATTGGCAGGCGGATTCCTTTCCACTATACCACCAGGGAAGCCCTCTTTCAACAATACTTACTGAACTTCTTTGAAGTGTCAGACACATGGCTAACCACTTGGCATGTAGTGGTGATCAGACAATTTTTATGGCATTTATAATCTACGGGGGGAGTCAGTTAATGTTGTCATTCAGTAACTAAGTCATGTTCAACTCTTTGCAACCGCATGAACTGAACCCCACCAGGTTCCTCTGTCCATGGAGTTTTCCAGGTAAGAATACTGGAGTAAGTTCCCATTCCCTTCTCCAGGGAATCTTCCAGACTCAGGGATTGAACCCCAGTCTGCATTGCAGGCAGATTCTTTACTGTCTGAGCTACCAGGGAAGCCTCAGAAAGTTAGTAACTAATAACAAAAGTCAATGGGTCAGGTCGGTTCTCTTTGAGCTGACCCACTGTTCTGATAGCGTCGGTTCTCCTTTGAGCCAACCTGCTGTTCTAACAGCGTCTTCCATGCTGATTCTCCCTTAAACCGGCCTGCCGTACTGGCAGCGACTCTCCCTTCCCCCACTCTAATAAACTTTCCTCTCAAAAAAAAAAAAAACACATCAGTGGGTCAAGGTCTTATACAGTGTGGTGGAGTGGAGAATTTACTATCCATCTTGAAGACTGAACAAGCTGAGTTAGTTATGTGACCATGGGCAGGAGGTCTTCATGATGCCTTCCTGGCAGGATTTCATCACTGCCGTGGATCAGGACAGCTGTGTCTCGCCGTTGTCTCAAGTACGTAAGTAAGCAAGTAATGTGGGGTACTTATGTTTTCCTGTCTCTGTTCCACTAGGGTGTGTTGGGCGTGTAGGGGGTGGGCAGATGCATTGGCTTTTGGTTCCTACACGGATCTGTATTTGGATATGGTGGAGACAACTGTGCGCCATACAGAGATCCTGCACTTTGATAAGGATTTAAATTTTTTTTTCAGTTTTCCTCTTCATTTGGCCTTATATGGGCAGTAAGTGGTAGAATTTACATTGAAAATTGCTGGCTCTCGGGCGGCTGCTGCATGATGGGATTGTAATGGCTGCCGTAAGCATGTGTGTTCCTGAAAGGGAGGTGGGAAAATATGCTCTTTACTGG
This sequence comes from Tragulus kanchil, assembly GCA_022376925.1. NCBI lineage: Eukaryota > Metazoa > Chordata > Mammalia > Artiodactyla > Tragulidae > Tragulus > Tragulus kanchil. Next base: position 38,883,875 of record JAIOJX010000003.1, read on the forward strand.
TGTTATGGCAGCTGTGCTCCTTTATAAGATACAGTGCCCTCCCCAATGAAAAGACAAATGAAAGTCAAGTGGTGGTTCTCTCACTGCCTGGACAGTTGTTGATTGATTGTTACAATATACATTGGTTTAAAATTTTATATGGAACTAAATGAGTAATGAAAAAGAAATGTCTTTAAAACTCTAAAATGCTAGAGGTGGGTAATGTAAAATTTTAAGACAAACATTTTTACAATGATTTTTTTTTATTCATTGCTATTCATTCATTCAAACAGGTAGCTGTACCTCTATGTTCATTGCATAACTCATACATTACATGCTCCAAATAAATATCTAGTGTTTTCTGTGTGTTGGAATGGGAGTGCTGGTGGATATTTGAAGGCAAATGGGGCAGCCAGGCAGAAGTGACCAGCTATCTCCTCAGTTGTAAAAAGGGATAACAACTCTTGCTGTGAAAGTTGAAGGCATATGTAAAACAGTCAACACTGAAAACATGAACACTCCTGGAGAAACGCAAATTAGAAGGATGCTCAACGAACTTACAGAGAAAGGGGAATTTCACAAGCCCAATCCACTCTTTCAGGAGTAAGGTATATATCCAGGAGATCCAAGTACATCTGACGGCTGGTCTGCCTGGTTCTTACATACTGACTAATTTTCATTTTCCAATATTAAGTGCTTAGTCTTTTTTCACTATCTTTTCTTTAGACATATATTCCTTATTCCCTTTCTTCCTTTGTGGCTTATTTAAAAAGCTTTTTTTTAAAAAAAAATTTTTTTTGGCCTCTTTATTGGTCTTTCATTTTATTTATTTTCATCCATCTTTGTTCTTCAGCCTGTGTGGGCCTCCCATTGCAGTGGCCTCTCTCGTTGCAGAATGCTGGCTAGGGGCGCATGCACTCCAGAGCGCTGGCTCCTAATTGGACACATTGGTTCAGCCGCTTGGTGGTATGCGGGATCTTCCCAGGCCAGGGATTGAACCGGCGCCCCTTGCACTGCAAGGCAGACTCTTTACCCACTGGACCACCAGGGAAGCCCTATTTAAAATGTTTTGAAATGTCTGGCAATTATAATTGCCAAAAGAAAGATATAGAAACCCTGAAAGGACACATTAAAATATGAGTAGGAAAATAATGGTTCTCTACAGAACACACACTTAATATGTAATAGGTCTAAAGAAAAGACAGTGAAAAAGAGTAAGCACTTAATATTGGAAAATGAAGATCAGTCAATATATAGTAATGCAAGCTTCCAAAATTATTCTTCCCGTGGAGTCACGCAGGATATGCTTGATCCTTCATCCAACAGTTGTGTCAGACAGTATGAAACATTGCCAACCAGGCAAGCTCATTAGAGACTCAATACCCAGATGTTTTTCACTGGAGAGCTTATCATATAGGCACCCCTTCCTGGCACGTACCTGAATTTCAGACTCCCAGAAGGAATGCAGAGGATTGCATAATTGTTTGTACAAACAGATGAGACACGGGGAGCCACGCACATCAGTCAATGGTGAGAACCCTCCTGGAATCTAAGTTCCCAGGTGCCCACGAAGGGCCAACCTTGCCAGCTGCTTCCTTAAGTATAAACAGCCAGGACTGCTATGTTAACTCTTTTCTGCACAGGGATAATTCAACTCATGTAAAAACTCTAGAAGTCACCTGGTAAATAGCTTCTTATATATTGTCTAAGGAAATGATCTACTTGCTTTTGTGCGAATTCATTAATGTTAGTGTGAATTCTCACAAAATGAATGATGCTCGTATAAATTTAGCCTGTTCAGTCTACTCTGCGTGTGTGCTAAGTTGCTTCTGTCGTGTCCGACTCTTTGTGACCCCGTGAACTGTAGCCCACCAGGCTCCTTCGTCCATGGGGTTTCCCCTGCAAGAGTGCTGAAGTGGAATGCATGCCTTCCTCCAGGGGATCTTCCTGACCCAGGGATTGAACCTGCCTTTCTTTATGTCTCCTGCATTGGCAGGTGGCTTCTTTACCACAAGTGCTACCTGGAAGCCCTTATTCTACTATATTGATCAAGAATTTCAGAATTTAAGTATTCAGGTTTTCAAATTTGAATAAAAACAATTGTCATCGTTTAAATGGAGTTTTACTACATGTGTTATTTTCCAGCAAGGGTGCTGATGGACTGACTAGTCCCGTATTTGATAACGGGGTATTGCAGTTATTGATGTAACCCCCATTTCATAGCACACAGAAGTGCTGAATATTAAGGATTAGATAGCTTGATTAACTTGATCCTGATTTATGCTCTTCTGAATTCCCAAGTACCCTAGGGGAAAATAGCTATTAATCTTCAGCTAGTTACTACTTCAGCATATGAAGAACATTTGTTAAAGAGAAGCACTTACATATCTCATTATGTTTCACATTTCTGTGTCAAGGGCAAAGTAATATTTAAGATGTGCTACTAAAGAACTCATCATCAAGGACGTAACTGCAGAATGTAGATTGATCTCAAGATTCTGAGCTATGATGACTAAGCCACAGAGATGAGGAATTCAGACAGATATTAACATCCTGGCCCATAGCAGGTTCCAAAGGAATGGCAGAGCGGGGGAAATCCTGGAGAAGCAGACTGTTAACCGCCTCCGCCAAACATGTGCAAACCCCTTCATGCTGTAGAAGCAGCAGGTTAGTTTAGGGATGAAGAAAGAGGATATTTTATAATCTAAGTTCCCGTGCGAATTCATTAATGTTAGTGAATAATTCAACTCATGTAAAAACTCTAGAAGTCACCTGGTAAATAGCTTCTTATATATTGTCTAAGGAAATGATCTACTTGCTTTTGCGAATTCATTAATGTTAGTGTGAATTCTCACAAAATGAATGATGCTATAAATTTAGCCTATTCAGTCTACTCTGCGTGTGTGCTAAGTTGCTTCTGTCGTGTCCGACTCTTTGTGACCCCGTGAACTGTAGCCCACCAGGCTCCTTCGTCCATGGGGTTTCCCCTGCAAGAGTGCTGAAGTGGAATGCATGCCTTCCTCCAGGGGATCTTCCTGACCCAGGGATTGAACCTGCCTTTCTTTATGTCTCCTGCATTGGCAGGTGGCTTCTTTACCACAAGTGCTACCTGGAAGCCCTTATTCTACTATATTGATCAAGAATTTCAGAATTTAAGTATTCAGGTTTTCAAATTTGAATAAAAACAATTGTCATCGTTTAAATGGAGTTTTACTACATGTGTTATTTTCCAGCAAGGGTGCTGATGGACTGACTAGTCCCGTATTTGATAACGGGGTATTGCAGTTATTGATGTAACCCCCATTTCATAGCACACAGAAGTGCTGAATATTAAGGATTAGATAGCTTGATTAACTTGATCCTGATTTATGCTCTTCTGAATTCCCAAGTACCCTAGGGGAAAATATCTATTAATCTTCAGCTAGTTACTACTTCAGCATATGAAGAACATTTGTTAAAGAGAAGCACTTACATATCTCATTATGTTTCACATTTCTGTGTCAAGGGCAAAGTAATATTTAAGATGTGCTACTAAAGAACTCATCATCAAGGACGTAACTGCAGAATGTAGATTGATCTCAAGATTCTGAGCTATGATGACTAAGCCACAGAGATGAGGAATTCAGACAGATATTAACATCCTGGCCCATAGCAGGTTCCAAAGGAATGGCAGAGCGGGCGGGAAATCCTGGAGAAGCAGACTGTTAACCGCCTCCTCCAAACATGTGCAAACCCCTTCATGCTGTAGAAGCAGCAGGTTAGTTTAGGGGATGAAGAAAGAGGATATTTTTTTATAAAGTGTTTCTTTTTTTTTTTTTTTATTTTGGCCTCTTTAATTGTTATGTATCTATTTATTTTCATCCATCTTTATTCTTTGGCCTGTGTGGGCCTCCCATTGCACTGGCCTCTGTCGTTGCAGAGCCCTAGCTCTGGGCGCATGTGCTCCAGAGCTCTGGCCCCTAATTGGACACACTGGCCCAGCCACTCTGCGACATATGGGGTCTTCCCAGGCCAGGGATCGAACTGGTGCCCCTTGCATTGCAAGGTGGACTCTTTACCCACCGGACCACCAGGGAAGCCCAAGAGGGTATTTTTTTATCTCTTGCTAAATATGTGGCCCATAGATGGGTGGGGAGAACCCCTTGCTTTCTAGTATAGACATCTAAACATTCGTCATTCATATACTCAGTGTCCCCTCTGTAGTGCATGTGCCAAGAGCCAAGGGGACTTCGGTGAATGAAATTGATCATGCCCTTGAGGAGAATAGACTTTGTGGCAGTGACTTTGAAATTATAGGTTGAGTACAAATAGTGGAGGAGTTTCTCCCTACTGATAAACATTGAGGTATCAGGGTGTAGGTGAAAGATTAACCATTTATTAATAATTGTTGGAGTTGGGTGATATGCGGTGTATATAATTGGGTTCATTACCATTGTGTTTCTTATTTGTGTGAAAATTTCCATATACATTATTTATTCTTGATATATTGTTTTTTTTTTAATTGAAGGGTAATTGTTTTACCAAACTGTGTTGGTTTCTGCCAAACATCAGAAATTTTATACTAAATTTAAACTCACTTTTATTTTATATTGGAGTTCCCTGGTGGCTCAGACAGTAAAGAACCTGCCTGCATTGTGGGAGACCTGAGTTCAATCCCTGGGTTGGGAAGATCCCCTGGAAAGGAAATAGCTACCCACTCCAGTAGTCTTGTCTGGAGAATTCCATGAGCAGTGGAGCCTGGCAGGCTACAGTCCACGGGGTCGCAAAGAGTCAGACAAAACTGAACGACTTTAAACAACAACAGTTGATTAACAATGCTGTGTTAGTTTCAGTTGTACAACAAAGTGATTCACTGATACATATATCCATTCTTTTTTCAGATTTTTCCCATATAAGTTATTACAGAATATTGAGTAGATTTCTCTGTGCTGTACAATAGGTAAATTGTTTTTTTTTTTAACATCCTGATAATTTACCACTTTCTACTAAAAAATTGAAAAATATTAGCATCTTTAGTCTTTAAATATATTTGTTCTTACTTCAAGAAAGGAGACCAGGAAACATCATAGAGCAATTTTTATCATACAGCTGGCCTAAATCATACACACTACCATAATTAAAGTATACTTTCTGTCAGATACTGTGCTTTTTATATTATGATTAGTGATGCATGAATTGGTAAGCAGTATGTTCCATAATAGGCAGTAAAACATGTCTATTTGACTCTACAAATATATAAAAGTAGTTTTACATGCAAATCAATTGGAAAAACTAATCTGACTAAAATATTTGAAACATTTTAAAAGGAATTGATCATAAGACTGAGGGAAATGTTAAAATGAACAGAATAAATAATCTAAACATTAGAACTCTCCCAAGTCATGGTGTACATCCAAAGACAGGAATCATACTCTAATAAATGTGAAACATGAAACATGAATAAAGTTGTAAAATGGTAAAGTTGAGTGGCCATCCTTTTAAAATGCTTTATTATAAATTATATAATCATTGTTAAAATTTCATACCATAAAACTGAATGTTGAATGAACAAATGGCTAAATAAAGCAGTGGGTTCTCTTTAGCCTCAGTTTAAGAGTCACACATTTAACTCTCCAGCAGAAATGCTCTTTTGGGCTCCATAACATTTTTCTTTTTTGGAGTCTTTGAAAATATTAGCAGACTCCAAAATATTACATGTACATTCTCCTGTGCCAACAATTGACTAGAGCTGAATACCTACCTTCTTTGTTTGCTCGATAGCTTCTCTCAACGTTTACCTTTTATTGGCCGTTGTTGCTGTTTCTTCTGCTTTGCCATTGACTTCTTGCTCAGTGGATGCTGCCATGTGCTTAGTCTTCTAATGCCTTCAGTGCTGCACAAGGGCTCGCAGCAAAGGCAGAGTTAGCTTAGAGAATAATGGGCTAAGTTGATGTTTGAAGGGCCAGATGAAAGAAGCGGCAGAGAGAAACTCAACAAAGCTCTCAGTTTCCTTGCTTTAGAAGCCTGGATCCTGGGTTTACTATTTCTGAGTTTCTCTAATGCTAATTTATGACATTCTTTCATAGCGTCTATACTCTTCTTAATTTCTTTTAGCCTATTTTGAAATACTAGGTTTTACAGTTCCAAATTTGGTTGGCATGTCTTTCTGAAGTGTGTTTGTTATGGTTTGGGGGGGATTTTGTTTTACTCTTGGTTCTCTTTTTTTCTGATAATAAATTTGCATGAGATCTGCTAATTTCTTTGCTTATTTTGAAAATAAATTTTCCTTCAGTTTTCACAGAGAAGAGGTCCAACAAGATAGATTTTCTAGCTTCCCTATTCCGGCACTACTTCTTCTGTTGTTTTTGCAAAGTAATAAGAAAAAGCAGCCTCTTTCAGCAAACTGCTTCTCATTTTTTTTTTTTTTAAGATACAAAAGCAATGCATGACTTAACTAGGGAGAATTAATTTCAAACAGAGAGTATCATAATGGATAGCTGAGAATGGAATTTAATCAACCATATATACTGAGTTTAATGATTCAAAACAGATGAATAATTCTCCTCTAGAGTTATAGCTATAACCATAAAAAATACTGCCTGGTCTAAATTTCTTTCACAGACATAAAAGTAAAGTGAAGGAGAAAATTTTGTTAAAATTTCATACCATAAAACTGAATGTTGAATGAACAAATGGCTAAATAAAGCAGTGGGTTCTCTTTAGCCTCAGTTTAAGAGTCACACATTTAACTCTCCAGCAGAAATGCTCTTTTGGGCTCCATAACATTTTTCTTTTTTGGAGTCTTTGAAAATATTAGCAGACTCCAAAATATTACATGTACATTCTCCTGTGCCAACAATTGACTAGAGCTGAATACCTACCTTCTTTGTTTGCTCGATAGCTTCTCTCAACGTTTACCTTTTATTGGCCGTTGTTGCTGTTTCTTCTGCTTTGCCATTGACTTCTTGCTCAGTGGATGCTGCCATGTGCTTAGTCTTCTAATGCCTTCAGTGCTGCACAAGGGCTCGCAGCAAAGGCAGAGTTAGCTTAGAGAATAATGGGCTAAGTTGATGTTTGAAGGGCCAGATGAAAGAAGCGGCAGAGAGAAACTCAACAAAGCTCTCAGTTTCCTTGCTTTAGAAGCCTGGATCCTGGGTTTACTATTTCTGAGTTTCTCTAATGCTAATTTATGACATTCTTTCATAGCGTCTATACTCTTCTTAATTTCTTTTAGCCTATTTTGAAATACTAGGTTTTACAGTTCCAAATTTGGTTGGCATGTCTTTCTGAAGTGTGTTTGTTATGGTTTGGGGGGGATTTTGTTTTACTCTTGGTTCTCTTTTTTTCTGATAATAAATTTGCATGAGATCTGCTAATTTCTTTGCTTATTTTGAAAATAAATTTTCCTTCAGTTTTCACAGAGAAGAGGTCCAACAAGATAGATTTTCTAGCTTCCCTATTCCGGCACTACTTCTTCTGTTGTTTTTGCAAAGTAATAAGAAAAAGCAGCCTCTTTCAGCAAACTGCTTCTCATTTTTTTTTTTTTTAAGATACAAAAGCAATGCATGACTTAACTAGGGAGAATTAATTTCAAACAGAGAGTATCATAATGGATAGCTGAGAATGGAATTTAATCAACCATATATACTGAGTTTAATGATTCAAAACAGATGAATAATTCTCCTCTAGAGTTATAGCTATAACCATAAAAAATACTGCCTGGTCTAAATTTCTTTCACAGACATAAAAGTAAAGTGAAGGAGAAAATTTTGTAACTACAAAACTGAGAGGTGGTCCCACTGCTTGGGGTGTTTTAACTTCTCAGCCATCATTTTCTGTTTCTTCCGCCTCCTCCCTCCATATTTTCTTAAAATAAATTTCCTAAGCCACCTTCTTCAGTGTTTTCTCTTACATAATCGCAATACTAGATTGTCAGTTATTTGGCAAAATTTTTCATGAAGATATATATATTATCCAAGAATTTGTGTTCCATTCTCCAAAATTTTGTTGAGAACTGACTTAAAATTACCTAGTTTTTTTTAAAAAAATACTTTATATACCCATTGTTTACTGATTAGGTAATAACAGGGATTGATATATGTATTTATTCTTCTATTCAACTCTTGTGTTGGATTGTAATATTTAGCTGTATACAGATGTAGGAGTTCCCCTGACTGTTGTAACAAAAGTGCTTATGACTGCTTTCTCACTGGTGGACATGTGAGGCTTTCTGTGTTATATTCTAATACAGGTTCCTTGTTGAGGTCGTGGGCTAAGGTCATATTGATTCAGATTTCAAGCAGGACCTCTTCTCAAAGGAAGAAGTCCTTTCCACTGTCAGGTACCTGGGAGAGTGGAGGGACTGAAGCCCTTAGAATGTAAGCATGTTAGAGCAAGGGCGTCCGTGCACGGATGACTCAAGGTCTTTGTGGAGAGACGGAGTAGACAAGGAAGTAGTCTTCTCTGTCTGCTAAGATCTTATGCCCAGTTTGGTCCTTTGAAGGCTGGTGGGTGCCTTGGTGATAGGGTCACATCTGGCTTAGCGAGTCTCAGAATTGTAATGAGCTATGAAAAAAATGTCATCCAGTGAAACCATGAGACATGGTCCAGGTTAGGAGGCAAAATTGTCCAAGGTCGTGGACTCCCAGGGAGCTGTGTGTGTGTGTATGTATCCAAGGCCGCTCAGTCATGCCCGGGTCTTTGTGATCCTATGTAGCCCACCAGGCTCCTCTGCCCATGTAATGCTCCAGGCAAGAATCCTGGAGTGGGTTGCCATTTCTTTTTCTAGGGGAATCTTCCCAAGCCAGGGATCCAACCTGAGTCTCCTGCATTGCAGGCAGGTTCTTTACCATCTGAGCCACCAGGGAAGTCCCCAGGGAGCAATCAGTACATACCAAATCTGGTGGAACAGTGCCAGGAACAAAGGAGAGAAAACAATACTGAAGACTGTGGCCAAGAATTTTAAGTGAGAGAGGAGCAGGGGAGGATGCCAGGTAATGCTGAGGTCACCTGCTGGGGCACTGCGGCCCTGTACGGGCAGGTGCATGGGGCAGCCCCTTCCACCGGCTACCGTGCACATTACAGAGGCTGGCAGCTGCTCAAAAGGCTTCTCTCTGAAGCATCCTTTCAGAACACAAGAGACTATTCCTAAACCGTTTTCATTCTTCTCAGTCCTTCCAACCTGCCAGCTCCTCAGATTTTATTTTTCTCAGATGATCTCATCTTTCATTTCATAGAGAAAATAGAAATCACCTAATGGAACTTTCTGACATCACATCTACCAAATGACCTGCCTCTACACTCGCGTCCTCATTTTCTACCTTTTTTTTAAAAAATGCATTTAATTTATTTATTTATGGCTATTCTGGGTTTTCACTGCTGCCGCAGGCTCTTCTCTAGTGGCAGGGAGTGGGGGCTGCTCTGTAGTTGAGGTGAGCAGGCTTCTTGTTGCGGTGACTTCTCTTGTGGAACTCGGGCTCTGGGGCACACGGGCTTCAGTAGTTGTGGCAGATGGGCTTCATAGTTGCGGCTCTGAGGCTCTAGAGCACAGGCTCTGTAGCTGTGGTTCACAGGCTCAGTTGCTTCACAGCCTGTGGGATCTCCCCAGATCAGGGATCGAACTTGTGTCTCCTGCATTAGCTCTTCACCACTGAGCCACCAGGGAAGCCCCCATTTTCTGCCTTTTTGATGGAAAAAATCTCATGCCTCCTGTCTACAAACAATTCCTTCTCTTAGTTTCTGGCTTAAATAGTTCCTTACTTATAAAGGAACTCCTCATTTATTTAAGGAATACTTACTGAGCATCTACTTTATAATGGATTGTTCCATTATTTGAGTAACTGTTTTCTCTTTTGTATATTCAACTTTTCTCACTCCATTGGTTTCTTCCCAATAGCGTTTAACTGTTCAATAGTCTCTACTAGTTAAAACCTAACTAAATTGAACCAAATCGAAAAACATACACCCTGTGCTCCTTCTCCCCTCCTTCAGCTACTAGCCTTTGTTCTCTGTACAGCCAAGCGTCTATAAAATGTTGGCTATACTTAGCATTTTAAGGTCTGCATCTCTCATTCATTCTCGTGTTCTTACTAAAAGTTCATTCTCCATGGTCACCAATAACATGCACGTGGCTAACAATGGAACGGAACCATTTCAATCTTCACCCCATTTGGTCTGTATGCAGTGTTTTAAAGTGTGGACCACTTCTTTTTTCCCTGGGTCTCCATGACACCACATTCTTCCTATGTCTCTGGTTCATCCTTCTCAGTCTTTTTGTGTGCTGCATTTTGGTCTGTATTTCTGTTAAATGTTCTTGTTCTTAAGCATTTCCCAGGCATCTTTCCTTCTCATTGTCAGTCCTCTATGGCTGATGTTGTCAACACTTCAGACTGAGATGATCCTCCACATCATTTAAGAAAAATGCATTGGCATGTGTTTAGACCTGAAGTTGTTGGGATCACAAAGTCTGTTTTGTTTAAATAGGTCTATAAGGAGAAAGCCAAAATAAATGTTATAATGAATCCCAATTAACAGTCTATCTCCTGCCAATTAAATACCAGTCAAGTGCCAAAACAGTTATTAGGTTTATTGTCAGTATCTTAGACATCACAATGCTGGGTATGTATTATAAAGTCAGTGTGTAGAGTCACTTCTTACAACAAACATTCTAACAGATGCCATTCAGGCAGTACTGATGTAATTCATAAATGTGTCATCATAACAAACATGAAAAACAAACTGCAGTATATATTGAGCTAGTGTTACTTTTGGAAAGAGACAATGGTGACAAAAATGATGAAAATCCTTTTGTAATTAAAAATAGACTATCACAGAAAGGTTCCTTTTGTCCTTATCAGCAAACTGTCCAGTGATTCATATTTCAGCATCTACTTTATAATGGATTGTTCCATTATTTGAGTAACTGTTTTCTCTTTTGTATATTCAACTTTTCTCACTCCATTGGTTTCTTCCCAATAGCGTTTAACTGTTCAATAGTCTCTACTAGTTAAAACCTAACTAAATTGAACCAAATCGAAAAACATACACCCTGTGCTCCTTCTCCCCTCCTTCAGCTACTAGCCTTTGTTCTCTGTACAGCCAAGCGTCTATAAAATGTTGGCTATACTTAGCATTTTAAGGTCTGCATCTCTCATTCATTCTCGTGTTCTTACTAAAAGTTCATTCTCCATGGTCACCAATAACATGCACGTGGCTAACAATGGAACGGAACCATTTCAATCTTCACCCCATTTGGTCTGTATGCAGTGTTTTAAAGTGTGGACCACTTCTTTTTTCCCTGGGTCTCCATGACACCACATTCTTCCTATGTCTCTGGTTCATCCTTCTCAGTCTTTTTGTGTGCTGCATTTTGGTCTGTATTTCTGTTAAATGTTCTTGTTCTTAAGCATTTCCCAGGCATCTTTCCTTCTCATTGTCAGTCCTCTATGGCTGATGTTGTCAACACTTCAGACTGAGATGATCCTCCACATCATTTAAGAAAAATGCATTGGCATGTGTTTAGACCTGAAGTTGTTGGGATCACAAAGTCTGTTTTGTTTAAATAGGTCTATAAGGAGAAAGCCAAAATAAATGTTATAATGAATCCCAATTAACAGTCTATCTCCTGCCAATTAAATACCAGTCAAGTGCCAAAACAGTTATTAGGTTTATTGTCAGTATCTTAGACATCACAATGCTGGGTATGTATTATAAAGTCAGTGTGTAGAGTCACTTCTTACAACAAACATTCTAACAGATGCCATTCAGGCAGTACTGATGTAATTCATAAATGTGTCATCATAACAAACATGAAAAACAAACTGCAGTATATATTGAGCTAGTGTTACTTTTGGAAAGAGACAATGGTGACAAAAATGATGAAAATCCTTTTGTAATTAAAAATAGACTATCACAGAAAGGTTCCTTTTGTCCTTCTCAGCAAACTGTCCAGTGATTCATATTTATGATACAGAACCTGCAATATATAAACTTGAACATGGCCTTCTCCCCACTTGGTTATTACCATACATTCTTTTCTTTTTTAGTACTGGAATTATAAGTGATGAGGACTGCATCACTTGTGCATCACTTGTGCCCCTTTGGCATCCAATGGCAGGTATACCAGCAGGAGATGTCATACAAGAGGCCATCAGGTTGGGGCCTTTCTTCTCTGCTCAATGCCTGCTCTAGGCCATGTCTTGGCAGTAGCTGTGTCTCCTCTCCCACACTAAGTCCCCTACATTTGCACCTTCAGGCTGTGAAATTTCAAACGGTTGAACATGCATTCACATGTAGTGTCTGACTCTTTGCAACCCCATGGACTGCAGCATGCCAGGCTTCTTTGTTCTTCACCATTTCCCAGCGCTTGTTCAAACTCATGTCCATTGACTCAGTGATGCCATCCATCCATCTTGTCCTCTGTCATCCCCTTCTCCTTCTGCCTTCTATTTTTCTCAGCATCAGAGTCTTTTCCAACGAGTCATCTCCTTGCATCAAGTGGTCAAAGTATTGGAGCTTCAGCTTCAGCAAGAATATTGACCATGAATATGACCTTCCAATGAATATTCAGGGTTGATTTCCTTTAGGATTGACTGGTTTGATCTCCTTGAAGTTTAAGGGACTCTCAAGAGTCTTCTCCAACACCAGAATTCAAAGGCATCTCTTCTCAGATCCAAAACTCCATCAGGTTACTGGGTGGACTATCGTTCGAGTTAACTGCAAGGGATACTTTTACCATTACATAACATGGGTCACTGTTCTTTTAAGTTCCTAGAGCAGTTTCCTCCTTTTTATTCTTGTTTTCTGAAATCATTTAATTGCTAGTTTTCCCGCCTCCGGTAAGTTTCCTTCCCATCTGCCACATGGCCCTAGAATCAATGGCACATATTTTAGAGTTTTGTTGTGGCACGATCTCAGTTCTGTACCCTGCATGAGACAGTGGTTGCTTTTCCCTTTGATGCATTCCTCATGTGAAGTGGCAAGTATCTTTCCACTTCATGGACCATAGTGAGTTTTCAACAAATACCACATAATAAGTAGCTAAAGTAATTCTTAATTATTAAAGACCCTTAAGGCATAGCATGACCCTAAAGGCTTCCTGAAGTTTTATCAAATCTCAATTACCCTGTTGCTCAGTCACTAAGTTGTGTCCAACTCTTTGCGACCCTACTGACTGCAGCATATCAGACTTCCCTGTCAGTTCTGCTACTTTTTTTTTCTTTTTTTCTTTTTTAAGATTTATTTATTTTTGATTGCTCTCGATCTTCGTTGCTGCTCGAGGGCCTTCTCTAGTTGTGGTGAGCAGGGGCTACTCTTCCTTGTGTTGTGCAGGCTTCTCATCATGCTGGCTTCTCTAGTTGCAGAGCACAGGCTCAGTAGTTGTGGTGCCTGGGTTTAGTTGCTCCACAGCATGTGGAATGTTCCTGAGCCAGGGCTCAAACCCATATCCCTTACATTGGCAGGGAGAGTCTTAACCTCCAGACCACCAGCCCTCTAGTTCAGCTAGTTTTTTCTTAAATATTTTGTCTAGTATAGTATCTGTTGGAGTACACCCTGTACTAATGTGTGTAATGGGCCTTGTTTGAACCAAAATTCTTCTGTTTACAAAGCATGACCAAAAAAAAAAAAAAACCCCAAACTTAACATTTGTATGACTCAGTTTTCTCATTTGTAAAGTGAGGATAGTAATAGTCCTATCTCATATGATTTTTGTGAGGAACCTTGATGCAGAGTGAGTATTCAACAGGTGGTGACTATTATTATTATTTCATTTTTAGATCCATGCATAATAAACTCGTAACAGAGACTCTTTCCAGAAAGGAGTGAAAGAGAGACATACATTTTGGTGTATATATCTTTTCTAAGTCTCAACCCTCTATATACATTACCAATTCAAAATAATCATGGGTTTTAAAACTGTCACATGTATATTTGTTCATTTTAATCTCTATTGTATTAGTGGTTTGAGTGATGCATTTGAAAATTGCAAGGAAAATTTGGAATAATTCACCCATGATAGACTTAAACTAATTTCTTTTTAAGCTTTTTTAGGGCCCATTAGAAACAGTAATTATACAGGAAGCATTTTTACAGGGGATAATTTTATTGCAACATCAATGCTGCTTTCAATTGTAAAGATTTTCATTCGATTCAAGAGAAAAGAGTCAATAATATTATATAAATTCACATAATTATGAAGAACACACATGTGAGACGTCACTCAGTGGTAAAGGCGTGCATGGTACAGGAATTGTTTAATCTCTTTCATTCAGATGGACAGTATTTTCTAATTTGTGCTTGACTTCATATGCTTGGCTGATGTGGAGCTGTCTGGCTTGAAAATGTGTGTTAAATAAATGTTAATTTTAACTCTATGTCTCTCTTTTCATCCCTCAAGTGGTTTTATGATAACATAGTTTTTCAGACCTCAAGGCACTTCTGAATTATGCAGTAAGACAAAATGGGTATTGTATAATTATCCCAGCCTTATGGTAAAAGGAAAAACGTTTTCCCGGCGGAAATTTTTAACTTCTGAGCCAACTGATTCTGTTCTTTGGCGTTCGAAAGAGCTCCAAGCGCATTAATTCACCAGATTCCTTGATCAGTTCTGTGTCCCAAGCACTGTGCCTTAGATTAGCAATCTCTTGCTATGCATTGTGTTCATTTTCTACAACATTATTCTCATTACTCACTTATTTGGTGCCTCAGTTTCCTAATTAAAAAGGTCACTTTTATAATTCTTGTCTCCCATTTATCTTTCAAGAGCATTAAGAAATAACACCTGTATTGGTGGTTTGGGCTGAAGTAAATGAATAATTAATCAATTATTAATCAATAATCAATTTTGTGAAGATATCTTAAACAATGCTGAAAGACACTCTTTCCAGAAAGGAGTGAAAGAGAGACATACATTTTGGTGTATATATCTTTTCTAAGTCTCAACCCTCTATATACATTACCAATTCAAAATAATCATGGGTTTTAAAACTGTCACATGTATATTTGTTCATTTTAATCTCTATTGTATTAGTGGTTTGAGTGATGCATTTGAAAATTGCAAGGAAAATTTGGAATAATTCACCCATGATAGACTTAAACTAATTTCTTTTTAAGCTTTTTTAGGGCCCATTAGAAACAGTAATTATACAGGAAGCATTTTTACAGGGGATAATTTTATTGCAACATCAATGCTGCTTTCAATTGTAAAGATTTTCATTCGATTCAAGAGAAAAGAGTCAATAATATTATATAAATTCACATAATTATGAAGAACACACATGTGAGACGTCACTCAGTGGTAAAGGCGTGCATGGTACAGGAATTGTTTAATCTCTTTCATTCAGATGGACAGTATTTTCTAATTTGTGCTTGACTTCATATGCTTGGCTGATGTGGAGCTGTCTGGCTTGAAAATGTGTGTTAAATAAATGTTAATTTTAACTCTATGTCTCTCTTTTCATCCCTCAAGTGGTTTTATGATAACATAGTTTTTCAGACCTCAAGGCACTTCTGAATTATGCAGTAAGACAAAAATGGGTATTGTATAATTATCCCAGCCTTATGGTAAAAGGAAAAACTGTTTTCCCTGCGGAAATTTTTAACTTCTGAGCCAACTGATTCTGTTCTTTGGCGTTCGAAAGAGCTCCAAGCGCATTAATTCACCAGATTCCTTGATCAGTTCTGTGTCCCAAGCACTGTGCCTTAGATTAGCAATCTCTTGCTATGCATTGTGTTCATTTTCTACAACATTATTCTCATTACTCACTTATTTGGTGCCTCAGTTTCCTAATTAAAAAGGTCACTTTTATAATTCTTGTCTCCCATTTATCTTTCAAGAGCATTAAGAAATAACACCTGTATTGGTGGTTTGGGCTGAAGTAAATGAATAATTAATCAATTATTAATCAATAATCAATTTTTGTGAAGATATCTTAAACAATGCTGAAAGACAAGGTGTGGTTAATTTCTTTGACTGCTGCATGAGTGTTTGAAAAAAACCCCTGTACTCTCTTTTTTTTGTTATGTTCTAAAAAGATAATGATAAACTGGGAGACGTATAGAAAGTATATGTTGAACAAAATCTTACTCTTTCTAATATGGGAAAATTCTATGATTTGGCCCTAATTTAAAAAATAGGCGAAATATATGATCACTAAACAGATATGAAAACATTCTTCCTTGCTATTCCTTTGTGTTGTTTTCCTATTCTTTATTTTCCTTATTTCTAGACTTAACTTTATTACTTCTTTCCTTATCATTTCCTTGGGTTTTTCCATTACATTTATTCTTTACTTTTTAGCTGAATTTTTAGTTCATTTATTTTCATTCACTGTTTATTTTTTATTTTGATAAGTGTACTTTAATCAATACAATTTATCTGTATTCTACAAGGTTTTTTTTTAAAACTTTTTTTTTTTGGCCACTTCTTTTGGTCTTTCATTTATCTGTGTTCATCCATCTTTGTTCTTTGGCCTGTGTGGGCGTCCCATCACAGTGGCCTTTCTCACTGCAGGGCACCAGCTCTGGGCGCACGCACTCCAGATCTCTGGCTCGGTAGTTGGACACATTGGCCCAGCCGCTCCGCAGCACGTGGGATCTTCCCAGGCCAGGGATCGAACCGGCGCCCCTTGCACTGCAAGGTGGTGTCCTTACCCTTATGGTAAAAGGAAAACTGTTTTCCTCATGGAAATTTTTAACTTCTGAGCCAACTGATTCTGTTCTTTGGCATTCGAAAGAGCTCCAAGCGCATTAATTCACCAGATTCCTTGATCAGTTCTGTGTCCCAAGCACTGTGCCTTAGATTAGCAATCTCTTGCTATGCATTGTGTTCATTTTCTACAACATTATTCTCATTACTCACTTATTTGGTGCCTCAGTTTCCTAATTAAAAAGGTCACTTTTATAATTCTTGTCTCCCATTTATCTTTCAAGAGCATTAAGAAATAACACCTGTATTGGTGGTTTGGGCTGAAGTAAATGAATAATTAATCAATTATTAATCAATAATCAATTTTTGTGAAGATATCTTAAACAATGCTGAAAGACAAGGTGTGGTTAATTTCTTTGACTGCTGCATGAGTGTTTGAAAAAAACCCCTGTACTCTCTTTTTTTTGTTATGTTCTAAAAAGATAATGATAAACTGGGAGACGTATAGAAAGTATATGTTGAACAAAATCTTACTCTTCCTAATATGGGAAAATTCTATGATTTGGCCCTAATTTAAAAAATAGGCGAAATATATGATCACTAAACAGATATGAAAACATTCTTCCTTGCTATTCCTTTGTGTTGTTTTCCTATTCTTTATTTTCCTTATTTCTAGACTTAACTTTATTACTTCTTTCCTTATCATTTCCTTGGGTTTTTCCATTACATTTATTCTTTACTTTTTAGCTGAATTTTTAGTTCATTTATTTTCATTCACTGTTTATTTTTTATTTTGATAAGTGTACTTTAATCAATACAATTTATCTGTATTCTACAAGGTTTTTTTTTAAAACTTTTTTTTTTTGGCCACTTCTTTTGGTCTTTCATTTATCTGTGTTCATCCATCTTTGTTCTTTGGCCTGTGTGGGCGTCCCATCACAGTGGCCTTTCTCACTGCAGGGCACCAGCTCTGGGCGCACGCACTCCAGATCTCTGGCTCGGTAGTTGGACACATTGGCCCAGCCGCTCCGCAGCACGTGGGATCTTCCCAGGCCAGGGATCGAACCGGCGCCCCTTGCACTGCAAGGTGGTGTCCTTACCCACTGGACCACCAGGGAAGTCCTGTATTCTACAAGTTTTGACAGACAATTCTTTTTTAAACTTAATTATGTATATTTAAAATTTTCTCTTATAATTTTCTTTTTTATCAGAATTATTCAATGCTATGTTTTTTACTTTCCAGATGCATGGATTTGTAAGGCTATGTTTTAGATTTTTAACTTACCTTGAATAATAATCAGAATATATGTGGTATTTAATACCAGTTCTTTGGAATTATGGGTTTCCTGGATGATGTGGTGCACAGTCAATTTTTAGCTACTTTCACAGGTGCACTATAAAAATTTTGTATTCTCTATTCATTATTCATTACATATAATTAAACTGTAAATCATGTTATTGAGTTTATAAATTTGATTATGTTTTATTTATTTAATCTTATAGTATCTGTTAAAAAACACCAACCTTTTTTTACTGTCATTATTTTAGTTGCTGTTTTTTGTATCTGAGAGCAATTTAGCGTGTAAGTATTTAAGTATGAGATCATCGTCTTAATATGAATACTGGCAAATATTTCTTCATGACCCCCTTCATTACCTTTAATTCTATTTAATCTGACACTGAAACCACAACCCTGATTTTCTTTTCATTCTTGTATGCCTAATATATTTTTTCTATTTATTTTCAATTGTTTGTGTATCTCATATATATGTATATTTTAATGTTGGCCTCTTTTATTGGTTTATTATTTATTTTCATATTTTCATATTTTTCATATTTCATATTTTCATTTATTTTCACTCTTTGGTCTGTGTGGGCTTCCCATCACAGTGGCCTCTCTCACTGCAGAGCACTAGCTCTGGGCGCATGTGCTCCAGAGCGAGGGCTCATAATTGGATACACTGGTCCAGCTGCTCTTTGGCATATGGGATCTTCCCGGGCCGGGGATCGAACTTGGTGCCCCTTGCACTGCAAGGTGGACTCTTTACCCACTGGACCACCAGGGAAGCCCTATCATTTTAAAAGTGATTCTGTAGATAACATATTTCTGAATCTTTATGTCTTCATCTGTTGGCCTCTTATAGTAACTGACCTACATGTATCATGGTTACTATATGGAGTTCCTGTAGCCCTGCTATTTCAAGTTTCCTAATGATCACATTTTAATTTTATTTCCTTTGTCTTATTTTTTTCTTTTTATTTCCTATCCTTTTCTGCTGGATAGATCAATATTCTACTGATTTGAAAACCATACATTTTATATCTAGTGTTCTAGTCTAGTTGTCCTATATTTCTTCTCTCTTTGTCTCCATCTCTGAAATTTGGGAAACCTTTTTTTTTTAGTATGAAGACAAATGCTCTCTGAGAGCACATCATATTCCAGATCTCTGCGTTTGCCAGGTTCTTAGCTTCTGAACCTGAGAGCTAAGAATGGACTCTTTTGTTATCTGTATTCTGCTGTGTCATCCTTTCCCTGGGAGACACTCTACCCAGGCTGCCTGGTCTGGGGAAGGTCACAGGGAACAATAGGGAGAAAACCCTGATAGTATCTCAGATTGTTATTCAGTCACAAAGACTTGTGCTCTGTTTACTCTCTCCAGTCAGAAGTCTACCACAATTTTGGAGAGACTTTCTGTTATTTTCTAGTATTTTTAATTAGCTGCTGGATAGGGCTTTTCTGGTGGCTCAGGGATAAAGAATCTGCCTGAAATGCAGGAGACTGGATTCAGTCCCTGGGTTGGGAAGATCCCCTAGAGGAGGACATGACAGCCCACTCCAGTACTGTTGCCTGGAGCATTCCATGGACAGAGGAGCCTAGTGGGCTCCGTCCATGGGATCACACAGCGTCGGATACGACTGAAGCAACTAAGAAGTGGCAGCATAGTCAAACCATTTGCCTGAAATTAGCTAATTAAATCATTTGGCATATCACCTCTGTGATATTAAAAATCCCCTTCTTCATTTTTTAGATTCTTAAATCTAGATATGGCCAGGGATCGAACACTGGTCCAGCTGCTCTTTGGCATATGGGATCTTCCCGGGCCGGGGATCGAACTTGGTGCCCCTTGCACTGCAAGGTGGACTCTTTACCCACTGGACCACCAGGGAAGCCCTATCATTTTAAAAGTGATTCTGTAGATAACATATTTCTGAATCTTTATGTCTTCATCTGTTGGCCTCTTATAGTAACTGACCTACATGTATCATGGTTACTATATGGAGTTCCTGTAGCCCTGCTATTTCAAGTTTCCTAATGATCACATTTTAATTTTATTTCCTTTGTCTTATTTTTTTCTTTTTATTTCCTATCCTTTTCTGCTGGATAGATCAATATTCTACTGATTTGAAAACCATACATTTTATATCTAGTGTTCTAGTCTAGTTGTCCTATATTTCTTCTCTCTTTGTCTCCATCTCTGAAATTTGGGAAACCTTTTTTTTTTAGTATGAAGACAAATGCTCTCTGAGAGCACATCATATTCCAGATCTCTGCGTTTGCCAGGTTCTTAGCTTCTGAACCTGAGAGCTAAGAATGGACTCTTTTGTTATCTGTATTCTGCTGTGTCATCCTTTCCCTGGGAGACACTCTACCCAGGCTGCCTGGTCTGGGGAAGGTCACAGGGAACAATAGGGAGAAAACCCTGATAGTATCTCAGATTGTTATTCAGTCACAAAGACTTGTGCTCTGTTTACTCTCTCCAGTCAGAAGTCTACCACAATTTTGGAGAGACTTTCTGTTATTTTCTAGTATTTTTAATTAGCTGCTGGATAGGGCTTTTCTGGTGGCTCAGGGATAAAGAATCTGCCTGAAATGCAGGAGACTGGATTCAGTCCCTGGGTTGGGAAGATCCCCTAGAGGAGGACATGACAGCCCACTCCAGTACTGTTGCCTGGAGCATTCCATGGACAGAGGAGCCTAGTGGGCTCCGTCCATGGGATCACACAGCGTCGGATACGACTGAAGCAACTAAGAAGTGGCAGCATAGTCAAACCATTTGCCTGAAATTAGCTAATTAAATCATTTGGCATATCACCTCTGTGATATTAAAATCCCCTCTTCATCTTTAGATTCTTAAATTCTCATTTACTGTTCATTCATTCACTCAGAGTTTATTAAGACTACTAAGGTGTCAGCTACTGTGGTTTCTGCTGAAGCAAAATACAGCACAAAACAAATAACCCTTTCTCTTAAGATGCTCTGTTCATAGTGGGGGACACAGACAAATCACCCAATAATTATAAATGTCAGAAGAGCTATAATAGTGAAATGTATTTTAAAAAATGACCAAAGAATAGAGGGCTACTGACTCTGACTGGGGAAGTAAGAAATAACTTCAAAGAAGACCTAACTCGTGACTGGGGTCTTGAGCAACAGATGAGGATTTCAGTAGTGAAAGATGGGGGAAAAACTGGGGAGAAAAAGAAGCATATGATGCCCCATGAAGAACTGAGTATGTCATGCATCTGGGAATCAAATAATTTTTTGGCAGAGGGAATGGGGGAACCAGGAGCAGCAAATACAACAGAAGACATATTTGTGCTTTGAGTTTTAGGAGATGTATCTTCAGTTAGAGGTTATTAAGCAGAGAATAAAAAGCAGGTGTCAAGGGAGGGCCCAGAATGGAAGAGAGGGAAAAGAGAAAGCAATAGAGACAGAAATAAGAGCAGACACTAGCGCTTGCAAGAAAGGAAACAAGCTAAGAGACTGCAACAAACCTTTCCAGTCTTACACACACTAGCTTGGGCTCTTATAATTTGCATGTGGTATAATTTTTCAACTAGGATTTGTCTGAATGTGACAACTTCTAATTAATGCTAAGAGCATAATATTCAGATATTAGAAGAGCACTTTTAAAAAATGTATAAGGTTCACTTTAGGATATCATAGGTAGAGGTGCTACAGGACTATTCAGGAGATATTTCTTGTAGATTGTTAGAAATGCTTTTCATAAGCATATTCTTTGGTCTTTTGGTTGGGGGGTGGGCTGGCAGCAGTGGGGTTCAGACTGGAAGGGTTGGGGAGGGCCACTAAGTGGCTAGCACCATTTAGTAAACATAGACCCATGTATTTGGTAATAGCCACCATAGATTTTAAATGGTGTTTTATTTTTTATTTTTTTTTCGTTTGTTTCTAAACTCAAATTGATAGGGACAGAGTAGAATAGGTAGGTGATTCTGGAGTCCTAGTAGGGGACGGTAGGTAGAAGGGAGACACCTCAGAAAGGTTGGGAGGCCGGTGAGTTGATGATAACTCAGGAGAGCTGCTCCTTGTTCAATAAAGCAGGCTCAACTGGGTATAAACAGCTGATGAAGGAGGAACTGGCGAAGAAGCAACCAATGATGTATGTCCTGCATCTGTGTCTACTTGAGGGGGGCGGTCTTCTACCATCCTATATATATTGCTGCCCACTCAATTGGGAGAGAGCAGAGCAGAGCTTTCCTCCCTGCCCGCTTGCACCTCTTACAAGTACCCTATCCTAGTAAATCGTCTTCTTGCCTATCACTCTGCCTCTCGCTGAATTCCTTCTGCGTTGAGGCACGAAGAACCTGAGCCTCAGTGGGTCCAGACGTTGGGTGAGTGCTGGATTAAGTCCTGGCCACGTGGGTTTGAATCCCAGACAGGGTTTTTGCTGGAATTCAAGCTCCAGCCATGTGGGTTCAAGTCTCAAGCAGGGTTCGATCAGGTCTGGGCCCTGGGTTTAAGTGTCAAATTGAGGTAAAACCCTTTCAAAATGGTCAAACAATAATTGAACACTTTTTAATGTGCATGCAATTCTCTAAGGTTCTGCAGGTGATACAGTAGTAGTAAGAAACTAGTAGTTTACCATGTGGTTCATTCATGCAAAAAACCAAATGTATAAATGATACTGTGCATGCTAAGTTGCTTCAGTCATGTCCAACTCTTTGTGACCTTATGGACTGTAGCCCACCAGGCTCCTCTATGACATTCTCTAGGCAAGAATCATAGAGTGGGTTGCCATGTCTTCCTCCAGGGAATCTTTCAGACCCAGGGATTGAACCTGACTCTCTTAACTCTCCTGCATTGGCAGGCAAGTTCTTTACCACTAGCACCACCTAAGAAGCCCACAATGATAATAAAGCAAGTTATATAAGATAAATATATATTCTATTCCATAGCATGTTATAACCTTACTGAACAGGATAGAATAGATTTACAACAAGGTAGCAAACAACTCCACAGTCCTAGTAACTTTTTTTTTATCTTTTGGGGGGTAGGGTGGGGAGGGACGGGGACGGGCGGGCCACTTCTATTGGTCTTTCATTTCTCTATTTTCATCTGTCTTTGTTCTTTGGCTCCTGTGGGCCTCCCATCGCGGTGGCCTCTGTCGTTGCAGAGCACCGGCTCTGGGCGCATGCGCTCCAGAGCTCCGGCTCGGTAATTGGACACATCGGTCCAGGCCAAGGATCGAACCGGCGCCCCTTGCACTGCAAGGTGGCGTCCTTACCCACTGGACCACCAGGGTAAGTCCCCTAGTAACTTAACAGAGCAAAAACGTTTATTTCCCACTCATAGGAGCTGTGCTGTGTGGTTGGGAGATGCTCCAGGACAGCTGTCCTCCATGTGCTGGCTCAGCATTCTGGGCTGCTTTGATCACAGGAACCTCCATATGGACATTTTCACCATGATCACGGAAGGGGAAGAGTCAGGCTGAACAGCAAGAGTGGGCTGAGGCCTTGACTACTGGCCATGAAATGATTCTATTCAAAGATGTGACCAAAGTCACTTCTGGTCACATTTTCCTGCCGAAACAAGTCTTATGATTGTATTTATCTTCCCATATGTCAGGATGCGGAGAATCAGATATGGATAAGTCGTAATAATGTTCATTGAACTGTGGTGTTGGAGAAGAGTCTTGAAAGTCCCTTGGACTGCAAGGAGGTCAAACCAGTCAATCCTAAAAGAAATCAACCCTGAATATTCATTGGAAGGACTGATGCTGAAGCTGAAGCTCCAGTATTTGGCCACTTGATGTGAAGGGGAAACTCATTGGAAAAGACCCTGATGCTGGGAAAAATAGAAGGAAGAAGGAGAGAAGGGGATGACAGAGGACAGACGGTTGCATGGCATCACTGAGTCAATGGACATGAGCTTGAGCAAACTCTGGGAGATGGGGGAGGACAGGGAAGCCTGGGATGCTGCAGTCATGGGGTTGCAGTGTCAGACATGATTGAGTGACTGAATTGAACTGAACTGAATAATGCTCATTAGTGCATAGTGAGAAAAACATTACAAAAATAGTTACAAAGGGGTAAGAGCATCCTAGAGAAGGAAGTGGTCACATTTAACATATTATGTAATGAAAGACAATTCTGTGTTTCTGTCAATATGCAGGGGTTTTTATTGCATTGTGTTCTTTCACCAATAGGAAACGGCCTGCTGGGGCTCCAGATTCAATCCTAGCGCCCAAGTTTGTTGATTCAGAGGAACCCACAAGACTTCTGTCCTTTCCCCAGATATCTGGTCTTTTCTTTCTCTTTTATAGATCTCAGATATATGGCCTAGGGAAATGGGGTTTGTCTAAGAGTTTCTAGTAAGGTTCTAGAATGTTTCAATCACATTCCAAGGACTTTTCTCTGCTTTTGAGACACGGTTCTACTTTGTCAAGATCCCACTCATAGGAGCTGGCTTGGGAGATGCTCCAGGACAGCTGTCCTCCATGTGCTGGCTCAGCATTCTGGGCTGCTTTGATCACAGGAACCTCCATATGGACATTTTCACCATGATCACGGAAGGGGAAGAGTCAGGCTGAACAGCAAGAGTGGGCTGAGGCCTTGACTACTGGCCATGAAATGATTCTATTCAAAGATGTGACCAAAGTCACTTCTGGTCACATTTTCCTGCCGAAACAAGTCTTATGATTGTATTTATCTTCCCATATGTCAGGATGCGGAGAATCAGATATGGATAAGTCGTAATAATGTTCATTGAACTGTGGTGTTGGAGAAGAGTCTTGAAAGTCCCTTGGACTGCAAGGAGGTCAAACCAGTCAATCCTAAAAGAAATCAACCCTGAATATTCATTGGAAGGACTGATGCTGAAGCTGAAGCTCCAGTATTTGGCCACTTGATGTGAAGGGGAAACTCATTGGAAAAGACCCTGATGCTGGGAAAAATAGAAGGAAGAAGGAGAGAAGGGGATGACAGAGGACGAGACGGTTGCATGGCATCACTGAGTCAATGGACATGAGCTTGAGCAAACTCTGGGAGATGGGGGAGGACAGGGAAGCCTGGGATGCTGCAGTCATGGGGTTGCAGTGTCAGACATGATTGAGTGACTGAATTGAACTGAACTGAATAATGCTCATTAGTGCATAGTGAGAAAAACATTACAAAAAGAGTTACAAAGGGGTAAGAGCATCCTAGAGAAGGAAGTGGTCACATTTAACATATTATGTAATGAAAGACAATTCTGTGTTTCTGTCAATATGCAGGGGTTTTTATTGCATTGTGTTCTTTCACCAATAGGAAACGGCCTGCTGGGGCTCCAGATTCAATCCTAGCGCCCAAGTTTGTTGATTCAGAGGAACCCACAAGACTTCTGTCCTTTCCCCAGATATCTGGTCTTTTCTTTCTCTTTTATAGATCTCAGATATATGGCCTAGGGAAATGGGGTTTGTCTAAGAGTTTCTAGTAAGGTTCTAGAATGTTTCAATCACATTCCAAGGACTTTTCTCTGCTTTTTGAGACACGGTTCTACTTTGTACAAGAGGTGTGGTGGTGTGACTAAACCAGATGCGTAAATCTAACCAATTAATAATGTCTTTAGCTTGGAGCTTAAATTCTATCAGGGTGCACCCAGAAATTCAGCGTAGGAATACTAATTGATCATTTTGATCTTAGATGTAGGATAAAAATAAAAATAGTCCCAGAACTTTATAGAAAGTGAAAATACCGTTTAACTAAAAAAAATAGAAAAATGAGAGAGTGAGAGTTGAATCTATATTTTCATTTTTTCCTGTAAGTACTTTGGAAAAAATTGGGAATTTTCAGTGTTTTTCCCACTTTTCTTTGTTTACTTCTTAACTAGCTCAATTACAATTCAATAAGAGTAAAAAGAATGAAAGTTCAATTTGCTAAAAAAAAAAAAAAAGAATTCTTCTCTTTCCTTTTTAAAATTAGAATGATCAGGTTATTCCTAGAATGTTTCTTGAGTTTCTTGGAAATATATTGACATATTACTACATATAAAAGGGTGAGAAATCCCTGCACTCACTCTGACTGGGTAGATTCAATGAATAAAGTGAAAT
Source organism: Tragulus kanchil (assembly GCA_022376925.1). NCBI lineage: Eukaryota > Metazoa > Chordata > Mammalia > Artiodactyla > Tragulidae > Tragulus > Tragulus kanchil. The sequence continues at coordinate 38,909,807 of JAIOJX010000003.1, forward strand.
TTTCACATATATTAAGAGACTGGCTATACTAAAGGCTATGAAGATTCATGTTTGTAATAATATATCTTAAAGCGAAATTGGAGTTAAAAATACTGTGATTGTGTTTGTGCAATTTGCATGTGAGGCCATTTCCTCTCAGGCCATTTCCTCTCATTTGCACTTGTGAAGCAAAATAAGTAAAGAGATAGTTTTAAAAAAGATAACTCAGGAGCACTACTGATCTGGAGTGTGGGTCGCTTTGACTCGAGCAGTAACCATTGATCAGCCGTCCAATGGCAGGTGATGGGGTGCAGTTTTGAGAAAGACGCAGGAAAGGTGCACCCCTTTGGACATGGGCAGTAGAAGCCCCTTTGGAGGAGAAGTGCTGGCCATACAAGAAGCTTTGGAGCAGTTCCTGCTTTGTCATCAACGGGCTGAGGGAGGACGTTGTGACTCTCACCTGAGAGCATGGGAGAGCGTCTCTTGAGGACCAGAAGCAAGTTGTAGAAGGTGGACAATACACTCATCCCAATAAAAATGCAGGGGGCGACCTCTGAGGAGAAAGCCTTGAATCACCTTCAGCATCCTAGTGGGGAGGCTGATGAGGGAGCACGGAGAGTTGTGCCGGGAGCTGGAGGAGAAGGCCAAGGAGACGACCAAGGTGGCAGAGATGTTGGTGGATACAGAAAAGCAGATGCTCCTGAAGGAGGGTTGGCATTCACAGCTGATGGGCTGCCTTCAGATGGTAGGACTGAGTTGATACCTGGAGTGTGGGGCAACAAACCAGTGGAGGTTTTTGCAGCGTTGGCCAAGCCCAGAGAAAAACATCTTGGAAATGAAAGAACTAAGACAAAACCAAGCAGATTCCATTCACAGGGGCTCGTTAGCTGGGGTCATACTGATCAGCAACAGGTGGGAGATCGCCTGTGGACTTCGGAACGCTGGGTCAGCGCAGGTTAGAATGCTGCATGCGCTCGCAGGACAGACTCAGCTTCTCGCTGGTCTAGTTGCCCCCCCCAGCTACAGCATGGGGTCATGAGAGTAACTATTGATCAGGAAGGTGAGTGAGTTCCAGCCTGTGTTAATATCATTCCCTGCAAACACCTGGATGCTTCAGTGCTCAATAAAAGTGGACTGGTGAAAGTTTCAGGTCGTTGGCCCAAGAGGTCTTGAGCCACCCATTCCCATCCTTTCTCTTTGTCTGTGTGTGTGTGTCCTTTTTTCTTAATGTCTCATTGCACCTGCCATTATCTATGCAGCACCCGGCGGACATGCTGGGGCACTGGAGGAAGCTGAAACAGTTCCTCATTTTCTCTATTCTGTTATGCTTTTAAAAATTCTCATGTAACAATCACCCCTAGGGTCAGTGGTTGGTAACCATGATATGGATGTAGATTGTCAAATGTATTTGGTTCCTAACAAAAAACTCTTGAGTGGGAAATGTTCTCATAAGGGAAATGGGGCTTACTCAAAACTTGGTTTCAGTTTATTTTTGTTAGTTTGAGCTGTTTTGATATGTTGGGCAAGGCCTTGTGTTTTGCTATTAGCACGTGACCTGATTGTTTTCTGGAATTTTGGAACACCCGTGTGAAAACTCACGGTTGGAATCTTCCAACCTTAGAGGTGCAGTGGAAGGCACTACTTGGATGTAGCTGGTGAAGAATGTAGGAAGGAGGCTGTTTTGGAGAAGACTAGGGAAAACCCAAAAGACAGCTGGAAGATTGTGGACCTATATTTTGGAACTTGAATGCCTTTGTGAGAGAAAGGAGGACAGGTATGCTTTGGAGCCTACTGCCTTGTGTACATAGTATAACTGGTGTGTTTACTTAGACAACCTCCCCGACCTTAACTGACAAAGAAGTTTGAACAGGGAATGATGGAATACACTTTACTACTGGCATATCCGCACACAGTACAGAGGTTTAAGAGAATGGCATCCAAGAGACGATCTTTTTGGAGCCTTGAGAGCCTGGAGAAAGGAAAAGGCGTATCAGAGCCCACAAAGTCCCTTGTAGGTCACCAGGGCAGTCGGTCTGACTAGGGCTTGAGGTCAAAATCAAACTATGTAACAAGTGCTCATTTCTCTTAAAAAACAAAGACCTAAAAAAATTGTTTCTAATATTTTTTTTGTTCAGATGACCAAAGCCCGTGTGTTCATAAAAGAATCATAAATAAATTTCTTTTGAAATTGAACATTTTTTCATCATAATCACGATTTAAAATATGAAAAAAAAAATTGAGATCATTAGGAAATAAGATTCAGAAATCATGCAGGCTTTAGAAGGAACTGAAATCAAGCACATAGGATTAGTTAAAAAATACACAACACCCTAGCGTCCCATTGAGAGTGGTCCCTTCTCCAGGGGGCAGCAGAGACGCCCCGAAGAAGACGGAGAACTAGGCGACCCGAGAGAGGGAGAGTTGGTCGCGGCCGGGCCGGCGAGGGGCGCAGGACTGATGCCCGAGGGGCGGGCTGGAGGGGCGGTCCGGGGCTGCGGCACGAGAAAGAGGCCAAGAGGTGACTTCACAGATAAGGGTTTAGAGGCGACGCTCTGCACCCGCCCGACCGGAGGCGGGTGGCTGCGCGATTCTAGAAGACGCCTGGAAGGAAGGAAGAAGCGAGGGAGGGACGGGAACAGTGGGAGGAGGAGCAGCGAGCTGGGCTGCGGCGACCGCAGGAGGAGCGGCCCCTGCCAGGCCACGTTTTGTTTTTGTTATTTTACCACCGAAGTAGTTCTCGCAGGCCCTCCCGGAGGTCCGATCGCGCCGAAGGCCGGGGCCCGGACCTTCCAGGTGACAGCCGGTGGCCCGGGGAGGAATCAGCTCCGCCCCAAGTCGCCCCCTCCCGCCTACAGCCCTTTCCCCGCCCAGCCTCCCCGCGCCCGCCCGGGGCGAGCGGCGGCCGCAGCGGCTCTGCAGCGCTGGAGCGCGCGGCGAGCGGCGGCGGCGGCGGCGCAGGGCCCTCGGCGCGGGCTTCTGAGCCAGCGGAGCCGGGAAGGAGCCGACTGGGAAGGAGCAAGCCCGGCCCCGCGCGCGAGCCCGAGCAAGGAAGGCTGTCGATTTAACTCGCCCTCTCCGGCCCGTCCCGCCGCCCGGCGCTCCCCGGCTGCCCGCCGCCGGAGCCTGGGAGCCGCGCCCGGAGAAGTGCCGCCTGGGGCAGGGCCGGTAGGGCGCGGAGTTCGGGGTCGCGCCGAGGCGGGAGCAGGGCCCATTGGCACCGTTTGGCGGCGCCTGCAACGCGGGAAGTGGGGGCGCGGCGCGCCTCTCTCGCCGCCTCCGCGTCCTGGGGAGGCGCGAGGTATGGAGCCCCCCAGCTGCATTCAGGATGAGCCGTTCCCGCACCCTCTGGAGCCCGAGCCGGGCGCCCCGGCGCAGCCCGGCCCGGGGAAGCCGAGCGACAAGAGGTTCCGGCTGTGGTACGTGGGTGGCTCGTGCCTGGACCGCAGGACCACGCTGCCCATGCTGCCCTGGCTCATGGCCGAGATCCGCCGGCGCAGCCAGAAGCCCGAGGCGGGCGGCTGCGGGGCGCCCGCGGCCCGCGAGGTGCTCCTGGTGCTCAGCGCGCCCTTGCTGCGCTGCGTCCCCGCGCCGGGCGCCGGGGCGGCCGGGGGCGTCGGCCAGACGGCCGCGCAGCCCAACCCGGCCGTGTTTATCTTCGAGCACAAGGCGCAGCACATCTCGCGCTTCATCCACAACAGCCAGGATCTCACCTACTTTGCTTACCTGATCAAGGCGCAGCCCGACGACCCGGAGTCGCAGATGGCCTGCCACGTTTTCCGCGCCGCAGACCCCAATCAGGCAAGACCGCGGGCGCGGAGGCACGGGGGAGGGTCCGAAACAGCTGGGAGGAGTGCCAGGGCTGCAGGCGCTGGGCACCCACGTTAGGGACAGACCCGGCTGCAGCTGCTGGCGCGCGCCCTCCACGTGGCGCGCTCGAGCGCAGGCTGGTCCGGCGCCTCGGATCCCGAGTGTGGGAGCTGCCTTTTGGGGGCAGATAGGGTGGCGGGAGTCGATGACCCGCAGGGACAAGGAAGAGGGAGGGAGGCGGAGTGGCTTCGGGACGGCGGAGGAGCGGTGGACCCTGGGAGGATGCGGGGAGCGGCGCGCGTCGTGGCAGGATTCCGGCGTCTTGGAGTGTGACTGGAGAGATGGGATGTGGGCCTTGGCCGAGGGGGTGCTTGCGTGCAGGTGTGCGTCTAAGAGCGAACGCACGAGAGGGTTGGGTTCCTCAAAGTCCCCCCGCACTCGCTCTGGGTGCTGGTCGAGCCTGCACCTTAGCCGCTAGGTGGTCGCACCCTCGTCCCCGCAGCACCTGCAGGATGCTGGGAAGATGTTTCGGAGCTGGGCTTAGGAAATGTTACTTATCCTTGTCAGATTGTCAGCCAAAGTAGAATCTGCGTTGGAGCTTTTTTTTGGCCGTTCCCGCACCCTCTGGAGCCGAGCCGGGCGCCCCGGCGCAGCCCGGCCCGGGGAAGCCGAGCGACAAGAGGTTCCGGCTGTGGTACGTGGGTGGCTCGTGCCTGGACCGCAGGACCACGCTGCCCATGCTGCCCTGGCTCATGGCCGAGATCCGCCGGCGCAGCCAGAAGCCCGAGGCGGGCGGCTGCGGGGCGCCCGCGGCCCGCGAGGTGCTCCTGGTGCTCAGCGCGCCCTTGCTGCGCTGCGTCCCCGCGCCGGGCGCCGGGGCGGCCGGGGGCGTCGGCCAGACGGCCGCGCAGCCCAACCCGGCCGTGTTTATCTTCGAGCACAAGGCGCAGCACATCTCGCGCTTCATCCACAACAGCCAGGATCTCACCTACTTTGCTTACCTGATCAAGGCGCAGCCCGACGACCCGGAGTCGCAGATGGCCTGCCACGTTTTCCGCGCCGCAGACCCCAATCAGGCAAGACCGCGGGCGCGGAGGCACGGGGGAGGGTCCGAAACAGCTGGGAGGAGTGGCAGGGCTGCAGGCGCTGGGCACCCACGTTAGGGACAGACCCGGCTGCAGCTGCTGGCGCGCGCCCTCCACGTGGCGCGCTCGAGCGCAGGCTGGTCCGGCGCCTCGGATCCCGAGTGTGGGAGCTGCCTTTTGGGGGCAGATAGGGTGGCGGGAGTCGATGACCCGCAGGGACAAGGAAGAGGGAGGGAGGCGGAGTGGCTTCGGGACGGCGGAGGAGCGGTGGACCCTGGGAGGATGCGGGGAGCGGCGCGCGTCGTGGCAGGATTCCGGCGTCTTGGAGTGTGACTGGAGAGATGGGATGTGGGCCTTGGCCGAGGGGGTGCTTGCGTGCAGGTGTGCGTCTAAGAGCGAACGCACGAGAGGGTTGGGTTCCTCAAAGTCCCCCCGCACTCGCTCTGGGTGCTGGTCGAGCCTGCACCTTAGCCGCTAGGTGGTCGCACCCTCGTCCCCGCAGCACCTGCAGGATGCTGGGAAGATGTTTCGGAGCTGGGCTTAGGAAATGTTACTTATCCTTGTCAGATTGTCAGCCAAAGTAGAATCTGCGTTGAGCGGTTGAGTGGAAAGAAGACTTGTGTGTGTGTGCAGTTTTTTTACACACTAATTGGAGACAGAATCAATACCTAACTTGGGTGATTTAAAAATCAGTACTTTACAAGAGGTGTAACTCTCTTTTCTAATATCATTTCTCCAGAGTTTACTAAATCGAGGTGCCCGTTACCAAACAGTACGTGTTTCCTTCCTTAAAAAGACAGACGCAGGTCTTTTTATTTCTGGAGAGAACTCTCCAAACAATCTTTACTACATTTTTGTGTCTTGAAAAACAGCAGCCTCCCTTTCAAAAAAATGTGTAAAAGGAGCTCTTAACCATATCAACAGTCCCCAAGGTGCTGTTATTTATGAATTATTTACTTGTTTGGGCAAAGTGCTTTTGATTCTTTGGGAAAATACTGATGTCTAAATATAAGTAAATAGAGTCTCAATTGTCCTATGTGGCCCGTCTCTTTAACAGCTGGGCAATTAATAGATGAGAAAAACGTTCTATAAATAAGGCTTTAATGCTTGAAAATGCATATATTCTAGTATCTCGAATGGAAAGACCTTCCAATAGTTTTCCACAAAGTGCCTATGGTTCAGCTGAAGAAAATAAAAGCTTATTATCTTTGATTCTCTCTGCTACTTTGTAAAATAGTCTAATTCTCTAATGCTCAGACGTCTCCGTGTGAAGAGGGCAGTTTTAATTTATGCAACCACTGTTGCTTGATGGTAAAACCCTTTATCACAGATGATCTCAGGATCCTAACGATGATCAAAATGAATTTCACTTTATGCGTCTTTGTTCAAAGTTTATTTTAAGCTGTCACCTATGTTGAAACTGGGGTGCAGCAGGTTCTTAATCTCCACTCTCTGTTGTATTCTGTCTCTTGCCAGGAGAATCCCATGGACAGAGGAGCCTGGCGGGCTGCAGTCCATGGGGTCTCAAAAGAATCCAACACGACTCAGCAACGAACATAACAACAACAACAACATCTATTGTATCACTGTGTTGATCACCATCTTTATTGTATTAAGATTTCTGGGCTCTATCAGTAAGATGGAAGTAGTTGCATTTTTTCTAGGACTTGAAGGAATTTTCAAGATTCTTGGTGGTTATTTCCTTCAGGTCTGATGCATGACACATCATAGGTAATTTCAGTGATGATCAAACTTTGTTCCTGGGTTATGGCACCTTAAATTCTGAACAGTGGCTGTTGAGTTTTCCCTGGGACTCATTGCAGGTTTAATGAAAACATCCTATTTTATTTACCTTCCTCTTTGTATTTAGATTTTAGAGGCTGAATGTGCTGTTACTTTACAAATAATAGCCTGTGTAAGCTTATTTACCTTCTTTGGTCCCATAGGAGCATTGGAAGCCACATGACTTTTTGATTAAAAAACCAAAAACCAAAAACTTTTTCCTGTTTATTGCCATTTCCCAGTGAAGTCTTTGATCTAAAGATATAAATTCCTATTTGCTCCAAACCTAGAGAGCCCCTGGCAGAGGATCATTAATTTGAAAGGCCAGATGCTGTCTACCTAAGAGTTATCTCCAGGCATAAATCAAAGGTTACAAACTCAAACAGCTGGGAGGAAGGTTGAGCAAAGTCCAGGGAAGACTAAATAGGAAGTCCTTTCTCAAGGTCCTGCTCAACTCCAGCTGGAAATTACACTAACAGAATATAAGCCCAGGGTTGCCATAGCTTCTGATTTTCAAGAGAAAATAGAAATCTGGATTTTTATGTATGAATCCACATTTTAAAGTATTAGCACGCATTTTAAACATTTGAGAATCCTATCTGGGCTAACCAAAACACATCTGAAGTCTGGCTTCCGAGATCTAAGGAAAGCCACTTTTGATCTTGGGCATAAATATTTGTTGAGTGGCCAAGTGCAGTCAATAGATACTGTTTGCTGTTGGTAACATTTCCTTTTGAAATAGTGGGGCCAGTTAGGACAATTTGGGAGGCAGAGTTTATATCAGATTCCCAAAAGGGATGCTTTCGAAGTTGAACTTGTTGGAGGATAAATCCAGCTCATTATCACCATCAGGCAGGATGCCTCAAATAGAGTAGAATCTCTGGATCCTTCTGAGCACCTTTGAAATGAGGAGGAAGACTGCTGTTTGCTTTGCCTTTGAGTTCTACATTTGAAGCGAGAATTATTTGTTGCTGTTTCAGTGCTAAATCACGTCTGACCTTTGCAACCCCAAGGACTGTAGCCCACCAGGCTCCTCTGTCCATGGGATTCTCCAGGCAAGCATACTAGAGTAGGTTGCCATGTCCTTCAGCAAGGAAGTTTCCCGACCCAGGGATGGAACCTGCATCTTCTTCATTGGCAGGCGGGTTCTTTACCACAGAGCCATCAGGGAAACCCCAGAGAATTATTTATCTGGACGTTAAGATTATTGCTAAGTCTCTTAAGCATTTTTCTGCAGTCACTGAACAAACTATGGAAGGTAGCCTGGAGCCGAAGGCCTCAGAGAGACACCCCCAGGTAAACTAGCCTCTACCTTGTCTCTCTGAAATAGACCTGTCTGCAGGATGGCCATATAAGTTGTTAATTAATTAATTAATGTATTGTAAAGTTTTTACAGAGTTTTGTTGTTTACAGACATGCATGTTCCCAGATCAGTCATATGCATATCCCTGGTCCCTTCCCCCGTCTCCATATAATTTATTGTTTCATCCAGGACAGTGTTTATAAGAAAGGAGTCATTGTTAAATTTACGGGAGCATAGCAAGTATAAACTAGACTGTTTAGGGCAAACAGGGTGACCATAGATAAATGGGCAAGTGTGTATTTCTGATGGAGGGTTGTGGTTCTCTATATGACATGAGAATGTTTTATCACGATATCTCCTCACACATCTTTTGGGAGGCGGATCGCTATGTGACCTCAGAGGTGGGAGCAGCGCATGTTTGTGAGTAGCTTGCGTCTGTTGTGGGAGTTGCAAACCCCCCATTTCCCCTTAATGGGAGTGCAAAATTTCACGCATTTTAAACATTTGAGAATCCTATCTGGGCTAACCAAACACATCTGAAGTCTGGCTTCCGAGATCTAAGGAAAGCCACTTTTGATCTTGGGCATAAATATTTGTTGAGTGGCCAAGTGCAGTCAATAGATACTGTTTGCTGTTGGTAACATTTCCTTTTGAAATAGTGGGGCCAGTTAGGACAATTTGGGAGGCAGAGTTTATATCAGATTCCCAAAAGGGATGCTTTCGAAGTTGAACTTGTTGGAGGATAAATCCAGCTCATTATCACCATCAGGCAGGATGCCTCAAATAGAGTAGAATCTCTGGATCCTTCTGAGCACCTTTGAAATGAGGAGGAAGACTGCTGTTTGCTTTGCCTTTGAGTTCTACATTTGAAGCGAGAATTATTTGTTGCTGTTTCAGTGCTAAATCACGTCTGACCTTTGCAACCCCAAGGACTGTAGCCCACCAGGCTCCTCTGTCCATGGGATTCTCCAGGCAAGCATACTAGAGTAGGTTGCCATGTCCTTCAGCAAGGAAGTTTCCCGACCCAGGGATGGAACCTGCATCTTCTTCATTGGCAGGCGGGTTCTTTACCACAGAGCCATCAGGGAAACCCCAGAGAATTATTTATCTGGACGTTAAGATTATTGCTAAGTCTCTTAAGCATTTTTCTGCAGTCACTGAACAAACTATGTAAGGTAGCCTGGAGCCGAAGGCCTCAGAGAGACACCCCCAGGTAAACTAGCCTCTACCTTGTCTCTCTGAAATAGACCTGTCTGCAGGATGGCCATATAAGTTGTTAATTAATTAATTAATTCATTAATGTATTGTAAAGTTTTTACAGAGTTTTGTTGTTTACAGACATGCATGTTCCCAAATCAGTCATATGCATATCCCTGGTCCCTTCCCCCGTCTCCATATAATTTATTGTTTCATCCAGGACAGTGTTTATAAGAAAGGAGTCATTGTTAAATTTACGGGAGCATAGCAAGTATAAACTAGACTGTTTAGGGCAAACAGGGTGACCATAGATAAATGGGCAAGTGTGTATTTCTGATGGAGGGTTGTGGTTCTCTATATGACATGAGAATGCTTTATCACGATATCTCCTCACACATCTTTTGGGAGGCGGAT